>CM028138.1:4557750-5203500 GCA_016271365.2 Neoceratodus forsteri | reverse complement strand
TGTGTTTGATTCTCTGATTCTAGTGTTGTTTAGAAAAGTATGCTTGTTTGGGGTTATTATTTCCCATATGGGATACTGCACATTTTGAAATATTGAAGTGCATTTTATGTGTCCAGTGTTCTATGGTTGCAAGATTGGATAGTAGGCTTTTTTTGTTGGTCTCGTTATTTACGTTACCCCCTAGTTTTGTGTCATCATCGAATTTTACTAAGATGTTATTTGATGAAGTATTCATATCTCTGAAAAAGATATTAAAAAGAGTGGGTCCCAAAACGGAGCCCTGTGGAACGCCGCTTGTCACCCTTCCCTGTCTCAGGGAGGTGAAGCATGCAATGACGTCATGGTGCATGCCACGCACTTCCTCATGATGTGCACCAATGTCCGTCACACCTCCCAACCTTCCTGGCCTGGCCTTCATATCCCCTAGCTTCTACCAGGGGCCAGGCAAGCTTTGGGCTTTGCCCATCCTCCCAGGAGAAGAAGAGCAGTCCTACATGCCATTTCACCTCACCCTACCCTATAGACACTGACAAGTGTCGTGGTGTGCTTTGGGGTCTTTGGACCTTATACTTACCCCATTCCATAAGGAAATATGCTGAGATGGATGCAGTATAGGAGAATGGGCTTCACCTTACCCTGTGGACACTAAGTGTTGTGGTGTGCTTTGGGGGTCTTTGGGCCTTATACTTACCCCATTCCATGAGGAAATATGCTGATACTGGTGCAGTATAGGAGAATAGGATGAACTTTAGGGCTGAACACTCCAAGGCACACCTCAATGCCTGTCACTGGCTGCAGGGTGGGGGTGAGGGTGGAATGGCATGAGCATTACAGCCAATGATTCCAAGTCTAACCCCTGATGCCTGGCAGTCTCTACAGGGTGGGGTGCTACAGTTGGAAACCCTAACGCCGTAGAAGTTTGTTGATATTTTCACTCCAAATTTTTAACATAGGCTTTTTGTGACCCCACCTCATGAAGAGCGGCACAATCAGTTTGCTAGCTGAAAGGTGGTTTTGCACAGTGGCTATGCCATTTGGTGACACAGGGACAAAAACACATTTTGGGCAGGATGTGAAAAATGATAACTGTATTGTTCATGAGGAGGTGTAAAAAAATGGCAAAGTTGAAAATCTGGAGTGAAAATATGAAAAATTGGTAATGTCATGAGCATGCATAGAAACTGCACAACACACATCCGTAACCCAATTATTTTAGGTTCTTTTATACATTTCAACATAGGCATTTGTGACCCCCATGAACAGTGGTGCTGCGATTTTGTTACTATGTCCCAAAAGTTGATTTCCCACAGCGACAACGCCATCGTGTGCCACAGGTGTGAAAACACATTTTGGGAAGGCTGTAAAAAATTACATCTGTACTGTTTATAAGGAGGTGTGAAAAATTGCCAGTGTTGAAAATCTGGCATGAAAATATTGCAAATTTGCGAAGTTACAAGGGTGCGTGGAAACTGCACAACGCACACTTGTAACACAGTCATTTTATGGATGTTCGTCACCAGATTTTCAATATAGGCATTTTAGGACCTCTGTTCATGAACAGTGTCACTGTCATTTTCTCAAACTGTCCTGAAAACTGATTTTGCATAGTGACCACTCTATTCTGCGCCAAACATGCGAAAACACATTTCGGCCAGGATATGTAAAATGACAGCAGTACTCTTCATAAGGAGGTGTGGGAAATTCCAATTTTGAAAATCTGGAGTGAAAATATTACAAATTCACAAAGTTATGAGCGTGTGTGGACTTGCAGAGGGACTGGAAGGAAAAATATGCCTTTTTGCAGATGACACAAAGATCTGCAACAGGGTTGATACACAAGGAGGCGTGGAAAGGATGAAAAGGGACTTGGCAAGGTTGGAGGAATGGTCAGAAGTATGGCAGCTAGGATTCAATGCAAAGAAGTGCAAAATAATGCACCTGGGAAACAAGAACCCAGGGGAGGAATACACAATGGGTGGGGAGGTAGTAACAACAACAAAAAAGGAAAGGGACCTGGGGGTAATCATATCAGATGACCTTAAGGTTAGCAATCATTGTGAGAAGGCAGTAGGGAGGGCTGGGGTATACTGGGATGTATAGGGAGAGGCATCAGCAGCAGAAAACAGGAAGTTGTTATCCCTCTGTACAGACAGTTGGCGAGACCCCATCTGGAGTACTGTGTCCAGTTCTGGAGACCTCATCTCCGCAAGGACATAGACAGGATAGAGGTAGTCCAGAGGAGGGCAACTAAAATGGTGCAGGGTCTGCAAGAGAAGCCGTATGAGGAGAGACTAAGGAGCTTAATATGTATACCCTTGAGGAAAGAAGGAGAGGGGAACATGATAGAAACTTTAAGTACCTCAGTGGAATCAACAAAGTCCAAGGGATAGCATCTTTCAGAAAAGAGACTTACAAGAACAAGGGACACAATTTAAAGATAGAAGGAGGGCAGTTCAGGGGCAATGTGAGGAAGTATTATTTCACAGAGAGGGTAGTGGATGCATGGAACAGCCTTCCTGAGGAGGTTATGGGGTCTAAACTGTGGGAGAATTCAAGAATGCATGGGACAGACATAAGGCAATTCTTGTGGGGGAGTAGGAAGAAATAGGCTGTTGGTTAACTAGGATCTGCGGCCTATCCTGTAGGTAGGGAAATGGGCAGACTAGATGGGCCTAGCCGTCCTTATCTGCCATCAAAGTCTATGTTTCTATGTTTCTATGTGGAAACTGCGCAATACATGCTCATAAAACAGCAATTTTTTGGATTTTGTTCACCAAATTTACAACATAGGCTTTTTGAGAGCTCCCCTCATGAACAGTGGCACTGTTGTTTCACTAATCAGTCCCAAAAGGTGATTCCATGCAGTGACTGCAAAATCACCTTTCGGGATGGAATAACGCCACGTCAGTGACTGAATTCATGAGGAGGGGACCGTTTTCTGCTTTGCAGGTTTAAAAAAAAACATTGCAGGATGGTTTTTCTTTTACAGGGCATTTGGCATGCTGGGGTGGGCTCCCAGCGTGCCAACTGAGTGTTTTTTGGGGGGAGGTTCTGTAGCTGATGGGGGATTTGGCACCCCCATTGGTACACAACAAAGGGGGGAACATTATGCCGATGGGGAGTGGGCTCCCCCATTGGCAAATGAAACTGGGAAGGGGGACATGATGCTGAGGGGGACTGAGCACCCTCTTGGCACACACTTTAAATAGGAGGGGGGCATTATACTGACAGGAAGTGGGCTGCCCCATCAGCAAATAACACGGGTTGGGGCATGCCAACAGGGGGATTGGGCACCCCTGAATTTGGCTCTCCACACGGCGGCAGTTAGCGCCGTCATGTTAACTGAAGGGTTTCACTAGGAAAGGCACCTAGGGAGGGCGTGTTTTGGTGCCGCTGCATGACAAGCTTGGCTGTCATTGCAGCGCAGACCTTTCCTTAGATGTGTTCACCACGTTATGTATTCCTGGTGTGGCGCCAGCATGCTGTCTTATTGGGGAATGAGGGATGCACCTACTGATGCATGCCCTGCATTCACCCAACAGTGACCACGCCTCCAAATCTGCTACTAATGCAATATGTTGGCCGCGCAAGCGTGAGACAACATAAAAATATAAAAAGGCATTATTATAGGACACAAATTGCTGATTCAGTTGACCCTTGGAAATATTGTTTTTTGATTCAATCCTTGGAGAAACCAGTCATAAATAAACCCCCTGTCCAAATTCAACAAAACTGTGTACTTCAAGGTAAAATAAATTCTGCAAATATTTTGAATGCATATTTTACAGAATTACCCGGAATAGATATTCCTGAAATTGAAAGTCAGCTGTTCTTGAATTCTCCATCTACTGTTACCCTTAATATCCCAAGATTTAGATGTAAGAAAATTAGCTGTAATGAGGTTCAGAAAGAACTCAATAAATTAAAAATTAACAAAGCATATGGGTTGGATGAAATAGAAAATAGGTTTCTAAAAGATGCCATTGATTTTTTGGCTTCTATACTAACTAAGATAGTTAATTAGAGTACAATGGAAAGGGGATTTCCTTTCAGCTGGGAAAAACATAGATAGCTCCAATTTTTAAGGGAGAGGATCCAACTGACCCCTCAAACTATAGGCCGATAAACCTGTTGTCCACGGTGTCGAACGTAATGGAAAAAACTGGTTCAAAACCAACTAAATAATTATCTGGAGAAATATCATCTACCTTCCAGACTCACAATCAGGATTCTGAAAAGGGCATTCCACAGACACCGCTCTCACCGACCTAATAGAGCTTGTCTACTCTGAGCTTGAGGAGGTGGGTGCAGTGTTCGTGGATCTGTCTAAAGCCTTCGACACCATGGACCACAGGGTTTTACTTCAGAGACTGGGAAAACTGGGCCTAGATTTTGAAACTTTAGGATGGTTTTCTTCTTAATTATCAGGAAGATCACAATTGGTTCGACTTGAAGATGTAACCTCAAAACAGCTTAAAGTCATTAGAGGGGTAACACAGGGGTCCATTTTGGGCCCAACCCTTTTTTTGGTGTACGTAAATGATTTGGTAAAAGTTGCTAATAATACTAAAATTAAATTATACACTGATGATACAGTTCTGTTAGCATACAGTACGAATATTAATGAGGTCAAAAAGGGGCTTCAGGAAGATTTTATAGGGTTAGAAAATTGGTTAGCCAACTGAAAATTAGTATTAAATAGCAAAAAAACTAAAACCCTTCTTTTTTCAACCCAGAAGGGTAAAATAAACCAAAAACAGGAACTGAACATAAAAACATCAAAACAGGAAATATTAGAGCATGTTCCCCATTATAAATATCTAGGGGTTTGGGTAGATCAGGGCTTGAAATTTGATATACATATAGAAGAATTAGTAGGTAAAGTAAATAGAAAATATGGGGCATTTGGAAGAAACCAGTTCTGTACAGATGTGAGGATGCAGAAATCAACTGTGAATCAGTTATTAATTCCTACAATAGATTATGGCAGTCATATATATGGGAAGGCCTGGGGCTTTCTTCTAAGAAAGCTTGAGGTCACCTACAACAATTTAGCTAGGTTTATTTTACAGTGTGATTATAAAACTTACCACTGTGAATTGTATTTGACTTTGGACTGGTTAACACTTGACAACAGGAGAAAATTGATAACGGCTTTACAAACACATAGATTACAAATGACAGGAGAACCAAAATATCTTAGGGATAAAATAGAGGAGAAAACTGTTAAACATAATTATAAGCCAGGAGATAATGGGGTGACCGCTTACATGCCTAAGGTAAAAAATTGTTTCACTGAAATGATATTTAAAGCTGAATATGCTTCAAATTGTCAATTATTGAATGTTATAAAAAATAAATCAGGCTATAAACCATCACTGGTTACCAAATTCTTGACAGAGGAATTGAAAGTCAAATGTATGTGCAATGGGTGAAGATAATACTTTTTAGTTTTTAAATTTGTATTTCATGTAGTGAAATGAGTTGTATAAATCTTGTTGGAATACAAGTACATTTATTAGATGTTTAAAAGTTTTGGAGATTGAAAGTGATCGTTGTACTGTGTCTGTATTTGATGTAATTTTAAAGTCTTATTTCCAGGACCATCTTGAAAAAAGGCTTCGGCCTAAGATGTGAGGTAAGAACTTCTCCTGAATAAAAATAAATCTTTTACTACTACTTCTGCATTCCGGAGAACTTTACAATCTATAAACAGCTACAGCAGCTATTAGCAGAATGACTTTGCTGTTATATAGTATGTTTCATACACACGGTATCCCAGATTGTTTAACAATCGATGAACTGTTGCAGCAGTCATTATGGGAGAGAATTTGGTTTTATATGGTGCCTTTCATACACCCTGTAGCCCAAAGTGTTTTATGTCCATGAACATGTGACAGCAGCCAGTAGGTGCACACAGAAAGGTCAAGGGAGACTGAGGAATGTAAAAGAAAATAGAGGGGGAGTATGTACGGAGAAGGGGAAGCATGAAGGGGAGAGAGACTGAGCAAAGGGAGGTCAAGGGATTAGCTTAAGGTCGCCAGTAAGTGGCAATGGTGGGAGTCAGATCTGAGTCTCCAGGTTTACATCTCTGCACTCCAACAGCTGGGCAAAGCTTCTCTGAGAATTGTGTGGTGTTGTTGAACGTGAAATGAGACTGGATGGCATTGGGGGAGGATGTTTGGAATAAGCAGGGACCAGAACTAGACGACTGGAACATGAATCCTGTGAATCCACAGCCTGGGAACTGTATTTTATTAGATCTTTTATCAACATGCTTATACTCATGAAGTTATGATTTTATTTCCAAGTGATGTAGTTTCTGTTTGGTGATGATTACTTGTTCAAGCACCACTTCTTGTCCATACTCCACCCCCAAGTCAGTAACCAAATTGTGGTTGGGATGAAATGACCACAGTGACACAACAATTTACATATAATTCATTCACTGGCATTACAAAAGATGTTGGTCAAAGGGAGGATCTTCAAGGCACCTTGCCCTCCCCTCTTATACCAAGTCAAGGGAGTTAGGGCCAGACCTGCCCCTGTGGCCAGGCTCTGCTAATGGGAAAAATGGAACAGAGGAGCACATTGCACTGTTCCTCCTGAGTGTAACGCTGGACCAATCTCATTCCCAGGATCCCAGCTATGGAGACTGCAAACCTCTCTTAGTGAGTTCCTCTCTGAAACCTTAACTACCAGCAGTCTCCCAGTCTGTGGGAATAGCATGCCCAAAATGGGTAGTCTGACCCTTCGGTACTAGCTGCCAGGCTTGCATCCCGCTGATCACCAAAAAGGGGCACCCATCCATGAAGGATGCAGACACACCTTCCCTACTTAGGAGCTGCTAAACTACACCCAACTGATGCTAAATCATAGACTCAAAACATACTTACAGTTTGGCTATGACGGTGCTTTGCCTCGCTCTTTTACCCATAGACCTGCAAGCTGATCTTTCTGGGGGAGGTAAAAAATCTGGTCAGAAAAACATTTACCAGGAAAAAATGGAAAAATCCGACCACAACTCCAAAAGATTGTTCCATAAGTAAGATGCAGGCCATGTTCACTATTTACTTCGAGCATCTCTTAAGGAGGACAGGTGAATGTCCTACACCTGGAGGCAAGGAGCAGGGATGAGAACACTGTACTGCTGTGCACCTGCCTCTAGTCCCTCACCTGTTTCTCCCCTCATCTGACTGGCTGTCCTGTCCAGTGGATGGGCTAGAGGTCACATCCCACCTCCCACTCCCCCACCCCAAGGTTGTCCCTGCCATTTTCCAAGCAGCTGACAGTGAAAGGGGGAAGGGGGCCAGGTTGCCATCAGACCTGTTCAACTCCTGAGGAGGAGGTAGGGAGATCTAGAACCAGCTCCCCATCATGTTTCAAGGGCCTCTGGGAAGTGGTATGACTTATTTTTTCCTTACTGTGATGTTGCACCCTAAGAGTTATTCCTTGGTTAATGTCTCGATGGAACCACTGCAGTGCTCTTTCTCTGCCTGGTGTCTATCGCTTTATTTTCCCTACTGCTGTAGGATCGCCGCTGCACTGTTTCTTGAGCCACATTGCTGCAGGACTTTGCAGTAATTTGCCAGCCCCCGCAAGAGATCTCATTTTGATTGCAGCTCACCCAGCACTCAGCTGTCTGTGTTTGAACATTGACTGTTACAGAACTCTGATGCTTTGTACTCACCCTACTCCCAGATGTCTGTGTTTGGACATTGACTGTTACAGAACTCTGGTACTTTGTACTTAACCCGCTCCCAGCTGCCTATGTTCTGACTCACTGGAACATAGAGGATGTTGTTACAAAAAGTTCAGGTGGACTTGAATCCAGCCCATAAACTGTTATTAAAATATGGAAACTGCCAGCTGTAAACTTTAGACCTGCGCACATGTAAAGCTGGGGGACTATCTGCCTCAGTAATCACAGCGTGAATTGCTTAGTGAACTATTAGAGTTCTTTGCCATGGCACTCTGAGGGAGAACTTCCTCATTCTTCATGCCAGAAATATTGGGAACAGCCACCATCATGTTCTTATATATGAAACTATATTCCCAGTCTCCCAGTTCCAAGTTTATTGTAGTCATCCAGTTGCACACAGTATGAAGAGTGCAGCAAACTTAGGCATGTCTCAAGTTCATGCTGCATACAGAAAGTACTTTTATTAATTCAGGCAGACAATTCTGATGTACTGACCGATTGTTTGCCTGCATTAGTAAGCTGACTGTATGTATTGTGAACATCGGATGTGCTTTTATTTGTTGTACCCGACACAATATGTGCAGTTGGATGGTGTCTGGGCACAGGCCTGCAATCTCCGCACCTGCCCCCCTTCTTACCTGCAGTCCAAGTTTTTCATAAATAGACTTGCAAACTTATTCTGCCACTTTACTGTAATAAAAAAACACTTTATATAGCACCATAAAGTACTGATATCAGTGATGTAGGCTGGGCTATAAAACCTGCTCGATTACAGCATAACAGCTGGTGAGACCAAATAAACATTGCTGTAAACAAGCGCTGTCAGTGAGTTCCTGTTTACTTTCATATTTCACTAGTGCAATGGGTGGGGTTAGTTTGTTATGTAAAGACATGAATGCTAGCAAGTGGTAGCACAGTGCGTACAGAAGGGGTGTAATGTAATTGGCAGTTGGTTGGGTCCTGTTGAGGACTGTGGGTGCAGCAGGCAGCATCACACCCAAGACTTGCAGCAGAACAGGCAGTGTAGAAAGGCAAGCAGCCAGGCAGATAAGCAAACTGTCAGGCCAGCAGGGTCTGGTTGGATACAGCATTTATTTATTTTTTAGTTATTTATTTAATGTCTTAGATTACAACAACCTTTGAGCTAGTAGCTCATTAACAAAGGGTCCACATCCAGTACAAACAATGAGATGTACAAAGGTATTTAACTTATGCACACTCAGTTCCAGAGTTACACAGTACAGGATGAGAAACAGTACAATGCAGACCAATGCAAAATCAATACCAGTGGCAGCCTGGTTGGCTCTGTCAATAGGAAGAGGAGGAAACGGCAGTTAAATATAGCCTTGTCAAATGGGGAAGAGTAGGGAGATAGGGCATGGGGGCGAAACCAGACTTACCAGTTAGGTTTAGTCCCAGCGCACCAAGCATAGATAGGAAAACAGGGAATATTTGGGAGGGTGTGATGATGACAGAGAGTAAAGGGTATAGGTATTATGGAGCAGAGGAGACACATAGGAGTGGGCTTTTTTTGTAGGCAGAAGTCAAGCAGGCTAATTGGTGCACTCACATTTACCCAACAGAATGAAATACAAACTGTGCTCCTTTCTGAACTGCCCAATGTCCTGGACAGTTGTGAGAGTAGTAGCAGTCCATTGAGACATGGAGAGGCCCTGTAGGTGAAGGAGTACTGACTTGCTACAGCACAAGCTGTGGGGAGACATGCAGACCTTAGCAGCTTTCTGCAGGAGCTGACAGACACCAGCTCTACAACAATAGGTCAGCATGATTCCAAGCAGGACCTTCATAGGCAGTGTCAACACAAATAATAGCACCCTCTTGATTGGAACATGGTAGCAAATTATCTACTAGAAGCATATTTAATGCCAAAAATGCTGTTTATTGTTACAATTAAAAAAGGTGAGCTTGCTGAGAGTTACAGTGACTGGTACCCCAGTGCTTTGAACCTTGGCGGTTCTTGGTCTAGGGGTGAGGTTGTACCACGGTAACAAAGCATTTGCAATGTTAAGAGGTCAGACAATGATTAATTGGTGCTTGTAGGGGATGAACCTGCAACCTCCCTGTTCTCAGCTGTGCTCTAACCATTAGGCCACACAGCCTATGGAGAGGTGGGGGGGTGAGACCAGCCAAGGAAAGCAGTTGATGATAATGTTTTTCCCCCCCAAACCTATTTCTTCAGGATATCTCAGCTGAGATGCAGCATCTCATTTTCAGGGGTATGCCCCACCATCTCATGAGTCCACTGACTGTCTTCTGGTTGATGGCCTCTGCTGACAGTTCATTCCACCTTGACACCACCTGCTACATTAATAAGTGTCTCCTGACCGCCTTCTTAAGTCTCACCCCCCACCTTCTAGTTTGAAACCGTCACCCATTGTGTTCCTTCTCTCACTCTAAAGAGGTTCCTAAGATCCCCCTGTTTATACCTTTAAGGTAACTGAAGGTTTTAATCCTGTCCCCTCCCTTCTAACAAGTACATATAAAGGCTCCTCATCGTGTCTTCATATGGGCTATCCTGCTGACCCTGAATCATTTGCATGGCCCTCCTCTACACAGCTGATATACAAAAGCACATTTCCAGTGAGGCCCACTGGCTACTCAGTTTTACAATATATTTTTTTTATTTAGTTTTTGTTGACTGGGAAAGGAGGACTAGACAATTCTGCCTATTTTCAGCCTCATCCCGGGGGAGAGGGATGCAGATAGATGCCAGCTGACATGGAACCAGATTAAGCTGTTGGTGGTATTTTTAGTGAATGGGGGAAATTTGGCCAGGACACTGGGGAAATACCCCTTCTCTTTCATGAGGGGGGTGCTGTCTCTCTGTGGAGGAGGAAGGAGGATTCCAGTCTAGGATGAACCTTGGAGGGTGCAGGAGATGTTACAATGCAGCAGCAGCAGCAACAGCAAGGGGATCCTGGAAAAATATGTTTATAGTCTGATGACTTGGAATTGGAAGAAGAAATGGTTTCTGCAGTAGAAAATGATCCTTTGAGTGCTGTAAAGGGCAATCAAATGGTAACAGACACTGAAGTGACTGAATAATTACAAAAACTGGCTGAAGATGAAGCTGACTTGAAAAAAGAACCGGAGAGGAACAAACAGCATTTATTACAAATGATGGTTGATGCTGAGCAAGATTTCAAAATGAATCAATGGAAAATAAAGGAGAAGGAAAAAAGAAAGAGGTTGATCATAAGTCTGCAGTTTATGTCGGGCAAAGGAGTTACCTGTTTGGTTGGAGACGAACTGACCTTGAGCATCAAGGAAAGTACTAGGATGGCATCAATGGATATAATCCAAGATTCGGTGCCTTTGACTGGGGATGTGTTTTCATTGGGAGAATGGACACCAGGAATTTCTTTACAGCAAGCTGGTTGGAATTTTCAAGATGGACAATGGTTTCCTGACCCTGCTATCCCAATACCGGGATCACCAGAGTAGAAAAAAGACACCATTGTCCTGAACGAAGGTAGAGTGTTGCCCTCAGGAGTTCCAAAAAATGACAGGGTGCAGAGCATAGCTGTGGCAGATGTTGCTCAGGAGGGTGCGGCTCAGCATCCAGTTCCTGTGCCAGATGCTGGCAGACCAGAAGAGGAACAGCAGTCATCAGGGTTAGGAGGGAGACTCTCCCTGCTGAACAACAGAGTGTTACGAATAAGCAACTACTGGATTCGGAGAAGAAGCGAGATGGCCAGGTACTGTTTGCACAAAACAATATTAATGTTAATGTGGAAAGGGAGGGAGGACAACCTCCACAGCAGGATAAAAATGGGCCTAATAGTAATTCAAGGCCAAGACCGGCTCGTAGCTCTGCAAGTCATTTTCAACAGCCAGCAGAGGCGGCGAAAAGAGGGTTTGTTCGGATTCGATTTAAAGGAAGGATTAGCAAGATCCTGGACAGGTTGTTTGTCGGGAAGTCTCTGTTAATTGACTCTATACATTTTTTCCCTGCAGAACTTTATGCTTTCATCCATGCATTGGGGGACAGTAGCTATGATTCCAGTTTCTGTTCAGCAGTCTTGCTTGACAAATTTTGGAAATTGTATTATACAGTGAAGGATACGCCAGAGTGGCAGACCTTTTATACTATTCCTATTTCAAAGCCATCAGTTGAAACTGTTACAATTCTATTTCAGAATGAGGGGGTGTGGGTCAACGATATTATTTTTTGGCTGGGAAAAAGGGCTGATATACAAGGAAATCCAAAACTGATTATGGACAATAGTGGGTTCTGGACAGGGGTTGGACCTTTTGTGTGCAGTTAAAACATGCAGAATCAGATATAAGACACCTCCCTACATTCTTCTTTTTGGGATGAGACCATGGCTTACTATTTTATCAAAGGCAACCAAAGTGTTGCTACAAGTGTGGGTTCCTGAGCCATTTAAATCCTGACTGCAATCAAATCAGATGCTTTCAGTTTGGGGAATTGGGCCACGCAGCGAACTTATGTACTGTATCATCAGTTTGTAATTTATGTAGTGATGATGAACATTCATTTAAATCTTGCCCATGGGCTGCTCATAATTCTGAAGAGACCCTGGAACAATAATTTTATCTCAAGATAGCAAAAAGGGCATATTGTGCAGAAAGGTATCCCCCTTCCCCAAAGAAATACAACTAGAATTGAGCCTCAAGAACCAAGGGAACACACAAGCCCACCACCAGAGCCGAGTGGTTTGACACTGCGGTAGCTGACTAGTTGCAGGGTAAGTCGAGGGAACAAGACAATGGTATGCCATCACCACTACCCCCCTGCTGCAAATGTGCAGGTTCCAATGCAGCAGGATTGTACACCTGGGGATTCAGAGAGTTTTCAGAAGGTCACTAAATTATGAAAAGATCAAGGCTGAAAACTAATCTTTCCAGTGATGTATCAGAGATCCCAGTGAAGAATGACCATGAGGTATTACAAAGTTGGAATGATCAAATGGAGGAGGTAGATTCAGACACCTCTTCTCAATCTCCTCAGAATGACCCCCCAAGGATGGTTCTGGTCTTTCATTGAAGAAGAAACCTGTCAATAAACCTATTAGGGTGACAAGAGCAAGATCCAAACTACAAGGAACTTTTCAGACATGAGCCTGGACTTCCATTAAGGCTTGCAAGCCTAAATGTAAATAGTATAAGGTTGGACTTTAAAAGAAACAGGTCCTTTGCGATCTAGCAGAAATTAAAATATGATGTCTTTTTATTGCAGGATATCAGGTTACATTCAAAGGGGGACATAGAGAAGGCTCAAAATGCTTGGTATATGGGAGCTGCTTAATGGTCAATTGATGAAGATCTCTGTAGTGAATCTGGGATTTGTTTTTCTAGTCCCTGGTTCACAATTCAAAAATTGGTAGATTTGTCACCAGGGATGGTTTTGATTCTGGATGTGGGTTTTGAGGGCCTTACTTATTGGTTAAACAATATGTACGCCTCTCAAATAAAGGTTTTAAGAGTAGAGCTTTTGAAACTAGTACAGCCTTATTTGTGCACAAATAAACAGGTTCTTTCTGGTGGTGATTTTAATATGAGTTTGTTAGATACAGATACTAAGTAGAAGAAAGTAAAGGTTTATAGTGATACAGGTTTCCTGCACAATGTCATTAAACAAACAGGATTAAAAGCTGCACAGGCAGTGTTGGATAATAAACCTAGGCATACTTTTTTAAGGGAACCTATTCGACACATATTGATTACTGGTTTATTTCTAAAGTTACCCCATATCTATATCTGGCTGGAAAATTGCTCACATTATTCCCTTGTTCAAATCAGGAGACCTCACAGAGTTTAATTACAATAGGCCAACCTCACTGTTTCCTGTTTTATCCAAGCTACTAGGAAAAAAATCATCAAACACTCAGCTAAGGGAGTATTTGGATAACGAAAACAGCCTCAACCCTGTCCAGTCAGGTTTTTGACCCAAATACAGCACCATGTTGGCTCTAGCCAGAGTTTCTAATGACTGGTTACACACCCTGCACAATAAACAGTACTTCTACACACTCTTCCTTGACCTTAGCAAAGCATTCAACATGGTTGATCATTTCTTACTTCTCGATGCACTGGGTTGCATTGGTTTAACCCCCTCTGCAGTAAAGTGGTTCTGCTGTTACCTTACAAATCGGAGACAGCAAATTAAAACCCAAGGTGAACTCTGACCACTAAAAACTTTGGTGCAAAGTGTCCCACAAGGTTCAATACTGGAAGCTATCCTCTTCATCCTGTATATCAACTGTATTGACTCTGGCCTATCAGTAGGAAGCGTTCACCTCTTCGCTGATAACACTGTCATCAACAATACCAACCCTTCCCTTGAACTTGCCTACAGGGATCTACAACAGGACTTCAACATGCTCCAACACAACCTGTTGAACCTGAAACTGTTATTAAATGCCAAAAAAAACAAAAGTCATGGTCATCTCCCAATCCACCACCACCAATACTAAGGCCCTGGGTACCACCCAGATTATCACCTTCCTCAGGGAACCTTTTGAAATAGTGGATAAATTCAAATATCTGGGAGTCTGGACGGATAACAAAATGAACTTCAATGCACATTTAAATGAGTTATCTAAAAAGCTTAAACAGCGGCTTGGCATATTCTATCGTATAAGGCACCTACTTACTCTGGAAGCTAGAACGAGGCTGGTTCAAACAACATTCCTCCCCCTGCTGGACGTTGCCAACTTCCTCTATAGTCATTGCCCCCCACATGTGCTCCAGAAACTTGATACACTCTACAATCGTGCCTTGAGATTCATTCTTGGCCTGCCCTTACAGACTCACCATTGCCTATTGTACCAAGCGCTAGACTGGCTGTCCCTCTCCTTGAAGAGACAAACAAAATGCCTTCATGTGGCTCTTTTGGGCTTTATCAAACAAATTACCACCCTACATCAGTGAACTGTTCAAGCACTCAAAATGCATCTACGGCCTAAGGAATTCCACTCTTATCTTCCTTAAACCACCTCGGACCAGGACATGGCTTGGCTGTACTGCCATTGGCTCCCTCTTTTACCAATGCTTTGGAATAACATGCAAAAAGCACTTAAACTCTCCATCCTGCCTAGCCCCATACATCAGACAGCTGCTCAACTGCTGCCTGAATATTGTATGTGATTTCTTCAGGTAAGCACTGCCCATCCGGCCAAGCAATCTCATGGCTTCCATTCAACCAGGCCTATCTATTCCCCGCTGTAGGCCCCATCCCTCTAGGGTTAATTTTCCTCTTTGTTCCCTCCCATCTGCCCCTTACTAGCTCCCCTGGGGGCCTCCACCCTTCCAAGCTGCTCCCCTCCTACTCCCGCTAGTGTCTTGGTACCTCCTATTTTTGCCTCTTCCCTCCCCTCCCCATGTTTCTCTTGCGCTCCTCTCTCTGTTTCATACGAAGTTTACCGTATTTTGCTGACTTGTCTATGTATCTAAGTATGTATGCTTCTACCACCTATGCTTAATGCTATTGACCTTTATATTTTTTTTAACACATTGTATTACTGTCAGTTATACATGAATTGTTATGCCTTGTAATGAATATGTCCTATGTGTCCAGGACAATCTTGAAAATGAGCTTGCTCAGTGATATAACTGCTTGGTTAAATAAAGTTTAATTGATTGATTGATACATAATTTTGTAAATAATTCTTATAGAAATATTGGACCATGCACTCATAGGGATACATATATCTAGTATGACCCTGGGGCTGGGGGAGGGGGGAGGTGTATGAATACAAGCATTTTAGAAGATCAAACTGTATGTCATGATTTAATAATAATGCTAAAAGACAGATCAACGGTAGATTTTCTATATTCTTCTCAATTATAATGGTGGTCAGACACTAAGCAGATGATAATTGCTTTTCTAAAGTCTATTGCGAACAAAAAAATGGATAGATAAGGAGCAAAGTCATTCCTGTTTAAGAGATACTCTTCATAAACTTATTTCAGAACAGTACGAACTGGGATTAGACAGAAGTAAACAAATAGAAAACATAAAGAAAGAAATGGTACAGCTGCAATATTAACAACAAAAAATGTTGGAATTAGAACAATGATTTGAGACTCAGGGGTCAAAACACCCTTCCCACCCCTTAGAAAATTGTTACAATAGAGTTAATAAACAACAGATTATGGGACTTAGGGATAAGGGGGGGATGTACTTACTGATAACACGGGTATTAGGGATAATGGAGGGATTGTACTTATTGATAACACGGTATTAGGGATAAGGGAGGGATGTACTTGGTGATAACATGGGTATTAGGGATAAGGAAGGGATGTACTTATTGATAACATGGGTATTAGGGATATGGGAGGGGATGTACTTACTGATAACATGGGTATTAGGGATAAAGGAGGGATGTACTTAGTGATAACATGGGTATTAGGGATAAGGGAGAGAATGTACTTACAGATAACACGGGTATTAGAGATAAGGGAGGGATATACTTATTGATAACACGGGTATCAGGGATAAGGGAGAGAATGTACTTACGGATAACACGGGTATTAGAGATAAGGGAGGGATATACTTATTGATAACACGGGTATTAGGGATAAGGGAGAGAATGTACTTACAGATAACACGGGTATTAGAGATAAGGGAGGGATATACTTATTGATAACACGGGTATTAGGGATAAGGGAGAGAATGTACTTACGGATAACACGGGTATTAGAGATAAGGGAGGGATGTACTTATTGATAACGTGGGTATTAGGGACAAGGGAGGGATGTGCTTATTGATAACACAGGACTTTTGGAAACATAGAAACACAGAAACATAGAAATTGACGGCAGATAAGGACAGCTTGACCCACCTAGTCTGCCCATTTCCCTACCTAATGGATAAACTGCGGATCCTAGTTAACCAACAGTCTACTTTCTCCTACCCCCCACTAGAATTGCCTTTTGTCTGTCCCATGCATTCTTGAATTCCTCCACTGTTTTTGACTCTACGACCTCCCCAGGAAGGCTGTTCCATGTATCCACAACCCTCTTTGTGAAGAAATACTTCCTCACATTACCTCTGAGCCGTCCCCCCTCTATCTTCAAATTGTGCCCTCTTGTTTTTGCACATCTCTTTTTCTGAAAGATGCTACCTTCTTGGACTTTGTTGATTCCCTTGAGGTATTTGAAAGTTTCTATCATACCCCCCCTCCTTTCTTTGAGGCTATACATCTTTAGTTCCTTTAGCCTTTCTTCATAAGTCTTCTGATGCAGACCCTGCATCATTTTGGTTGCCCTCCTCTGGACAACCTCCACCCTGTCTATGTCTTTGCGGAGATGGGGTCTCCAGAACTGTACACAGTACTCCAGATGTGGTCTTGCCAACTGTCTGTATAGAGGGCCAACAACTTCCTGTTTTTTACTGGTGATGCCTCTCCCTGTGTATCACAGTATTCCCCCAGCCCTTCTTACTGCCTTCTCACATTGCTGGCCCACCTTTAGTTCATCGGATATGACTACCCCAGGTCCCTTTCCATTTTAGTTGTTGTCAGTATCTCACCCCCACTGTGTGTATTCTTCCTTGGGTTTTGTTTCCATGTGCATTATTTTGCACTTCTTTGCATTGAATCTAAGCTGCCATATATTTGACCATTCCTCCAACCTTGCCAAGTCCCTTTTCATCCTTTCCACCCCACCTTGTGTATCAACCTTGTTGAAGACCTTTGTGTCATCTGCAAAGAGACATACTTTCCCTTCCAGTCCCTCTGCAATGTCACTTATAAAGACATTAAAAAGGACTGGCCCCAGTATTGAACCTTGCGGTACCCAACAAGTAACTCTCCTTTCTTCACTGTGGACTCCATTTACTATTACCCGCTGTGTCCTGTTGTCCAGCCAGTGTTTTACCCAGACTACCACCCTGGGACCCACTCCCAGGCTGGCTAATTTGTTTATTAATCTTCTGTGCGGGACTGTGTCAAATGCCTTGCTAAAGTCTAGGTAGGCCATGTCCACAGCCCTCCTTGGTCTACTGCTTTAGTCACCCAGTCAAGGAAGTCAATTACTATAGATTTGTCTGACATGACCTTCCTTCTGTGAATCCATGCTGCCTTGGGTCCTGTGCCCCACTGGCCTCTAGGTACTTAATAATTCTTTCCTTTAGAAGTGATTCCATCATTTTCCCTACCACTGAGGTCAAACTGACAGGTCTGTACTTTCCTGCCTCTGTCTTGCTCCCACTTTTGTCAAGAGGAATCACATCTGCCCTCCTCCAGTCCTCAGGTACCATACCATCCTCCCATTTATTTATTTCATTTATTAAAAAGGGTAGTCAGTGGTGTTACTAGTTCTTCCATTAGTTCTTTTAGAATTCTGGGTGAATCCCATCAGGCCCCATTGCTTTATCCACCTTCAGTTTTAAGAGTTCTTTCAGAACCCTTTCTTCTGTGAAAGAACTAATATCAACCCCCTTATCCAGAGTGCTTCTATTAACCAGATTAAGTATTTCCCCCTGCTTTTCCATTGTGAATACTGAGTAGAAGTATTCATTCAGTATTCCTGCTTTATCACTGTCTCCCTCTGCCCGACTACCTTCCTCTTTGTTCAGCCTCAGTATTCCTGCCTTAGGCTTTCTTTGTTCCCTAATGTACCTATAAAAGGTTTTATCCCCCCTTCTTAACAGAGTTGGCTATCTTTTCCTCTGTTTGCACCTTTGCTATTCTGACTGCCTTACCCACTTCCTTCTGCTTTAACTGGTACAGTTCTCTGTCCTGTTCCTTCCATGTTTCCTTATACTTCCTGAATGCTGTCTTTTTCTCCCTTACCTTCCCCACCACTTCTTTTGAGAACCATAGTGTTTTTTTCTTTCATTTTGATTTGTTTATTTGCATCACACAAAGGCTTGTTGCCTCTGTGCTGGCAGTTTTGATGTTTCCCCATTGTTGCTTCACCCCACCCTCTTGCCTGTTTGCTAGTGCTTTTCTGAGGCACGCTCCCATTCTGACAAAATTAGCCCTTCTATAGTCCAGTACCTTCACTTTTGTGTGGCTTGATTCTACAGCTAAGTGTATCGTGAACCACACTGTTTGGTGGTCACTTGTTCTCAGATGGCTACCCACTTCAAGATCAGAGATCCTCTCTCTGTCCCCATTTGAGAGTACCAGGTCTAAGATTGCTCTCTCCCGTGTGGGTTCCAAAACTAGCTGTCTGAGGCATGCCCCCTGTAGGGCATCGAGAATGGCCCTGCTCTTGGATGTGGCTGCAGCAAAGGTGCTCCAGTCAACATCTGGCATATTCAGGTCCCCCATCAGCAATATATCCCCTTTCTCTGCCATCCCAAGGATGCCTTCTATCATTTTCTTGTCCATTTCCTCCCCCTGAGATGGGGATCTGTATACAACCCCTGTGCAGATTGTGGAGCCATTTCCAGTCTCCATGGTAGCCCACAGTGCCTCCTCTCCTCCTTGTTTACCCTTTAGTTCTGTTGCTTTGATCCCTTCCCTTACATAGAGAGCTACTCCTCCTCCTCCTCTTCTTCCCTCCCTGTCCCTCCTGTAGATTGTGTACCCTGGTATGTTGACATCCCAGTCATGGTTCTCCATGTGCCATGTTTCTGTGACTGCCATAATATCCAGGTATCCCTCTTCCATTAAGGCCACCATTTGAGGGAGCTTTTTACCTAGACTACGGGCATTGGTACTCATTACCCTCCATTTTTTTATGGCTTTATTTCTTTTTGCCCCATCCCTGTACCTACTGCCTTTGTCTTTTTCTCCATTTACCCCTGCCCTTCTCCCTATCAACTGCTCTATCTTGGTGTTTACCACACTAATTACCCTTATTTTTTTTGAGGGGGCTAGGATTTCCCTTCTCCTCTTCAGTGCCTCCCACCTCGGCTAGTTTAAATACTTGCCATTGAAGCATTTAAACCTATCACCTAGTATCCTGGTTCTCCTCAAGAATAGATGCAGACCATCGCGCCTGTATAAGCCTGCATCCTTCCAGGTGGAGCCCTAGTCCCCAATTAAGCCAAATCCCTGAGCTCTACACCAGCTTTTCTTTTTTTTTTGCATTATTTATTTATCACCTCCTGCATCTGACTGGCATCTCCTTCAGGCCTTCTGCCAAGGAATCCCCCCCGTATCTCCACTCTGAACCCTCCCTGACACCAGCTTTCCCTGACCCCAAATCGCAGCTGACCAGGGTAGCCCGACGTAACCCATCATCAGATGGGTCCTCTCCTTCCAGAGGGAAATTGCCTTCAGGCATTCTTTCTCTCAGCCCTGATGCTGCTGGGATTTGTTTCTGGCTCTTTGGGAGCTCTATGGAGGTGGGGGATCCAGGCGCCATCATCCGGTCACTCGGACACCATTTTTTCCCCTTTTCTAGGGTCCCTCTATGCACCGCTCCTGCAGCACCTCCAGTCTCCACTAGGGGCTGCTGCTTGAGCAAGGCAAACCCCAGTCCCACCCCAGGATAGAAGAGCAGTCCTACGGATGCTCAATCCTATCCTTCCCCTGCCAACCCCCAGTGTTCCGAGTCTGTTCCCGAACCCGGGTCACTGGCATGGTTTGAGGTAAAGTGCCAGCACATCAGCCCTCTGCGCCATTGGGCCAGCAAGCACCAGCTTTTCAACCAGTCATTGAATCCCATGGTGTAGAGTACCCTAGCCTCATCCTTGCCATAGACAGGTAGCACTTCCAAGAAAGTTACCATGTGTGCTACTCATCTAAGGCCCCTCCCCAACTCTACAAACTCCTGTTGCACTGCTCTGATCCCATTCTCTGCCAGGCCATTCATCCCTAGGTGGGTAATGACATCCAGCTCCCTCTCCCTTGCCACTGCTCTGATGATCCTGATGATTTGTTTCCTGTCCCTCCAAGCCTTGGCACCGGATAGGCACCTTACCTCCCTTTTCCATCCCTCCACCAGTTCTACCCCCCTAACAATTGAGTCCCCCAAAAGGAGTTGTTTCCTTCCCCTGTGGGGTCCTGGGCCACCTTCCTGTGGGTCTCCATTATGGAGGTTCCCAGCATCCTCCTTGGTCTCCACTGCAGGTGCCTCTATAAAGGAACCATGCTCTGCCAGAGTGGTGAATGAATTGTGGAGATGCACCACTCCCCACATGTCTGTGTCCCTTCCTGTTAAAGATGCTTTTTTGTTGTATTTTGTTCTTGTTTTAGTGTGTGCAATCTTGTGAGTGTCTCTACCCCCTATTCAGTGTGCTGTTCCTTTAAGGATATGAACAGGTGTATGTTGTTAGCAGTTTTGAGGAAGTGATGTCAGAGCTCCTGCTATAAACAAAGTTATGTGCTTGGGGTGGGTGGAGTGAGGGGGAAGGGGTGGGTGGGAGTAAACCTATGCTGTCCAGAAACAATCACCTACAACTCTTACCCTCCACCCCGGGGAGTGCTGTCCTTCCTTTCAGACACCTATTTCACAAAGGCTATGTAACAGGTCTAGTCACAACTGACTGCAAATATCTCCCAGCTACAGTTCCTCCCAGGCAAATTAAAGTTAAAACTAAGAAAAGTCCACCCCAAAAACAGAATCAATACTAGTTACTTACACAGGTCCAAAAAGTAGTAATTCAGTTCAGTGTAGTCCAGAAAATAACCTCCTTGATTCAAGAAAGCTGTGGCTGCTTTCTCACTCTCTCTGTCTCAGTCGCAGCAGACAGAGACCACAAACAACTCCAGTTATAAATCCTCAGTTCAGCTAGGCACCTTTAGCTCCTCCCCTTAACAGACACCTATTTCACAAAGGCCAAGTATCAAGCCTGGTCACAACTAACTGCAAATATCTCCCAGCTACAGTTCCTCCCTGGCAAATTAAAGTTAAAATTAAGAAAATCCCACCACAAAAACAAAATCAATACTAGATACTTACACAGGACCAAAAAGTAATAATTCAGTTCAGTGTAGTCTAGAAAATAACCTCCGTGATTCAAGGAAGCTGTGGCTGTTTTCTCACTCTCTCTGTCTCTGTCGCAGCAGACAGAGACCACAAACAACTCCAGTTATAAATCCTCAGTTCAACTAGGCCCCTTTCAGCTCCTCCCCTTAACAGACACCTATTTCACAAAGGCCAAGTAACAGGTCTAGTCACAACTGACTGCAAATATCTCCCAGCTACAGTTCCTCCCTGGCAAATTAAAGTTAAATCTAAGAAAAGTCCACTCCAAAAACAGAATCAATACTAGTTTCTTACACATGTCCTAAAAGTAATAATTCAGTTCAGTGTAGTCTAGAAAATAACCTCCTTGATTCAAGGAAGCTGTGGTTGCTTTCTCATTCTCTCTGTTTCAGTCTCAGCAGAAAGAAATGAGAAAAAGAACAGATGAACAACAAAATCATTTGGTGACTAATCCTGATTGGTTTCAGCAGGTATTATAAGCAGCAGTGGTCCCCCAGTAGGACTCTGCACAGTCGGATGAACTGGTGGGCCCTTAAACATTGGTAGATCTGTCTGAGGTTATTAGGTCATGTACAAAGGGGAATACTCCTGGGTCAGATGGGTCACCCAGCGAATTTTACCTTAAGTTGCTTCAGTTATTTCCACAGGGGTTCCTCACCCTTTTTCAGGCCTTTATGGCAAAAATTAGATTGAATCCACAAATGTTTGCAGGGCTACTAATTTTTTTGTATAAAAAGGGGATAAATTGAACTTGGAAAATTAGAAACAAATAACCTTATTAAATATGGATTGTAAGATTTTTTTTTAATTTTAAGTAAACGGATGTCAAATGTCTTGAATTGTCTAATTCACCTAGCTCAGGTGTGTGCAGTTCCTGGAAGACAAATTATTGATGCTTTATTTCTATTAAGGGCAATTATGGAACAAGGGGAACACAGTAATGATGAGGGTTTTATGATAAATGTGGACCAATCAAAAGCTTTTGACAATGTATCACATAGGGTTTTGTGGGAATGTTTAAAGGTTTATGAGTTTCCAAGACAATTAATTGATTGGATTCAATTGTGTTATCAAAATGCCTTTATTAGGCCCTATGATAATAAAAGGATGGGGAAACAGTATAAAATAAAAAAAGGGTTTGTCAAGGTTGCCCCCAAGCCCTTTATCATGTGTTTTAACAATTGATCCATTAGTTCGATTCCTGGTTTCTTCCCCTGGAATTGGGGAGGGGTGACATATGTTTCTGGGTCATCTATCAAATGTATAGCATATGCAGATGATTTAATTGTAACAGTAGCTGATAACGAGTCTGAAGGTCGAGCAATTAAGGTAGTTCAGACATTATCGACTACTATGGGTGGAGAAATTAATATGGGTAAGAGTAAATGTATTCCAATTCGGGTGACTTCTGTAACTTCAGGAATAGTAGGGGGAGTCCAGGTTACTCTTGAACCCTGTAAAATTTGGGGTTTATTTTCCAGGCAGTGAAATTTGCTAAGTTATAATTGGGTACATTTAATTGGGAAGGGACAACAGATGGTGTCCAGATGGAACAGGTGGCATATGAGTAAAATGAAGAGTTTTTTTTTTTCAATTAGAACCTATTTGGTGCCACTGTTTCTTTTTTTGAGCTATGTATATCCAGTACCAAAGGTACTGGAAACTAAATTATATTATTGTTTCATTTTCTGTTTATGAGGTAGTCACCTGAACCCTATCAAGAGGGGTATTACATAGTTAAGGAAAAAAATATGGGGGAGTTGGAATGGTGAATCTGGTAATATTCTTTTGGAGTATTTTTACATATGCAAATTTAGTTCCAATAGTGAAAAATAGTATGGCCAAGTGGATGGGTTGGAGGGCTCATTCTTTGGAGGAGGTGATGTCTGATTGGAAGACTGAAATTTTGCCATAAGAATAAGAGGATTGTGACATTACATTTGGTTTGAGTAGAATGCTTCCGTATTTTAAAGAAACAGAATATCACTCAGTCCACTCACTGGATACTTTTGTATAATAGATATTAGGGAATTTTTTTTCCTAGAGCAACCTTTTTTGCATTTATCAGTGATAAAACAGACAGCAATAGGAAAGTTTTTGACTGAACCCAGAATTCCAAAAAAGATGTGGGATGTAGTATGGTTGGGGGTTCATGATAGAATAAATGTTAAGGGAAATCATAAACACAAGGTGATAGCAGAATGTTATGTCCCAGGGAACAGTGTCAGCAAATAATAGAACCAATAGATCATTTTTGTTTCTCCAGTCCATATATTATGGAGTTTTGGAAGGAACTTTCAGATGGATAGAATTCTGTCAACTGACTTTACTTATCACCTACTATATTGTTTAAGGGGTTGTTCCCAGAGAGGTGGGGCAAATATGAAATTGGGTCCTTAAGGGTACTTATGGCTTGTTTAATTTATTGGATATGGCAAACTCGTTGTAGGTATGTGCTCCAACAGCAATATGTTTCACAATCGGAATTGGTTCTGATCGTTCAGAAAGACCTTCAGGACTTAAAAGTATTTGAATACCAGCAGGGGAAAAAGAAAGTCTGGCATAGGAGGTGGGATGCCTTTCACTGGCTTAAATAACATGGATCTTCTCTAAAAGGGGTGTAATGTCCCTTGTTTTTGATTTATTATTTAACTCCATGTGATTTGCAAATATGTATTAATTTTTCCTTTGGGGTGTTTTTTGTTGGCAAAATGAAATATAACCCTACTTTTCGGGGAGGAGGGGGGATTTATATGGAATGTATGTTTTATAGTGTATTATCAGTTGATTGAGGGCATTTTGTTTATTGTCATTATTTTTTTTTGTTTCAATATTCCAAAAAAGAGATGAATGCTTTAATATATATTTGATTTATAGTTTTTTTTTCCTTTGAGTTCAGTGTGTACTGTATTCTGATTATTGTGATGTTTTAATAAAAAATTCTCCTACTGCACTGCAGAGGGACCCTTCGTCATCGTGGCTGTCAGCCAAGATGGCAGCTCCTGTGGCTAATGGTGTGGAGGAGGACATGGAGGTGGGGGAGCAGGTCTCCTTCCCCACCCCAAATGTGCTTGAGACCACAGCTTTGACTATCTCGACGAATACAATGGATGTTATGAAAATGGATATATCTGCTATGAGTGAAGCGGCTGAGCTCCAGAACCAACTCAAGTGCTATTGCTCATGCCCGAACTCGGAGTGCTAGGTGCTACTGCGCATGACCGAACTCGGAGCTGCAACTTTAATAATGATTTTAAGTACATTACACTGCTCCATTTTCACTGGAAATTGATTCTAGAGGCTCAGTTAACAGACCTCTACATGCCACGTTTATTTTTCTCCTGTGTAGATATGCCTCGCTCATCATTGTTACGAGCCTTCTGGCACGGGACAGGATGCCAGGGGCGCACTCCATATTCTGGTGCAGCGGCACTTTTGACATGGCACATCCAGGAGCAACATTAAAACACTAAATAGTTCAAGAAAGGTTAGCTGCATTTATTTTAAACCATATAGGTTGTTTTAATCGAACGTTTTTGCCGCCCTGGTGATTGCCCCCACTGTTTTGAACTGTTTTCCTAGAGACAGTATTTACAAAAACTTCTGACCGCTACTTATAACACACCAATCAGGACTTGTCCCAACAGATTCAGTTAGTCAAAAATGACATGTTACAATTTTAGTCCTAGAAGGCAAGGATGTTACAACAGCAACAGAAATTTGATACCCATTGTCCATCCTCTGTCCTTTTGAATACTGTTCACAGAAAATAAATAAAAAAGAAATGAACAGTCTCCGTGATTCTCATGGCATGCTACATAACCAAAACAATGAAATATTACAGATTGTCGCAGAATATACAGGTCAACTATTTGAACCCATAGCCATAAATAGCGAGGCAGATAATCAGTTTCTGTTAAATGTACATTTCCCTATGATACCTCCAGATATCTTGTTAAATATGAGTTAGCCAATTCAAAGCCAAGAAGTACTGGAAGCAATTTCCACTCTGAAAAAGGGCACATCACCAGGGCCAGATGGGCTCTGTAATGAATTGTACAAAAATGTTGGGCCAGACATGGTCCAAGAATTGACTGACATGTACAATTGCTTGCTAAACTCAGAACTTATTCCCTTAGAATTTAATCAGGGTACTCTAATATATCTACTTAAAAAGGGGATAAAACTCTACTATCCAACTGGAGTTCTATTTGCATGCTGAACACTGATTTTAACATTTTAACTAAAATCTTAAGTAAACGCTTACTAATTTTGGCCCCTTTAGTGATCTTAAAAGCTCAAACTTGTTCTGTTCTGGGTAGACAGATAGCAGACCACTTGATCTTTTAAGAAAAGTTATGGAGCACAGCAGTAATGAGACTTTGACTGCGTAAGTGGTTTCCCTGGACCAGCAAAAAGCCTTTGATTTGATCAGTCATGATTTTTTATGGAAAGTACTAGAAGCATATCAAGTACCTCAGATTATGATCCACTGGATAACAAAGCTATACCGCATGGCTACAGTGACCCCTTACTAGTGGTTGTAAAGGGGGTGATCCCCCTTACTAGTGGTTGTAAAGGGCCACTGATATACATTAGACAGGGAGTGAGGCAGGGCTGTCCCCTTAGCCCCAGAGGGCTGGCAGTAGAGCCTAGAGATTAGAGTAATGAGCTGTAAATGGGCTTGGCACATCCAGCAGACCTGGGTTTGATTCCCACAACCTCCATGTGCATACTGTGTGACTCTGAGCAGGTCACTTAACCCCCAGTGCTCCCAGGTCACCCTGAAAACAGGCACTTGTGCCTTGTGGGCCTACCGGTTACCAAATACTAAAATGAAAAAAAATATATATATATATATATATATATAGTATGTATTTTTATAGCTCCTCTTTATGGCACATAAATAGTACTCATAATATCTCTCCTCTCAATACTATTCGGGGTCATTCCCCACACAAGGCACTGGCTTATGTTGATGACTTATGTCTCCTACTTGTCGATGAAGAATTGGTTCAGACAACTATCTCAGTCTGTGAGCAATCTGGGTCCAACTCTGGGGCTTTCCTAAATCTTACAAAATGTGTAGGTTATAATCTTAATCAGTCCCAAGTTTCTCAGGTGTCCATAGGAACTATTCCTGTACAGAAGGGCCCAATCCAAATCTTACGGGTTCAGTTTGATATACCACAAATGGTTATGGTTGTCTGGGGAAAAAAATTAAAGATTGGGACACAGAAAGTAGAAAGTTGGAATAGATGGAAGTTCAGGAAAAAGAAAAGGGTGTACCTCATCAGCACTTACCTGATACCTATATTTCTGTATATCAGTAGCATTTTTTCTCCCACCTAAATCCCTAGAAACTCACCTACTAAGTCTGTTATGGTCACGCTGATCTTTATTTGTAAATAGCATATTTCTGATGGTGAATTTTAATCCATTATTACTAAATAAGAACATTGACTGGGAACCTTGGGTATACGAGACTTGTAAACCCCAGTTTTTATTATGAGAAAGAAATTCTCTGACTATGCTAAGGAAAACAATCATGATTCCTGATTATACAAGGGATTATTTTTGTAGAATAAAACAATGGGGTATTACAACTCACATGATAATCTCTACTTCTAGAAAGCGCTTATAACAGGGATTATTGACTTCTATATGTATGGTTGATGTTGTATTTGAACAATATCCACAAACCTACCTACCCTCCCTGCACGGGCTGCTCAAAAATAAAAGAATACTCCTACACATATGGGATATGCATTGGTTGGCATGCCATGAAAGGTTAAATGTCAAATCACATCATAAACACTAGCAGCTTGTAGATAGAATTTGTAGTAGACATCATTTATTTTTCTCCTGTTCCTTCATAGCTAACTTTTGATCTTACTTAGCAGACAATTGGTCTGAACCACTGTTTCAAACGATGACTCACTGTAATATTATATATGGACATTTTACGGGGGAATGGGCTAAGTGGAATACAAATACTTTTATGTTTAATTCTTACTGTTATCAAATGGCACATTTGGATGGCACGATGTACGCTCACCTTGCAGCAAAAGGAAGGTCCTTACCTGAAATTATTGGGAATGGTCATAAAAGACTTACAATTAGTTTATTATAAATAATGATCTTCCCTACTAAGACATGAACTCCTGGAACTGTGGAAACACTTACCTTGGATCACAGACTCTGAGTCTGCAATTACCTGAACAATCTCTACAGTGCCTGAATTATGGTTCACAAATTTTGACCTTTATGTATGTCACTCTGGTTTTCTTTGGTTCTTTCTTTTTCTTTGTTATCATTGTTCATTATTGTTATGTTACAGTATTTGATTTCTTAATAAAATTACCCCTGCTCTTTTCAAGAAGTGCTGTGGGACCATTAACATCCACCTGAACCACCACCTGAACAGACAGATGGGATCTCGGTTTAACATCTCATCCAAAAGACGGCACCTAAGGGATGCAGCACCCCCCTCATACTGCACCACAGTGTCAGTACTGGGATTTAACCCAAGTGCCTGGTGTGGGGATAGAACCCACAGCCTTCTAATCTTCCAGCCTATGAGGCAAGTGTGCAACCTGCTGAGCCACAGACACTGCATATTTACCAAGGACAGCCCAGCTGAACTGCAGTATTGCATTCCTGGTGGGGTCCTAATTCTATCAATTTCTGGTTGAGTTTACTGGTGCACTGGGAGGTTAAGGGACTTGTTCAGAGTCACACAGCATTTGGCTGTAACAGGATTTGAGCCTGCAATCCCCTGGTTCCAAACAGTTTTCCAACCATTGGGCTACACTGCTTACAATGTTGGGTGAGAAAGGCTAATGACTTCTGGCAATGTTTTGTCTGTTTATTGCTTACAGTTTGTTTACCCAGGATAGCCCAGATGAGATGGAACATCTTGTTTACAGGGGGTCCTGCTTTCATCCACTTTTCTCATTCACTTACTGTGGCATAGTTATAAATAGTCAATGTCTTACCTGAGTCTTGGGGGGTCTAGAATAGTGGCTGCCCTCTCCTCCCTGGATAGTGATGCCCACCTTACTACACCGAGGGGTATTACCCAGGAATGCAAAAATTATTATTGTCAGCTCTATAGTACTCCCAAGCAAGCCCCATCTAATGAGGAGATCAGGACCTATCTGGCAAATATTACTCTTCCTTCTCTAACATATGTGCAGCAGACCTTTCTTACCAATTGTATTACTTCACGGGAGCTCACTGAAGCCATTCATTCCCTTCCATTGGAAAAAGCCCCTGGGTCAGATGGCTTCCCATCTAACTTTTATTAAGTATTTGAAAAAGAGCTGACACCCTTGCTTCTTCACCGACACCCTTGCTTCTTCAACTATTCACCTATTTTTGCAAATCTGGACCCTCAGATTCGGCATTGTTAGAAGCACTTATTGTGGTCTTACCAAAACCAGGAAAACTAAAGACAGAGTCATGAACTATCACCCTATTTCTCTCATGAAGTATGACATTAAGCTGTTTGCCAAAATACTGGCCATGCGTATGGTGCATGTGTGGACAGACCGAATAAGCCAAGAACAAGTTGGATTTGTAAAAGGCCAGTCCTCCTTTGATCACATAAGGAAGCTTTTTCATATCTTCTCCGTATCCATGGAGGACCCCCAACCCATGTCGTTGATCTCTCTAGATGCAGAGAAAGCTTTTGATAGAGTCAACTGGCCTTTTATGTTTGAAGTTTTGGATAAGTTTGGTTTTCCCTCTGACTTTATCCAATGATTCAGGTTCTATACTCACAGCTAACTGCTGAAGTTTACTATAATGGGGTGTTCTCTGCTGTATTTCCACTTTGCTTGGGTAGAAGACAAGGGTGCCCATTGTCTCCATTGTTGTTTAATTTATATCTCAAGCCTTTGCTTGGCCAGCTCAATACTTCCCCCCATCTCAAAGGCATCCCAGTTGGCCCCTTTGACCTCAGGCTCTCTGCATATGCTGATGACATTCTACTCCATGCCTCTGATCCAGTCACCTCCATATCATTAATGTTATCTATAATAAAATAATTTGGTAACTTTTCCAACTATAAATTAAACTTGAATAAATCAGTGGTAATGTCATTGAACTCCCAACTCTTTTGGTCAGACATTATTACATTTCATCTAGCCTAGGCTCTCTGGATCAGAGACCTTGGTATCAGCCTTGCTTCAAATGTGGCCCAATTGAGGAAACTCAACTTGGATGAACTTCTCATGGTAATTCATCAGAATTTAGATAGTTGATCCTCTCTTTACCTTTCCCTCCATGGTAAGGTCAGTATCATTAAAATGAATGTCCTTCCCCATTTGTTTTATCCCCTAAACATGCTAAGCCTTCGTCTTCCTCTAAATTGGTTTAAAAAATCCCATAGTACCATCTCCAAATTCCTTTGATCTATGAAGCCCCCTAGGCATTCTTATATACATCTGGGAGCCACAAAACAAAATGGCAGCTTTAAATTACCCAACTTTTATCATTTCTACTTTTCTAGTTACATGGTGAAATACTTTTGCTGGACTTTAGCCCCTCCTCCATATGAGGAACCTAAATACATCCCCCTCTGGCTTCAAATAGAGAGCCATATGATATCTGAATCAGCTATTTCTCCGCATAGTCTTCTATTCATTGCCCCCAATAATTTACCACTATCTCTTTGTAATAACATGATTAACACTTCACTTAAAGTTCTCACCCAGCTCTGTAAATCCCTCAGATATGATAACTTTAAAGATGTCTCTCACAACTGTGCTGCAATCCCAATTTCCAGATAGGAGGGCAGATGGTAACTCCTGGAGGAATGTTTCCTGATGCAGACATCAGGATTAGTAATCTGGTTACTCAAGGGAAGATTGGAACTACCCCAGCACTGTTAGCGTGACTCCAACTCCCACCTGAGTGAGCTTTTGATACTTTCCAGACTCTACATTTACTACATAGTTGGGTTTATCCAGTTCCTTGGTATATCGACCATGGTGACCTCCTTCAGATGTGTCAAGCTATAGCTTGACAATTGCATGTTGTATCCCAATTTATATCTACTTTATTTTCCAAATTCTATCATGATTTGCAGGGACAATCCTCTAATTGGTCCTCCCTGTTTCCTACCATAGTATTTCAGTGGGAGTGGCTATGGCAGGACCTCTATACCCACACCTCCAATGATAGACTCCTCCTGATAAAGTTTTACATATTACATAGTATCTACTTCACTCCTGCTAAACTGGCAGTGATGGGGAGTTTACTTGGCCCATTATGCTTTAGGTATGGTCAAGATTCTGGCACCCTGTTTCATGTTTTCTGGGACTGTGTCAAAATTGCCCCTCTTTGGGAGCTTATTCAGTCTAAGATGAGCCCCCTTGTGGGGCTAGAGGCCCTGTTTACCCCAGAGATTTGTATGGTGGGAGACTACTCACAAATCAGTGTGAAAGAACGGTGGTACTATATGTCTCTCATTTCCCTCTCTGTTAAGCATGTAGTCTTGCATCATTGGAAAGACCAAACAGCTATTCCATACTCAGAATGGTTGAATGAATTAATGTCCAACCTTCGCTTAGAAAAAATGATCACCAGTCTAAGGGTAGACTATCAGTCTATTCTAAAAGATGGGATAAGTTCCATGCTCAGTACTCACCCTCTTCTGCTCCATGAAGCAAGTATCTGGATAATCTTTTGATCCACTTCTTTACTGTTTTTTACCCTTGTTTGATACATCTGTGTTAACCCACAACAATTTAACTGGACAGATAGTTAACTACATATCCCATTTTGAATAATTAATCTTTAAACCGAGTTCTTCTGAAATGAACTGCAATCTGGTTTGGAACAGCTGTGTGAGGGGGCTCAGCAGTGAGCCATTCTGACCAACTGCTGCACAGAAGAGGCAAGGCTGAAGCATTCAAAGCCCAGCATCTGCCTGAACAGAACAGAACAACACCTGCAATACTATCTATCTGTTCTGCACCTGGGAGGAGAGATCTTTTGTCTGCTGCTATAATTTCAACTGCCATTAACACTTTACCTGTGGTTTTGGTGACCATTTCTTCTGAAGCAAACTGCAATCTTCTGATTTAGAACAGCTGTGTGAGGGGGCTTGGTGCCAAGCCATTCCAACTGGTTGCTGCACAGAGGAGTCAGAGCTGCAGCATTCAAAGCCCAGCATCAGCCTGAAAGGTGTGAGTCCTCGGGTGAGAGACTGAGCGGCTGCACTACTCGGTAAAAATATTTTAATTTCATAGTTGCTTCCCTGGATTTACTCCTCAGCATATTTAGTAAACTTAACTAATAATTATTCATTCATAGCTTACTACAATAGAAGCTTCACATACTGATATGATACTGCTGTAGGAGTTCTTTCCAGGAATCACTATTATTGAAAAAATGTTATTTTTATAATTTTGGGGATATTTAATGCTGAGTGGGTTAATGATTGTTTCAACACTGAATGAACCTGATAGTAATTTGCATGGAACTAGTTGGTTGAACTTGCCCCCTGGGACCTCAAACAACATTAAAATTAATGTGCCAAATAGACAGAACTGTTTTACAGTTAATTGGAATAAGTATGCTTCAATATGAGAAAGACTGGTATTAAACCCTCATTTATTTAATAAGCCAGTAAAGGGGTTTTATGGGACTCTGAATTTGGTTTTAATTTTTGGAGGGGACGTGGAATTAAATCCAGGTTCAAACGACAAGGCAAGTCTAAAGATCTTACACGATAATGCTTGCAGTATTGTCACTAAAACTGATATGTTAGCAGCATTGATACATTCTCATGATCCCTCTGTTCTTGGACTTAGTGAGACATGGCTTTCTCAAAGAATTAATGAACAAGAATTGTCCATCCCCAGATACCAACATATTAGACAGGGCAGGAAAAGTGTGTGTGGGGGGGTGATATTGTACATTAAACATTCTCTCGGTTATGTTGAAACCCAGTTTAAAAGGGAGTGACAATAATATTGAATACTTGGTTATCAATGTAGTACAAATTAACCCAATAACAATCATTTATCCCCCCCCCAGACTAACTTAAGTAATATAGAAGTGGTATTAAATAAAATAAGAGATTGCACTATAAATAAACAGCTAATATTAATGGGTGACTGGTTAAATTGTGACTGGTTAAAATCTCGAGGAAAACAACTTACGGAAATTTGTAAGTTATTGGGTCTAAAACAACTAATTAACTCCCCACTCATTTCACAAAATCCTCTGCATCAGGGTCTATTTTAGACCTGTTATGTATTTCTTCTCATTTACAGGTTGAAGAGTTTGGAACTCTACCTCCTTATTTTGGAGACCACAACCCTATTTGGCTTACTTTGGCTACCTTACAATTAACAATTCCCCAAAATCACCTGAAACAAAATTGATTTAGGGACATGAGAAGTTTTTCAGAATCTGAATTTTTGAAAAGTGTAAGTGCAAAACAATGGGATCATTGTAGATTAATCCCTGATCTTGATTTGACTGTTAATTATTTTACTAGTACCTTTCAAAGTATTTGTGATTTCCATGTCCCTAAAGTGAAAAAAAAATTAACAAATGCCCTAGATTTCCATGGATAACAGAGACATTATTAAAACAATTAGGATTAAAAATAGGGTTTGGAAAAAGCATTAAAATCTAAATTGGATACAGATTGGGAATTATTTAAAATCGAAAGAAATGAATGTAGGAAGCTAACAAAAAGGGCAAAAATTAAATATTACAGAAATAAAATGGATCAGAATTTAGATCCTAAAAACTCTGGTCTATCATAAAGTACTTAACAAATCCGGGAGGGGGGCCGGTAGCCAAATGCTCTAACTCTTACAATTGGAAATACATTAATGGATGTTCCTGAGGTAACTTCAGATGCCCTCAACACCTTTTACTGACCTTCCAGGTTTTGTGAACCTAGCAAGTATGAGTTCCAAAGACTCAAAAAAAGATAAGAGCCTATTTTTGGGACGATATCCATCATTTAGATTTAAGAATCTAATCGTATCAGAAGTGAGAAAGGAACTGTTAAAAATAAACATTCCTAAAACAGCGGGGTTAGATGACTTGGAGGGTTGATATTAAAAGTTGGCAGCCAACTTTATAGCTTCAGCAATCATGTATATTTTTAAGTGGAGCCTGCAAAAAGGGTATTTTCCAATGTTATGGAGGGGGAATAAAAAATACCAATTTACAAGGGTTGGGACACAGCAGAAGCAGGAAACTATCATCCAATATCTAGTTTGTCTGTTTTATCTAAATGCTTAGAAAAGCTTGTAAACAGACAGATATATGATTATATGCATCAACATAAACTCTTTACACCACACCAATCTGGATTTTGCAAGTGTTATTCCACAATGATGGCCCTGGTAGAATTCAATTATTTGATTTGCACGTCTTTGAATTTAGGAAAGGAAACATCAGCTGTTTTCATTGCTCTATCTAAGGCTTTTCACCTGGTGAACCACTCCTTCTTGCTTGTGAAGCTACAGGACCTGGGCTTTTCTGAGGACCCTTTACATTGGTTTCACTCCTATTTGACTGGTCGCACCCAGAGGGTTAAAATACAACACCATCTGTCAAAACCTTATGATGCGCAAAGAGGGGTTCCCCAGGGGTCCATCCTGGGACCCCTTTTATTTTTGATTTTTATTAATGACTTGCCTCTGTGGTACAGCATACAGACAGACTGTATGCTAATTATACAGTGTTAATTGCTTCAGGAGTAGATGTATTAGACCTTTGGACAGAGCTGCAGGCCAATTTTGGCAGGGCGGAGGAGTGGTTCACCAGGTTACAGCTATTCATCAACACAAAGAAAACTAAATTGATGCATTTTGCCCCCAAAAATAAAAACTCAACACAATTACAGATTTTTGCCAATAATCAAATTCAGATATAATTGGTATCCAGTTATTGTTATCTAGGGGTACTTATTGACCCACTTTTGACCTTTGATGACCACATTTCAACAATTATTTCAAAAACAACTAAAAAGTTTGGGACTTTAAGGAGAACAACCAGTGGCCTAAAAATTCAGGACCAGAGGAAAAAAGTAGAGCAATGTATCCTGCCTACTTTGAAGTATGGGTAGTTAATTTATCAAGTGGAAAACAAATGCTTGTTGGATAAGTTAGACAAATTATACTATAGCACAGCAAGGTATGTTCTGCAGTGTAATTATGGGATGCACCATTGTCTACTGCTGGAGAAATTGGGATGGCAACCCCTCAATATTGAGTTTTCTAGAATCTGGAAAAAACTAATTCATAAATTCAAAATGTATTACCCTGGGCATAATATTACACACATTCTCTTTCCCACAGTAACTGACTTGAGGGAAGACTTAACCAGGTCTATACACCTAAACAAAATTTATAAATGGAGATCTAATAATAAATATGGAGATCAAACCCTTATTTCTAGAGTAGCAGTCTATTGGAACAAACTCTTACCAACACGTGCTGAAATTAAATCTAGTGCCTTTATAAAGGCTACCAATGATTTATTTTACTCATTCCTGCAATTGTACTTAGCACCTTAATATTAATTTTATTCTTCTTATGTGTTATTGTTGTTTTCATTTTATACTGTATTGCATAATGTATGTTATTTTGTATATTGTTAATAATATTTATTACATGTGTAACTTACAGATTAATGTACAGGACTGTCTTGAAAACTGAGCTTCACAGCCCAAAGGGCATGTCTCTCTTCCTGTTTAAAAACACATTTTTTACCTACCTACCTAGTGAATAGTGTGTAGAACATTTCTTTACCTTTTTGGAGTTCCCCAAGGTTCTTGAGATGGGGGGTACTGGGGGTGGAAGGTGAGGGACCTGGGACAATTGGGGGGGTGTTATTACTCTGCTTTTATTAAGTGCGGTAGTGTTGGTTTCTGCTGTCTGTACCAGAATGTTATCCCTTTTTATGTTGCTGTGTTCTGTTGGAAGAAAATGTAATAAAATATATTGAATTTAAAAAAAACAACTTTGATGTGCATGGTTAGTCTATGAGGGTCTTCCTCTATAAAACTGTGATGTTCAGGGAGAGAGAGAGGGAGAGAGATAAGGAAGTCAGCATGTGGCATGAACACAGGCTCATGGGGACAGAGACTGAAAGGAGGGAACTCAGCAGTGGGTTTGAGTTCTCTGAAGACACAAATGTTTCTTTTCCATTTCTCAATTTGTAAGTTTTATCCTAGCTATCAGGAAGCTAAGTGTGTGGTTTATGGTTTAACTCAGTTTATTTTTCATGTCTTTTTCCTGTAAGCACTTTTATTCTGATTTGCTAATGTGTAAATATATTGTGTAAATAAAGTAGTTATTATTTAATCACAATGTACAGACAGGTTGTGCATTTTACACAAAAAGAGTATAGTTTGTGAATCTCTGGGATAACTGCCATTCTTAAGAGTCATGCTAAATCTTGTGTAAGTAGTCTTAAACATATTCCTTTGTGATACAGTTAAGGGAGTGGTGCCGACACTTCACCTGAGGTTCAAGCAATTGGTCTTGGTTTGATCCAAGAGGACTGGTGATTGGGTGGAGAAAGTCCAGAATCCCAGGGGTGCACTACCTTTGCATAGGGTTGAGCACAGGTACCCGGGCACAGTGAAGGGCAGACACAGGTGAAGATCTGCGACAGCCAGCTGTGATGGGACATTAGTTGGGGCACAGGCATGTGGGTTTGTCAGATGTACTAAAAAATTAAAAAAAAAACTGGTTTCACAGTAGTGTTGATCAAGGAGATATGGGGAAGAGTTTGTCTCTGGCCCCTGCATAATTTGATAAAAGACCAGTGATTTATTTTAACGAAGTACAAAGTGGGACTTAAAGATCTGTATCTGAACATTTCCTTGTGTTGGAAGTTGAAAGAAACACTTCATTTGTTTCAGTGCTGATGGATGTAAAGAATGAGCAGTGGTTTCAGAGAGTTACCAGTTTGCTTCAAAAGAAGCCCACTTAATGGCCAGCCATGAATGGAAAATGGTGGCATCTGCAAAATCCCATTTGTCAGGCATGGCACCAGACACCAATGGCAGCATTCACAAAGCCTCATTCAGTGGGCAAGGAAGGGGCTGCCAATGGAGACATTTATAAAATCCCATTTAGTGGCACAGCAGGAGCTGCCAATGGTGGAGTTTATAAAAGTCCACTCAGTGGGCACAGAAAGAGCTGCCAGCAGTGGTATGTGTATAATCCTGCACATGAGACACTAAAAGGAGCTGTAGATGGTGAAGACTGGAGATGGGAGGGGGCTTATGGGCTAGGGCTGGGACTGATGTTGCCTGCATTAGAGTTGGGGGAGGAGCTGGAAACACAGAATTGCAGGGCTTTCCATGTCAGCCGCATAGCTTCCTCAACAGCGGTATGAGACCTCAGCCAATAAATCACAAACTTTCGGACAGACTGACACCTTAAGTCATAAATCACATCTACAGAGTTCACCACAGTACCAATATGTCTTCTTGGATTTTGCAGGCAAACATAGAATGGGGCACTCATCCTTCCTACTCCAAGGAGTCCCGTGCTCAATTGTCCCACTCCACATCCATTTCAAGCCAACTACGTCTCTTTCCTGCATTGTTCAGGTCAGAGAAGATGTAACTGTGTGCAGCACTTGTGGACAACAATTTTGCCAGAAGCAGTGTTGAAAAATAAATGTCTTCTGCTCTGAGTTTTGCTTCACTCTATCAGACCTGCTCTGTCTTTGCCTCTTCTACAACTAAGACCCAGAAACAGTTTGTTTGGCAACCATCAGTCTCCAGGTTTTTGAGCTTCCATGCTGTTCCAGAGATGTTCCCTTGCTGCTGCAGGTTGTAGAAGGCCAACAGAATGGAATGGGTGGCTACCTTTGTCGCATGTCAAGGGGTAATCCACTTTGCCCCCTTTATCAGCAAAGGCATGTGCTACAGTACATCTTTCAGCTCATCTCAGAGCCTGGGCTTCATTATTTCCATCGGGGCACGATTTTTAAAGGGCCTACGATAGACTATGGACTAAGTCCCTATGTACAGCTCCCTGGTGCAGAAAAAATCCCAGCACCTGTGAAAATGTAATTTTCAGTTTATTACGCACACAGGTGGCATTTTTCATTATTCTTGGAGGTGTGGAGTAAATATTATGCCTGGTGATACCAAGCAGAGCAGTTCTCCATCACTGCACAAAAAAATATGCACAAGCTGCCATTAATTCTGGAAAAGGTTGCAAAAATGTAACTTTTTAAAAAAATTGAGTACACAGAGAAAAAAACATGGTTGGGCAAATAAACTCTCCCCTCCGCATAACCTTTGTCCCATCCACTCCTGATGTATCCACTTTGGAAAAAATGGACCCAGGTCTAAACCTTCAAACCTATTAAGTATGTACATTGTACATCTGAATTTGTAATAAGATACATTTAATTATAATTGTGTTATTTTCTTGTTCTTTATATTGTATTGATATTTTACTTAATGTATCGTGCCAATGGAACCTGAAATGCTTGCACAATCTATGGGACACCACTGTAAATGTACTTGTCTCAGTGGATAACTCCACAAATATCGTTTAATTTATATACTTATTTATGAAGTAGTTCGGAAATAACCTTTGAGCATAGGCTATTTTACAAAGGTTCCACATCATGAACACAATACAATTCACAGACAATATTCAGAACAGAGGTACAGTAATACACATAATGCATATATTACAGAGTCTGCAATGTAACTGATGGTTCTGACAGCAGAAAGTGAGTAGCTGGCCTCCTGAAGGTATCGAAGGGAGCAGAACAGAGCAGGAATTTGGAAAAATTAGCCCAACTCCAGAAGGGAGATGGGGGGGGGCTAGGTGGTAGGGGGCAGCCTCAGCCAGAGGCCTTGTTGATAGCAAGTTAGGTGGGGAGGACATTAGAAGGCAGGGCGTGCTATGGAAGGGCAGGTGGGCTGCAGGACAGTGGGGCGGAGGTGGGGGAGGGTGTTGGGGAGACATGGGGAGGAAAGGCACGGGGTGATGGTGGTTGGAAGACAGGGAAGTAAGACAGGGCAGGGTCAGGGAGAAAAAGAACACTGCCCTGGAAAAGGCAAGGGCATCCAGTGGTGGCTAAGTACATGGGGAGGTGGGGTATGAGTTACCAGGTGCTCCATGAACAATCACATGTAGTGCTAGAGGCAAGGTAATTGAACTGAATCAGTCTGGGAGCACTGTTATACTAATGTTCCTGGATAGCAATTGATTCTCTGCATGTTCTGGGTGCACAAGCAGGATTCCGTTCTCTTTAACCAGTACTGAGGAGGTGACTAATACCTTTCCAGCAGTCATGGAAAATCCTCGGCCTTCTCACTGAGTCCTCTCTGGTTTTTGCTCCAGGAGCAGCAGTCTTTGTTAAGAAACATCACGTTCTGAGTACAACAGATCAATGTTCTGCCTGACGTGCTACTTCAGTTATTTTAGTATGACCAAGGTCACATGAGGCCTTCTTGAGATCTGGGCTGTAGCTCTGCTACCTGTTTTCTGGGATCAGGGCTTTGAAAAGTCCTGGGACCCCAATTCTGCCATCAAACATGGCTTCTGATATTTCAGTTTTTGCCAAAATAAAGCTCGCTTCCATGTTCAGTTCAATGTGATTTTGGGAAATACGAAAGAGCAATGCCACAATCAGTGACTACAGAACCATGAAGACAAAAACAGCATAGTCACTTAACAGCATCTGAACAAATGAGCAAACCAGGCACCGGACAGCAGGAAGGCATTTTGTGTATACCAAGTTAGTTTGTAGGGGGCTTCACCCTCTGCACCCTCGAAAAATATATAATCAACACTGGGGGGGGCGAACTCGGGGATGTGAAGAAACACAGGATGGGGTAGACAGCAACTGTGGGAGGGGAGTTTTTAACATATGAGATGGTGGAGGGAGTGACAGAAGTTGGCTGCAACAGTTGTAAAAAAAAACACACTCCCAAAAAAATAACACTCACTGAAGGAATGGAACTAGTAACTAGCATCCACCCACCATCGCAGCACTCACATGCACTGAGCCAAGCCTCTCACCCATGCTGCCACTGCCAGCATACTCAGTGCCCCACCAAAATGCTTCTTGTAATGCTGAGCACTGACACTAGTGCTCCCCCACTGGTGACTCATCAGAATTACCTTAACCATTCTCGTTGAGATTTCCTGGTGCTTTGAAGACACGATGCACGATTCCAGAATGGCATACACCAGCATAAGATGAGATACACCAAACCCTATGGTGTATCTCATTACTTATGCCAGGCAATACACCAGCCCCTATTACAAGAGGTGAGATGCGCCATGTCATCTGTGGGCTGTGACAATTGCAGGATGTGCCAATGCTTAAGCAGCAGCAGCCACAACGCCTGGCACAACTGCAGGCTATGACAGCAACCTAGCCCAATTCCAGTAGGGCGGCTGTTGTAACCTGCAGTTGCAATAACAGGAGACATGGTGGTGTAACTAACGAATGACAGGCCGGACCTGTGTTAGGTGGCATCCGATGGCTGGCACCATTGGATGCAGCCATGCAGCTCTGCAGCAATGGCACCATGCTGTCCCCCTGACCCCCACATGCATGCCCCATCCCCTGAACTCCTGATTGTGAGGGACCCATGGGGATCCATTTCAGAAGCACCCCCCAGACACCTGTGCCATCTGTCCCGGCCCCACCGATGCCCCTGATGTGTGCTGCCATGGTCTGGGGTGGGGGGCCACCTGTCACTCACCACGTGTTGTGACATGCAGCTGCGATATGCCATGCATGGGCTACCACCACATGTATGGAGTATCTTGTATGTCACAAGTGACATGACCCTGCCACTTCTGAAATGTGGCATAGGGCCCCTGGCATTGCGGCAACCAGTGTAACTCGTAACTGTGTGCGAGTTATGCCAGCCATCCTGGAATTGGCCCAACAGTCACCAATATTGCCCTCACTAATTTGTACTCGCTCTTTTTGGGGTCATCAAATTTAATTCACGTAAATCACTCAACACCCCCTGTTCTGGTGAACCGGTACTCTACACAACTGGGTTTTAGTAATGCAGTTTCAAATGCAATGTTAATACAACCTTAAGCCCACCTGTTGGCCAAAGCTGTTGTACAGGTAGGCACATCTGCATGCCTTGCTTCTTGGCTTTGCCCCATTTTTGATCTCCTGTGCTGGTGGTGGTATTTCCTCTGTAAGATCTGGTGAAGATGCGGTGGGACTATGCTTTGGTTTCCTGTGTTAGTGGCTGAAGCCCCTCTGGAAGATGTGGAGTGACCACATTTTGATCATGACAATATTTTTGTTATTTATAAAATGTCATATGTTTTACCCTTATGGTTATTTATGCCATATGCAGTGCAACATTTTGTAATTTAGGATATGCAGAGTCATAAAATACAAAAACAAACTAAGCTCACCTTAGAACTAGAGCTGGTATGTTGCTTGGAGGCAGCGTTACTTAAAGGAGTACTACACCCTCACATCTTGTAAATGTTATTGTTTCCTTGTCGACAGATAACTCTTCTTGTGTAGCTGTCTGATATGTGTTTGCTTTAGTTTGTTTTCGCTGTTCACACCAGCCCCTGTAACTAGCCTGGTGGTCTCCATTTTCTGGTTGTTGAAATCTCATTGCCCCTGGGAGCTGCATTAGCATAAGAGAACACAATGCCACATCATACCTTTATACCATGTATCTCTATATTGAAATATGGGTTCACCACAATATATCCAAGGCACACTGCCTTAAGGGTAGCTGGTCCATTCCACTGAGTTGTCAAACAGACGAGGCATACTGATGAGTCCTGGTAGGACAAAACACGTGTCTATGTCTTTTGTTAGAACCCTTTGCAAACTGTGTGAGAGGCCTTTCGGCACCATGCAATTCTGCTTAAAGTTGGACCAGCATAACATTCTGTGGTGATTTGCATATGCAGCCCTTGATGCTTTGCATTGTGGGGGCATGTGTGATTTTGTATTTTCTATATTGAAATTACACATAACCTGCAAACACTCTCTAGAAACACACAGACTGAATGTACTTTAAATGACCCCCCCCGCATCACATCTAAGACAGCTTGCAAAGCTAATTAAAGGTGAATGTATTTCACACTGTGTTGCAACTTGTTTTGTTGAATTCTAATTATGCAGACAGGCATAGAATGGAGTCTAAAGAGTGATGACTCATCATGTTCTCACATCTAAATGCAGCTCTCAGGCACAATGAGATTTCAACAACTAGAAAATGGAGACCCCCATGACAGTTACAGGGACTAGTATGAATAGTGAAAATAAACTAAGGCAAACATATGTATCTTCACCAGCTGTATGGAGAGTTGTCTGTTGGCAAGGAAACAATTAACATTTATGTGATATGAGAGTGTAGTACTCCTCTAACTCTTCAGCAGTTCCTTAGTACAATGTGAGCACTAATGCAGTCAAAATAGTGCACTGCAGGGACCCAAAATGGAGAGGAGTGAGAGATGAAAGTTAGGAGGAGGGCCTGGCAGTCCTTAACCTGTTCACTAGGGAGGAGGACCTAGCCAGAACCTTCTCCATACTCAAAGGTATCAGGTTTTTTAACTTTTATTGTTTGACTATACATAGTCATTACCAAGGCCACTGATTTACGGTGATTAAAACAATTAAATTCCGTTTTCAAGACTTAAGATTCCAGAATTTCACTGGCGATTGTTACCCTATTTTCCAGATTTTACAGGGATTCTGCTATCATTCTTTTAGTATGTGCATAAAAAATCAGAATTAAAGAAGGCTTAATACTCAGAGCATTAAATAAAGCAAACTGAAAATAGTACAGGAAGGAATTAGAAGAAAAACACACTTTTTTATAGATTTACTGATCTGATAGAAAATGCCAGATTCCATGAAATCTTCATTTTTACCGGTCTTCAGGCAGCCCTAATTCTGGAATTTTACCGTATTTTCCGGTAAAAAACGAAAACCAGTGGCCTTGGTCATTACAAAATTAAAATGTTACATCATCTGAAATTAATACAAAATAATAAATATCTGGGTTTAATTGACATAGCATGGATATTGAATCCCAGTTAACTAATTCATCTTTATGAACCCCCCTCCCCAAATGTGGAGTCTTAGTTACACTTATCACTGTCCCTGTATGTGAGCTATAGCTATAGTGTTAAGGTCCTGGGGGATAAATCCACTTGGGAGGGTCTAGGGAGGGCGTTCCAGGGGTGTTGAGGAGGAGAACCTGAGAGAGAGAGAGATAGAGAGAGAAAGACTGACAGATGGACAGGCAGGTAGACATAGACACACAGGGAAATATATCTCATTGTCTTGGGTGTAACTGGCTGGGAAGGAGGGGGACTTGTCAGCCTCTAGGATTGGCAAAATGGTTGCTGAGCCTGGGTTGTAGCACAGGTATCCTATTGCGTATAGTCTCCAGTTGTCCTCAACTGAGTGAAACCATCAGCTGAAAGGTGAAAGGCCTGATGTAGGGTTCCTTCTCAAAGGGTGTACTTGAATAGGTTTACTGTTGTCCTGTTCCTGAGATTATCCAGCAGTAGTTTATCTGCCATGTAAACTGAAGGAGTGAGTGTACCATCACTGGCCTGTCACCTAGCAGTCGAGTGAGTCTGTGAGCCATGATTGTCAGGAGGTACTGAACTCTAACATACTCTCTGAAGGTACTCCCCCTGATGGCTGCACGATGCATCTACCCAACTGTAAAAGTGTGTATGCGTGTGTTAGGGAAACAGCTACAGAACGGTCTTCAAAATATATTTGCACTAAAAGCTAGAAAGGGGTAGGGCTGTAACATCTTCCAGTCTCTTTTATGGAGTGGGAAGTTACTGACCAACTAGACTGAGCATGGAGGTTGAAGAAAGTTGTAATAAGTACTACTAATCAAGTTCTGCTACAGGCCCCATAAACTAAGTCACTATGCTACATTTATGTGACCTGATCAAGTGGCATTATAAATTACCTGAAGTACTAACATACTATTTGCCAGCAGATTAGGCCTTACGGTCTATTGAGTCTGCTCGAACTTTAGATCCTTAGTTGGGTGCCAAGACCCTCCCATCCCTTGTGCTCCAGAAACACATATCATCCATCCCCACCCCCCTGGGACAGGCCATCATCTGATACATCCACTTTCTGTGTCTGTCCCATCCTCTCTTGAAGCCCTCCTCTGTGGATCTGAACTAGCTCACCAGGCAGTGCATTCCAAGGGTCCGCCACCCTCTCAGTGAAAAACCTCCTCCTCTTTTCCCCCCTCACCCTTCCACCTTCCAACTTCAAACCATGCCCTCTGGTGATACCTCCCTGCTTTAGTCTAAAGATCCCCTCCATGTTTACCCTATTTATTCCCTTGAGGTACTTGAAGACCTCAATCATGTCCCCCCTGTCTCTTCTCTCCTCCAGTGAAAACAGGCAGAGCTCCTTAAGTCTGTCCTCATACGTCAAATCCCCTAGCCCTCATATCATCTTTGTTGCCCTCCTCTATACCCTCTCTAGGAGCTGTATGTCCCTTTTCAAGTGTGGTCTCCAGTACTGTACACAGTACTCAAGGTGTGGTCTAACCAGTCCATTGTACAGCGGCAGAATCACTTCCTTGCTCCTAGAGGTGATCCCCCTTATGATGCATCCCAACATCCTGTTTGCCTTGCTAGCCGCTGTCCTGCACTGCTCAGAGTTATTCATACATGCATCCACCATGACCCCTAGGTCTTTTTCCCCTATTGAGGCCTCCAGCGCCTCCCCTCCCAGGGTGTACCTGTGTTTAGGGTTTCCCCGACCAAGATGCAACACCTTGCACTTGATGATATTGAAATTTAATTTCCATGTGTGAGCCCAGCTTTCCAGGGTGTCCAGGTCCTCTTGCAGGGCCAACCTCCCCTCTTCTCCCTCAACTACTGCTCCCATCATGGAGTCATCCATGAAGAGACTCATTTCACACCCTATACCCTCCCTGATGTCCAATATGTATGCATTAAACAGGATCGGACCCAGGACTGAGCCCTGTGGTACCCCACTACCAACTCTAGGTTCGAGAGCTCCCCACAGACCACTACTCTCTGAGTGTGTCCAGCTAGCCAGTTTTCAATCCATCTGACCATCAAAGGGCCTACTCCTAACCCCATCAGTTTCTCCACCAGACCATTGGGACAGAGTCAAACGCCTTGCTGAAGTCCAAGAATAATACATCCACAGGCTTACCCCTGTCCAGTTCTGATGTTACCCATTCATAGAACTCCACAAGGTTGGTTTGACATGATCTACCTGGCACAAACCCATGTTGCCGACTATCCAGACCTCTCACCTCCTCCAAGTACACCCTCAATCGTTCCTTTAGTATACTCCATTAATTTTCCCACCACCGAGGTCAAACTGATGGGTCTATAGTTACCTGGTACTCTCCTCGACCCCTTTTATGGATTGGTACCATGTGTCTCTCGCCAACCTTAGGTACCCTCCTGTCTCAAGTGACCTGCTGAAAAGCTCCGCCAGTGGTGCAGCCAGTATGTCCGCCAATTCCCATAGTACTCTCGGATGAATGCCATCCGGCCCAGGAGATTTGTCTTTCTTTAGGGCCTTGAGGGCTAACCACACCCTTTTGGTGGAGATAGCATCATCCGTCCCCTCCACCTTACTGGCCTTTTTATCTTTACCCAGATGTGACACCCTGGGGTACCTTTCTCCCCTCTTGCTCCATTTTGTTGCTCCTGATCCCACTTACTGATGTTTCTATCCCTTCGTGCCTTGCTTTGTAGATATCCCATCCCCCTCCCTAGTGAACACAGAGGCAAAGTACTGGTTAAATACCTCTGCCTGGTCCCTCGCCTCTTCCACCCACCCTCCTTCTGATCTCAATCTGCTGAGATGGCCCTTAGTTTTTCTCCGCTCCCCAATGTACCAGAAGAACCCCTTTTCCCCTCCATGTATCCCCTGTGCCAGCCGTTGCTCTTTACTGGACTTTGCTCCCCTCACCATACGAGTGACTTTTCTAGATGCAAGCTGGTACATTTCCTTATCCCTATCCCCTCTTGTTGTTTTATATTTTTTGTAGGCCACCTTCTTTTCTCTGACTGCTACCTATACCTCACTGGACCACCAGCATGGTTTATGTGACCTTGCTCCCTTACTGCTTCAACTTAAGCGAGATCCTGACTGCCTCATGAAGTCCCCTTTTATGACTTCCATCTCCTTTCCACACTTGTCATTGAGGTAATCCTTCAAGTGATCCTTGAGAATATTTCCCATGCCCATGAAGTCTGCCCTCTGAAGTCCACTGCCAGTGTCCTAGATCTCACCACCTCCCCCATGCTTATTTGAAACTAGACAGTATTGTGGTGCTCCCAGTCAGGGGTCTTGTACAACCATGTCCCTTACCAGATCCCCATCTGCAGAACCACATCCAGGACATGCCCCTCCCTTGTGGGCTCCATCACATGCTGTGTTAAGAACACATCCTGGAAGCCATCCAGCAGCCTCTGCTCCTTGGCCACCTTAGAGGACATGGTTCCCCAGTTTGTGCCTAGCATATTAAGGTCCCCCATCAACACCACTCCTTCCCCTTTTGGTCCACACTGGACAATGATGTTGTCCAGCAAACCATCCTCTAGAACCTCACTCATCCCGGGGGGCCTATATGCTACACCCAGCTTGACCTTATTTCCTGCTGAGGATCGTAAGGTGACCCATAAGGCCTCCATGTTTCCCTCTGCCTCTTCTACCCTAGCAATTTCTATGTCATCTCTAATGAACATAGCCACTCCACCCCCTCTGCCCTCCTTTCTATCCTTCCTGAGCATAGTGTACCCACAAGTAGATATTGTTTACAAGATATGACACAGTAAATTTATAGCATACTGTACTCTATTAAGGAAAGAGGAAATCCTAAATGCCAAATGTCAAATATTCCATCTGATGTGAGATTTAGATCAAGAGGCCTCTACATAGGCTGGTGGATAAACTTGCTCCAGTTTTGTTCCAACCTTAAGTGTGAGATGTCCTCGTGTGACCAGCAGAGAAGCGGAGGTCTGGAGGAAAGGTTCTGAAAATCAAAGGTACTGTAACTGTGGGAAGGTTTTAGACCATTGTCATTGGCTTGGGAAGTGGCAAGACCATTGGCATTCTGCAAAGCAATGCCATAGAGTACACCCCCCCCCAAGGGAGAGTTATAATCAAGCACCTTTATGCAACACTATATTTCCTAAGTGATGGCGATTCTAAAAAAAGCTCCTAGAAGGGAACTGCCTTGGGTGAAAGCACCATGCCATTGGAAACACCTATCTTACATCACTGCACCTATGGCCATTGTGACATTTGAACAGCTGGTTCTGATCACTGTATGATTTTTGTAATATAAAAATGTGTTAGGGAGTGTCTCTCATGAGACATGCTGTTTCAGGTAAAAGAGAACAGTCAGGAGATAATTACAGGCTAGAAGAGACTAAATTAAGGATCCCCTGTTTATCTAGTTTAATTGTAGCTTGTCAGCTGCTAGGATGGGAAATCATAAACTTTTAGAACATTTAGAGGAAGAGATCAGGTTATGACGCTTTAGTGCGTAGTCACAAAAGATTCTTTGATGTGTCCTCCGAGGAAGAGCTACTTGAGATCAAAGAGGGGATGTTACTATATTTAAAGAAAGTCATGTGGGGACTTACGTTTTGCTGAGGTCACCTTTATTAATTTACCTCCTGCTGGGTGACATCCTGACTGTATAATTTTTAATAAACAGAGGAGGAGCTGGGTGACATCATGGCGAAGACAGGCTCAAGACAGAGTTTTAATTATGCTGTGAGTGACCTGTAAAGACACACATGTTTGGACTCTCTTGACAATAACATCTGACTATCAGCACTATTAGAGACACATTAGAGATGTAAGTCTAATTGTCTAGTGGTAGTAATTTTGCACTTTTTTTAACCCTTGTTCTTTTAAATGATTGTATGATTTTGTGATATATGGTTCTGTATTTACATGTTACATTTTTTTATTTATCTTTAAGTAAACCTCTACTTTAGAGACTACTTGGTGTGCCTTTGAAATTCTTTTTCTTGACAAGTGAAGCATACATGGTTAAAGTTGACATTGTACAAAGCTTACTGGTTTTACCAAACTGGGAAAAGGTAAGAGTTTATTCTAAGATCTTTAATAGTTTTAAGGGTTCATTTTGTACGCCTGGTTAGGTGCCCCTAGGCAAAAGATTTCTGCCCCCGGAAGAGCAGAATTATCTGAGCCTGTACATTGGGTACACTAACAAGAGGTTCACAGTTTGAATCCCTCCAGAATTTGAGACCAAAGTTTGATTCAAACCAGCAAAACAGACAGGAGGGTTACCCTGCTCTGTTAACTGTTCACAAGACTGCTCTCGGAGGTTGGCACTGTGGGAGCAGAGGGCCTGACCTGCTGAGTGGGTTTGTGACAGCCATCAGCAAAGGAGCAGACCTTCTAAGCCTTATACTATGCATTACACCAGAAATTATCAAACTCTTGTAGGCCTCATTTACATTTGCACTGCACACTTTCTCTTCTCCTTCATTATTTCAAGGTGATTTGCATGCACTTCCCATGATGCTTTGCACTATTGGGGTATGTATGATTTTATAATAATTTTTCATCTATGGAGTGGGGGAGAGGTACCACACGTATGATTGACCTGTGGAGGGGGGCATACATAATGGCCTTTTGGGGTTCCTTCCAGTCTTAAAAGAAACATTAGCAGCTTTGATGAACTGATAAATTGCATTAATGTCAGTGGCACACTTCTGTATTCTTTGCCAAAAAATGTGGAGCACTGATATTCATAATTAGGGGCAATGTTGGTCACCAGGCCTTGAAATTTGAGATACACTATCAAACATGAAGATACACGCTCAGAGCACTGAGGAAACTGTTGTTTGCATTTGTGTAAAGTTTAATATAGCTAGCATCATGAATTATAATAAATTGCTGCTTTTATAGACTGAGTTTACATCATCAAATAGCATCTCCTCTTTGTGGTACCAATGCCACACCTTCTCGTTGATGGACAGCTCATTATCTTTGTGAAATAGTACCTCTTCCGGTTGGGACACAGCAATTTGGAGGATAAAATTAGACATGACCAAGGGTCATTACATATCTGGAGAGGGCTTGAGATGGATTAGAATTATTTGATCTTAGTGTGACCATCATGCATATCAATGGCATTGGTGACTAGGTGACTGTTTTTTATCATACCTCATTCACAAGCCCCATGGTAAACAGTTTGTGGCCAACCATAGACCGATGCTTGACCACAGATTAACAATATCTGAACATGGATTAACTATGCCTAACCATGGATTAATAAAAAAATCTGATAATGAATAAGAATACATAGCCATGGAGTAAAAATGTTAGCTGATGGTTTAACAATGTCTGATTACATTTAAAATACGTATAAAAGTCATATAAGTGGAATAAAATACTAGACATGATGGTTTACATGCCGTTAACATTTCTTGTGGTGGAAACTCCCAAGGCCATTAAAATCCTCACTTAAACTGTTAACAGGGTATAACCATCCTCTATCATGTTTTATTCCGTACTGAAATATATATTAATAATGTCTGAAGAAGATGGATTAACAATGCCTGACAAGATGAGAGAAAGGTTTCTACCACAAAGTCCTGCCATTCATGTAACTGGAAAGTCTCAGATTGTGCTGTATTGATGGGAGTTATTGGTGTTCTGTTCCATGATATTTTATAAGATGTAGCAAAGTGATCTATCTGACTAGGTGCCACAGATGCCTGCTTATGTTACATACATGGTTGAAACAGGGCACGCCCAGGAAATGAATAACTGAACAGAGACTCACCGTTAGGTCTGTATTCAGAGAAACAGACTCCTGTGGGTGAACACTGCTGCCAGGAATGGTAATTCTCTGAGGGATCTTAATGGGAATGTCAAGGACCATCAGGAAAAGTTGTGTCATGGTATTGAACTGTATCTGAGTTATTGTTCTCTGTAAGTATGCAACTTTAAAATGTTGACTCTGCTGCTGTAGCCAAGCCATGGGACACTCTTGAAAAATCAGTGTTCCATCTAAAGGAGGCTGTCCTGGTGTTTAAAAATGTCTAAATAAAATAATAATGATACTCTGGGTACTTAGATTTAGGAATCTTTTTGGAACTGAAGAACATGATGAAAACAAAAAAGAAGGCTTCCTCACTTGTTACAAAATCCCAAAATGACTTTCTAACAATTTTAATCAATATATTTCATACCGTTCTGTTTCTATAGCTGGCCGCTTTCTAACTAGGAAAAGTTAACATACAGAACTTTCTGAGCCTGAATTACTGTTGACTGATTTGGTTGTGCTGACCACCTAATTATCTAAATAACCCTCGTCTGTCAGGCCTAAATGTTTTTATATCCATCCTCCAAGGCATGTTTATGTGAACTCTTGGCAACTATATATGCAGTAACAAATCACTTTTTAATTGGTATGTTTCTGTTAGACAGGCATTTATTGTTAAAACTCGTGTATGTAAAGTGTCACGCTGGTTAATTTTCATTGTGCCTGAAGAAGATTCAGTGCTTGTTTCCAAAGCTTGTGTCTAGCATGGTTTCTCAGTTAGCTTAATATTAAATGGGATTATTGTAAATCTACATTCTGGGTTTAACCTTAAGTAACATGGGACAACCAAACTTTAATATTTTTTGTGATTAAGAGGAGTGCTTGAGGCTGCCAGCTTCCCAAGGAGTACATGACAAAATGAAGTATGGAATTATGCTTCCCTATGTGCCCCTCCTCCAGGAAGCCTCTGGGAATGAGCTATCATAGGCCCCTTCCTAGTGAAACTCTTTCAATAAAAAAAATAAACTCCAGAAACACTTTCACAACATGGAGCCTAATGCAATGCACATTCTTTACTCTACCATGCATACATATGAATAAATACTGAAGTGTCCAGAGGTACCCTGGTACTGGGAGAGAAAGTAAAAACATTTCTTTAATGCTTTACCTCATACTGGAAACCATTTGAACCTCAGAGTAAGGCATTCTGCTCAAGTGATGAGAACGTTGAGATGTGAACTATGAGGCTGCAGGTTCAGTCCCACCACAGTCCCTCACGGGCTCACTGTGTGACCTTGAGCAAGTTAGTCTAGCTGCCTGTGCTTCTGCTTTATCTCCAGATATGTTCCCCATTTGCCCCATTTCATTCTCCCCTTGACTGTATCTCTCCATATATGTTCCTCTATTGCCCCTACTTCCTTATCTCCTCTGCTGTATCTTCAGATATGTTCCTCTATTGCCCCATTTCATTCTCCCCTCTGCTATTTCTCTTCAGATGTGTCCCCTAGTGCCCCACTTTGATTCCATCCTGTGCTGTATCTCTGCAAATGTATCCCCAAATGCCAACCATTTCATTCTCTCATCTGCTGTATCTCTTCAGATATGTGGCCCTATAGTTCCCTCATTTCCATCCCATGCTGTATCTCTTCAGATATGTGGCCCTACAGTTACCCCACTTCAGTTCCATCCCATGCTGTATCTCTTCAGATATGTGGCCCTTTAGTTCCCCCACTTCAGTTCAATCACATGCTGTATCTCTTCAGATATGTGGCCCTATAGTTCACCCATTTCAGTTCCATCCCATGCTATACATCTTCAGATAATATGTCCCCCCATTGTCCCTTACTTTTGTTCCCCTATTGCCCCAGTATGGTTCCCCTATTGCCCCATGTATGCTCCTCCTATTGCCCCTAGTATGTTTCCTCTGTTGCCCCACCTTTCATTCTCTCTGCTGTTCGATTCTGTGTCTCCTGTATTGACCTGTCTGATGTTTTTTTCTCCCTACAGGCGGAATCTCACTAAGATGTCCCTGATTTTCAGTCACATGTTGGCTGAGTTGAAAGTCGTCTTTCCAAATGGAGTTTACCAAGGGGATACCTACCGGATTACTAAGGTGGACGCTGCAGACTTTTGGAGAAAAGCCTTTGGAAATCGGTGAGATTTTTTACATTTTTTTTAACCACCACTGGAACCAGCAAAAACCTTGAGAAAGCTGTTGAACTTTACAGGTACCTAAACATTGCTGGTATCTATACAAACTTTCTATAATGCAATGTACCAATATAAGGAATAACATATGGGCACCCATACACAACGAGCCTGTGTTTCCATAAAGGAGTTGAGATAACAACATATGGACATCAAGAGTGAAGTTTATTTATTTTATTTATTTAGTTAACAAATCAGAAAGACCTTGAGCCAAGGGCTCTATTACAGAGGTCCCACGTCAAGTCACAAGAATAACAAATTACAATGGTTTCAGTAAGTAGTACAACATGAGGAAAGTAATTACATAAACAAAAGAACAATACAGCAAGATAAATATTGTGTCAAGTGCAGTCAGTGGCCTTGTCTGAAGAGGGGTGAAAGGGTTACAAGGAGAGAAAGTACAGGGGGTGGATTGAGGGGGGTGGAAGGAGCAAAATAAGAGCAAGAGGGAGATTCCACAACGAAGCTCGAGCAGGAAAGATCCACGGGCCGGGGAGCAGAGGGAGAGAACAAGGTGAAGAAGCAGAGGAGAGAGGGGAGAAGTGGGACTGGAGGTGAAAGGAAGGTGGGATGAGGTAGGATGAAAAGAGGGCAGGAAAGGGATAAAGGAGGAACTGCTATGAGTGGAATAGCACAGCAACAGCATAGGGCTATACAGGGGCAAATGGTAAAAGAGGGAGGTCCCAGTGCATTTAGCTGTCAGCAGAGAACAGGTATAGCAGTCACAAGATGCTCTGGAAACTAGGAATTGACGCAGCTTCCGCTTAAATGGTCCCAAGATTGCAGTCGTTGCAATCTCAGAAGGAAGGGAATTAAATAAATTAGCAGCTCTAACTGAAATGGATCGCTGTCAGAGCGAGATTCAACAGCGAGGGATAATAAATGTTTGGCTCAAAGAACTTTGTGTGCTTTGAGTGCTCCGGAAGGTACTGAAAAGCTAAAGGGAACCTGGTGGTAGGAGACCAAGATCTGTCTTCTTAGCCAGAAGGCAGGCTTGATATTCAATGCGAGCCTGGAGTTGAAGCCAGTTTGCTTGTTTGTAAAGATCACAAGTGTGAGTATGATATGCTGCACCAGTTAGTAGACGGCATGCCTTTTTCAGAGCTGTGGTGAGCCAACGTAGTGTTGTTTCTGTGACGGAACCATAAATGACCAAACCATAGTTAATAATAGACACAACTGAACTTTGGATAGCCAATCTGAGGGCTTCGGTAGTAAGGCAGTGTTTATGTCTGTGTAGAAGGCCTAGGCGAATGTTAACTACCTTAGCAACATTCTCAACATGGTTGGAGTAGGAGAGTGTACTATCCAGAGTAACTCCCAGGTATTTAAAAGACTGAATCTGATCAAGGATAACACCCGCACTGTTTTTAATCACCAATTGTTTGTCTTTGTGCTTGCTGTGGGTACCATGGAAGAGCATGACCTTAGTCTTTTTGCAGTTAAGCACCAACTTATGAGAGATAAACCAGGACTCAGCTTCAGTAAAACTTTTCTGAAGTTGGGCCTGAAGGAGGGTAGGGTCAGCAGTCTTTGAGAAAATGATTGCATCATCCGCGTAGAGGAGTACTGGTTCGGAACAGGATGCCGGAAGATTATTGAGGAAGGTGCTAAATAGAAGGGGTCCCAGTATCGATCCTCAGGAACCCCAGAGCAGACAGACAGTTTAGCAGAAAGGGCAGACCTCATTCTCACCTGCTGTGTAAGGTTTGCTAGATAGCTGGTGAACCACTTTAGGGCTTCTGAAGAGATATACCAAGCCAAGCAAGTTGCTGTATCATCAAATGGTGATTGACTGTGTCAAATGCTTTAGACAGATCAATAAAGGTTGCACCAACAAGTTGACCATGATCAAGAGTATGGTGAATGAAACCTGTGAATTCCAGTAGGGCTGTAGACGTGCTGTGCCCTTTCTGAAAAACCATGTTGTTGGACACATTGTAGGTTGTATTTTTCCAAGTACTCCACAAACTGGTCAGCAACAATCCTTTCAAGTGCTTTGGACAGCGGGGGAAGAACAGATATTGGCCTATAATTCCCAGGTGGTAATCTGTACCCACTCTTAAAAACTGGTGTAACCAGAGCAGATTTTCAGACCTAGGGGAATTGTGAAAGTATAAGGGAGCTATTGAGAAGCTTGATGAGGGGGGATATGACTTCATCTAGAGTTAGAGTAAGATATTTTAGGTAGAGGGAATCACTGCTTGTCCTAGTTCCTCCTAGAACTTTACGTAGGTAGGTCTTGGTCTCACTTTCCAAAATAGCTTTGAAGTAGAAATATGGGTGGGTAGTGGCCTCTTCTGATTTGGTGGATGTAAGAGCTGTAATGGGTGGTTCAAAGAAATTTGGGGGCAGAGTTTGGCTGAGGTCTGTGAAGGATAAATTAAATGTGTTGGCAGTTTGAGAGGTCCATGCACTTATCTCAACACACTGAGATGGAAATGCAAGGCAAGATGTGTATGGTCACCCATACTTTAGTTGTTATAGTATATGGTTTTAAAAAAATACATATATATATATATATATATATATATATATATATATATATATATAGTTAGGGTTGAGTAAGAACCTTAATGTTAAACCTCAAATTTTGCATGTTAATACCTTTGACATCGTACAACGAATGTGGCTGAAATTTTGCATGCATGATCTGGTATCATATATCTCTGGGTCTAGTGAGTTGCATTATGGTTGGATGAGCAGTTGCAGAGCTGCAGAATGCTAAATAAAAAAAATGACTTTTTGCACTTTTCTTTGCTCACACCTACAGCCCGCATGAGTTGTTTGTTTGGCCTGAAATTTTCAGGGAAGATATAGTCTGGGTCACTGATGTGCCTTTCAAAAATTTTGTGAAAAAATTTTAAACTGTTCAAAAGATATTCCAAAAAACAAGTTTCCTATTATAGTCAATGGGGAAAAAATATATGTGTCTCTCGAAAGCTGCCACCAGTACATTTTACTTTCACAAATGGACCTTTTACTTACATGCAGCAGCCATCTTGTTTTCAGTTTGCGAGGAGAAAAATGACTGCCGTTTAAATTTGGGACCCGCTAGGTAAACACTGACCATTGGGTTTATCTAGTCAGGTCCTGAGGATGACAGCCCTATCATTTTTGGGGATAAAACCCCCAGAAAAGCCATTTTAAAACTCAGAGCCTAGCACTTTTGTAAATTGTGAAAGAAACGGCCATGGCACTTTCACAAACATGAAAGTGTTGTGCTGTTTTTTGCAAAACTGTCGCAATTTGCAAAAGTACTTTGTCCAAAAACTGCAAATCTTTGCCATCCCCCTGCAACAAAATGGTTAGGTCTTTCTGGTTGAAATTTGCAGGGTGTCATGCCCTGGTCCCACAGATGTGATTTCTGGTGGTTTAGTGCCAAAACATTTTCAATGGGTCCAAAGTTACAGCATTCCAAATTTGAGAAATTTCCAATAAGATAACATTGCGGTGTCCATGAGGCCTTTCGGCACCCATTTCTCTAAACGAAGCAAGATACAGAGTTTTCACTACCTGCAGCTTAGATCACGTTTATGAGATCTAACATGCTGAAACAAGTTTGGAAATCATAGATTGCACCAGCAGTGAAGTTTTGTCCTTCTTGCTATGGTTACGGAGATATTGGCAAAAACGTGTCACAAGGGTTCCATGGGTGCCTTTTCAGCAGTTTTAGGTGCCTGTATCTTGGAGACAATGTGAGACATGGAGTTCATTGCCTTATCTCACATGGAGGTTACGTTGTCATGATTACAATGGCACTGGAATTGTTTTTGTAGCTGCTATGGTTGCTGAGATACTGGCAAATTAGTGTTACAAGTATTCCTAACCCTGTAGTGCTGCTGTATGCCTCTGTAGTTATGTGTAAGTGAGACTGCAGAGCCCAGAGGGCCTGCACTCCCAGATATGCATACCATTATGCAAAAAATGAGCAATGTGAGGGAAGCGCAGTGCCCGGAGGGCCTGCGCTCCCACTAAAACATACCAGTTACCAGTTACATTAAACTTTCTCAAAAGGAAGGGAAATTCATTGCAAAAACTCTGTTAATGCATCAGTTAGGGTTCATAGCGCAGCAACAAAAGTATGGAAATGTGATGTTAGGGTTACACCCCACCACCTCCCCACCCTCCACTTACCAACAGACCTCGGGGTGTGCCATGGGTTCATCAGGCCTAACTCTCACCCCATTCTTCTATGCTGTAGTATGTCAAATTGTTTACACATGGAATGGGGTGACAGTTGGGCCCGATGACCCCGTGGCACACCCTGATGTCTGTTGGTAAGTGGAGGGTGGGGGAGGTGGTAGGGTGTAACCCTAGCATCACATTTCTCGGTACTTTTGTCACTGTACTATGAACCCTAGCTGATGCATTGACAGTTTTGAGTTTTTTGCAATGAATATATATATATATATATATATATATATATACAGTCTTCCCTCGCTATAATGAACCCCATTATTATGAATGCTCGGCTACAGCGAGTGGCCTCAGTGGCTCCCAGAACTGTCACTTCTGATATGCATAGTGTCATCCTGTGAATGTTATTTGTTTACATGGTTAGTGTCAATTGGTTAATTATTTAATTTAGGTACAGTACAAGCAGGTTCCTATCAGGTGCACCGAGTAAACATTCTCTGCATTTTGGTACACTTTCTGGCAAGCCGCTTTTGATAAATTAACTGACCTTTTCAAAGCTGCAGTTCCATCACATTGAAACGCTCTGGTTATTCCGTGGACGCTAAGCTTCAAATCCTCGACAGGCTGAATGCCGGCGAGAGTCTCGCCAAACTGTCTCAGGAGACTGGCTACTCAAAGTCGACGATCTGTACATGGAGAAAGCAAGAGGCTTCACTCCGTGACTTTGCAGTAGAGTGCACGGAGATTGAGGGGCTTCTGAGAAAGAAGATTAGGAAAGCAGACGAGCATGAAATTGATCGTGCCACCCAACTCTGGTTTACTCAGCAGCGTGCAAGTGGGGTCCCAATCTCAGGATCCGTCCTCTGAGAGAAGGCAGTTCAATTTGCTCGTGAGACTCATGGTGAAGAAAATTGTTTCAAATCCTCAACCGGGTGGCTATGGCACTTTCAGCACTGACATGGAATACGCCGAATTGTTATCACAGGTGACGCTCGATCCTGTGATGATGCAACAGCAGAAGCATTTTTGCCCAAATTAAGAAACATGTTGTCTGGGTATTCCCTTGAACAAATTTACAATGGGGATGAGACAGGTCTGTTTTGGCGCTGTCTCCCCGATGTAACGCTGGCTGCTAGGTCTGAAGTTAATGCCAATAAAGGATTTAAAACTGCAAAGGACAGGTTGACATTCCTGTTCTGCACTAATGCAACTGGCAGCCATAAACTGCGCCCTCTTTGCATCAGAAAATTAAAAAATCCTTGCTGTTTACATCATGCCAACTGAAGTGCACTGCCAGTGATTTATGAGAGCAGTAAGAATGCATGGATGACTTGTGACATTTTCCGTCGGTGGTTTTTTGATTCTTTCATTCCTTCTGTGTGGCAACATCTGCATAAACTAAAGTTGTCTCCAAAAACAGTCTTACTCCTGGATCAATGTCCTGCGCTCCCCGTTGAGGCTGAACTGAAGTCAAGGGATGGAAAAATCAGGACAATTTTCCTTCCTAAAAACACCACCTCTAAAATTCAACCACTGGATGGTGGGATCATTGCTACATTCATAAAACACTACAGGAAGTGCCTTCTCAGTGAGATTGTGTCTGCAGGTGATGGGCTATCTGGTGCACAGATGGGGGTGCAGGAGGTGCTAAAAAAACCAAATGTCCGAGGCAGCATACACCTTGCAGGTGAAGCATGGAAGAACGTCTCTGCTGCCACTATTCACCACTGCTGGGTCACAACACTTGGCCCTTCTTTCCCTCCAGAATTCAGTGTACAAGCTGGTGACCTGGATGAGGATGCAGAAGCTGATGACACAGCCAAAATTGCACTGCTAGCAACAGATCTCGACCTCATTGACAGCAAAGTAGATGCATCTGCCATTATAGACGCTTGGATCACTAATGATGAGACCCCACCCACTGTGGATCAGATGACAGATGCTGAGATTGTATCCTGTGTGTCAGGAGAGGGAAGAGAGGGAGGAGTACCAGAAACAGAAGACTCTGATCAGTCAGAAGATGAAGAGGATCATGAAGGAGACACACAGAAGCTAAGTACAGGGCAAGCAGTGTGTGGTCTGGAAACAGCTCTCGCCTGGCTAGAATGTGATGAAGCAGACCCTATGAAAGTAATTCAGTTAAGACAGATTTTGTCTTATGCCTGAGAGTTACACTCTACAAAAATGGCTAAACAGCTGAAGGTCACAAATTTTTTTAAACCTAATGCCTAAGTACAGTACAGTATCTGCACAAAGTAACTCTGGTTGCCCACTAACTGCTGTACTGTACTTAAATTAATTTCAATAATTTTAAAGTAGTCTGTGTGATTTTTTCGGCATTTAATTAAGTTTTGTATGTTTCAAAATGTTTATAAATCAATAAAGACTGTTTTTTGAATCACTCCTGAGCACGCTTTTACTTTTCTGTGTTAGCCGTTTAGCTGAGTTTATTTTTAGCGTCCCTCGATATAACGAATTTTGTGCTATAAAGAACATACTGCTTGGCTCCAGAAACATTTGTTATAGTGAGGAATGACTGTATGTGTATATATATATATATATATATATATATATATATATATCTGTGTTAAAGTATAACAGGAGAAGTAGTGAGATTGTTGTAACTTTAATAAAGGACCATAACTGAATAAAAATAACATTTGTTAATTGGCAGTCTTTTACTAATTAAGTTATAAGGTCTGCAGCCAAAATTTTTGAAAGATCCTGCTGAGTGCTGGTACAGAGAAAGAGAGAGCGAGGAAGAGTGAACTGTTGGAGTGGCTCTGTTGTGTAAGCACTACTGTACACAGAGGGGACTCCCCTCTCACATGCTGAGGGTGGATATCACAAACTGCTAGTGTGGTCGTAAAGGCACACTGTGGCCTGCACAAGTCAGTGTGAGTAGGAGCTAGAGAGTTAAAATGAAAGTGGGCTGCCAGATGAGAGCTGGTGTGAGCAGGGCCACAGGTGCACTTGATGATAGAATGTGCACAACTTTTAGAACGTGCACAACTTGTAGAACATGCACAACTTTTAGAACATGCACAACAACTTTTAGAATGTGCACAACTTTTAGAATGGGCACAACTTTTTGAGACCTACTGATTTTTATACCGAACAAGTTGTGAGCATATGCTGTGTTCATTCTTTAATTGGCATTCCAGGGCTTAGATGGGTTGTGTTGGTGTAGGTGGGGACATGCACTTGAAATCTCCTACCTACTGCCCATACTAGCATCCATAAATGCTCATTCCTATATGAAGTGTGACCTAAACAGAATTTGATTCCAGACAAACTATGCCAGAGGAATAACACATCAGCAGAATTCTTCACTCCACCCAGCTCTGCATTCCATGTTTCTATGGTAACTGAATAATGACACTTTATGCAGACTAAAGAGTACTGTTTCTTTAAAGGAAATCTGTACGTTTCCTTATGACATTATTGTAAGGGTTAATATAAGGATCCAGTATTTAAATTGCTGGGTTATATTTAGAAAATATTTTCAGTAAGACAGAAAAATACATTTAAAACTGATGTGGAGTCATCCATTTTGTGGCCAGGAAGAGTGCTGTGATGATGTCATTGCCTCATCAGCTCTATCAGTATGCAATTAAGCAGGTTAAAACAAACAGCTCCTACATACAGGGATCTTGTTCTATAATGAGGAGAAGCACTGGATTCTTTTCTTGCACTCTGCCAAACATAAAATCCTGGGTGTTACTCAGAATATAATAGAATCCCTGACAGCAAAGTCAAACTGTTCTCACCTGTTGCACTGCACACAGTTAACACTGGTGAGGCAGTGACATCATCACAACACCCTTCCTGTCCACAGAATGGATGCCTCCAGATCCCTATTTAAAAAGCATTTTTGTATCTTACTGAAAATATTTTCCAAATATAACCCAGCAATTTACATACTGGATCCTCATATTAACCCTTACAATAATTTCATAAGGAAATGTATGGATTCCCTTTAAGTGCTATAGGAAAGATGAGCACACAGTATGTCAGGATCTTTCAGGAATGGTGCATAGTCCTGGATATTGACAGGATGCCAGGGGCTATTATGGGGTGTAATTATACTGTAGTGTGTTACAACTGAGTAACTTGGTCTTATGCAATTATATTCATATTGTTCCACTTTCCTTCTGCCATTGTATTGCAACATGTTCTAGATTAGCAGAATAATGTATATAACACATGACTAATGTTCCTCTGCAATATTTTGTACCAAGGAGCCCATTGAAAATGAGCTTTGCTCAATGGGCAATTTAATCAATAAACCACAACAGGGTGTGGGTTATGCTGGGATTTACCCACACCTGGTGTGGTTCGGTCATAAGACCACAGGCCAAGTGACCAAATCACACCAAAAGTGGGTAAATCCCAGCATAACCCACACCCAGGAGTGGTTTATTGTGATTTTTCAATGTCCCTCTTTATTTTTCTGCCCCCCAAAATTAAGAAAAACTTTTTTTTTGATTTTGCATTATTTTTATATTATTTATTACTGCGCCAGAAAAAAAAATAGTCCTGGGTCCTATCACACACACACACACACACACACACACACACACACAGCTTCTTTCTCCTCCCCCAATGTCATAAGTATTTGTTTAATGAGCTGTATCTAGGTGATCATGGGGACCGATTGGCAATTTGGGCTCCTATTTGGTGGTCACTTTTTTTGTTTGTTTGTTTTAAAGATATGGGCACATCAATTACATAAGATCTAGGGTGCAGGACTATTTAGTATTATTTTGAAGGAATGGGACACACTGTGAAGGTCCAGCCAGTGTTACGAGTGGGCGATCGCAGGTAAATATGTATTTGTACAATTGTATAGTTTCAACTGAAAAGAGATAGTGAGTGTGAAAGTGAGCTGCTAAGCCCTTGGTCCTGGGACAACATTGTGATTGCTTGCAAGAGTTTTTATTTTTTATGTTTTTCTGAGGGAATCTTTGTAGGCTGCAAGTATCGGACTGCTGTTGGGGTCCACAGGACTGGAGTGCGTGCAGCAGGAGGTGTTGATATATAGGTTGTTGGGTGAGAGCTGTGGTCTCACTGTGGCCTGCACTCTAAAGCACATAGTGGACAATGTTTACTGATTAGGAACTGCTGAGTATTTTAAAGTAGAAAAGATTTTGTGGTTTTTAGACTTGGTTTGGGGACTGGTGTGTTCAGTAACTGTTACTTGGGAACCGATGAGCATTTTGGAATTCCCACTGTAGTATCATGGCTTAGTGGGGAGTCAATATGGCAGTTTTCCACCCTTAATGTTGGAGGGGTCAGACAGATATGAAAATAGGGGTGACGGCTAATGTGGCTGATTGGCACCTTTTGAATGAGTTATGCCAGGATTTACCATGGCTGAAAGGTACCAGTTAGCCAATCAGCATCCCCATTTCTCACACCCATTTGACAACCCCAAGGAAGCCTCCATCCCTGATTTGTTTCAGGGGTAGGAGGATTGGGTTTTAGGGTTAGAAACCCTAAAACCATATTTCCTTAGTTTTGTCGGTTTAGACTTAACTCTAAATGTTGCATTAACACAGTTTTTTGCAAAGAATTTCCTTACTTTTTGAGACAGCACAATGGTTTTCAGGGATCAAAAACACTTGGTTACACCTCGTACTTTGCTATGCCCCAGTGGCTTAGTAAAGCATGTGTCTGTGTCACATGCCTTACCCCATATCCAGGGGCGGAAATTACTCAGCTGCATCTCTTGCTTTACCCACACCCAGGGGCTAGAGCAGATTGTCTGCAACCAGAACTAAGGATACTAGTTGTAACCACAGTTTTGGGATCATGAACCAGATTACCAACTGAGAACCACTTTTTCTGGTTCAAGGGAACTGCATAAGCGGTAAACAGCAATTCATACAGCAAGTGCTCACTGAGCATGCTCAGAAGCTGAATTTTTTAAATTTAGTAACTTTGGAACGGATTCATATTTTGTCACCAAACCAGCCAAAGGCACATCTGAGGGCCATGCCCTTTCTACCCTGAAAATTTCAGACTAAAATTCAAAACCATCTGGGAACAAGGTGATGACAAAAAAAACCAGCTAAAAACAGCAACTGTTTACATTTTTACACTATCCACATCTTGGAATTCACACATCCGACCCAAGCAAAACTTGGCACATCAAGAGATGTACCCCATGAGACCATACACACAAAAGTTTGTGCAAATCCGTTGAACAGTTGCAAAGATATTAAAGTAAAAACTTTGGGTTAGCATACAGTAGAAACCACTGCTCAACCTTCATGATTATTCATGAGCTGTGTGTATACCGACATTTTTAAAAACATGGGGCACATAAGGAACTGTTCTTTTTGCAATGTGAACAGGTGAAACCAAAAAGAAATTGCTGTAAATGATTTTGAACAGACCATGCTTCCCAAAGAGGGATAGCTTGTAGTTTTCACCCAATGTTTCTAATCCCCTCAGTTTTAAAAAATGAGTGTGCAAATAAGCTCATGATTATTCATGAGCTATGAGGTGATTCTAGGCATCCAAGCCATGCCCCTTTTACAGCTGTTTTTGAAGTGCTTACTGAGCATGATCAGAATCTGAATTCTAAAAATGTAATAACCTTGGAATTGAATGGACGGTGAACAAGTCCAGGATGTAAGGGTGGAAGACCCCCTGGCAGGAAGTGACCACCGCACAGTGTGGTTCTCCCTCAATCTATGGAAGGAGGTAGCCAATGCAAAAACAAATGTAGTGGACTGCAAAAGAGCAGACTTTGGCAGGATGGGAATTATAATGGAAGGGCACCTGGCTAACATTTGACCAGACATAGATGCCGTACAGAAATGGGCCATCATAAAGCTAGGTCTTGCAGAGGACACTAACTCTAGTGCGAAGAGCTAAAGCAAAAAAAACAGGATCAAAAAACTGAACTGGTTTAGCAGGGAGGTAGTGGAGAAGGTGAATGAAAAGAGAGCTGCCTTTAGAAAGTATAAGAGTTCTAACTGAGATGAGGACGGGGAGGGATACATGAAATCAAGAGAGGTAAGTAGAGTAGCAAGGGCAGCCAAAGCTTCAAGAGAACTAAGGCTTGAACAGGAGATCAGAGAGGGAGAAAAGGATTTCTTTAGGTATATATGGGAGAAGAGAAGCTGTAAGGATCAAAGTGTATGGATCAAGATAGATGGAGGGTGGGCAGAAAAGAGAGCAGAGCAGGTGGAAGCACTAAGGAATACTTCTGCTCAGTGTTTACCAGACAGAGGGAGGGGCATATGCCACAGGGGAAAGGTGGGGTGGGGACAGGGGGTGAGGGGGTAATGGATCACAGTGGACAGGGTGTTGGAGATCCTTAGGGTGGATAAGGTGCCAGGACCAACAGAGTACATCCAAGAATCCTGAAGGAGTTGGAAGAGGTCCTGGCAGGACCAGTGGCAGACTTGTTCTACACGTCCCTGGGTACTGGATGCAAGCCCAGGGACTGGAGGATGGCACATGTGGTGCCCATCCATGAAACTGGCTCAAAGATGACCCAGGAAAGTACAGACCAGTGAGGAAGTTAATGGAGACTATTCTTAAGGAGAGGCTAGTGAGTTTTCTGGAAGGAAATTGTCTACAGAACGCAAGCAACATGGGTTTATATCTGGCAGATCATGTCAGACAAACCTAGTTGACCTTTTTGACTGGGTGATGTGGTTAATGGATAGGGCCACGTGGTGGATATCCTTTACCTAGACTTCAGCAAGGCCTTTGACTCAGTGCCTCATGGTAGGCTGACCAGCAAGTTGAGCAGCCTGGGAGCTGGGAAAAAAAACTGGTAGGGTGGTTTAGGAGCTGGCTGCAGGGCAGGCAGCAGAGGGTAGTTGTTAGGGGAGATTTCCCAGCACCCAGGGCTGTAACCAGCAGGGTCTCACAGGGTTTGGTGCTAGGACCAGTACTAATTATCATCTTAATTGCCAATATATTGGATGGGATAAGGAGTAAGCTCAACCTCTTTGCAGACAACACAAAGATCTGCGTGGAGGTGAATAGTGACAGAGGTGAAGTACTTCAAGAGGATTTGGCAAGACATGAGCATTGGTCAGACACATGGCGACTGGACTTCAATGTAAAAAAGTGCAAAGTCTTGCACTTGGGGGCCAAAAACCCTGGAGATATCTACTGGTTGGGGGTGGTGCAGTTATTCACTTAAGTGTAGGAGAAAGATCTAGGGGTTCTAGTAACAGAGAGCATGAATCACTCAGCGCAGTGTAGGAAGACAGCTCTAGGAGGGAGGAAGTCATTCTGCCCCAGTACAGGTCCCTGGTGAGACTGTATTTGGAATGCTGCATACAGTTCTGGTGACCCTCTTTAAAAAGGGACATCAAACTACTGGAGGGGGTCCAGCGTAGAGCAATGAAGATGATCTAGGAACTGGGGGACAAAACATATGAGGAGAGACTGAGAGAGCTCAACATGTATACCCAGGACGATAGAAGGGAGAGAGGGGATATGGTTGAGACTGTCAAGTAGCTAAAGGGCATGAATGAAGTTAATTTAGAGGGTTTGTTTAAGTTAAATGAGGGGAGGGACACTAGAAGACAGTCTGAATGGAGGGAGGAAGATTCAGGAGGGTCATGAGGAGGCACTACTTCACAGAAAGGGTGATGCAGGGTGGCATACAATGCCAAAGGAAGTGATATCACTGCAGATGGTAGGCAACTTCAAGATGATAGTGGCACAGGATCAGAGGAAGGGTCAAGACAGAGGGGAAGCTGGGAAGGGAGAAATCAAAGGTAGAGAGCAATAAATCAGAAGGGTGGGCAAGGGGTGGAGGGACAGCTGCAGTTTAACAAAACTGGGTGCTGCATACTCAAGCAGATTAGATAGATCATAAGGCCTATATCTGCTGGTATTTTTGTATATTTGTATGTTCGTAACATTTTTTCACCAACCAATGAAAGGCACTTCTTTCGCCAAGCCCTTTCTACCTTGAAAATTTCAGTCTAAAATTCCTAACCGTCTGGGCACCATGTGATGGCAAAAAAACAGCAAAACATTAAATTGTGATTTTCTGCATTTTGTCGATATCTGCATCTCAGAATCCACACATCTGTTGGGAATGAGACTTGGCATGTCAAGAGATCTTCCCCCACAAGACAACACATGCAAATGTTCATACAAAGCTGTTGAATGGTTGCAAAGATATTAAAGTTCATAGTTTGAGGTTTAACATTAAAGTGCCTATTCAACCCTAACTATACTACTGCTTGTTTTATAGGCTCATTGATATTATAGAAATGCTGCAGTGCACCTCAAGGGTTCACCTTGCTAGTCATCCACACACACGCACACACACACACACACCCACAAACTCACATACCCACTTTTGTCAGACATCCACAGAAACATTCTCTGTCAGATGCACACCCAGATGATTTCTGTCAGACACTTAAACAGAAGCTCTCTGTCTGACACCCACACAGATGTCTATCAGGCACCCACACAAGTATTCTCTGTCAGATATCCACACAAGTGCTCTCAGTCAGAGACGCACACTCAGGATGATCTCATACCAAGTTTGCATTTGAGGAACTTGCTGAAGTCTGGCATTTTGGCCACCAGGGAAACAAGACAGAAGGAACTTATTTTGGCTTTGGCAGTTCAGCACTTCAGCAACACAACACAACACTTTTTACAGGGAACACACACAGAGCATGTACAAGTTGTGATTGGCAGGTCACATGACCTCCAGCAGCCAATCAGCAATGCTCCAGCTCTCTCTCACAGGGAAAGGACCTATGGTAAGTCTAGGAAGGAAGCTCCATTTATGTGAAAAAGAGTGACTCGATCATAAAACCTTTATAGTCATCCCAGAATTGTGCATTGTTAGTGTGATGAGATAATATTTAATACATGTAACTGTGGTTTCAGGCAAGTAGACCAGTGAAATCATGTTGCAGAGGAAAGAGAAAAGAGGCACAATCGAAACCTGCACTGACAGCTGCAGGCAGCAGAAGCAAGCATCAAGTGAACTTGTATTGCAGAGAAGAGAATACACAGTGTGCGCTTGCACTGGCACCTCAGCCCCTGAATCAGGAACAGACAGGCTAGTGAAATCATATGGGAGAGGAGAGAGGAGAGAGAGAGGAGAGGAGAGGAGAGGAGAGGAGAGGAGAGGAGAGGAGAGGAGAGGAGAGGAAAGGAAAGAGTGCACAGTGTGAGCCTGCACTGGCAGTTCAGGTGCTGCAGCAGGAGCATGCCAGCTAGTGAAATTATGCTGCAGAGGAGAGGACTCAGGGCTAGCCCTGTGTCCGTTGGTCTCTCTCTCTGCACCACAAAGTCCACATCTTGAGCATGCGAAGCTTGTGGCGGGGTCCTTCTCACCCGGCCCATAGTTGGGAAGGTCCTCTCCCCGGGTGGACCTTCAGTCATCAACCATACCGATGACACCTCTTGATGTAGCATTTAAGACTTCAGCGGCGAAGGGGTGGGGCTTTCCCGGGAAGCTCCTTTAGTTGCCCTAGTCAGGTTCCATGGGCACTCATCAATGCTATTCTCCCTACAACCGCCTCTGGTTCACCTGGTTTGTTCATAGATCGGTAGGCCAGCTGAGCACCTCGGCAGTCGTTACTCTCCTCCTCCACCCGCCTTGGTTGATTCTTGTTGTAGAGTGTGCTCGCAACCCTCCACGGCATTCTCATTAGAAGGATAGAGTGATAGTGTTCCCCAAAATTGCAGTTCCCTTGAATTGGTCTACTAAATTGCAATAGCAGATCCATCGCAAATCAAAACTGACCCTAAGCCGGGAGGGAAGCTGGGGGGGGGTTCCTCTCCTCTGTGCCAATGGTCATAATACTAAACAGGCATACTTGTAGTCCCTAAGTCACTTAGGTAGGTTTCCCACTTAGGTTGGTTTCTGCTGTTGGATGGAGTCGGGTGGATGTCCCATAATCGTCTAATCTCCCCTTTTGACTGTTCTCCCTCTCCTTAACCTCCATGCCTTAGCAATCAGACCTCCAAGTTGGTCATTAGTCAACTGTCATTTCCTGCTTACTTTACTCAAACAATACGACCAGCTGACCTATGCTACCAGCTGAATCCCATTACCAACTGACCTATGTACAGATCTTCACTGACCCATGCTACCAACTGAATCTATGCTACTATCCAACCTATATACAGGTCTTCATTGACCTATGCTGCCAACTGAACCTATGTTACCACCCGACCCATATACAGGTCTTCATTGACCTATGCTGCCAACTGAACCTATGTTACCACCCGACCTATGTACAGGTCTTCATTGACCCATGCTGCCAACTGAACCTATGTACCACCCGACCCATATACAGGTCTTCATTGACCCATGCTGCCAACTGAACCTATGTTACCACCCGACCTATGTACAGGTCTTCATTGACCCATGCTACCAACTGAATCTATGTTACCACCCGACCCATATACAGGTCTTCATTGACCCATACTGCCAACTGAACCTATGTTACCACCCAACCTATGTACAGGTCTTCATTGACCCATGCTGCCAACTGAACCTATGTTACCACCCGACCTATGTACAGGTCTTCATTGACCCATGCTACCAACTGAATCTATGTTACACCGACCCATATACAGGTCTTCATTGACCCATGCTGCCAACTGAACCTATGTTACCACCCGACCTATGTACAGGTCTTCATTGACCCATGCTGCCAACTGAACCCATTCTACCAACCAACCTACGTACAGGTTCTCAACCCCGATATATGCTCACTACCTTGTGTTCACTACCTTGTATGCTTTGCTTGACACTGTTTTGGGGCTTCTTCCTAAGGTACCTTTAGCCAAGGGAATCACTCCTGCGGCACCTCAAGGGGTGAAACCATCTACCAGGGTTCTTGCCTTTGTACTCCTACAGGGTAGTATATCCCACGGATAGAGAGGCAAACAGCCAAAGTTTATCTACGTTACACAAGCATGAAACCAGTTGCACAGGCACATTGAACTGGAAGGCTATAGCCTGTAGTTCAAGGGGGCAGTGCAACTGGCCACACCCCTTTTTGCCTATTTAAAGGCTGCTGTGATCCTCCGTGACAGTGGCAAACACTGCAATAAATGAAAGAATGGAAAATAAGAACACAATCAAAAGTTCAATTATTATGGTGGGCCCAAAGATATTATATTATATTATAAATAAATACACAGCATATTCCAAAGATAACATTTTCTCCAAATGTTTGACAGTTTTACAAGGACAGACTGGGAGAAGGGGAAGGGGAAGGGGGGGTTGCTGAAAGATTTGTTTGAAGAATATGGGCCCGATTCATAAAGGAAGATGCAGGGCTTTGTGCCACGCCCTGCGTCATCTGCAATGTTTGGCACAGCTGTGCCACAGCACTTTCTCATAACGCAGCCTGATTCAATAAGACTGTCACAATTGCGACCTTTTCTACAGTTTATGGCAGCTTCCGCCAAAGGTTTGGCACAAGCACCATAAACTGGACCCCCCTTAGATGCAAAGTTAGACCAGTGAGGATCTGGTCTAACTTGTTGCATCGGGTGCACCCAATCATGAATTGCAGTTGGTTCCAAATGTCTGCCTGAAGCCTGCTGCGCCATCTGTTCGGCGCAACGGGGACTTTCGACATATGTAACTCTTCTGAATCAGGCCCTGTGCTTTTGTTGAATGCTGGTCTTGTATTAGGGAGCACGGAAACCCATGTTTATTTTATTTTTTTCCCCCTGCAACAGGATCAGGGCATATTAAATGTAGCAGACTGGAAAAAGTGTAGAGAGGATTTTGCAGTGGTGCAGCAGGACATCAGACTTCATCTTTTTATGTTTTGCCACCTGATTGCTGTGTGTGTGTGTGTGTAAGTCTGTCTGCCAGTAAGTGACTAGATTGTGGAGAGTGCGTCAACCTTCCAACCAGTCAATGTGTGTGTGTGTGTGTGTGTGTGTGTGCCTGTCAGCCAGTCAGTGACTAGACTACTGTGTGAGACACAAGGCCACAGGTCTTCTCAGAGGGGTGGGGTGGATCCTGTCAGTGGGGGAGCAGGGCCTAATGGTGACACTCTTTCCTATCACCACACACGCCTATGGCACTGTGACTTGTCACCGCCCTGTGTGGGTAGTCTGCAGTGTGCAAGTCATGTGAGCATGCAACAACACTGACGACTATTGTGAGTCATCATTGTGAGTGTTGGGTAGTGGCAGCACAGTGACATCATGTTGTGCATGTGTGTTGTTTATGCATGTACTAACTATGAAGAGAAGAACAGGAAGAGGACAGATGTGGGGGGTAGGGGGAGGAACAGGAGCAGATAAATGTTCAGCCAGGTGACTTCTACCAAGTATGAGTTCTGCAAGTGAAGGGGATGGAAACTGGAGCTGGTCAGTGTGAAACAAGGGGGGAGGGGAAATTATTTAACCAGAAGAGGCATACTGTGCTGAAGCTTGTTTCCAGGTGCAACCTGGGATCACAAGGAAGTTAAGTGACTTGCTCAGGGTCACAGAGTATGCAAGTGGGGGCTGTGGGATTCAAACACAGGTCTCCAGGTTTGCAGCTCAGAGCCTTAAACCATTGCACTATACTGCCACCAAGGACTGAGAGTCAAGGCTATGGAGCCGGTGGACATTGGCTTGCTGGGCACATGACAGTACAGCCAAAGAAACCGTGGTTCACTATTCTCCAGAGATCCATTGGTTCCACTCCCACTGCAGTGCAAGCAGCTTTCCCTGAGAGTCATCCGATGCATCTGGTGATCACGCCATCATGGGCAAACCCCCTCGTCCTTCTGCAAGGGCCTCCAGTATCACCTACTTGGGTTAGACACGATCCATGCAGAAATGGAAATTCTAGGTCCACAAAACCAAAAAAATCATCTTGCATTTATGGCACAATTCCTCATCCCCCTCCCTCATTGTCAGTAGCAGCTTCTGAACACACCATGAAGGAAGGGAGGCAAGCAATGCATCCAAATCACGAGTTCAGTTTCATATTTCATGTTTTCTTAGCACATCAATAAAATAACAAATAGCTATAATACATCCTGTACCATGGACTTGTATTTAAATACTGCAGTAGGCTTTTACAACTGTATTTAAACATCGTACCTGTTTACATTTAAACAATGCACATTTACTGAATTTCATCCCGGTGCTTTTACTGTATTTAAACACTGTGTTATTACTGTATGTCAGCACTTTACACTTTTTATGTTAAGTAAACAGTGTAATGTTAATGTATGTAAACAGTGTATCTATGCTTTGTTTAAACACTGTACTTGTACTGTGTTAAACACTATTTATACAGTGTGCTCTTACTGTATTTAAACAATGTATATTTATGGTATATAAATGCTGTACTTTTACTGAATTTAAGCAAGTTAAGCACAGCACTTTAATTCTATTTGTAACATGGCAAAACAAAGAGTAGGTAAAAATAGGAAAACAATTGGTGAGAACGCATCAGGTGGCACAATAGCAACACGACATTATGACACGATAATGCCGTGTTGCTTGTGAAGTACCAGAAACAGCCACAGACGAAAAGGGAACAGTGTGTACAAAAACGAAAGGGAAAGAAGGAGAGAAATCAAGTTCAATAACAGTAGGTAGGTAGGCTGGAGGAGCAGGAGGACAAGTATAACAGAGGCACACCAGAGTCACAGGGAATGCAACCCAAGGAAACAGACAGGCATACAGCGAGAAACCGGAAGTATAATTAATGTTGAGACGGGTACCGTATATCGGATATCGGACAGTAAACTTCAACTATCCAGCAGACTCCATAGAGAGAGGAAAGAGAAAACACACTAGGGACCTGTGACAGGTGTAACGGAGTGACTAGTGCAAAGAGAAGCATGTCAGGTAAAATATGTAATATACACATATAAAGCACTAAAAGCTATATGCAAATGAGACACAAAGGTTCACGGTGAAGCAGTGAAAGTAGGAGATCGCAGTCCTCCTTACAAGGATAGCAAACAAACAGCCTTTAGAAACAAGAAAAAATCTATAGCAATCGTTGAGGAATACAGTAATGCACCAATGAGCAAAAGCAGAAAAAAAAACACATATGTATGTAAGAGAGGTTAGCAATAAGTAGTGAAAGTAACATTAAACTGAGCTTTATAACTTGAATACTGTGATGGTCTAATTTATAACAGTACCACAAACACATCTGTGACATTGAAACCCATGTGCAGACCATGTTACAAGTGCATTAATCCCCTCTGAAGGTGGCATCTTATGGGGAATTAATGCATGGTTGGACCATTATACGCACTCGGCCTCCGACCTTGGGCCACAACGGTCCCAACCATGCATTAACTCCCCATTAGATGCCACCTACAGAGGGGATTAATGCTTACTTAAACAATATACATCTGTTGTATTTAAACACCATACAGTATGTGTATTTAAACATTGTCCTTTTACTGTAAATACTGTCCTATTACCATTTTTAAACATTGTACTATTACTATATTTAAACACAGTGCTGTTACTGTATTTAAATACTGTACTATTACTGTATTTAAACACTGTCTTGTTACTGCATTTAAACACTGTACTGTTACTGTATTTAAACACTGCCCTGTTACTATAAACACTGTCCTTATACTGTATTTAAATACTGTCCTTTTACTGTATTTAAATACTGTCCTTTTACTGTATTTAAACACTATTCTGTTACTGTATTTAAACATTGTCCTGTTATTGTATTTAAACACTGCTCTGTTATTATAAACACTGTAGTTTTACTGTATTTAAATACTGTCCTTTTACTGTATTTGAACACTATTCAGTTATTGTATTTAAACATTGTCCTGTTACTGTCCTTTTACTGTTTTAAAACACTGCACTGTTATTGTATTTAAACACTGTCCTTTTACTGTAATGTATTTATTTATTTTATGTATTTTTTGAAATGTTTCACCAGGAGGGCACACTGAACAACAAGTTGTTAATCTCACGATACGACCAGGGGGGAAGGGGGTTACATAGGGTTGTGAAGGATGATCAGTTACAATAGTATGTGGGTAGTACAAACAATACAACGTTGTAAGATTGTGCAACTGTTGGAACACATGGTATTGTACAATAAACAGTAGTGGAACATTGGGTAAATTACATGTCCAAAATCATACAAAAGAACATATAAATGTACAAAACAGTAATAATATAATGTAATCATTTACAGTGTGTGAGTGTACCAGGAGCAGGCTCGAGGCAGTACACAAGTGCTGTTGGAGTACAAAGGATGGGGTAGGTTGTGCACACTGGTGACACAGAAGGGCAGGTGGTGAAGAGAGGGGGAGAGGCAAGAACTGAATATGAGGAGAAGAGGTCGCTATTTCCTGATTTCCCCCTTCAGGAAGTTGAGAACCCTGCCAGGGGGGTCATAGTAGGTATTTAAACACTGTCCTGTTACTGCATTTAAACACTGTCCTGTTACTATAAACACTGTCCTGTTACTGTATTTAAACACTGTCCTGTTACTGTATTTAAACACTGCCCTGTTACTATAAACACTGTACTTTCGCTGTATTTAAATGCTGTCTTTTTATTGTATTTAAAAGTGTTCTGTTACTGTAATAAAACATTGTCCTGTTACTGCAATTAAATACACTGTACTGTTACTGTATTTAAACACTGCCCTTTCACTGTGTTTAAACACTGTCATGTTACTATAGTTAAACACTGTGATATGATTAAATAGGGGTGATATGATTGAAACCTTCAAGTAAATGAAGGGAATAAACAAGACAGGCATGGAGAGACTATTCAAGTTAAGGGGGGTAGGGACACTTGAGGTCATGATCTTAGATTGGAGGGGAGAAGGTTCAAGAGGGAAATGAGAAGACACTTTTTTACAGAGAGAGTGGTGTTTGGATGGAACATGATGTCTGCAAAAATGGTATCCTGCATAACAGTGGACTGCTTCAAAAGGGGGTGAGATGGGGTAAGAGGGAGGGGCAGCTGCAGTATAAGGGTTGCTAGCTTCAGACTAGAGCAGACTCAATAGACCATTAGGCCTTTATCTGCTGGCAAATTTGTATGTTCATATGTTACTGTATTTAAACACTGTCTTTTTACTGCATTTAACACTGTACTATTACTATATTTAAACACTGTCCTGTTACTGTATTTAAACACTGTCCTGTTACTGTATTTAAATATTGTCTAGTTACTGCAGTTAAACACTGTACTGTTACTGTATTTAAACACTGTATTGCTACTGTATTTAAACACTATACTTTTACTGTACATCTGTACTGTCTTTTTCCTGTATTTAAGCAATGCTGTACTGTTACTATATTAACACACTGTCATGTAATCGTAGTTAAATACTGTCCATTTATTGTATTCAAACACGGTCATGTTTTTCTAGTTAAACACAGTACTTTTACTGTATTTAAATAAAGTCATTTTACTGTATTTAAAACACTGTCATGTTACTGTAGTTAAACACTGTATGTTTAAGGTATTTAAATACTGTCCTTTTACTGTATTTAAACACTATACTGTTACTGTATTTAAACACTGTCCAGTTACGGTAGTTAACACTATCCTGTTACTGTATTTAAATACTGTACTGTAACTGTATTTAAATACTGTTCTGTTACTGTATTTAAACAGTGTCCTGTTATTCTATTGAAACACTACTGTAACTGCAGTTAAACATTGTATTGTTGCTGTAGATAAACCCAGTACTATTACTGTAGTTAAACACTGTCCTGTTGCTGTATTTAAACATTTTTGTTTTACTGTACTTAAACTCTGTATGGTTACTGTATTTAAGCACTGTCCTTTTGTTGTATTTAAACAGTGTACTTTTACAATTTTTAAGCACTGTTCTGTACTGCAGTTAATGTACTTTTACTGTATTTAAACAGTGTCCTGTTACTGTAGTTAAACATTGTCATGTTACTATATTTAAACACTTTCCTTTTACTGTATTTAAACACTGTGCTGTTATTGTATTGAAACACTCTCCTGTTGCTGTATTTAAACATTGTCCTGTTACCGCAGTTAAGCACAGTACTGTCACTGTATTTAAACACTGTCCTTTTACTGTATTTAAACATTATACTTTTAGTGTATGTATGCACTGCCCTGTTATTGCAGTTAAACACTGTACCTTTACTGTAGTTAAGTAGTGTGCCTTTACTGTATTTAAGCACTGTCCTTGTATTATATTTAAGCACTGTCCTTTTTTTGTCATCCCACATTCCTTTTGTATTCAACATTTTTATTACGTTTTAAGTTTACAACACTGAAAAAAATAAAACAAGTCAAGGATTACATATTGTGGAATGGAACAAAGTTAATAAGATGATTATTGAGGCTAATAATATATAATACAATCAAGAATGATAATAACAATAAACCTGTCTTAGATGTATATCAAACATATACTTGTCATAAAATAGAGACTGTAAATTCAAAGCCCTTATACTTCGGGTGCTGCAAATTAGTTAGTATCTAAGCAACCGAGGTGTCAAGCTGACAGAGATGTGAAGATAAATATTTATTCCATTTCATGTTGTACAGTTTCATTTTGCCCAAAGCAAAGTGTGAAAGACGTTTATTTGTAGCCAAATTATTCAGAGACTCAATCCACATATCCAGGGTGGGAAGTTTGGTGGACCTCCGGTTCATTAGGATCAATCTCTTTGCTTCAGTTAAGGTTGTGCGGATCCAGTCCTGGTGTGCATTGCGGAGGGAACTATGCCTATCAGTGCCACTTTGGGTGTATTTGGACTGGAATAGGAGGTAACCCTGGAGCAAATTAATAGAAATTTTTTTTTCAAAATAAAGATAATTTGTGACAGGACCGCAGTGTATGTGTTACAATACTTTCCTGAAGGTTACAATGCCAGCAAATTGGTGTTGACAGTAGTCCTTTCTCATACAGCACTTTTGGCGTTCAATACCATCTACAAAAAAATGTTCTTTTGTATAACTTTGCTTTTCACGTCCCCGCTTGCAGTATAAACACTGTCCTGTTACTCTAGTTATACACTGTACCATTAGTGCATGTATTGTATTTTTACTGTATCTAAACAAACTAGTTAAACACTGTACTAGCATTATATTTCAGCACTGAAATTTTAATCTCGTTAAACACTCTGGGCCCAATTTTCAAACCCTGTGCATCCACCACAAGAACTTGAAGCAGAGAGATTGATGCAAATGTCGACCTGAGTCTAAACCTGTGCTGCAGTGCAATGCTTGAAAGAAGCATGCCACAAACCCTTGTGCTGCAAGTCCCTTGCAGTGATGCAGCACAGTTGCGCTAGCTCCCGCTTGGTGTACCTTTGCATCCATGGGGAGCCTGTTACCAGGGCTTGTGCCACAGATTTGGCCCAAGCTGACATAAAGTGCCAGCACTGTTGCAACTTGCATCCAAGATTCCAAAATGTGATGCAAGTTGTGTCCCATCCTTGTACGCAGGCGTGGCAAACTTCATGGGGATGCAGGGCTTGGTCACAGGCCCTGCTTCCCCATATGAAAATCAAACCCTCAGCTTTTACTAGATTTAAGCATCTTACTTTTACTGGTTTTAAACACTGTACTGGCATTATATTTAAGCACCGCAATTTACCTTTATTCAGGTATTCTACATTTACTATATTTATGCACTACACTGTACTTGTAATATATTTAAACATGTTTACTGTATTTAAACACTGTCCTTTTACTGTATTTAAACATTGTACTATTATTGGTTTTAAAGGGGGACTCCAATCAAAAGAGCTACATTGCAGAATTAGAATGAGTATACTCCCAATAAATCTCATACCAAAAATTAGGTTTCTACGTTACTTCGTTTTAAAGTTATAAGCTATTTTGTAACCCTGATTTCACTACCTATTCAAAAAAGCCAGTTTCAGTAACGAGCCACTGATTATGTCATCTCCTGAACTCTAGTCATTCCTGTCAGCAACCTTACAAGACCTGCTTCTCCAAAGTTTAAGAAACTGTAGCTATAGTAACCCTTTTAAAAAAATGACACAGGGTTGGCTGCAGTGCTTATGCTTCCAGAATGCTCAGATGCATGGCGCTGTACTTTAGAACATGTCAGGAGGTGGTTTTGGAATGCAGCACTGAACCAAGGCATAGAATGTCAAGGTGGTGCACAGTTTTAAAATGTTGGAGGGGACATGCAAGCTCAGAATGTGGCATTGATGTGCCATCTCAAAATGTGGTGGGACAATCAGTCTCAGAATGTGACAGGGACACACATTGAGGAATCTGGTGGGGACTGGCAATTTCAGAATATAGTGGGGATGCATGCTGTCAGAATATGACAGGACACACCATTTATTCTGAAATTGCTTGTCTCTGCCACATTCCAGAATTGTACACACCCACTGTATTTCAAAACTGTGTATCACATCCCTACCACATTCCAGTGTTATACGTCCCAGTCACATTCTAAAATGATGCATCCCTGTTACAATCTAAAATTGCACATCCCATCCCCATTTCCAAACTGCACATCCCAGCCACAGTCTGAAATGGTGCATCCCCATGAAATTCCATAATTGCACATCCTGACAAGTTGTGTTTCAATGCCACATTCTAAAATTGTCACTGCCACATTCCCAAATTGTGCGTCACTGCCACATTCTGAAATTATGCGTCATCGCCACATTCCAAAATTCAGCATCACCACCACATTCTGAAACTGTGCACCCCTGTTACATTCCAAAACTGTGCATCACTGCCACATTCTGAAACTGTACATCACTACCACATTCCAAAACTGTGCATCACTGCCACATTCTGAAACTGTACGTCACCACCACGTTCCAAAATTCAGCATCACCACCACATTCTGAAACTGAGCATCCCTGTTACATTCCAAAACTGTACATCACTACCACATTCCAAAACTGTGCATCACTGCCACATTCTGAAACTGAGCATCACTGCCACATTCTGAAACTGTACATCACTACCACATTCCAAAACTGTGCATCACTGCCACATTCTGAAACTGTACGTCACCACCACATTCCAAAATTGTGCGTCACTGCCGCATTCTGAACTTGTGCATCACCGCCACATTCAGAAACTGCCACCACCACATCAGAAACTGTGCATCACCACCACATCACAAAATTGTACATCACTGACACACTCTGAACCTGTGCTTCACTGAAGCGTTCTGAAATTGTGCATCACCACCACATTCCGAAACTGAGTACCATCGCCACATTCTGAAACTGAGCTTCACTGCCACATTCAGAAACTATGTGTCACCACCATATTCCGAAATGATATGTTACCACCACATTCTGAAATTGTGCATCACCGCCACATTCTGAAATTGTGCATCACTGCCACATTCCAAAATTGTGCGTCACTGCCACATTCTGAAATTGTGCAATACCACTGCATTCCAAACTTGTACATCACCGCCACATTCTGACATAGTGCATCACTGCCACATTCTGAAATTATTTGTTCCAGCTACTTTCTGAGACTGTGTCATTGCTGCATTCCACAATTGCAGCATGATGACATTTTGACATCTCATACCTGCAGTATTTTAAAAATTACACACAACTTTGTCATTCTAAAGCCAGGTTTGCCACTGCATTCCATCCCCCCCCGTCACATTCTGAAGAACTGTACCTTGCAACTACACATAATGGAAGTGCCTGTGCTGCCCCCCCCCCGTGTCAGTTTTCCTTTTTCAGATATTTACTAAATCTGCAGTTTTAAAGAGCTGCTGATGCCTCAAAGAAAATGTTGTAAGGCATAATATTTAGGTACAATGTAGCTTGCTTTCTATATTTATACAACAGGTGTGGGTCTGGAACAGTGAAGATGCAATATCACTGATATCTCATGGGCCACTAGTGAGATATCAGGCTATCTTCACACTCTTATGTCACAAAGGTTCAGAACTCATTTCAAATGACCAGCATTGGTAGCAGTGCTAATTGTATTCAAATGCAAATAACTTTAAAACAAAAAATGATAGCACGAACTTTGTTCAGCACAAAAAGATCTACAAAATGAGTGGTGTTTCATTGACAGATGCCTTTTAGTTTTTATTATTAGCAAAAATCAGCAGAAAAGTTTATTTATTTTTTTTACTTTTTGCAACAAATGCAAATAACTTTGAAACAGAAAAAAGAGAGACCCACCCTTGTTGTACAAATCAAATATGACTTGGGTGGGAGTGAGACAGCAGAACTATCTCCACTCACTGTCTCTGAAGTCTTGTATCCCACTCGTAGCTTTGCTGCTCGTGCGATATCGAGAGTTCAGTGACAGCTCATAAAGATATTTCTGCTATCTCACTCCCAGCCATGTCATATCCCATATTTATCTGATAGAGTTTTCCTCCCCATTACTCATTACTGAGAAATTTGCATGGCAACAGGCTCTATATCCCTTGGAGTTCATCAGCCTCTTTAGCTTACTCCCTACTTCACATCATAGTCCTCTGTTGTGACATCACAATCCGTTGCCATGGAAGTAATTGTGATGTCACAAATCGAGCATTATGACCTTAGGTAGAGAGAAAGCAACAGGAGTAGATTAACTCTTCATGAGTAAAGATCCCATTTTCATGCAAATGACCTCAGTAATAAATAGTTGGGAGGATAAATACAGAACTAATGTGAAATACAAGCTGAACTGTGTCTAAATATTACGTTTTGTTAAAGCTGTCCTAATGACTTCAGCTGCTGTTTAAGTAACATAGGAGAAATAAGTCCTATAAGATAGCTTGCAGGGAGGACTAGGTTGTGACTTCAGGAGATGACATTAGAAGCAGCTCTTCACTGAAACTGGCTTTTTTGAACAGGCAGCAAATTAAGGGTTACAAAATGACTTGCAACTTTTATACAAAGTAACTTAAAGATATGATTTTTGGCATGATGCTGATTGAGGATATGCTGATCCAAATTCTGAATTTATTGATGCCAAAACTTTTGGCCTCAGTCCCGCTTTAAGCACTGCACTAGCATTTAAACACTGTACCTTGCCAGCCCAGTGTCACTGAGGGTTGAGGCACTGGACGCCACACCTCATGCTACGCCAGTAACCTGGGTTTGAGAATGAGCCCAAGTTGTCGGGGGTCGGCAGGAGAGGACTAGGACTGAGCAGACCTGCTCTACAGCCACTGCACTGCCCCTCCTCTGTCATTATCACAAGAAACAAGTACACGACAGCCATCGTCACTTTCTGTGGTTTTAGCTCAATTTTTCCCCCAGTCGTCGGTAATATATCCCTCCTTTTCTTTACCTCTCTAACCTGCCACCCCATACACAGCCTCTTTCCCCTATATGTGTACTTGCCGGCTGCCTCACTCAAAAGATCTCTGCTTATAACCCCTGTATGCCTATGGTTGATTGTACATCAGCTGACTTCTTCAATTGTAAAATAATGCTGTTTTGTCATTTATTTATTTCAACCTTGTACTATACTGTATACACTGTATGTACTTTTCTTCCTTGTATATTATTGCTTTTTGTATACCTGCTTCTGTACTGTACTTTGATGTATTCATGACCAGGTCCACCTTGCAAATGAGCCTTGCTCAATGGTGCCCGCCTGGATAAATAAAGATTTTGATTGATTGATTGATTGAATGATTGATTGATTGATTGATTGATTGAATCACCAGGTCATCATGAGTGAAGAATGGCCGGATCCTAGCTATATTCCAAAGATGAAAAAAGGCCGAGTGGACAACAAATGACATCTGTTGTTCAAAGGTCATTCTGTCATCCAGTGTAACCTGTGCTCTCTGACCACACTCGCTGCAGAAAAACATGAATAGAATGGGAATGTAAGCAGTGGGAGTAACTGAGCGATCCTGTGAGAGGAAAACATTCAGCTGTGAGTCTGTCAGGTAGAATCATCAGTGTTACAGGTCTGGTAAAAAAGAGAGTTCTGGCAAATGCTTTTCTTTTTCAAAGTCAGCTAGAGTCCATAAGGAGAGGCAGAAGTGAGAAATGCCACCACGGAGGGTGATCACTGACATTGTAGGAGCAGTCTGGGTGAGTTTCATTGTGAACACAAGCTAATTCCATTTTATTTTTAAATTGAAATGACTGCCTGAGCATGGTTTTGTTAATTATGTTGGCTCGTGCACCAGCCAACATATTGCATTAGTAGCAGATCTGGAGGTGCGGTCACTGTTGGGCAAATGCAGGGCATGCATCAGTATGTGCGTCCCTCATTCCCCAATAAGCCAGCATACAGGCGCCACACCAGGAATATATATTGTGGTGAGCACATCTATGGAAAGGTCCACTGCAATGAGAGTAAAGCTCGTCATACGCAGTGGCACCTCCTGACGTGTCTTCCCTGGTGAAACATTAGAGTAAACATGGCACCACACTGCCTGTCACAATGCCGACTTTGGAGGTGCCCAATCCCCCTGTCGGCATGCCCTGACCCAGTTAATGTGCCGACAGAGGGAGCCCACTCCCCATCGGCATAATGCACCCCCCATTTGTTATGTGCCAGGGGGGTGCCCAATCCCCCTCGGCTCTTGCCCCACCTTCAGTATGTGCCAACAGGGGTGCCCAATCCTCCATCAGCTAGCCCCCCCAAACACTCAGCTGGCATGCTGGGAGCTCACCCCAGTGTGCCAAATGCCCCTTTAAAAAAAAAAAAGTCCCTCAATGTTTTTTTATCTGTAAAAGAAAAAACAGTTCCTCGTGGTCTGTCCAGCTCCCTGACCCAACCCGCACCCACCCTGTGTACCCTGCCTCTCCACACCCTCACCCCCATACTTACCTGCAGAGTCTGGCTTAACAATCTTCGGGTGGACCGGGAACAAGTCTGTACTCTTCAAAGCCGACCGCGAACTGAAGAAATGTCGGTAAGCTGTATAATGGCATAAATAGGGTTTTTTCAACTTTGGTGCATATGTCAGGCATTTTTGGGAATTTTTGCACCAAATTTTCAACATGGGGTTATCGGGGCCCCTCCTCATGAATTCAGTCACTGTGATGCCATTATTCAGTCCAGAAAGGGGATTTTGCGATCACTGTGCAGAATCACATTTTGGGACCAAATAATGAAACAACAGTGCTACTGTTCATGAGAGGGGCTCTCAAAAAGCCTATGTTGCAAATTTGGTGAAACAAATTCCAAAAATGGCTGTTTTACGAGTGTGCGTTGCACTGTTTCCACGCATGCTTGTAACTTTATGAATCTGTAATATTTTCACTCCAGGTTTTCAAAATTGGCATTTTCCCATACCTCCTTATGAACAGTACAGCTGTCATTTTACATATCCTGGCCAAAATGTGTTTTCACACAACCGTCGCAGAATAGCGCAGTCGCTGTGTGAAATTAGTTTTCGGGACACTTTTAGAAAATTACGGTGACACTTTTCATGAGCAGAGGTCCTAAAATGCCTGTGTTGAATACTTGGTGATGAAAGTCCAGAAAATTACTGTGTTACAAGCGTGCATTGTACAGTTTCCATGCACCCTTGTAACCTCACAAATTTGCAATATTTTCATGCCAGATTTTCAACACTGCTGTTTTTTCACACCTCCTTATGAACAGTACAGCTGTCATTTTTCACAGCCTGCCCAAAATGTGTTTCTGCACCTGTGGCGCAAAATGGCGTGGTCGCTGTGGGAATTCAACTTTTGGGACAGATTAACAAAATCACAGCACCACTGTTCATGAGGGGAGGTCACAGAATGCCTATGCCTACGTTGAAAATATGGCTAAAAAAATCCAAAAAATAATTGGGTTATGGACGTGTGTTGAGCAGTTTCCATGCATGCTCATGACTTCATCAGTCTTTCATATTTTCACTCCAGATTTTCAATGTTGCCATTTTTTATGCCTCCTCATGAACAATACAGTTGTCATTTTTCACATCCTGCCCAAAATGTGTTTTCGTCCCTGTGTCGCCAAATGGCATAGCTGCTGTGCAAAACCACCTTTCAGCTAACAAAGTGATTGTTCCGCTCTTCATGAGGTAGGGTAACAAAAAACCTATGTTAAAAATTTGGAGTGAAAATACCAACAAACACCTACAACGTTAGGGTTTCCAACTGTAACACCCCACCCTGTAGAGACTGCTAGGCATCAGGGGTGTGATTTGGGATCATTGGCTGTAATGCTCATGCCATTCCACCCCCACCCTGCAGCCAGTGACAGGCATTGAGGTGTGCCTTGGAGTGTTTGGCCCTAAAGTTCACCCCATTCTCCTATGTTGAACCTGTCTCAGCGTATTTCCTTATGGAATGGGGTAAGTATAAGGCCCAAAGACCCCAAAGCACACCATGACACTTGTCAGTGTCTACAGGGTAGGGTGAGGCCCATTCTCCTATATTGCACCTGTCTCAGTGTATCTTCTTGTGGAAAGGGGTAATTATAAGGCCCAAAGACCCCAAAGCACACCACAACATTTGTCAGTGTCTACAGGGTAGGGTGAGGTAAAATGGCATGAGCGTTATAGCTGACACCTCAAAGGCACACCCCAGCACCTATCAGTCTCTGCAGGGTGGGGATGGGGTTGGTGTCAGTTCCATACTTTACTGCCATTCCTATTATGCATCTCTACCTCCTGCACTACTAAAGCTAATGCCAGCGAGACAACATTCAGCATTGACAAATGCTTGTTCTGTTTTGTTTAACAAAGTATTGAGCACTGGCAGGCAAAGACACAGGCTTCTAAAGAAGCCAGTTGGATTCATGTAGCAGACCCAGCAGCCAGAGCCTCAATGAAGTGTCTGTGTCAAGACTACTACTGGGTGGGTCAGAGGTAACACAAGACACAGAACAGTGAGTGCAAGAGCAAGCACGAGCATGTCTCACCGGAATGTCCGGTACTGTGAAGTATCACCGGTTGCAGTTTGGGAATTCAGCAACGTATATGTACCGAGACAGACAAAATCTTAAAATAAGTGTAGTTTAACATAAAAGCAACAGTTGCTTTTTCTGATTTAAAAAATGATGGGAGACAGTGGGGTTGGAGAGGTATCCCATGATATGGGTGAAGCAAATGATGGGACTGACATTTGAGTGACTCAGTTTGTGAGCCTGACAGAGTAACAGCTGTGAAGTTATAGCAAGGGGAGGGAATAGTGAGTGTGGATGGATGGAATAGTGACAGCGAATGAGGGGGGAGATTGCATAGTGCTGTGGGCTAAATGGAGGAGTGTAGCCTGCTGCTGCTGAGCTGCCACCTGGAGTGGTGGATATAGTCACCACCTGAAGTGGCAATGGTCCCAGGTTCAGGACTGCCTGCAGGTACCTGTTTTTTTAACTGTTTTGGCTTTTGTCATTTTTTTTTATTCTATCCCCTGGTACCCCTGAATGTGTTGCCCCAGCCATGGTATCCCCACCGCATACTGTGGCCCCCTCCCATGTATTCTCCTGTCCCCCATTGTCCACCCCTTCCCGGAATTTATTATAATAATATGGAGGGTGCAGGGGACTCACTCCTCACATTACACATCAGTTTTTATCGTGCCCCTCTTGCACTGTGTAGTGCAGTCACTGTGTTGTGAAGTGCTGTGGTGGCTGCAGAGCCAAGTTTGTGTTTGGCAAAATGTACTCGCTCTTATGTGAGTCACCATTGAATTTTCGCTGTCTGACACAGAACCATTTGGAAAGAAAGAGCAGTCAGCAGTTGGCAGCTGGCGGGCAAGCAGCCTGGCAGACAACTCAACAGAGGTATGAAAAAAAATGACAAATCAGTATTTGGCTTACGTGTGTGTGTTTATGTGTTGTGACAGACAAGGGAAAAAACAGCACATGTACAGCAAACAAGTAAGAGTGTGACAGACTCTCACTTAATGGGGGTAAATAGTGGATATTATTTCCTTCAACATTCCAAGGTACAAGGATTTCCCTATTGTTCTGTGTCCTGCTTGCTGGCACTTGTTTCAGCCATGAATTAGACCAGTGGTTCTCAAATGGTGATCCCAGCCTCCCAAGGGAGACCCCAAACTGTTCCAGAGGAAGCTTAGTCAAGTCTGAGAATGTACAGTATTTAAATTTACAGTTTCAAATGATTTATGTAACGAGAAGAAGCAAACGAAACACAGATAATGGTAAGTAAGTTTGTTATGTACAAACTGGTGACCAGGAAAGACACACTGAGCCAAATCGTGTTTCTTGGCATGCATTTATATGTAAATTAGTGACTGGAAGGCCCGTTGAGCCAAAGCTTGTTTCTAGGTGTGTTTTTATATGTAAATTGGTGACTGAGTTAAGGCTGGTTTCTACAGTAAGTGTTTATATGTAAATTTGTGCCTGGGAAATGCACATTGAGTCAATGCTTGTAGGTACAGAAACTTGGTTAACAACAGGGTAAGAGGGGGAAGAGATGAAGGTGGCTAGGTTAGTTGTTCCAAACAGAGGAGAAACAGAGTAACAAGGGTCCAAGAGTCAAAAAAGTGGAGTGACAAGGATAGCCTGGGGTGTGTGGTGGAGAACAATAAGTTGAATAAAAAGAGAATACACTGAGTCAACGTTATTAGTCTCACTGTATTCCTGGTATACTGTGTCAAGTGTGATATCTTTCTATGGGTGGGCCCAAGATTGTTTCTAGTTTTAAGGGAGGCTTGAAATCTTTTCCCATGCCTTGGAGAAGGCTCATTATCACAAAGTGTGAGACGTAATGCATTAGACATTTCTAATGCATGACGAATAACCAATCAGGATGCAAGATTTTCTCTTCCTGTTTTATAACTGTATCTAAACACTATATTGTTATTGTAGTTAAACATTGTCCTTGTATTGTATTTATACACTGTACCTTTACTGTATTTAGACACTGTATTGTTATTGTTGTTAAACATGGTACTTTTACTGTATTTAAGTACTGTGCTTGTACTGTATTTAAACACTAAACTTGTAATATATCAACACTGTACATTTATTGCATTTAAACACTGGAATTCAACTGTATTTAAACACTGCCCTGTTACTGTATTTAAACAATGCCCTGTTACAGTAGTTAAACACTGTTTTGTTATTGTGGTTAACACAATACTGTTTCTGAATGTGAACACTCTACTTGTACTGTATTTAAACACAGTCATGTTACTGTAACATAGAAACATTGACTTTGATGGCAGATAAAGACTGTTTGGCCCACCTAGTCTGCCTATTTCCCTACCTACAGGATAAGCTGCAGATCCTATTTAACCAACAGCTTATTTCTTCCTACCCCCCACAAAAATTGCCTTATGTTTGTCCATGCGTTCTTGAATTTTCCCACAGTTTTAGACACCACCACCACAACCTCCTCAGGAAGGCTGTTCCATGTGTTCACCACCCTCTCCATGAAAAAATACTTCCTCACATTGCCCCTGAGCTGCCCCCCCCTCTATCTTCAAATTGTGTCCCTTTGTTCTTGCACAACTCTTTTTCTGAAAGATGCTACCCTCTTGGACTTTGTTGATTCCACTGAGGTACTTAAAAGTTTCCATCATGTCACCCCTCTCCCTCCTTTACTCAAGGGTATACATGTTAAGCCCCTTCAGTCTCTCCTCATATGGCTTCTCTTGCAGACCCTGCACCATTTTAGTTGCCCTCCTCTGGACTGCCTCCATCCTGTCTACGTCCTTGTGGAAATGGGGTCTCCACAATTGGATGCAGTACTCCAGATGGGGTTTCACCAACTGTCTGTACAGAGGGATAACAACTTCTTGTTTTCTACTGGTGATGCCTCTCCCTATACATCCCAGTATCCCCCCAGCCCTCCCTACCGTCTTCTCACATTGGTTGCTTACCTTAAGGTCATCTGATATGATTACCCCCATGTCCCTTTCCATTTTTGTTGTTGTTACTACCTCCACCCATTGTGTAATCTTCCCCTGGGTTTTTGTTTCCCAGGTGCATTATTTTGCACTTCTTTGCATTGAATCCTAGCTGCCATACTTCTGACCATTCCTCCAACCTTGCCAAGTCCCTTCTCATCCTTTCCACACCTCCTTGTGTATCAACCCTGTTGAAGATCTTTGTGTCATCTGCAAAAAGACATACTTTTCCTTCCAGTCCCTCTGCAATGTCACTTATAAAGACATTAGAAAGGACTGGACCCAGTACTGAACCCTGCGGTACCCCACTAACATACTATTTGCCAGCAGATTAGGCCTTACAGCCTATCGAGTCTGCTCAAACCTCAGATCCCTAGTTGGGTGCCGAGGCCCTCCCGCCCTTGTGTTCCAGAAACTCCTATCATCTATCCCCACCTCCCTGGGACAGAACATCATCTGATACATCCACTTTCTGTGTCTGTCCCACCCTTTCTTGAAGCCCTCCACTGTGGATCTCTGAACCAGCTCACCAGGCAGTGCATTCCAAGGGTCCACCACCCTCTCAGCGAAAAACCTCCTCCTCTTTTCCCCCCTCACCCTTCCACCTTCCAACTTCAAACCATGCCCTCTGGTGATACCTCCCTGCTTTAGTCTAAAGAGCCCCTCCATGTTTACCCTATTTATTCCCTTGAGGTACTTGAAGACCTCAGTCATGTCCCCCGTCTCTCCTCTCCTCCAAAGAATACAGGCAGAGCTCCTGTAGTCTGTCCTCATACGTCAAATCTCCTAGTCCTCATATCATCTTAGTTGCCCTCCTCTGTACCCTCTCCAGGAGCTGTATGTCCTTCTTCAAGTGTGGTCTCCAGTACTGTACACAGTACTCAAGGTGTGGTCTTACCAGTCCATTGTACAGTGGCAGAATAACTTCCTTGCTGCTAGAGGTGATCCCCCTTACGATGCATCCCAACAGTCTGTTTGCCTTGCTAGCCGCTCTCCTGCACTGCTCAGAGTTATTCAGACAGGCATTCACCATGACCCCTAGGTCTTTTTCCCCTATTGAGGCCTCCAGCGCCTCCCCTCCCAGGGTGTACCTGTGTTTAGGGTTTCCCCGTCCAAGATGTAACACCTTGTACTTGGTGGTATTGAAATTTAATTTCCATGTGTGAGCCCAGCTTTCCAGGGTGTCCAGGTCCCCTTGCAGAGCCAACCTCCCCTCTTCTGCCATCCTAAGGATGCCTTCCATCATATCTTTGTCCATTCCCTCCCCCTGACATTGGGGGTCTGTATACAACCCCTGTGTGGATTGTGGTGCCGTTTTCAGTCTCTGAGGTGACCCACAGTACCTCCTCTCCTCCCTGTTTACTCTTTTGTTCAGTTGCTTTTATCCCTTCCCTTACATAGAGAGCTACTCTTCCCCCTTTTCTCCTCTCCCTGTCTCTCCTGTAGGTTGTGTACTCTGGTATGTTAACATCCCAGTCATGGTTCTCTGTGTACCATGGTTCTGTGAATGCTATGATATCCAGGGGTCCCTCTTTTATCAAGGCCACCAGTTCAGGGAGCTTGTTGCCCAGACTATGGGCATTGGTACTCATTACCCTCCATTTCTTGATGCCTTACCCCTTTATTCCCCCCTCTCTGTCCTTATTGTGTTTGTCATTTTCTCCATTTACCCCTGCCCTTCTCTCTATTGACATCTCTGTCTTGGTGTTTACTTCACTTACTACCCTGATCTTTTGGGGGGGGGCTAGGAATTCCCTGCTCCTTTCCAGTGCCTCCCCCTTGGCTAGTTTAAATGCTTGCCAATTAAACATTTAAACCTATAACCTAGGATTCTAGTTCCCCTCCTGGACAGATGCAGACCATCACACCAGTATATGCCTGCATCCCTCCAGGTCAACCACCAGTCCTCAGTGAAGCCCAGTCCCTGAGCTCTGCACCAGTTTTTCAACCACTGATTGAATCCCATGGTACGGAACACCCTAGCCTCTCCTATGCCATAGATGGGCAGCACCTCCGAGAAGGTTACCGTGCGTGCTACTTGTCTAAGGCCCCTCCCCAACTCCACAAACTCTTCCTGCACTGCTCTAATCCCTTTCTTAGCCAGGTCATTTGTCCCTAGGTAGACAATGACATCCAACTCCCTCCCCTGTGCAGCTGCTCCAGCGATGCTGAGGATTTGCTCCCTGTCCCTCCAAGCCATGGCACCAGGCAGGCACCTTACCTCCCTCTCCCCTTCCTCCCTTAGTTCTACCTTCCTAACAATGGCGTCCCCCACCAGGAGTTGTTTCCTTCCCCTGTGGGGTCCCAATCCACCCTCCTGTGGGTCTCCTTTGTGGAGGTTCCCAGCATCCTCCTTGGTCTCCACTGTGGGTGCTTCCATAGAGGAACCACACTTTGCCAGAATGGCATATGAATTATGGAGAGGTACAACTGGAGGGATGTGCCTCTGTTCCACCACCCTCACCCTCCCTGAGCCCACTGTGGTCCAACCGCTCCTCTTTCTTGGCAACCTCTGAGGCAACAGCAGTGGCACTGGTGGTCCCTGGGTGGGAGAGGAGGTCTCACAAATCCTGACTAACTCAGCCTGGAGATGAGCAGCCTCCTCCCTCAGCCCAGAGAGGTGCCTACAGATGGGACAACACTGCATCCTCCAGAACATCTCCTGGAAGACTGCTGCTCCACAGCCACTGCATTACACCACTCCTATCATGTCTTGTTTCTGGCCCCTTAGCTGTTGTATGGAATACCTACTCTTTCCTCTGTTTTTTTTTTTTTTCCTCCCTACTTACTTACTGCCTCTGTGCCCTTTTAGCTCCTGATCTTCCTGTTCTGAGACAAGAAGTTCCTATATTTCTCAGTAGTCTCCTTCCTTGCTCAGAGTCAGACCTCCAGCAGCTAGGAGGGGACGGAGAGCTACTCTTCCTATTAGGATGGTGATTCTTTGGTGGCTCTGTGATCACTCACTTCCTGTTCCCAAACAGGAAGTTCCTGTTGTCAGTCAAATCCTGTGCCTATAAAACTAGAACTGGTTTAGGGTAGGGAGGGAAGGAGGGCAATATAGTCCCAGTAGAAAAGTTTAGTTATAATAACAGCAGCTCCTTCCTCCTGGTGTCTCTGCCTGTTCTCTGGCAGAAGCTAGTACTGTAGTTACTGTATGTAAACACTGTACCTGTACTATACTGAAACACTGTGTACTTATTGCAGTTAAACACTGTACTGTTACTGTACTTAAGCACTGTATACTTACTGTATTTAGACACTGTACCTGTACTATATTGAAACACTGTGTATTTATTGCAGTTAAACACTGCACTGTTACTGTACTTAAGCACTTTATACTTACTGTATTTAGACACTGCACCTGTACTATGTTGAAACACTGTGTATTTATTGCAGTTAAACACTGTACTGTTACTGTACTTAAGCACTGTATACTTACTGTATTTAGACACTGTACCTGTACTATGTTGAAACACTGTATTCATTGCAGTTAAACAGTGTCCTGTTTCTGTAGTTACACTGTATAGTTTCTATATCTCCTGGTCATCTGTTTTCAAATAAATAAGTAAATGCCACAAACCTCGACCTTCGAATACCGAGCCCACTTTGTCTTCACACTTTTGATTTCTGTTCAGTAAAGCTTTTTTTCATTTACATCGAAGAGGAAACATGGCCTCTCAGACTCAAACTGTGTTTTCTGCAAATAAAGTGTTAGTTATTTATAGTGTAACTAGCATTATTAATCAGATTGGTCCAGACCGAATGACAGTACCCAGCTGGTTTTGTCCCCTTGAGAAAGACATCTGTGATAGAAGGAGACTGGGGAAAATCCGGTGGGCTGCTTCATTTCATTATTCGTGCTAGTTCATGTCTCCACTGTGAATAAAGCAAACTTTATTTGAAGGAAACATTGTCTGAGTCAATAAGTTCATGTTTCATTCCTTTGGAGTAAATAAAAAATGTTGTCTAAAATGGAAGAGAAAGCGAGAAGATGACATGTGTGTGTGACATCGGGGATTTATAAAATCATGCTCTCCTCCTATGCTTGATTTAGAGCAGCACTGAACTGACTTCTCTGAGATCACATCAGAATGTCCAAGTAGCAAAATGCTGAACTAATGACAACAGAGAATAATTCTTCCATCAAAACACTTGCTATAGGGTGGCCCGTTGGCATTGAGGGTTGAGGCACTGGACGCCACACCTCACACCACGCTGGTGACCCAGGTTTGGGAATGGGCCCGAGTTGGCAGGGGTCAGCAGGGGAGGGAGAGGATTGAGCATCCAGAGGATAGCTCTCCTCTCTCGGGGAAGGATTCGAGGACTGCTCGGCTGCCTAGTGGCTCCCGATGGAGACCGGAGGTACTACAGGCAAGCCAGCCGTACATAAGTGAGAACAGAAGTGTGGCAGACATCAGCAGCATAGCCGTGCATTGACATCGTGGCACTTTGCGCTCCCAGGGGGAAATCACTAAGGAAAAAATCCCTATCTAGGATCGAGGAGATGATAGGGGCTCCTGGGGCAGGACACTAATCCCGACGCAGGCCCACTTCCTCTCTGATCTCATTCCCCCCCTCCCCCCGATTATCAAGGTAGGTACACTCTAAGCACAGACAGGCCACTATGGGAGAGCAGGCCCTGCCGGGGGGGGTGATCTGTGGTGCTAGTGTCCGCCTGGTCACCAGAGGAGTTCACCGAGTCTAGAGTTCAGGCAGGGAGTAGAAAGTCCTAGCCAAGTGAGCACCCTGGAAGGACGCCCGGCTTAGTTTGTGAAGGAAATAAAGTCTAAAAAAAAAAGACACTTGCTATATAAGAGTTTTTCAGTTCCTGCATGCTTGTTCTTAGTTGTGGAGCTCTGGAAGGAGTTTATAACCTCCAGTCTGCTCTTTCTCAGGTGTAAGTTCCAGTAAGAAGTTCATCTCTTCCTGTCTGCTCATTCCTAGGTGTATGGTGCAATGGAAAGAGTTCCACGACAACTTATACAAGGTCCACCCTTTCGACACTGGGATGGAAGCCATGGCCTTAAAATCCACCATCGACCTGACGTGCAATGATCACATCTCTGTCTTTGAGTATGATATCTTCACTCGACTCTTCCAGGTTAGAGATCAGAAGTCACATAGTCCTTGTTTAGCAGGAATTGAAATTGCTTTCTGGTGCACCTGAGTTTCTGAAAACAAAACTGATCATTCTGATTGTAGGAGAGAGAGCAGAACCTGAACTGGAACTGGCTGGAGATTTACATAGCAGGTTGAGAAACAAATAACCCATTTTCTGTGAGATGGAGAGGGGTTAGGTCACATAATGTGGTCTGCCACACTAGGAAGAGGTGCTGGCTTACTATAGAAGATGTCTGGTAATTTGCATGTATGTGTGTTTGGGGAGGGGGCTCCTTCCCCACTGGTATTCTCAAAAGTCAGTAAGTACGGTCCAGCCCAACACAAAAATAACTGGTGCACACACACACACACCATGGCTATACATTCAACATATGGCAATGGTGGGTGCGCCTCTTATGGGTTTTTGTATCGCATGGAGCTTTGATAGTAGCACCTCTAGAAGAGATTGGTGTGCGCAGCTCTAGTTCTATTTTATTTAGTAATAATCAACACTTGGATTACACAAAACAGATGGATCTGCAGTGTATACATGGTGTTGTAGTGGAGATATGTAAATAGTCTATTGACTGACACAGAAGGTATTTGACAGAGTGTGTGTGTGTGTGCATGTGTGTGCATGCGTGCATGCATGTGCGTGTGTGTGTGTGTGTGTGTGTGTGTGTGTGTGTGTGAGAGACACAGAGTAAGAACAAGTGCATGTCTGTACAGGATAAAAAGAGAGGTGAGACTGGTCATTCTTTTCATGATTGTTTGACTTGTCTGCTATCAATGAACACATCGGTAGGCACATGTGGGGTAGTTGTTTGCACTGAGAAAGGAAAATAATGTGACGGAGCAGAGTTTGGTCATGGGACCCATGAACTTGTTTACTTTGTGATAAGGAACAGTGGACTTTACATACATTTGCATAACCCCAGCCCCCACAACATTCTGTTCCTGCTTCCTCATCCACTGAAAACACGCTCAGTTTAAAGCAGAAGTACAATGAAAAATGTTTTTCCAAAAAGCTAGTTTCAACTACATATTAATAAAAATATTAACATACCTGTCAAATGTACATTTCTAGATACCGCCTACACTATGCATCATCACGGCTTTTCTAGAGCCTAATACTGACCAGCTCTGCAATGATATTTACAAACTAAATGTGGCTGCCATATTTTTCACTTGAGAAAAAATTTAATTAAAACATTAATAAAATACTCAAATTTTGGTGAAGCAATAACATTTTACCACCAAATAAAATTAGAAGATGCCTTGAATCTTTTATACTGAAAAAGGCCAGGTCAAATATACAGAATATTTATTTTTTTTAATTGACATTTTAGTGTTTTCTCCCTATTTTTTCTCTCTGATCTCAAGACCCTAGCAGATGCAGTGATGCGTGCGCATGGAGGCACACACACGCCGGTTACTGGCTCTGCCCCTTCCGCCCCTCCTCATGGCTATCGCCAGGCTCCCCGTTGCCCAAACTGCCACCCAACCTCCACCAGGTGGCAACCAAGGGCCAGGGAAACCCCTCATTCCTCCGTGGGAGAGGAGCGTCACCTCGCGGAAGCTCCATCCTACTCCCAACCCCCCCCACAGACCCCGACAACCCGGGCTCATTCCCAACTCAGGTCACCAGCCAGGTCAAATATTTTGAACAATTTTGTTGCACTGTTGCTTTAAAATGGTTTATAAAAGGCCATTTTGCAAAAATTCAATTAATCAATAAAAGTTTAAAATCAGCTTAATACATATACAATTCTAATAATAAATAATCACTACCAGATCCGAATGTAGTCAATCTAAAACATAAACAGCCATACAGCATGCAATTTTTTTTAAGTTCAGCATCCACTCAGTAAATAGGTAGCGAACCAGAGGGAAGCACCACTGGAGGTCAACAGTGAAATTTGCTGACCTCCCACACAGCGATAGCACAATGCCAACACCGGTATTGTGCCATCCCAGAATAAAGTGTTTTTTTGTAGAGGGCATCAGCTCGCCCAGATTTCTATATAATCAACTCCAGATCAGAGCTGTTTCAGGGAGGGGCAGAACACCAGAAAAAAGGCATCACCCGAAAACAGATCTTTATAGTGACAGTCGTTATAATGGTCTGTTTTTGGGATTTGCTGTCAGGGTGTGGCACTGGAGGGTGCAACCAGAACCAGAGACCCATGCACCTGCTGCTCCTTCAGTGAGGGAGGTCCAAAGATTTCCTTTCTACAATGCTGGGCTCCAGGATGATCCTCCAGATGTTATGCTGCATTTCATGCAATGAAGTGATTCCTCCACTCTGTTGTTTAGAGCCCAGCTCATCCCCCATTGGCAGCCAACAGCCGTGGGGCAGTTAGTGACTCTATTGCTATTTAATTTTACTGTCTCTTCCTTTGTCCTCTTAATTACCTGTCTCCATTAAAAGTTAGCCTTGGACTACTGCACCCCATATAATCCAGGACAATCCCAGGGAGTGCCTGAGGGCCAACGCCAAAGCCCCATAGATAAAGGGAAGGAGGGTGGGGTTAAAAAGGAGGGCCAGTCCAGGGAGATGATGAGAAAGGAGGGATTCAGGTTTGCTTAGAAGTTTAAATCCCCCCCCCCCAGCACTGGCCCACAAGAGAGAGAATTAAGGGGGAGAGCTAGGAAAGCGAGAGAATCCAGATTGGCCAGTCAGGGTCAGGTATTGCTGGGCCAGACCCCTTTTAGCCCAGATGGGCCCAGGGATATCAGGTTTCAGTGGGGAGCCAAGCAGCCCAGGGACTATGATCACTACTGGCATATAGCACCTTTTTCTGGTGACTCCTCCTCCTCCTCCCCTTTTGGTAAGTAGCCCTCTAACCCATCTTTTCTATAAATGTCCAAGTCCATGGAGGGGAAGTGAAGCCATTACCAAGTACATGTGGTACACAATGGCACTGTGTAGCTAAATTCTCCCGATCTTGAAAGTCCAAGGGCAATTAAATCAAGCAGGCCTAGTATATAGATAATAGACTGTGACTGGTCACTTCTAAGCCACCTGCTAAGCAGCAGATCTCTGTGATTGGTCAAGGCTAACTCTTTGTCCAGTAGTAGTGCCCTGTGACTGGTCACTTCTAAGCCACCTGCTATGCAGCAGATCTCTGTGATTGGTCAAGGCTAACTCTTTGTCCAGCAGTAGTGCCCTGTGGTTGATCACATCCAAGCCTCTGCATTCAACACAGCCTGGTGATTGGCTACATCTAAGCCCAATGTCCTGTAGCAGAGACCTATGGTTCATAATGGGTGACTCCCTGTCCTGTAGCAGGGCCTTTAGCTTGGTCACATGTATGCCCCCTGTCCTAAAGAAAATCCCTCTGATTGGTCATGTTCAAGCCCCCTTTTCCTGTAACATAGGCATGTGTTTGGTTACGTATAAGTCCCTGTTCATCTGCAGAGCCCTGTGACTGTGATTGGTTACAATTAACCCCCTGTCCTTCAGCAGAGCACTGTGATTGGTCCTGGCTTACCTCCTGCAAAGCAAGCAGCTGTGCCATTGCTGTAGAGTGCACCTCTCCACCACAGTAAAGGCACACAGTGCCCGGGGAGGAGTCAGATAGCTTGTTAAGGCTGGGTGTTTTATTATTTGTTATTACCCATGATAGCTCAGCTGAGGTGTAAATCCCATTTTCAGTGGGCTCTGGAATGTACCCATTGTTACAGCTATAAGAAGTGAAGATTTGAGACATTATAGTGACATGCTGAGGGTCACACAGTAAGTACGCAGTTGTTTTGGGGATTTGAACCCAGGTTTCCTTATTCCTCTTATCATGTCTCTGCTCTTCTTGTGACACCACACTACCTCAAGGTGAAGATGCATGTGCATGCGTGTGTGTGCTCATGTGCACGTGTGCATGTGTGTGTGTTTGTGTGTGTGCATATGTATGTGATGGCAAGAGACTGTATTTTGGGGGGTATATTGGAATGGGGTATTGTGTGTGGAAGTGTAGAAACTATGTGTAGGGAAAGGGTGGGACAGCCTTTCATGCACGCTTGCACTGGGGACCTCACCCCCCCCCCCGCCAGACCTTTCACAGTAAGGTAAAGGTTTGACAATACAAACTCCTGTTTGATCAAGCAGGAAGAGAGCAACCGTTTACTTAACAAGTTTATTCGCAGTTCTAAAGTGCTGTCTTTTTTTTCTAAAGGCTGTGCATTCTGCTACTGTACATCAGGCAGAATACGCTCATATTATACATCCAGTGGGGTCCTCATACAGCAAAACCACATCAGGAAGAGGCTGTGCAGTGTTACAGCACTGAAGTACCCGCTGAGCAAATGTCAGAGAAAACTGAATGAAACTCTTTTCCCCTTCAAGCAAAGATTTTATTTACCTCTCCAGTATATCTGCAGCAAGTTAAAAAGTGTTAATGGGGGTGACAAAACAGATGTGAACTGTCAACTACTAACAATGTCCCTGTTTACAGAAATTACAGTCACACCACCACATAATCTGTAATTGGCTGTTCTGCTTAAAGGTTGATGTACAAAAACTGTGGTTTATAGTAATTTGTGTTTTATGACAGCATTCTGCACAGTTCCTTCATGGAACCAATAATTCTTAGTCTGCCACTGCTTGGATTCTGAACTTTAAGCACTGCTCTGATACAGTAAGTCAGTGACTTGTGCTCAGAGTTTAGAACCCATGCAGTAACTTGTCAAACTTCCCTGTTCCTGTTCCATGAGGATAAGTGAACTGAATGTTGTTATTTGGGATCTGGGAGAGGGGAAGAATGTAGGCAACAAATTTGATGGGAACCTAGAGAAACTTGGTTCCGCCACCTCTTACAAAATTGAATGAGGGTTCCTGCACTTCTGTTTTTCTGCTTTAAATACAAGAGGCAACTTCCACCAGCAGGCGATGACAGTTTCCCTACCCAAAAATCTAGAAGTAAAAGATCCCCCACTGTATGAATTATAGGAAGTATTACAAACAGCTACAAACTTGCCCAAATCTCATGTCCCTTGCTGTGTTGGCTGTACATATTAGCTATTCAGACAGTAGGCTTTTTTTATATCCTTTTGTTGGAAACTGTTTAATTAGCAACTTTTGGCTTGTGCTTTTAATGCCAGTTCTGGTTTTGGGACAATGAGGAGTTTTGACCACCCAGGTCCCTCCATCAAATTTTTTTATTTTTGAGACGGCCTGGAGCACAAGTAACCCCTTCCCCCAACAAGCACATCCTCTTCTTGTCCCCCTCCTTTGAAACACCCCCCACAACTGATCTCAATCATAGCACCCTGCCCACCCATTCCGGGGGTGATGCTGGAGCTAGTGTTAGTTCAGTGGCTTTAAACACAAAGCTGGGAACCGAACAATTCCAGTTTGAATCCCACAAGTGATGATTATTCAGTGTGTGACCCTGAGCAAGTCTCTTTACCTCCATGTGCATAAACTGTGAATAATCCTAATCTCTCAGTGCTGTTTGAATCTCCTTGTGCGATGAAATTGTGACCTGCATTCTCTTTCTCGTACTCTCTCGCTCTCTCATGAGCTGTGAAGTGCTTTTGGATACAGTGTGTATGAAATATTATGTAAATACATTTCTTTCCTTTCTTTTGTCAGTAATTGGAGTAGATGGTGCAGTGTGCACAGCTTTTGTCCTTGGGGCCTCACATTACAGTCCAAATCAGAATCTCAGAGCCCCTGCAAGACGTACCCCCCTCAGATCATGTTCGTAGGTATCATTTGAAAAATGTTTAAAACAAAAAGGTGGTGGCTTAAAAATAAGGCGATTTAGCAAAATCAATAATTACTTCAGGCATGTAGCCAACACTTTTCTCTTTTAAACTGCACCAATCTGAAATGCTGAAAGCAGATTTGAAATGGTTATAAATAAGCTGGCCGGGAATATGGCAGCCTGCATACTCTCGTTCTGATGAGCTGATAATCTGCTCAGAGCTTTCTCAGTCTGAGCTGAGAATGGAAAGAAAGGTAGGCCTGTTATCTTACTGTGATGACCACAAGTGAGGATGAAGTACCTCTAAACAGGAAGTAGATGCAAGGCATTTCCTGTCCACATACCATAGTCTTATAATTAAAGAAATTTCCACTGTGGTCAGCTGACCAGAGCTGCTTGCAGACTTTTGCCTTAAAGACTAAGTCCCCTCAACTTATTTTCTGTATACCTGTGTAGTTTGTAGGCAATAACAATTATTACCTCTCTTGCATCCCCCCATTTTCAACCTGATATAAATGTAAATGAGGCTGCTTCACTCTATTTTGCCCTGGTGTGAAAACTTTTTTGACTCCATTGCAAATGCCATGACACCACTCATGTAAGGTATCATGGGAGTTGATAGTGCATAAATGCACAAACCAGCAGAAGTTATATCCTCATTCAGTTCTGTTACATGTCTTGTGAAGTTCCTGAATTCTCTAAATGCACTTTTTTTTCTAAATCAGATGCACTTTAATTTACAAAAAAAACTTCAGGATACTTATTATGCCTTGACAAGTTTCATGGCCGCCAGTATAAGATAAGAACACAGAGACTGCAGAGGGCAGCAACTGCTACAGTAAAACTACTGCAGATGTGTGCACTAAAACATCATAAAATTCCAGGCTGCCTTACATGAGTTGGGTCATGATCTTTGCAATGGATCAGGCAGGCTTTCACACCATGGCAGAACAGAGTGAAGCTACCTCATTTATATTTAAATTAGGGTGACATTAGGAGGGATGCAAGTGAAGGAATCAGTGCTAGTCATGCCTACAAACTACACAGGCATACAGAAAACAGGTTGAGGGGGCTTTCCTTTTAACATGATGTCACCGTCAGTGAAATACAGGGAAAAGAGCCACTTCAAGGTGGGATAAAACTGTTTTTAACTGACTAGCATAACCAGTGTCCAGCCTATATACTGTATAAAGGCCCCCAGAAATGACTACAGCTCATCTTACATGGGGTCAAGCATGACACACATGATGTAGGGGGTTCCTAAGGTGCAAGGGGGTCCAGCAGGGTGCACCTTGTGATTTTGGGGGTTTGTGGGGAGTGGGTCCAGCAGGGTGCACCTTGTGATTTAGTGAGTTTGTGGGGAGGAGGTCCTGCAGGGTGCACCTTATGATGTAGGGGGTGCGGGGGAGATCCAACAGGGTGCACCTTGTGATGTAGGGAGTTTGCTGGAGGAGAAGAGGTCTGGCAGGGTGCACCTTGTGATTGAGGGGTTTGCTGGGGAGGATGTCCAGCAGGGTGCACCTTGTAATGAGGGGTTTGCTGGGAAGGAGGTCCGACAGGGTGCACCTTGTGATATAGGGGGTGTCTGAGGGGATCGGTAGGGTGCTGCTTGTGATGTAGGGATTGCGGAGGAAGAGGTCTAGCAGGGTGCACCTTGTGATTTAGGGGTTTTGGGGAGGAGGTCCTGCAGGGTACCTTATAATGTAGGGGTTGTGCAGGGGAGATCCAGCAGGGTGCACCTCGTGATGTAGGGAGTTTGCTGACGGGGAAAAGGTCTGGCAGGGTGCACCTTGTGATTGAGGGGTTTGCTGGGGAGGATGTCCAGCAGGGTGCACCTTGTAATGTAGGGGTTTGCTGGGGAAGGAGGTCCAACAAGGTGCACCTTGTGATATAGGGGTGTCGGGGGGATCCGGCAGGTGCACCTTGTGATGTAGGGAGTTTGCCGGAGGGGAAGAGGTCTGGCAGGGTGCACCTTATGATTGAGGGGGTTTGCTGGGGGAGAATGTCCGACAGGGTGCACCTTGTGATATAGGGGGTTCCTAGTGTGGGAGAAGGTCCAACAGGGTGTGCCTTGTGATGTAGGGGGGTTGTAGGGTGTGAGGGGTTCAAGCAGTGTGCACCTCATGATGTAGGGGTTTCCTAGTGTGCGGGAGGGGATCCAACAGGGTGCACTTTATGGTATGGGGGTCATAGTGTGGGAGAGGGTCCATCAGGGTACACCTTTTGATGTAGGGGGTTTGTAGGGTTGGAAGGGAACAAGCAGGGTTCACCTTGTAATGTAGGGGGTTCCTAGTGTGGGATGGTGTCCAGTAGGGTGCACCTTCTGATGTAGGGGGTTTGAGGAGTTGGAGATGGTCTAGTAGGATACACCTTGTCATGTAAGGGAGTCCTAGGGTTGGAGGAGGTCAAGCAGGGTGCACCTTGTGATTTAGGGGGTTTCCTAGTGTGGGATGGTGTCCAGCAGGGTGCATCTTGTGCTTTAGGGAGTTTGCAGGGGGGAAGGGGGTCCAGCAGAGTGCACCTTGTGATATAGGAGGTATCTAGTGTGGGAGGTGGTCCGGCAGGGTGCACATTGTGATGTAGGGGGTTCCTAGAGTGGAAGAGGGTTCAACAGGGTACACCTTGTGATGTAGGGGTTCATAGGGTAGGAGAGGGTCCAGCAGGGTGCTCCTTGTGATGCAAGGACTTCCTAGGGTCGTAGGGGGGCCAGCAGTGTACACCTTGTGAGGTAGGGGGTTTGTAGGGTGGGAAGGGATCAAGTAGGATGCACCTTGTCTGTAGGGGATTTCTAGTGTGGGATGGTGTCCAGCAGGGTGCACCTTCTGATGTAGGGGGTTTGAGGAGTTGGAGATGGTCCAGTAGGATGCACCTTGTCATGTAAGGGAGTCCTAGGGTGGGAGGAGGTCAAGCAGGGTGCATCTTGTGCTTTAGGGGGTTTGCAGGGGGGGGGAAGGGGGTCCAGCAGAGTGCACCTTGTGATATAGGAGGTGTCTAGTGTGGGAGGTGGTCTGGCAGGGTGCACGTTGTGATGTAGGGGGTTCCTAGAGTGGAAGAGGTTTCAACAGGGTACACCTTGTGATGTAGGGGTTCAAAGGGTGGGAGAGGGTCCAGCAGGGTGCTCCTTGTGATGCAAGGATTTCCTAGGGTCGTAGGGGAGCCAGCAGGGTACACCTTGTGATGTAAGGGGTTTGTAGGGTGGGAAGGGATCTAGCAGGATGCACCTTGTGATGTAGGGGGTTCCTAGGGTCACAGGGGGTCCAGCAGGGTGTACCTTGTGATATAGGTGGTTCCTAGTGTGGGAGGGGATCAAGCAGGGTACACCTTGTGATGTAGGGGTTCCTAAGGTGGGGGGGTTCAGCAGGGTGCACCTTGTGATGTAAGGGGTTCCTAGTGTGTGGGAGGGGATCCAGCAGGGTGAACCTTGTGATATAGGGGGTTCCTAGTGTGGGAGGTGGGTCCTTCAGGGTATACCTTCTGAGTTAGGAGATTTGTAGGGTTAGAAGGGCTCAAGCAGAGTGCACCTTGTGACGTAGGGTGTTTCTAGGGTGGGAGAGTGTCCAACAGGGTACACCTTGTGATGTAGGGGTTTCAAGTGGGGGCCAGCAGGGTACACCTTGTTATGTAGGGGGGTCAAGGGGCATACACCTTGTCATGTGGGGGATCCTAGAGTGGGAGAAGGACCAGCATGGTACACTTTTTCATGTAGGGGGGTTCCTAGAGTGATAGGGTATCCAGCAGGGTGCACTTTGTGATGTAGGGGTTTCCTAGTGTGGGAGGGGAGCTAGCAGGGTACACGTTGTGATATAGGAGGTTTCAAGTGTGGGAGGGGATCAAGCATGGTACATCTTATGTTGTAGGAGGTTCCTAGGGTGGAAGAGAGTCCAGCAGGGTACACCTTGTGATGTAGGGGGTTTCAGGAGTGGGAAGGGGGTCCAGCAGTGTTCACCTTATCATGGGGGGGCATGGTGGGTACACCTTGTCATGTAGGTGGGGTTCTAGGCTGGGAGGAGATTCAGCAGGGTGTACCTTTTCATGTGTGGGGGGGATCCTAGGGTGGTAGGATGACTGGCAGGGTACACCTTGTAATCTAGTATGTTTCCATGGTCGGAAGTAGTGATCAGCAGGGTTGTACCTTGTGAAGTAGGGTGTTACAGAGGTGTGAGTGGGTGATTGGCAGGGGCACACTTCATGATGTAGGGTATTGCTATGGTGGGAAGGGACTATCAGCAGGGGTACACCCTGTGATGTAGGGTTTTCCAAGGGTGGAGGGTTCTATCAGCTGGGTACACCTTGGGATGTAGTGGGTTCCTAGGCAGAGAGGGCATTCAAGCAGGATACATCATGTGACATAGGGAGTTCCAAAGGTGGAAATTGGTCCAACAGGGTACACCTTGTGATATAGAGTGTTCCTAGCATTGGTAGTGGTCCCACAGGGTAAACCTTGTGATGTACAGTTTTCCTAGAGAGGGGGGCATTCATCAGGGTACACTTTGTAATGTAGGGTGTTCTTAGGGTGTAAGGGGGTGATTATCCGGAGTACACTTTGTGATGTAGGATATTCCTAGGGTGTGAGAGGATGATCAACAGAGGTGCACTCTGTGATGAACTGTGTTGCAAGGGTAGGAAAGTTGGGGATAATTAACAAGGGTACACCCAGTGATGTAGGGTGTTCATAGGGTGGGAGGGGGCAATCAGCAGGGGTGCACCCTGTGGTGTAGGGTGTTTGTAGGGTGGGAAAAAGCAGTCAGTAGGGGTACAAATGAGTGAGCTGGGCAGATGAAGCAGGTTTATCTGGGGAGAAGGTCTGATTGTGTGCAGATAGCTGAGAGTGAGATGCTAGCAGAGATTAGAGGAAGCAATAAGAGTCTAAACATTTCCTGCAACCTTCACTCAAGTCATGCATCAATGCAGGGGCGGGGTACACGGGCCAAGTGTGAAGTAAGCTATTGTCAGGGGCTTCAGTATAACTAGCACAGTGCAGAACTGTGGAGAAAGCCAGCCTAGTAATGGAAAATGGTATTTCTTAGGTGACATGCCATGGTCTACAGAAAGACGGTATTTTCATGGTGTGAGGGCTACCATTCCTCAGCTGACATTGCATCTAACCCACTCATCTGCTCCTTTACTGTCTTTCAGCTGAGGCTTGCAGCGTATGGTTACCTTCTGTTGGTGTAAGGGGGGCCGGGCACTTCCCAGGGAGGGGTGTGCTCATCCGGGAGGTTCCCAGAACATCAGCCACACATCTGTACCAGGGATGCTCTGAATTGCCTTGTTTCAATCCAATGTTCAGATTTAGAAATGTAGGACGTTTCAAATCCCAATCTGATTCCTATTCAAAAAGGACCTTAAATTTGGATTGATTTGGATGTGACATCCTAAATCCTAAACTGCTGTGTAAAAATAGGTTTTAAGGTTCCATTTAGGGAATCAGTATTTTCAGACTGCAGTTCCCAAAAATCCTCACTCCGAAAATCGGATTGGAATCCGGCATATCCAGTTCCATTTGATGGATTCCAAGCAACCTAGATCTGTAACCCTTTCCCAGCTGAGAGTGAATTCAGATTGAACTTCTGTCTGACAGAAATTACTACACTCAAGGGTACAACTATTAGACTCAGGGCTATTCTTAGCAGTGTTCCTTTTACTGAACTGTTACAGTTTATACACACAGGAACCCAGTCACCAAAAGCTATCCTGGTTAGCACTGTTCAGACAGGTTTGATACTGATTCCGCATAGATCACTACCTAACGCTCCCTTTGTATAGGCTGCACCCTTGTGCCACAAGGCTGCCATGTACTCCCCTTCAGGAGAAGCCCCTCAGGGTTCACACACACTTTCAGTGTCTCCCTTACATCCTCCCAGGAATTAGCAACAATCTACAATAGATATACTCAGAGTCCAGAACCCTGGATTCTTCACTGTTGTCAAGGGCTTGTCCCTGGGGCCCCAAGGTGACTGGGCATTGAGATGAGTTAGACTTAAAACTGGATCCATTGACAGCTACACAGTAGGAGGTCTTTAGCATCTCAGGCAGTGTGGCAAGTGACCTGAGGTAAGGTGCCTCGAAGGCACAACTGGTGCCCTTCTCTCACATTGGCACTCTAAGCTCCTCCCACTGAAATCCCTAGTCCGAGGCAGTACAGCACTGTATGCTGTGGGCCTGGCATTCCAGTAATCAACCCCCTGTCCTCCACTGGCAAGAGGGGGTTGGCACCTGTGTGTGTGTGTGTGTGTATATATATATATATATATATATGTAACAAGGCACAACAAGTTGCATATTTCTGGGACAAAAAAAAATCCCACAACTAGTGTGCAGTGCACCTTATGCCTTAAAATGCTCCCCAGAAGTGAAATTATTGGTCAGAATTGCACACCTCTAAAGAGTGTTATGTAACCCCCTCGCAAATGGGGGTTCCTAAAGCTTCCCCGGAGCTTGGATAAATGCTCTGTGCCTGGTTAGAGTTCGGCGTTAAGGCCGTTTAAATGGGGAGCCAGTGAGCGCTTTAAAAGGCCTCCGTATACTGTCTCTGTAAGGGCTGCTTTGGTTTGCAGTCATAATTGATCAGGGAGGGGGTTTGAGTGTTGCTATGCTCGAGTCCCGCCCGGGCTGCTGATTTTTCACTCCGTTGCTGCCATCGCTAGTGGTGCAGGGGGAGCTTCACCAGGGGATGTGAATGTTGGCTTTAAATACTGGGAAACAGTAATGACAATGTAATGTTCTAACCTGCCTTATTTTGCAGCACAGAAGGTTTCGATTGCCTCCTCCATTTTGGTCCCGAACTAGTGAATTGGACCAATCAGTACCTTGGGACCCTACAGAGCTGGCTGACCAATAGGGAACTGTTTGTATGTGAGAAGGTATTATGGGCTATGGCTTTTCGCACCACTGAGAGCTAAAAGAAGTGACTGGCAGGTCTCGCCAGCCAATGGGAGCGGGTCACGCCCGAACTCAAAGAAGAGCCCCTTGTTGCTGGAGGGCAGATGCATTGTGGTTGGTGAAGGGAGAGAAGCCGTGTGCTTCTGCGCTGGAGAGTGTTCGCGCGCGAAGCGTGTGAAGGCCTGAAGCGGCCGTTTGTGTTGTCAGCTCCAGCGGACTAAATCCGTCAGCGGGTGGTCAGAGGAGGCTGTGCTTTGTGCAGCCACCCACCAGGCTCGACCTGTAAGAGGATTGGAGAAGATTGCTGAATTGCGCTAGGTCTGAAGAAAAGTGGAAGCTGCCGTTGCAGTATCTCAGTGGCTGTGAGTTTGTGGGAGCATTGGAAGCGGCTGCCTGGTGTGGTACCCCTCTGTTGTTATTTACCATATAAATGTGTGAGAAGGCTGGTGAAAGTCAGGCTCCATCCTGGTAGCGGTGAAGGAATCGTCATTTGCTGGGGTTGTGAGTACTAATTCAGGGTCGCTCCTTGTAGGTGACTATGCAGTGGTTTCAGTGCACCATCTAACTTCGGATTACCTAACTGAACTCTCCTCTTACTTTGACCTGCTCAAGACTGTTACGTTTGTGTGTGCTAAGGGCCCCAACCAGCTGCCACGTGTGGACTAGCCGCTAGGGCTTGGGTACCCCAGGGATAATAAGCTGTAGGGTTAGGCCTGTGCACAGAGCCCTAGGTAGATAAGTATAGTAATAAGCTAATCAACTTGATTCCCCCTGTCCTTGTTTTCCCCCTGAATAAACCAGATTGCTTTTTGTACAGCTACATCCTGGCTATTGTGTACATTAATGGTGAACTGCTGCCTGGTGATTGCCACATAACTGTACCTTACTTTACAGGGGTCCCGAAGGTGCTGGAATATATTTTCCATGGGGTAAGTGTACTGGTGAACAGAATTGTTGGTACCCAGTGTGAGTCACTAGTGGGACGAAAGGGGGGTTGCAGTAGCTCAGAGGGCTGTAACCGTGGTAGTCTTAACTGTGCTAACCCCGACCTCTGGGTGGAGGCACCCATCAACGGATCTGGGCCCTTCAACCTGCCTCTGTGGGGGGTAGACAGGGGTAGTAGCCCTAAGGGTAGCGCTCCCTAGGGGTTACAGTTATATACAAACATACATCACTGAATTACACACCCCGAAGTGTCTTACTCATGAACATATGTTACTGAGTTATAGATCTCTGAAGTGCCTTACATACACACATACATCCCTGAATTACACATCCCTGACACACCTTACATAGGAGCATACAGTTTCAGAAAACAATGAAGGCCATTCCCCTTTGAGTTCTCTGCTGCAGCAACCTAGTGGAATACCCTGTCACCCCACTGTCTCCAAAGTACACTATCAAGTCTGAGTTTGTTGGCAGGTACTGTAACAACTCTTATCACCTGTCCTGGGAGTCTATTCTGCTCACTCACCACCCATCCAATCAAGTAGTTCCCACTGGCAGTGCTCTGGAACTTCTCTGCCTACCCTTTTTCCTCCTAGATCTTTGAGCTGAAATAGAATGATCATGTTTAAATTGTTCACCATTTTTTTTTTCTTACTTACCGAGCGAGTAAGCAAGCTAAGAGTTGATGCTACCCCGCCCCAAACAGTTGTCAGTTTAATTATATAATTTCAAACACTGAAAGTATTTGATTCCCCCTACCTAGTCACACACAGAATTTTTTTTTTATTTGTATTAACCCCCAATGACAGCACAAATGCACTCCCCATCACCTGCTCCGCTCCCTGTTTCCCCATTCGGCTATCCGTTCTCTAATAGGGTATAGCAGACTACAAATCAGTTCTTTTTTACACAATACTCACAGGGACTCCAAACATAGTCTCTCTGCCATGTGTACCTGCCACTTCTTCCTGCTTGGCCCTGGACCCCCTGCTGACCAGTAATTGCCAGACCACAACGCTTGTAGTTCTGAAAGCTACAGTTTAACCATTTGTTTTTATGCTTTTGGTAACCAGGTAAGGCCCATTAGGCAGAAGGCCTGTTTTCAGGGGTGACTCACGAGCACTGGGGGGGTCACTGGGGGGGATAAGTGACTTGCTCAGAGTCACACGGTATGCAAGTGAAGGTTGTGGGAATCAAACCCAGGTCTGCTGGATGTACCAAGCTCATTCACAGTCAGTTACTCTAACCTGTAGGCTATACTGCCAGCCACTTTACTGACCATGATCACTGACAGTAGTCACAACTGTCCCCGAAGTTTCAAAGTTCTGGACCTCTGTGATCACCATTGAAATCTGTGTGTTGACAAATTCACAAAATAAATAAATCAATAAACACACCGACAGCAACTTTGGGGTGGGGAGAGGGAGAAACACAACAGCAAAACTGACAGCAGAGCACTTTTTTTTCATTCACTATTAACTATTTACTACAGTAGTTATTCAACAAACAGGCAGCAACTCTGGGATGTAGTCTGAGAGGGAGAACCAGAAACCCTAAAATACCGTGCTGTCTTTTTACTGGCAAGGGGGAGGGGGTGGCATTACATAAATAAAAGTGGAAAAAACTAAGAAACAGCAAAACAAAAGAGGAAAATCTAGCAAACAGCAGTAGCACTCTCTACTGGCAAGTAGTATAAGTATACCAGCAGAGGAACTACTTTACAACAAAACTGGTTTTTCATTGCTTCCTAACTTTTTTTGTAATTTTTTTTTTGTTTTTTAAATATTTTATAAAACTTATAAAAATGGTAACCTCTAGCCCATTTTGTAAGTGTAATAATACCTCCAGGGTGGGCAGTATTGAGCTATACTGAGCCTTCCAGTGGCCATAAAGTCCACCTTTTGTGGTGTTGGGCCTCATTACACCTCTGGTCAGTTTGTTATTGCCCCAAACCACCCACCTTGTTGGGTATTATTGCTTACACGTTTACCAGTCACATATGTCTTCCCCAGCCATGTTTGAACCCCCTTACTGATTTCGCACTGACTGCCTCCCTTAGCAGTCTAGTCTACCCCTGTATCACTCTCTCTGTTCTTGCAGTGGATTCTGGGAGCTGCCTACCTGAGCACCCTTCAAATGTACCAGTGTCAATTTTATACCACTAACCTTCAGGTCAAGACAGAAATTTGATTCTGTGCAGCAGAGCTGGAAAAAGTCCTAAATGTTCACTTTAAGTTATGTTGTAATGTACCTGATCAGAGATATCACATGGGACACGTCTAGCTTTAAAGAGAGCTCTCTAGTGCCCTTTCCCCTTTAGTGACAGTAATCTCTTGCCCACACCTCTGTGATCTCTGTGAGGAAATGTGAGGAAGTACTTCTTCACTGAAAAAGTGGTGGCCACCTGGAACAGCCTCTCAGTGGAGGTAGTGGGAGCAAAAACTATAAAAGAATTCAAGAATGCATGTGATAGGCATAAGGGAACCTTAGCAGTTAGGGGATGGAGGGTTAAGCTGGAGAGTAGGGTCTGCGGTGTTTACAGTAGGTAGGGAAAATGGCAGACTAGGTGAGCCAAGCGGTCCTTACCTGACATCAAATTCTATGTTTCTGTGTTTCTACCAGATCCAGTCATACATGTTCTGCAGTAACTGCACTTATAAAATGTCTTTTAAAAATGAAAAGAAGAGAAATATTGTATATTAATTTTTATGTTTGGTTGCGCGCATATGCAAGAAACATATTGTGGCAGCTTGCTTCAGCAGCGAGTTGTGGTGGGCGCGGCAGTGTTGTTGCCAATGTCAGCAGCCCATTTTGAGGCTGGTCTGTGTGACCTCAACAGAGGACCAGGCTGTCCATGACAGCAGTACTGTAGCTTGCCACAGCCTTGAAAGAAACTGGCCGCTGCAATCAGGGGGCGCCCCGTCATTAAACAATCAGCTGTGTTTGCGGGGCGGTCCCTGACTGCAGTAGCCAATTACAGCTGCATTGTCTGGTGTCCCATTTCAGAGAAACTTGGCGGCGGCTTTTCCATCGGCCTCTCACAGTCCCCATGAAGCCAACGGACAACCGCCACCTCTCCCTGTCCATGTTAAAGCCAACGGGGGTGCCAATCCCCCTGTCAGCATGCCTTCTCCTCAGTTCATTTGCCGATGGGGTAGCTCAATCCCTGTTGGCATTATGCTCCCCCCCATTTGTTGTGTGCTAAGGGGGTGCCCAATTTCCCTCGGCTCATGCACACTGCCCCCCAAGCACACTGCATGGCAGACAGGGGTGCCCAATCCTCATCGGCTCCAGTCCCCCCAACACACACCCAGGTAGTATGCTGAGAGCCCACCCCAGTGTGCTCATAATCCCCCCCAGCACAATGTATGGCTGATGGGGGTGCCCAATCCCCGTTGGCTCCACCCTTCCCAACAAACACCTAGGTAGCACGCAGGGAGCTGATCCCAGTGAGCCAAAAGCATCCCGGGGCGTCTTTTGTTTGTTTGTTTAATTCCTGTTAAAACAGAAAACGGTCCCTCATTGAGTCCCTTGCCCCTTCCCCCAACCCACATGCACCCTCTGTGTACCCCACCTCCCCACACCCCCCTCACCCCATACTATCCTCTGGAGGTTATGCACGATGATCTTCAGTGGACCGGGAACACATCTGCACTCTTCAAAGCCAACCGCAAACTGAAGAAGTGCCAGTGAGCTATATAATGGCATAATGTTTTGTTTTTTTTAACTTATGTGGATATCTCGGCCATTTTTTGACTTTTGGCACCACATTTTCAACATTGGGTTTTTGGGATCCCTCCTCATGAATTCAGTCCTGAAAGGTGATTTCGCAGTCACTGTGCAGAATCACCTTTCAGGACCAGTTAATGAAACAACAGTGTGACTGTTCATGAGGTGGGCTCTCAAAAAGTCTATGTTGCAAATTTGGTGGAAAAAAGTCCCAAAAATGACCGAGTTGCAAGTGTGCATTGCGCAGTTTCCACTCACACTTGTAAACTTCACCAATGTATAATATTTTCACTTCAGATTTTCAGCATTGGCATTTTTTCACACCTCCTTATGAACAGTACAGCTGTCATTTTTCACATCCTGGCCAAAATGTGTTTTCGCACTTTCGGTGCAGAATAGCGCGGTCACTGTGGGAAATCAGTGTTTGGGACAAATTAAGAAAGTCACAGTGATACTGTTCATGAGCAGAGGTCCTAAAATGCCTATGTTAAAAATTTGGTGTCAAAAGTCTATAAAATGACTGTGTTACAAGCATGCATTGCACAGTTTCAACGCACCTTCATAACTTCACAAATTTGTAATGTTTTCACTCCAGATTTTCAACACTGGCATTTTTCCACACCTCTTTATGAACAGTACAGCTGTCATTTTTCACATTATGGCCAAAATGTGTTTTTGCACTTCCAGCGCAGAATAGCGCAGTTGCTATGGGAAATCAGTGTGGGAAATCAGTGTTTGGGACATATTAGGAAAATCACAGTGACACTGTTCATGAGCAGAGGTCCTAAAATGTCTATGTTGAAAATTTGGTGACAAAAGTCCATAAAATGACTATGTTACGAACGTGCATTGTGCAGTTTCCACGCACACTCATAACTTTACAAATTTGTAGTATTCTCACTCAAACTTTTCAGCATTGCCCATTTTGCACACCTCCTTATGAACAGTACAGCTATCACTTTTTGCATCCTGCCCAGAAAGTGTTTCTGTGCCTGCAGCGCAGAATGGTGCAGTCGCTATGCGAATTCAAGCTTTGGAACAGATTAAGGAAATCTCAGTGCCACTGTTCATGAAGGGAGGTCCCAAAAAGCCTATATTGAAAATTTAGAATATAAACGCCCGCGGCATTAGGATTTCCAACTGCTAACGCCCAACCCCTGTACAGAATGACAGGCATAGAGGGTGTGGCTTGGGGTTCTCGGTCATAATGCCTATGCCATTCCAGCCCCACCTTGCAGCCACTGACTGGCATTGAGGTGTGCCTTGGGGTCTTTGGCCCTAACATTCACCCCATTCTCCTATACTGCACCCATCTCACCTTATTTCCTTATGGAATGGGGTGAGCGTAAGAGCTGAAGACACCAAGGCACACCATGACACCTGTCACTGTCTGCAGGGTGGGGTGCGGTGGAATGGCGTGAGCATTATGACCAACCCAAAGGCACACTCCAATGCCTGTCAGTCTCTGCAGGGTAGGGGTGGGGGCTGGCGTTAGTTCACTACTTCACTACCATTCCTACTATGCATCTATCTAACTCCTGCACTACCAATGCCAATACCAGCAAGCAAACATTCGGCATTGACAAATGCTTTTTTGTTAAAATTAAGAAAAGTTTATGTTATTAAATCCCTTCATGTGTCTATAATAAATAATTTCCAAATCCATACTGCTGAACATGCCATCTACCACTCATTTGTTTCCTCTGGAATCTAATGTTTGGATTTCACAACCTCTAAACTAGGACCTCCTTCCTCCCCTCTTCATTGCTGCCCATGCAGTGAGTCTCCCTAACTTAGGACAGGATAGCCACTCAACATACAGAGCATGTGATACATCCAGACCCTCCACAGACTCCATCATTAGTCAGAAAAGTTCAACTCTGGAGTAAGCGGCAATGCTGGCTCCTGAGAAACCTGATTCTCATGGATTCAGTGCTGTGTCATGAACACAGACAGGCAGGATGAGTGATTGCTGGGATGAGAAATGTCCTCTTTAATTGACTGGATAACTGGTGACCCACCCTTCTGTCTAACTAGTGGGTCACATACTGGTTTGGAGTTGTGAGGGTTAATGGTCTTCATCTTCTGTGTTAGTCACCATCAACTTACTTTAATCAAATTGCTTTGCATGGGCTATTTCCTTGGCCCAGAAGTGAGCGCATACACTCACCATTCAGAGGGTCTTAGTTTACATTGCAAGTCAGTGATGCTAGACACTGCTGGTGAGAGAGCAGGAAGGGGAAGTGTGCAGCTCTCAGGATATGTGCAAGGCCTCTGTTATAGGCCTGTGGCACTCGGTGCATAACTCGCTCTTAGCAGCCGGGCAGGTTGAATTTATCTGTTGAGACCATCCCCACCTTCTTTGGACCTTGCTGAAAATTCAACAGGTCAAGGGCTGTGCAAGTGACATTTGTTCCCCTTGCTACCATCCTGCACAGGTCTTAATGCTGCTCGATACATCACTGGGTATTATATATCACTGGGTCCTGTACTTCAATAGGTACTATCCTTCACTGGGTACTATACTTCACAGGGTATTATATATTACTGGGTACTATACTTTTCTGGGTACTGTACTTCACAGAGTACTTACTTCACTGGATACTGTACATGACTGGGCATTATACTGGGTACTATGTATCACTGGATATTACACATCACTGAACACTGTGTGTCACTGGGTGCCATACTTCACTGGATACTATATTGTACTGGGTACTATATAAATACAAACAGAATGCAGCACTCTCCTAAACCATAGAATAAATAACTGCTCACCAAAAGTTTATAGGTGCTTCATTTTATTATAAAGTGCACGGTGTAGCAAAAATGTCCAGACTCACTTCGGAACAGCACAGGTTCCTTCCTCGGGAAAGGAGCTTGTGCTGTTTCGAAAAATATCTGGACAATTTTGCTGCACCATCTTGCTATAATAAAATAGGCTTTGATGACTTCAGTGTTATTCTGATTTAGGAGAGTGCTGCATTCTGTTTGTATTTATTCATGCTTTTATCCAGGCACCCCCGACTCCCAGTGCAGACCTCTTTTCCTCTAGTTGTTTACTGGGTACTATACTTTACTGGATACTGTGCATCAATGGGTACTATCCCTGACTGGGTAATGCACTTTACTGGGTACTGTATTCATTGAAAATGATACATTGTTGTGTACTATAGTTTACTGGGCACTGTTCTCACGGGATGCTATACTTCACTGGATACTATATTCTATTGGTATTATATTTTACTTGGTACTATTTATCACTGGGCACTGTTTTCACTGGATGCTGTACTTCGCTGGATACTATATTTTACTAGTATTATATTTTACTTGGTACTATTTATCACTGGTCACTGTTTTCACTGGATGCTGTACTTCTCTGGATACTATATTTTACTAGTATTATATTTTACTTGGTACTATTTATCACTGGGCACTGTTTTCACTGGATGCTATACTTCACTGGACACTATATTTTATTGCCATTATATTTTACTTGGTACTGTTTATCACTGGGCACTGTTTTCACTGGATGCTATACTTCACTGGATACTATATTTTATTGATATTATATTTTACTTGGTACTATTTATCACTGGGCAGTGTTTTCACTGGATGCTATACTTCACTGGATACTATAATTTATTGATATTATATTTTACTTGGTACTATTTATCACTGGGCACAATACATCACTGGGTGCTATACTTTACAGAATACTATATTTTACTGGGTACTATATATCACTGTGTCCTGAATACTATACATCACTGTGTCCTGTGTATCCCTAGGTATTATACTTCACTGGATACTATAATTCACTGGATACTATACATCACTAGGTACTTTACTTTGCTGGATACTATGCATCACTAGATGATATTCTTCACTGAGTATGATACTTTAAAGATATCATATTTTACTGGTTACTATGTATCACTGGGTGCTATACATCACTAGATACTACTGTATACTCCCCTGGATATTGTACTTTACTGGGTATTATGCAACACTTGCTATTATACTTCATTGGCTACTATACTTTCCTGGGTAATATGTATCACAGGGTACTGTGCATCCCATGATACTATACATACTAGATACTATTCCTCACTAAATATTATACCTTACTGGGTACTATACATCACTGGATACTATATATAATTAGATATTATACATCACTAGATACTATACATCACTAGAAACTATACTTCACTGGATACTATATTTCACTGAGTACAGCACTTTGCTAGGTATTATGTTTCACAAGATACTATACATCACTAGATACTATACTTTACTGAGTACTATACTTCACTAGATACTATAATTTACTAGGAACTGTGCATCACTCAGTACTATACCTCACTGGGTACTATACTTCACTGCATACTGTATTTTACTGGGTACTATGCATTACTGGGTACTGTATTTCACTGAGTAGTAAACTGGATACTACAGTATTTGTCACTGGATACTATATTTAACTGTGTACTATGCATCACTGGATACTATTCTTCACTGGATACTATACTTCACTGGATGTTATATTTTACTGGATACTATGCATCACTGGGTACTATGCTTCACTAGACACTATACATCACTAGGTACTATACTTCACTGGATACCATATTTTATTGGGTACTATGCATCACTGGATACTATATTTTACTGGGTAGTATGCATCAATGGGTACTATGTATCACTGGTTATTATACTTCACTGGATATCATATTTCACTGGATACTATAGTTCACTGGTTACCATATTTCACTGGACACTATACTTCACTGGATACCATATTTCACTGGATACTATACTTCACTGGATACCATATTTCACTGGATACTATACTTCATTGGATACAATATTTCTTGGGGTACTGCACTTTACTGGGCACTACATCACTGTGTACTATACATCACTGGATACTTTATTTCACTGGATACTGTATTTTACTGAGTACAATACATCACTTGGTACTATGCTTCACAAGATACTATACTTTCTGGGTAATATACATCACTGAGTACTAACATCACCTTGTACTATACTTTACATGGTACTATACTTCACTGGGTACTACATATCAGTAGATACTATACTTCATTGTGTACTACATTTTACTGGGTACTAATCATCACCTTGTACTATACTTCACTGGGTACTATATTTCACTGGATACTACACATCACTGATACTATCCTTTGCTGGATACTATATTTTACTGGGTAATATGCATCACTGAGTACTATGTATCACTGGGTGCTATACTTCATAAGGTACTATACTTTTCTGGGTAATAAGCTTCTCTGGATACTAATCATCACCTTGTACTATACTTCACTGGATGCTATACTTCACTGGATACTATATTCCACTGGGTACTATATTCACTGGATACTATATTTTACTGGGCAATATACATCACAGGGTAATACACATCACTGGATATTGTACTTTACTGGATATTATACTTCACTGGATACCACATTTCACTCAGTGTTATATTTTATTTAGTTAAGGCACTTATTTATTTTCTCTTCTGTTTGCTTGGGTGCCATATATGCACATATCACACCCTTGTGAATGAAACTAAAAATGTAATTGTGCAGGACCAGGTTATGCATTTGAGAAAGAGTAAGGGGCTTCTGGGAGTCCCAGATTCCACTTGCCTTTCAGAGCTGGTAGTACAACTGGAATGGTATTCTGGGTGGCCTGGTTTCAAATCCCAGTTGAAGCACTTATTTCATTGTCTCTTCTGTTTGTTTGAGTTCCATATATGTGCACATGTCACCCTTATGAATGGCAGTGTCTAAGGAGACCCTCCACTGAGGCAAACTGTGGGAGCTTAAAGACAGTGCAGTCGTACTGCCAAAGAATGAGGCAATCCTACAATAGGGGGACATAGAAATATAGACTTCAACAACAGACAAGGACTGCTTGGTCCACCCAGTCTGGGTTTTCCATATCTTCAATATCAAAGTGGGGTCTTACTAGTGATCTATAGGGGGGCAACACTACCTCCCTCTTTCTTCTGGTAATACCCCTTCCTACGCAACCCAGCATACCACTGTCCCTCCCAAGTGCTTTGTCGCACTGCTTGGCCACCTTAGGTCATCCAGTATGATTACCCAGGTAACTCTCTTGCATGGTGGTCATCAAAACCACTCCACCCCTGAGTTTCTGTGCCCTAAGTGCATTATTTTGCACTTTTTCACATTGAAACCCAGCTACCATACCCTTGACTACTCCTTGAGTTTTGTCAGGTCTCTGCTCATCCTTTGCCCCCTCCCCCACCCCAGAGTGCCCACCGTACTGCAGAGTTTTTTGTCATCTGCAAAGAGGTAGACCTCCCTCCCAGCTGCTCTGCAATGTCACTTATAAAAACATTAAATAGGACCAGCCCCAGCACTGATCCTACAGGCACCCCACAGATCATCCTCCCTTCTTTGAAGTGAACTCCATTTACCATCACCCTCTGGTGCCAAACCTTTAATCATTTATTTTTACCCAGTTTACCACCTTTGGACCCACTCCTAAGTTACCAGCTTGCTATGAGTCTCCTGTGTGGAATGGTGTTGAAACCTTATTGACATCTAGGTAGGCCATGTGCACCGCTCCACCCTGAAGTAATTCCTTGGTGACCCAGTCAAATAAATTTATCAGATTCATTTGACATGACCCCCCCCCCATGAATAAATGCTGCTTCAGGTCTTGTAACCTGTTGGATCCAAGATATTCCATGGTATTTTCCATCAGCAGTGTTTCCATTAACTTTCCTACCACCTATGTCAGGTTGACTATCCTATAATTGCCTGCCTCCTCACTGCTACCACTTTTGTGAGGGGCTACATCTGCCCTCCTCCAGTTTTCTGGAACCACTCTTGTTTCCAGTGAGCTGTTAAATAGCACTGATAGGTGCACCCAGTACATTCCTGCAGTCCCTCAAAACCCTTGGTTGCACGCCATTTGTCCCCATTGCCTTGTCCACTTTCAGAACAAGTCCCCTTCAAGACTCTCTCCTCTGAAAAAATACTAGTGTCCACCCCCTCTATTACTCCTCTTACTTTTGTCTCTTTCACTCAAGGCAGAGTTTCCCAGGTGTGGAAAGTTACCAAGGTGATTCCTATTCACAAAGGGGGTGATCCCTCTACTTCTGGCAATTATAGACCTATATCTCTCCTCCCCTCCCTGGCCAAATTACAAGTGTCCCTCATATTCTCTAGGCTTGCTGGTTTTCTTAACTCCTCAAACCTCATGTCCTCATCTCAATCTAGCTTAAGAAAAAAACACTCTACTATTACTTACCTCCTCTCTGTCACTGATGCTATATTTACTGCCATGAACCAAGGATATATCACTGCTGCCATATTTATTGATCTGGCTAAAGCTTTTGATTTGATGTCCCATCCTCTTCTTTTATCCAGACTTCTCTCCTCTGGTCTCTTGTCCCATGTCATTGATTGGTTTAGGTCATATCTCACAGGAGGCATGCAATGTGTTCAGGCAGGTGATGCCCTATCCTCCCCCCTTCCCATTCAAGCTGGTGTTCCTCAAAGCTCATTCCTAGGCCCTGTCCTATTTTCAGGCTTCCTTAATGACTTCCTTCTGTCTGCATCTCCTCTTGTATCCATTTATATGCTGATGACACCGTCCTCTTTGCTTCTGGTCCTTCTACCCCCAAGGTTGAATTTCAGTTTTAGTATGACTTTTTGAGAGTTCTTCCAGGCCAACCAACTTAAGGTAAACACTAACACAGATGCCAAGACAAGTGCGTATGCATGTGTCAGGTGTGTCAGGCATGGAGAAGCAGACAGGACTACCGAATCCCACTCCAGAATTATTAGGTCAAGTCTGGGAAGGTTGTAAGTAGCCACAAAAATGCTGTAAAGAATCCACCTAAAGCACCATTTAAGGGACTCTTGACATATAAGTTAGCTACACTAACATGCTAGTGGAACTGTAATCTTATACTGTCTGAAAACGTGGGGGGATAAACAGATATAGCATACTGGGCAGGAGTTACTAAATGGAAAACTCTCACATTTGAGAAAATGTACCAGTTGTGAAATGTACTCAGTGGAAACGCCATTAAAAGGGTTTATGAGTGATAAATGCATACTTATTGAAACATTATAAAATGAAATTGAGATCATGTGAAATAGAGTCTTAGTAAAGGTGGAGATTAGTCTCTTAGAGGAATTTATAGATCAAGCCTCGGCAAGTAGACTTCCCAATCCAAGATACGAATAGGAACCAGGACATTGCTCACGAGGCTGGCCCACTGCATGAAGAAGAAGAAGAAGTATAGGAGTTGTGTACCATTCAAAAACGGCTTAGCAAAAGAAGGGGGGGAAATATATAATAGCACCCCTGTTGATCTCCAAAACATATCCGAAGCTCTAGGGCAGTATGACATTGTGACAATGCCAAACGAAAGCCATGAAAAAACAGATATTACAGAAAAGGAACAACAAACTGCCCAAAATAAGGATAACCTCAATCAAAAGTACAAAAAAAATAGTTCAGTAAGGCTGCTTTAAGCATAGGGCCACTACATGACAACCTCACACAAGAAAGAGGTAAACATGGGAAACATCTGAAATAAAGCCAGACACCCCTGGCAGCAGGCACAGGGATGTACTCCTGATAGGAGATTCAGTTACCAGGGGTACAGATGCTATAATCTGCAATGGCAGAAATGAGTATACTACAGTAAGTACCGGGGTCCAAAATAAGTGATGTCCGGAAAATGATAAAGGGCTTGTTGTCAAACCTCAATGCACCAATAGTTATTATCCATGTAGGGGTAAACAACATAGGCAGAAGGGATCTCGAAAGGATTTATGAAGACTATGAGGAGATAGCATTGGAAATAAAAAATAGAGGAGGGGATATTATTATATCAGGGGTATTATCAGAGGAAGACATTACAAAAAAATAGGGGAATACAAATGCTAAACAGTTGGCTAAGGGAATAGTGTCAGGTTGGTAATTACATGTTTATTGACAACTGGAACACATTCGGGGATGGGAGGCTAGTGGCACCGGATGGTTTACATCTCAACAAAATGGGCTCTGAATGCTGGTCAGAACTTTCAATGAGTATATAATCATCCGTTTAAATCAGTAAATGGGGGGTCAGGGAGGACATCAAAAATACCGGACAAAATAAACACCAAGCTAGAGTTAAACAAGAGGATAGTGCACAAGGATGGAATTGTTTGTTATTAAATGTTAGGAGTGTAAAATACAAACTCGACGAATAAAAGTACATTTTGGAATTACAGCACATCAAAATTTATGCTATAACAGAAACATGGTGGGACTTTAAACACATGTGGAACCAACAAATAAGAGGCTTTCAACTCTTTACCAAATCAAGGAACTATGGAAAAGGAGGTTGGGTGGCATTATATATAGACAAGGATATTCTGGTGGAGGAAGTGTCAATTAATATGGACAATATACTGCAGAACAACTCTGGGTCAAAATAAGACCCCTCAAGGCCCCCAGAATTCATTTGGGAATAGTATACAGATCACCATCAATCAAAAAGGAAGATAATACTACATTACAAAATGTTATTCAGCACCTGAGCCCTGCAGACAGGATTATTATGTTAGGAGACTTTAATCTGCCGAGCACTGAGTGGGACACCACACAAAGTTCATGTAAGGTGGAAAATACATTTTTGGAGATCTTTGACCAGGTGGGATTAGAACAGATGGTTCACCAGAGTACTGGGGTAAAAACACTCTAGACTTGGTTCTCACAAATATAAAGACACATATTCAGGAATGTGTAGTAACTGCACCCTTAGGGGGCAGTGACCACAATAGGGTGTCCTTTAAAATCAAGGCATCAGATTCAGGCTTATAAGGGGACACAGATATATTAGACTTTAAAAAAGCAAATTTCATAGCTTTTAAACAGGCGCTAAATAAATGCTTGCACAGCCAACATCTTGTGAGTAGTGCAGCTTTGGAGGCATGGTCACTGTTGGTCAAATGCAGGGCATGCACCAGTAGGTGCGTCCCTCATTCTCCAATCAGCCTGCATGCCGGCGCCACACCATGCATACATAATGTGGTGAGCACATCTAAGAAAATGTTCGCTGCAATCCGAGCAAAGCTCATCAGAAGCAGCGGACCTTCCCCGGACGTGCTCGTTGACATTGTGTATGTGGCGGCCTCCCAACTGCTGATTTTGGGGGTGCCCAATCCCCCTGCCAGCTTCCCGTGCCCCAATGTATGTGCCAGCAGGGGAGCCCACTCCCTGTCGGCATAAAGCACTGTCCCCCCCCCATTTGTTATATGCTGAAAGGGGTGCCCAATCCCCTCAGCTCTCCCCCTTTCCTTGTTGCGACAAGTGCCCAATCCCAGTGGCAAATTAACCCCATGTGTTGTGAGCTGATGAAGCTGCCCAATCCTCCGTTGGCTGCAGCAACTCCCCAAAACAGTTAGGTAGCACATGGGGCCCACCCCAGTGTGCCAAATATCCTGTAAAAAAAAAACTGTCCCACCATGGTTTTTTTTTTCTCTTTCACCCTGTAACACAAAAACAGTCCCTCGTAGTCTCCCTACCCACCACCTGCACCCACCCACTGTGCACCCTGCCTCCCCAACCCCCTTCACCCTCTACTTACCTCTGGAGTCTGGCACAATGATCTTTGGTGGACCGGGAACATGTCTGCACTCTTCAAAGCCGACTGCGAACTGAGGAAATGCTGGTAAGCTGTATAATGTAATAAATAGTGTTTTTTCAACTTTGATGCATATCTCGGGCATTTTTTTGAATTTTTGCACCAAAGTTTCAGCATGGGGTTTTTGGGACCCCTTCCTCATGAATTCTGCCCTGTTATTATGTTAATCGGTCCGAAAGGTGATTTGCAGTCACTGTGTGGAATCACCTTCGGGAAAAATAATGCAAGAGACAGTGGCAGTATTCATGAGGTGGGCTCTCAAAACTCTATGTTGCAAATCTGGTGGAAGAAATCCAAAAAATGACTGTTTTACGAGCATGCATTGCACAGTTGCTATGCACGCTCGTAACTTTGCAAATTTGTAGTATTTTCATGCCAGATTTTCAACATTGTCATTTTTCTACACCTCCTTGTGAACAGTATAGCTATTATTTTTCACATCCTAGCCGAAATGTGTTTCCGCACTTCCGGCGCTCAATAGCACGGTCACTGTGGGAAATTGGTGTTTGGGACAGATTATGAAAATGACGGCGAAACTGTTCATGAGCAGAGGTCATAAAATGCCTATATTGAAGATTTGGTGATGATACTTCATAAAATGACTGTGTTACGAGCATGCATTGCGCAGTTTGCACGCACACTCGTAATGTGCGTTTGTAATATTTTCACTGCTGATTTTCACCATTGGCATTTTTCCACACCTTTTGATGAATAGTACAGCTGCCATTTTACATATCCTGCCCAAAATGTGTTTTTGCACGTCCGGCGCAGAATTGCGCGGTCGCTGTGCGAAATCACTTTTTGGGACAGTTTGAGGAAATGACAGTCATACATGAGCAGAGGCACTAAATGCCTATGTTGAAAATATGGTCCCAAAAGTCCATAAAATGACTGTGTTACAAGCGTGCATTGTGCATTTCCCATGCACCCTTGTAACTTCGCAAATTTGCAATATTTACATGCCACATTTTCAACACTGCCATTTTTTTACACTTCCTTATGAACAGCACAGCTGTCATTTTTCGCATCCTGCCCAAAATGTGTTTCCGCACTGCACTACCAAAGCCAATGACAGTGCGACAACATTCAGCATTGACAAATGCTTGTTTCTGTTTTGTTGCTTCCCCTTCGGTTTAATGCTTCTGATCCCATCCCCCTTTGTTTCTATACCCCTGTGTCCTTTACTAATTAACACCCTGGGGGTCCTCTCCCCTTGGGTCCTCTCTACTTCAGCCTGTGGGAGGAGTTTCTGCCTCCCTGATTTCTTCTGCCACCTTCCTCGGTTACTTTAAATGCTCTAAGTAACATTTAAACCATCCACTGAAGACTGTGGCTCCCTCCCAGACAGATGCAGGCCATTACCCCAGTATGGGCCCTTATCCATCCAGGTGGATTCCCAGTCTCCAGTGTAGCCAAACCCGTCATCTCTGCACCATTCCTTCAGCCATCAGTTGAAGCTCCTTGTGCGGAGAGCCCTCTCCTCTTACCATTGTAGACAGGCAGTGCGTCAGAAAAGCTACCGAACGTGCTATCTAAGACCACTCCCCAGATCCCTAAACTCTCCTTGCACTGTCTCAGCTCTGTCCTTAGCCAGGTAGGCAGGGACCAGATGAAGGGCAAGGCTGTTGAAGGGGGCTCTCTGGAGGCATACAGAAGAATGATGTCCACAATACAACAACTGCTCCTTAGCCAGCAGAGCCGAAAACTTAAATGTAAATGGTAGCAAGTAACTCATCAAGAGGTAAATAACTCATCTTGTGTTTGGGAAGTGATGGTACATAACTCATCTGGCCTTCGAAAGTGGGGGTAACCCATTCAGTGTTGGAAAGTGGGGATAAGTAACTCATCTAAGGTTAGGGAGTGGGGTTAAATAACTCATCCATTGTTGAGAACTGGGGGTAAATATCTCATCCAGTTATGGGATTTGAGGTAAGTAACTCCTTCAGGGTTGAGAAATGGGGTAAGTAACTCATATAGCATTAGGACATGGGGGTAAGTACTGAAACTCACCCAGTGGTTGGGACGTGGGGGTAAGTAACTCATCCAATGTTGGGAAGCAGGGGTAAGTGACTCATCCAATGTTGGGAAGTAGGGGTACATAACTCATCCAATGTTGGGAATTAGAGTATGTAACTCATCCAATATTGGGAATTAGAGTACCGCAACTCATCCAGTGTTAGGAATTAGGGGTATGACAGTTGCTTTCTGTGTAGCTACAGTATTGAAGAAAGACCTCCCTTCTGTGCTGCTATTGGTGTTAATTAATGACTGTTTGCTGCCTTCTGTGCCCCTAGCCCTGGCCAACCTTGCTGAAAAACTGGAACTGCCTTGCCGTGACACATCCAGGCTACATGGCATTCCTGACATATGATGAAGTAAAAGCAAGACTGCAGGCGTACAGCAACAAACCTGGAAGGTAACGGCATATTGTATGTGGGCAAAGATTAGACATCATGGAGATTACAACACCAGAAGGTGTACAATGGTAGCCAGTGACAATATGTACTATGTATCTGAATATATCAAGAAACAGCAAGGAAATCCAATCGGCATGAATGGGAATTTTCTGTAATATTGTGATATATTGGGGTATTCTGCACTATGTAACTGGCTACAACTGTAGGGAACAGATTAATATACACCTGTAACATCACTTCCACTCCAAACAATTCCTGCAAACACACAAAACATTTTTTAATGGTAACCCCATGACAGTCATCCCACACACACACACACACCTCACAGTGAACACCCTTTAATGGTTACCTTATCACAGTCCCATCAAACATAACTGACACAAAACACACTATAAAAAGTAATCCCAACTGAGTTCCCTCTTACAAGAACACAGAACTAGATTGCATTCAAATTATCAATGAACTGATAATATAATATTGTTACCAGTGGTACAAATTTATTATACCTAAATGGTTGCCCATGTGAAAAACAACGTCAGCATACAGTATTTTGTTTTTTTAAGTTAGTTGGTAGTGGACCTGGGTCACCGGATAGGGGGGCTGGTGGTGAGCTGACCCTCTGGACTTTTTCTTGGGGGTCTGCCACTTCCGACCTCTGAACGGGTGCGAAACCTGGGGTGAATGTTTGATGACAAACTGACACTGCATTTGCAGGTGTCGGCCATTGTCAAATCCTCTTTTTATCATCTGAGGAATATCTCCAGAGTCAAGCACCTTGTCCCATCCTGTGACCTTCCTATACTGCTCTATGCCTTTGTGTCCTCATGCTTGGATTATTGTAATGCCTTATACCTAGTGCTTCCAGGGGTGGATATTCACGGCCTGCAGCCAGTGCAGAATGCAGTGGCCTGGTTATTGACAGGAACCTCTCGGTCCTGTCATATTTCTCCAGTGCTGTGTGAAATGCACTGGCTGCCAGTACAGTGGCGAATCACCTTCAAAGTCAGACTTCTGACTTATAAAACCCTACACAGACAGGGTCCAGCCTACCTGAAAGAGCTCCTGGTCCCTTACTGCTCTGGGTGATCACTCTGCTCAACAGACAAGGGGTTGCTAGAGATTGCAAGGGTTTAATTTAAAATCTTCTGTGGCTCATGCATTTATGCATGCAGCCCCCACCCTTTGGAATTCTCTACCCCATCAGCTACGTGAGTGCATGACTGTGGAGGGTTTTAATAAGGCCTTAAAACATTTTTTATGGAGCCAGGCGTTTGGGGAATAACTAGAATTTTACCATTTTATTTTCCTCTTTTTATACTATTTATAATGTATGTGATTTATGCTGTAACTGTTTTAATTATTCTGTGCGGCGTCTTGATAATTTGAAAGGCACCATATAAATAAACTGATTTGATTTGATTTGGTTACCAGTGTTACAAACATATTGCAAGTATTCAAACAAAGGTGCAGAGTACTACTCTACCAGTCACCCTGGTGCTTCGACTCCAACTGAGCCTTCCTCAGGGGTGACCCTTTGGGCACAAGTGAGTGGAATCCAATTCTGTGTCCTTGTACCTATCAGGTTAGCCACCCAGGATTTACACCCTCCCTATGTTTGAAGCGGAGCTGGTCTCCTTGTCTTGAGTCCCCTCATATACAGCGCTTTCTAATGATGACCTCACCACAGTCCCCCAGGATCCCACATAATACTTTTTTATGGGGAACGCACCACAGTCCTTTATATCCACATACATCACCTTCTTATGGTGAACCTATCACAGTCCCATGGGCCCATAGATTACAACCCCATCCTACCAGTAAGGGTAGAGGGGCTGATTACTAGAATGCCAGGACCACAGCACACAAAATGGTGGAGCCTCTGACAGGGAATCCAGTGGAAGGGACCTAGAGTGCAAGTTGGGTTAAAAATGACACAGTAAGGGGAGGGTGCCTGGTGTGCCTTTGCGTATACTTGTATCAGGTCAGATTCCAGGCCACCTGGCGGGCAAGAGACCTAACAACAGCAACTAATGATGGACCAGTCAGACCTCACTGTTCTGTTACCTGGTAGTTTCAAGGGACAGGACCCATGAAAGCTGTGGGGTCTCCAAGGATTTGGAATCTGAGGGCTTTTAGCTCAGACTGTTGTTAATTCCAGGGAGTAAGGAAGGAAGACACTAGCAGGGTGTGTATCCTGAGGGGCCTTGCCATCAAGAGAAGTTCCTGGCAGCCTTGCAGAACAGAGAGGCTCCCACCAAAGATGGGGTGCTTATCCTTTGAAGATGATTGCAGTCCTGTGCCTGAGAGATGCTGCCACCTGAGATGATGACAGAGAGAGACATGGAGTAAAAGACTAAGCTGCAGGCTAAGACATGAAATAAGCCTGTCTTATGTACAGGAGATCCTGACCCCGAGCCAGGATGGACACTGGAGACACTGCCTCTGGCAGAGGAGTTAAGGTGCTTGCCAGTGCTGTCAGAGGGCAGGCAGGAGTATGCACTGCCGTGTTGTACCCCAACCACTGCCCACTCAAAAGCGTAATGATGAAGTGAGGCATCAAGTGCACGGGTAGTCTCCAGGCTCTAGGGGGAGACTGGCTTAAGTGGAACTCATAGCCTGCTAGAGCAGTACCCACAGATGCCATCAGCTCAAAAAACTGAGCGAGACTGTCCGTACAACACTACTGTATCTTGTACCTCCCGCTGACATAGATATGCATAAAAATGTGGATAAATCCCAAACAGCAGACAGCGAGGTGGGAAATCTGGGGCCAGATTTTCAGCCTTCCTGGAACTAAGTCCCACTCCACAGTAGTGGGTGCAGAATGAATTCTCCACACCTGCAGACTTTACATGAGTGGCAGGTGCAGCTGCGGAGATGTTATGCCTGGTCCCAGCAGGCATAATTTTGGCACAGCTGCACAGCAAAAACAGCCACAAGCTGCTGTAAATTGTGGAGCCAGTTGTAAACTGGTTCCCGCTTTAAAAGTATGGCACATGTGAGAAAAACTGCAGCTGCACAAGTGAAGTTCCATTTGTAGCAGTTTTTCCCTGCAACTGCGCTGATTTCAAGGGGACTAAAATCCAGCCCCTGCTAATTTCAGTATAGAGTTGAGTTGTTTCTGACCTGAGGTGTAACCTCACCCGTGGTGTTAGCGAGGTATAAGAGGGATTGGGAGGCCCAGGAGTTGTGAGAGGAGGATATAACCGATACAAAAGGATCAGATAGGTTTTGACACGAGTCTGGATTCAGGATCAAACCTATGTGTACAGTGCCAACAAGAGAGGGGTTTGGGGACCAGGGCTTCCCATGTGCGTAGAAACTGTAATACTTTAAATAATCTCAGTAAAGAGTGACGGTTACTTAAATAACTTGCAGTGTTTTATTTTCTGTCAGGTAAATGGTTTGATTCGACTTCTCCCTGCAGCTTGAGGAGAGGATACAGACATTTTAATGAAGTTACTCATAGACATAGAGGGTCTCCCTTGGCTATGTTGGCACCTGCTGATGCCAAGAGAGGGCTATCATATGGTGCCAGATTGCATGTGGGGTTAAATCAGGGGAAAATAATTTCTTCCGCTGTGTCAAGGCCGAGGAGAGGGATCTCTGCATCAACTCCTGGTTGAAGGAATGCTTCAAAGAGGAGGGGTTCAGCTGCGTTGGGGACTGGGAATCTACCAGGACAGAAAAGGGCCTTTACAAGGGTGATGGTCTTCATCCATCTGGGAGGGGAACCCCAGTCCTCAGCGGATGGTGTAGATGTTATTTTCATGAACATTAACATGTAAGGTTAAAGGTTAAGGCTGAGGTGCTGAAGGACAATGGGCAGAAAGCAGAGGCCCTCAGTGAATACTTTTGCTTGGTATTCACTAGGGAGGAACAGGGCCCTCTGCCAGACAGTGGTATCAGGGCCACAGCCAGGGGGATCCAGAGAATGTGCATCCAGGAGTTCACTACTGACAGGGTCAGGAAGGACCTTTCAGACACTGGACCGACAAGGCCCCAGGCCCTGACGGTTTGCACCCCAGGTTGCTGAGGGAGCTGGCAGAGGAGCTAGCAGCCCCTGTTGCACACCTATTCAATAGGTCATTTAAGTCCAGGATTGTACCAAGGGACTGGAGGGTGGCTGATGTGGTGCCACTCCATAAGAGTGGCGATAAGGAGGTAGGTAATTATAGACCAGCCAGCCTCACATCAATGATGGGCAAGCTGATGGAGGCTCTTATTAAACAAGATCTGGTAGAATACCTTGAGGTTGATCACTTCCAAAACAATAAACAGCATGAGCTTGTGTCAGGCAGGTCATGTCAAACGAACCTTATTACCTTCTGCAACCATGTGACCAGGGAGTTGGATAGGGGCCATGCGGTGGACCTGCTTTACTTTGACTTCAGTAAGGCATCTGACACAGTCCTGCACAGGCACCTCTCAAAAAAAGTTGGAGGACCTCAGAGCAGCAGAGCCAATAGTCAGGTGGGTACAAAACTGGCTGGAAGACAGGAATCAGAGGGTAGTAGTAAATGGGATAAGATCTACTGAAAGGCATGCCACTTAGTGGGGTGCCTCAGGGGTCAGTCCTGAGGCTGATCCATTTCAATATATTCATTAGTGACATCGGCAAGAATATAAAGGGCAACATTGTCCTGTTTGCCAACGACACAAAACTTAGTGGCAGAGTGGACAGCATGGAGGGAGTCAGAGAGCTACAGGAGGATAACAGTGTCAGTGGCTCAGTAGGTAGCACACTCGCCTCTGAGGCCGGGAGATCAGAGGGCTGTGGGTTCAGTTCCCACATCTGGCACTTGGGTTAATATCCCAGTACTGACACTGTAATGCAGCATGAGAGGGGTGCTGCATTTCTGAGGTGCCGTCTTTCGGATGAGACATTAAACCGAGGTCCCATCTGCCTGGACTGGTGGTAGTTCAGGTGGATGTTAAAGATCCCATGGCACTTATCGAAAAGAGTAGGGGAATTTCCCCAGTGTCCTGGCCAAATTTCCCTCATTCACTAAAAAAATACCACCAACAGCTTAATCTGGTTCAAGGTCAGTTGGCATTCATCTGTATCCCCCCTCCCCCGGGTCGTGCCTGAAAATAGGCAGGATTTGTCTAGTGCACTTACCCGGTCAACAAAAGCTAAATAAATAAAATCTTAAAAAGTTGCAAAAGTGGGCACACAAACAGTTAAAATTCAATGCTAAGTGCAAAGTTATGCACCTGGGAAGAGCTAACCCTAAGACAGAATACTGGCTAAACGGGGTCAAACGTGGCTCCTCAGCAGAGGAACGGGATCCGGGGGTCATCACTAAGGATGACCTCAAGCAGCAAACCAGTGTAATAAGGCTTACAGCAAGGCTAGCAGGGTACTGGGATGTACTGGAAGGGGCACAGATAGCAGGAACAGGGAGGTGATGCTGCCCCTCTACCAGTCCTTGGAGAGGCCTCACCTGGAGCACTGTGCCTAGTTTTGAAGGCCTCACCTTAGAAAGGATATTGATAGGTTGAACGTGTTCCAGAGAAGGGCAACAAAGATGATGCATGGCCTTCAGGGAGTCACCTATGAGGACAGGCGAAAGGCTTTGAACATATACTCATTGGAAACTTGAATGGAAAGGGGGAGTATGATCCAGACATTCTGGTTCCTTAGAGGCATAAACAAAGTGCCACACACAGTGCTTTTCACCAGGAACACCAATTCTACTACACGGGAGCACAAGTGGAAATTAAACGGCGGGAAGTTCAGGAGGGACATCAGAAAGTATTACTTCTCAGAGAGGGTGGTACAGCCATGGAACAGACTGCCACCCAAAGTGCTGACTGCAAAGTCGGTGTCAGGTTTTAAGTGCATATGGGACAAGGCTTGGGCACAATCACACAGCACTAGAGAAGGCTAAGCTGGACATCTCAGGGGGACAGGACCCCAGCGTGACAGTAGGTCTTAGGAAACAATATTTGGGCAGACTTGATGGACCACAGGTCCACTTCTGCCATCATTTTCTATGTTTCTATGTTTCTATGCCAGCCTCAGCTGTGATACAATACAGCCACAGTTATGAAACAGTACAGCCTCAGCTGTGAGACAGTACAGCCTGAGCTGTGAGACAGTACAGTCTCAGCTGTGAGACAGTACAACCACAGCTGTGAGACAGTACAGTCACAGCTGTGAGACAATACATCCACAGCTGTGAGACAATGCAGTCACAGCTGTGAGACAGTACAGCCTCAGCTGTGAGACAGTACAGCCACAGCTGTGAGACAATACAGTCACAGCTGTGAGACAATAGTCACATTTGTGAAACAGTACAGCCTTAGCTGTGAGACAGTATAGCCTCAGCTGTGAGACAGTACAGCCTCAGCTGTGAGACAGTACAGCCTCAGCTGTAAGACAGTACAGGCACAGCTGTGAGACAGTACAGGCACAGCTGTGAGACAGTACAGCCTCAGCTGTGAGACAGTACAACCTTAGCTGAGTGGATTGCACGTTCTTTGTACACCAAGGAGGGTCTGTAAATACACAGCACTTTCTTATGAGGAACCAGCCACAGTCCCTTGAACCCACCAAAGTGCCCTGGACCTACCATAGTCCCCTGAACCCACCACAGTGCCCCAAACCACCACAGTCCCCTCATACACAATACCCTCTAAAGATGATCTCACCACAGTCACCTGGACCCTCCACAGTCCTCCGAACCCACCACAGTCCCCCGAACCCATCACAGTCCAATGAACCAGCCACATTTTCCCAAACTTGCCACAGTCCCCCAAACTCACCACAGTCCCCCAAACTCACCACAGTTCCCTGAACTCATCACAGTCCCCTGAATCCACCACAGTCCCCCAAACCTGCCACATTCCCGTCATACTCAACACCCACTAATGATGACCTCACCATAGTCACCTGGACCCATCACAGCCTTCTGAACCCACCACAGTCCCCCAATCCCACCACGTACTCCTGGGTCCACCACATTCCCTCAGACCTGCCACAGTCCCCTCATACACAGCACCCTCTAATGATGACCTCACCACAATCACCGGAACCCACAACAGTCACCCAAGCCTGCTTTCGCTGAGGTGCTGCCTGTCTACAACAGGGAGGTGGAGAAGGATCTCTGCACCACTGCCTGGTTGAAGGAATGCTTCAAAGAGGAGGGGTTCAGCTACATTGGGGACTGGAGATCTGCTGGGAGAGATAAGGGCCTTCACAAGGGTGGCGGCCTTCATCCATCTGGGAGGGGAACCCCAGTCCCCAGTGAATGGTGTAGATGTTACTTTGATGAACATTTAAACTAACCAATGGGGGTGATGGAATAATTCAGGGAGGCAGTAAATGTCCGCCCCCCCCACACAGGCTAAAATAAAAGTAGGGAGAACTGAGGGAAATTTAGTCCCCAAGGGTGGAAATTAATAAAGGAAGCTGGGGATAGTAATGAAGGGGGATGGGAACAAAAGCATTAAAGAGAGGGATGAAGGCGAGAGGGGGAAAAAAGAAAGAAAGGGAGTAAGAAGTAGAGCGGTAACAGAATCTGGAAGATCATGTGTGTGAATGCTAGAAGTCTAGGAAATAAGATTCCGGGCTTAGAGGTCATAATGTCAGAGGACATCCTGGATATTGTGTCCATTACCAAGTCATGGTGCACTGAAAAGCATGACTAGGCCATGTCCATACCAAGCTATACTCTGTTCAGGAGGGACAGGGTGGGAAGGAAAGGAAGGGGTGTGGTGCTTTATGTGAGGGAAGGCATACCAGCAACAGAGATAAAGGGGAAGCAGATATACTGTTTGTCTTTCACACCGATGTGATCTACAAACCTTCAGCATAGGGGGAGAAGTTAGGTAAAGTACTGGTGGAAACTATTAGCAAGATGGCAGAACAGGGGAAGGTGTTGCTGGTGGGGGACTCCAATCTGCCAGATGTAGATTGGAACCTCCCAGCTGCAGCTTCAATAGGAAGCATGGACATCCTGGATTCCCTGAAGGGGGTGTCCCTCAGGCAACTGGTCAGTCAGCCCACTTGTGATGGGTAAGTGCTGGACCTGGTACTCACTAACAGGAATAGTGTTGCAGATGTCAGGATAGGAGGCCACCTGGGAAACTGTGATCACTGTACAGTGTTGTTCACTATGAGGACGGCTGTGGAATTGAACCACACAAGGGCGAGGGTCCTGGACTTTAGAAGGGCATATTTTAAAAAGATGGGTGAATGCCTCAGGGATGACTTGGCAGGTGGGGTTACCTGAGGCAGAGGGACAATGGTGAAGCTGAAAGGTCTATAGGGAAGGCATCAAAGTTCTGAGTCAAGGAAGTGAGCAAAAGCAAGAGGGAAAACAGATTGCTGTGGTTCTCCAAAGAGGTGGCTGAAAAGGAGAAGGCTAAAAGGGTAGCGTTCAGAAGGTATAAGGGGACACAGAGGGAGGAGGATAAGGAAGGGTATCAGGAGAAACAGAGGGAAGCAGGCAGAGCAGTAAGGTGAATAAAGGCACAAATTGAGGGAAGAATAGCTCAGGCGGTGATGAAGGGGGACAAGACATTTTTTAGGTATGAAAGCGAAAGGAGGAAGACCAGGGGTTGGACCATAAGATTAAAAAGTGAAGGGGGGGTAGACTGTGCAGAGGGACACCAGAAAAAGACAGACATCCAGAAAAAATAATTCGGTTCAGTGTTCACAGAGAAAGGAGAAGGAAGGGGTCACAAAAATGTAACAGGGGCATTGGAGAGAGGGAGGTGGACACATGTTCTTCTTCAGAGGGAGATTATCCTGAAGGAGCTTGTTAATCTGGATGTGGCCAAAGCAATGGGGCCAGATGGGGTGTATCCAAAGGCATTTATGGAGCTCAGAGAGGTATTAGCAGTGCCTCTAACAGTCCTATTTAACAGATCATTGGAAACAGGAGTGGTACCAGAGGACTGGAGGAGAGCATATGTAGTCCCACTTCATAAAAGCAGTAGCAGGGAAGAGACTGGCAATTATAGGCCCATTAGTCTGATATCGGGTGGTAGGAAAGTTAGTGGAGTCACTGCTGAAGGAACATTTTGTGGAATATATTGAATCCAATAGGTTACAAAACTTGAGGCAGCATAGATTCATGGGGAGGTGGTGTCAGACCAGTCTGTAGATTTCTTTGGCTTGGTCACCAAGGTATTAGATCAGGGTGGAGTGGTGGACGTGGCCTACTTAGATTTCAGTAAGGCTTTCAACACCATTGTACACAGGATGCTAGTAAGGAAGCTGTGTAGCTTAGGAGTGGGTCCAAAGGTGGCAAACTTGGTAATAAATTGGTTAGGGAATAGGCAACAGATGGTGGTGGTAAATGGCGTTCACTCAGAAGAAGGGAGGGTGACCAGTGGAGTGCCACAGGGATCAGTGCTGGGAAAGGTCTTCTACAATGTCTTTATAAGTGACATTGCAGAGGAGCTGGAAGGGAAGGTCTCAGGTCTGCCTCTTTGCAGATGACACCAACATCTTCAATAGGATGGACACTCGTGGGGGTGGAAAGAATGAGCAGACACCCGAGAAAACTCGAGGAGTGGTCATGGGTATGGCAGCTGGATTTCAATGCACAAAAGTGCAAAGTAATGCACTTGGGTCACAGAAGCCTAGGGGCTGAGTACAAAATGTGAGGGGTGGTATTGATGACCACCAAGCAAGAAAGAGACCTGGGGTAATCATAACAGGTATCCTAAGTGTGGCTAGGCAGTGCAACAAGGCAGTTGGGAGGGCTAGTGAGCTACTGGGGTGCATCGGGAGGGGTATCACCAGCAGAAAGAGGGAGATGGTATTGCCTCTGTATAGATCACTAGTTAAGACCCTACCTAAAGCACTGTGTCAAGTTCTGGAGACCACATCACCAGAAGGACATAGAGAGGCTGGAGGCGGCTCAGAGGAGGGCAACTAAAATGGTGCAGGGTCTGCATCAGAAGCCCTATGAGGAAAGACTTAAGGATCTAAATATATACACTTTGAAAGTGAGGAGGGAAAGGGGGCATATGGTAGTGACCTTTAAATATCTCACGAGGTAAATAAGGTACTGGAGGGAAGTACTTTTCAGAAAGAAGGTGCTCAAGGACGGGGGGTACGATAAGAAGCTGGAGGGGGTCGATTCATGAGAGATGTGAGGAAGTACTTCTTCACAGGAAGAATGGTGGATTCCTGGAACAGCCTTCCAATGGAGGTGGTGGTGGCGAAAACAGTGGTGCGGTTCAAGAATGCATGGGATAGGCATAAGGGAATCTTAGGGGATAGGAAGTGGGGGTGGGTGAATGGGCTGGAGACCGAGTGGGATCTGCTGTGATATTACAGGCAGGGAAAAATTACCAGACTGGGTGAGCCAAGTGGGCCTTTTCTGCCAGCAAATGTTTATGTTCCTGCTACACAACATCCTCTGATGATGACCTCACCACAGCCACTTGGACCTACCACAGTCCCCCAAACCCACCTCAGTCCCCCAGACTGACCGAAGTCCTCCAAACCTCCCACAGTCCCCTTATACACAACATCCTCTAATGATGAGCTCACCGCAGTTACCTGAACCCACAAACAGCACTTTATTATGGTGAATCTACCACAGCTCCCCCTCCCCCGAACCCACACACAACACCTTACAATACCATCCCAGGCACCATCCCCTCATAGCCACCCTCCAAAAGTGATTATGTGCACAGCTGGTACATTCTGCTCACTGCATAGTATTTGATGTTTTCATCGGTAGAAATGTTACAAGGAAGTTCGGAATGTGATTAGGAACAAAGATTATCTCCCATGCAAATTGATCTAAAAATAGCCTGACTGTGCAAGTCTTATGATAACTCTGGCTCATGTGACACTTTGATGATATTCAGTGAACTGAAAGATACTGTATCTGCTAGGCATTTTTGTGCAGTTACTACCAGGGTTATCTTTGTATATATGGGGAGGGTTACTGTCTTACGCTTTGGAGTCAGTGGCTACATTGTGATTCCCCAGCTCCAGTATCACTCATAGTCTTCCTTCTGGCAGGTGTCTTCTCAAAAAATATCACTTTCCAATCTCCAGAAAGTGTATAAGACTCTGGGGTAGATGATGTGTGCTCTCAACTTGCTTAAATGCTGTACGACCCGCCTTCATCCTGATTCAAGAAGCCCTCAGGGGTCAGAGAAAGGTTAAACCTTGCATTTAAAGGGATTCTTCAGTGTCCCGAAAAACTTTTCAAGATAAAATATTCTGATGCACCTCTGGTTCTAATCTTCTGCATTCATCTCCCATCATCCTTCATCACAAAGTATATTTGCATGAAAACAGGAGCTTTGTCCCCAGACTTCATGTACCCCTCATGATGTTCCCCCAACATAATTCTCCTTTTTGAACATCACAATCTGTTGTTATGGAAATTATTATGATATCATAAACAGAGGGGTATGATTTCAACAGAGGGAAAAGCAGGTGGTCGAGCTGTCTCAAACACTGACATCCTGTTTTCATCCTCAGTAATAAAGTGCAAAGTGAGAGAAATAGAGGAAATGTTTGACAGAAAAGCTGAACGATTGTGTTTTGAAAGGGTTTTCCAGTCTAAATAATTAGTTTCCTGTTTCTGCTTTGTGTTTACCAGTTACATATTTCGCCTGAGCTGTACACGGATGGGTCAGTGGGCCATCGGTTATGTCACCCAAGATGGCAGTATTCTGCAGACGATTCCTCATAACAAGCCACTCTTCCAGGCTCTCATTGATGGATTTAAGGAGGGATTGTAAGCACTAATTTATTTGGAATTTTCACACCAGAGGTGCCCTACTTATGTGGAGCACCTACTTTTTAAGAGGGTCTTGGGGGCTTATAGTTACAACCACAGAGTAATTACATGATTGTTACAGAAATAATCATGCAAACATCATTTAATAAGAAGGGTGTCTCTAACCTACCGAGGGCACTGGCTCACTGCCTGACAAGGGTGTCACTGAGCAACCCAGGGCACTGGCTCAATATCTGACAACAGGGTGTATGAGCTACCAAGGGTACTGACACACTATCTGACAAGAGGGTCTTTGAGCTATCCAGTGCACTGGCTTTCTCTCGGACAAGGCGGTGTCTGAGCTATCCAGGGCACTGGCTCACTATCTGACAAGGAGATCTCTTCGCTATCCAGGCCACTGGCTCACTATCTTTTTTTTTTTGTGCCTCCCACACACACCGACCAGCCACTCCTTTGGAGTGCCAGGGCTGACCCACCACCCTGCGACTTCCTGCCACCTTCTACCAGCTCCTCATTTGTGGCCTACCTGCATAGCCTGGCATATCCCTGTGCTGGTAGGGTCCCCTCTCCTCCAGGAGGAATTAGCTTCTATGGCCCGACTGTGCATCTCAGGCACTGCAGGGCTGGATCTGGCCTGGCTCTGGGGCTTTGGGTGGCAGGGGCCAGGCAGTCATTATCTGGTCAGTCAGGGGGACTTTTCCATGTTCTGCGCCCCATCTACTGCAGTTCTCAGCCTTGCATGAACATGGGGTGTCCTGGGGAGGGGCATACATAGGACTTGTCAAGGCAGCATGTGCCCCTGAGCACCCCACCAATCTGCCTGCAGGTCCCCAGGCTGAACCCACCCCCCTGGAAGGGAAGCATCCAATGGACACTTATGGAACCCCTCCCTGCCGGTCTCTGCTCCTGGTACCCGGGCTTGGGGCATAATCTCAGGTCAGCAGTTTGCCAAGTGAACCCCTTTGCTCAGCGCCATGGAGCCAGCTCACTGGCTCACTGTCTGACAAGGGGGTCTCATAGCTACCCAGGGCACTGGCTCCGTATTTGACAAGAGTGTCACTGAGCTACCCACGGCACTGGCTCTCTATCTGACAAGGGTGTCAATGTTCTACCCATGACACTGGCTCACTATTTGATAAGGGATTACTGAGCTACCCAGGGCACAGGCTCACTACCTGACAAGGGGGTCACTGAGCTATCCCAGACACTGGCTCACCATGTGACAGAGGAGTCCCTGAGCTACCTAGGGCACTAGCTCACTATATTACAAGGGGTCTCTGATCTACCCAGGACACTGGCTCATTATCTGACACTGGGGTCTGTAACCTACCTAGGGCACTGGCTCACTCTCTGACATTGGGGTGTCTGAGCTACCCAGAACACTGGATAATTATCTGACAAGGGGGTGTCTGAGCTACCCAGAGCACTGGCTCACTATCTGACAAGGGGGTGTCTGAGCTACCCAGGGCACTGGCTCACTATCTGACAAGGGGACTCTCTGATCTACCCAGGACATTGGCTCACAATGTGACAATGGGGTCTCTGGGCTACTGTATCCAGAGTACTGAATCACTAACTGAAACTGGGAATGTGAAGGGTAACACTGACCTTTCGTGAACCCTCTGGTCTCTAAGGTCAAATTATGGCCTTCAAAGCTAGCAGTAATGTGAGGACATAAGGGACTTAGGGTCCATCATGGCTGCTCGTACTGCTCACAGCAGAGATGACTGTACCCAAGTTGAGTTGCATAATTTTGTGATGCTATAAAGGGCTGGGAATCCATGCTGTCCAATATCTAGGTATTGCAACTGTCCTATATTATCCAATGGGAAAACATGACAGAGGTGTAGGAACTCTGATACAGTTGTGTAAGAGTTGGGGGGGAGGGAACGAGTTCCTGTGGGTAAATGCCCAGTTTAACCCATAACTATTACTCTTGGGTGGACATCATCAAGACGCTGGGATTTTCCCAGTGAACCACCCTCCAGATATTTGCCAATGTCTTCTGGTGTGATCAGTACTACCTCCTCTTGTACTGCCCCCATAATGCCCCCCCAGCTTGCCATGCCTCCAGCAATCCAGGATGAATACTGACACAAAGTAATCATTTGGTTCTCCTTCTATTCCCCCTGCCATACTCAATGGTTCCTTCCCCTCCTAAAGGATCAGTGACCCCATCTTATCCCTTACTTTCCTTTTTCTTAACAGTTAGGTTTCTTATGTTTCTCTACTCAGCTATCTGTACCCTGATGGCCGGAATTACAACCCTGATCTGACTGGTCTGCGTGAGCCTTCACCGCAGGACCACATCACAGTGTCTCAGGTTAGTTCCCTAAGGATTATGTTTCAATACTGTGTTTATCGGGCAGAGATGACACATTAATTAGGCTGATTAGCACTTTAAAATGATGCTGTTCAAGAGATGTCAAAGGTTTGCATTCTTAAACTGTGCATGAACCTGATTAATGGTGCCATCCCTACCTACCAGACATTTGTGTTTTGTGACTGATGCAGCCATATCCAGTCCATTTGCATTGGATGTTATCTGCTTCTGTTGTTGATGTTCTCCAGTTTGAATGAATGTTGACTTGTCTCTTTGTGCAGTTTAATATAGCAGCAACAAACACTCAGAACCTATCTTTCACTGAAGTGAGGACTAGGTGGGAACTGGAATGATGTGAAGGAAGCTAGTATGAAACTGAATGGAGTGCAGTGGAGAGGGTTAAGTGCAGTACTGTGGAGAAGGTAGGGTATAGTAGGGCAGGTGCAGTGCCATGCAGTACAGAGGGCAAGGTGCAGTGCCATGCAGTATAGAGGGCAAGATGCAGAAGAGATGGTAGGGTGTAGTGGAGCAGGTGCACTGCCATGCAGTACAGAGGGCAAGGTGCAGTAGAGAGGGTAGGGTATAGTGGAGCAGGTACAGTGTCATGCAATATAGATGGCAAGATTCAGTGCAATGGAGAGGTAAGATGCACAGCCATGCAATGGAGAGGGTAAGGGGTAGGATACGGCAGTACAGTGGAGAAGGTATGGTGCAGATCATTGCAATGAAGATGGTAAAGTGCAGTTCAGTGGTGAGAATAAGATGTAGTGGAGTGGAGAAGGTAAGAAGCAGTACCATAGAGAATATGTAATGTAATGTATGCACACTGAAGGGCAGGGTGCAGTGTAGCTAATGTAATGCAGTGCAAGTAACTAGGAGCCCAGGTTGCAGTGCAGTAGAGAGGATTATCTGCAGTGCAATGGAGAGGATGTTATGTAGTGCATGCATTGAGGAGGGCATGGTGTAGTGCAGTACAGTGTAAGATGAAAACAGTGAACTGGATGGAATGCAGTGTATTGTAATGCACTGCGGTAGTCATCATGCAATGTAAAGATGTGAAATGACTTGCTAAGAATATGTAGTGTAGTTCAAAGGGGATGGGCAGACACAGTATGATGTGCAGTGAACAAAGTATAATTCAGTGCAAGAGAGGGGAGATAGTTAAAGGATGCAGTGCAACATAGTGAAGAGCAGAGCAGAAGAGTTAGTGTGGTGTGAATCCTTGTTGAGGATAAGCAGTGTAGTGCAGTGATGAGATACAGCTGGAAAAGCAGGGTATGATACAAAGTTCTAGAATGTGGTGTTGTGGGAGGTGTGCAGTGTGGATGTGGTGGACTATGCTGTGGAAGTTATGTGTACTGCAGTAGAAGTGTGGAGGACTATGCTGTGGAAGTTGTTATGTGTACTGCAGTAGAAGTGTGGAGGACTATGCTGTGGACATTATGTGTACTGCAGTAGAAGTGTGTAGGACTATGCTGTGGAAGTTGTTATGTGTACTGCAGTAGGAGTGTGGAGGACTATGCTGTGGAAGTTGTTATGTGTACTGCAGAAGAAGTGTGGAGGACTATGCTGTGGAAGTTGTTATGTGTACTGCAGTAGAAGTGTGGAGGACTATGCTGTGGAAGTTGTTATGTGTACTGCAGTAGAAGTGTGTAGGACTATGCTGTGGAAGTTGTTATGTGTACTGCAGTAGAAGTGTGGAGGACTATGCTGTGGAAGTTGTTATGTGTACTGCAGTAGAAGTGTGGAGGACTATGCTGTGGAAGTTGTTATGTGTACTGCAGTAGAAGTGTGGAGGACTATGCTGTGGAAGTTGTTATGTGTACTGCAGTAGAAGTGTGGAGGACTATGCTGTGGAGTTGTTATGTGTGCTGCAGTAGAAGTGTGGAGGACTATGCTGTGGAAGTTGTTATGTGTACTGCAGTGAAGTGTGGAGGACTATGCTGTGGAAGTTGTTATGTACTGCAGTAGAAGTGTGGAGGACTATGCTGTGGAACTTGTTATGTGTACTGCAGTAGGAGTGTGGACGACTAAGCTGTGGAACTTGTTTTGTGTACTGCAGTAGGAGTGTGGAGGACTATGCTGTGGAACTTGTTATGTGTACTGCAGTAGAAGTGTGGAGGACTATGCTGTGGAACTTGTTATGTGTACTGCAGTAGAAGTGTGGAGGACTATGCTGTGGAACTTGTTATGTGTACTGCAGTAGAAGTGTGGAGGACTATGCTGTGGAACTTGTTATGTGTACTGTAGTGAAGTGTGGAGGACTATGCTGTGGAAGTTGTTATGTGTACTGCAGTAGAAGTGTGGAGGACTATGCTGTGGAACTTGTTATGTGTACTGTAGTAGAAGTGTGGAGGACTATGCTGTGGAAGTTGTTATGTGTACTGTAGTAGAAGTGTGGAGGACTATGCTGTGGAACTTGTTATGTGTACTGCAATAGAAGTGTGGAGGACTATGCTGTGGAAGACGTGAAGAATAGTGGAAGGGATAACATACAGTACAGTGGAGGTGTAGTAAAATTCAATACTTCACTCTGTGTGCTGGCGTTTGGTCAAACTGAGAGGCAGTATTAGCCTGTGAAAGGTGTGCAACACAGTGTAGATGTGATGTGCTGTGGAGATGATATGTGTAGTGCAGAGAAGATGTGATATGCAATTTATTGGAGATGTGATGTGCAGTGCTATAGTGATCTGAAAAGGATTCCCTTGAAGATGTGTCCACGGACAGCTGTGGAGATGTGATGTGCAATGTAATGGAGATCTTATGTTTTGTGCAGTAGAGATGCAATGTGAAGCGCAATGCAGTGGAGATGTCATGTGCAATGCAGTGAAGGTATGCTGAGTAATGTAGTGGAGATGTGATGTGCAGTGCAGTGCTGAAGAGATATTGCATGGACTGCTGTGAAGATGTGATGTGCAGAGATGTGGAATTATAATGTGTAATGCAGTGGAGATATGATGTGCAATACTTTGTAGACTTGATGTGCAATTCTGTGGAGATGTGATATGAAGTGCAGTGGTGATGTGTGCAGTGGATGCAGTGTGGTGGAGATGCAATCTGCAGTGCAATGGAGATGTGAAGTGCAAGTGAAAGTGCCATTAAGATGTGATGTGCAGTGCTGTGGAGATGTGGTATGGCCTGCACTGGAAATGTGGCATGGACTGCTGTGGAGATGTGATGTTGAGTGATGTAGAGATCTGATGTGCAGTGGATATGTGATGTATAATATAATGGAGATGTGATGTGTAATGCTGAGAAGATGCGTGCAGTGCTGTGGAAATATGACACGGTCTGCTGTGGAGATGTGACATGTGGTGCTGTGAAGATGTGTAATGCTGTGGAGATGTTATATGGAGTGCAGCAGATATGTGATGTGTAGTGCTGTGGAGATGTAATGTGTGGTGCTGTGGAGGTGTTATTTGGAGTGCAGCAGATGTATGATGTCTAGTGCTGTGGAGATGTGACATGGAGTGAAGTGCAGATATGATGTAAGGTACAGTGCAGTGGGGATGTGAAGTTCACTGCTGTTGATGTGTGTAGTGAAGTGGAGTGCAGTACTTCACTGGGTGCATTCTGTTGGTCTGACATAGAAACCATATGAGCTTATGGAAGGTGGGCAGTGTAGTGGAGCTGTGATGTGTGATACGGTGGAGATGTGGCATGCAATGATGTGGAGATGTATAATGCAAGGCCATGGAGGTATGCATTGGAGCAGATATGTGATCTGCAGTGCAGTGGAGATGCAATGTGCAATGCAGTGGAGATGTAATCTGCAGTGCTGTGGGGATGTGATGTGATGTGATGTGATGTGATGTGATGTGATGTGATGTGATATGCAGTACAGTGGAGATATGAACTCTAATACTGTGGAGGATAGTAGGGGAAAGCAATTCCTCACTCTGTGTGTATTTGTTTGGTGTTGACTAGGTTAAATAATAAGCCTCTAGAAAATGTGATATACAGTGGAGATGTGATGGGATGTGATGTGATGTGATGTGATGTGATGTGATGTGATGTGATGTGATGTGATGTGACGTGTATTACAGTGGAGATGTGGTGTGCAGTGCAGTGGTGAAGAGATATGCTGTGCAGTGGATATGTGAAATACAGTGCAGTAAAGGTGTATAGTGCAGTGGAGATATGATGATCAGTGCACTGGAAATAAGATTTATGGTGCTATGGAGATATGAAGGACAGTGTTGTTGAGATGTGATGTTCAGTGCTGTACTGGTGAACAGTGTTGTGGATATGTGATGTGCAGCGCTGTGTGTATGTGAAGTGTAACATAGGTTTGTAGTGCAGTGCAGTGGAGATGTGGTATGCATTGCAGTGGGGATGTGACATGCAGTGCTATAGTGAGTGATGTGATGTGATGTGATATGATGTGCAGTGCCATGGATGTACAATGTTCAGTGTAGGTGTATAGTGCTGTGCAGTGCAGTTGGGTTTGTGAAGTTCAGTGCAGTGGATATGTGATAAGCAGTGCACTAGGGATGTGTGATACAGTGTTTTGCATTCTTTGGAGATATGATGTGCAGTATTGTGTATAGTGCACTGCAGTGCAGTGGAGATGTGATATGCAGTGCACTGGGGATAAGACATGCAGTGCTGTGGAGATGCAATGTGCAGTGTTATGTAGGTATAACGTGCAGTGTGCATGTATAGTGCAGTACCATGAAGATGTGAAGTGCAGTGCAGTGAAGATGTGAGATGCAGCACAGTGGAGATGTGATATGCAGTGTTGTACCCTACTCTGTGTGCTTTTGTTTGCTCTGATTAAAAAGGGAGCAGTCAGCACCAAGGGTTCCACCCACAAGCATGGGGCTGATGCCAAAGTGCACTTTGTGTGCAAACACATTTTGGTTTACTTACTGTTTACTGTAGTATGGTAGATTCTATCAGAATAATTTTACTTATTTCTAGGCTGACATTTTTTGTTACAAATCCCAGAATCCCCTGCAGCTGATATCAGAGCAGTATGCAGCAGTCAGTGATTCAATAGCCTGCAGTGCATGTTAGAGTTTACATAAGCTCTGATCTTTTGTGTGCTGGTCCCACTGTCCTCCCTGGGCTATGTACAGTCACAGAGGACTCACTGTACTTTGCCCCTGGAGAAAAGTAGACCTGGAAAGCAGCTGATCAAAGATTATAAAAGCTCTAACATGCACTGCAGTGCATTGACTCTCCCCCTGCTGCCTACTGTTCTGATGTCTGCTGCAGGGTATTCTGGGATTTGTAATAACAGAAGATGTCAGCCTAGGACTAAGCACAATTAGTCTGATACAATCTACTATACTACGGTAAACAGTAAGTAGACTAAAATGGTTTTGCACACAAAGTGCACATTGGGACCAGCCCCCTTCCCCCACTTGAGTGTGGGGGCCCTTTGGGTGGACTGTTCCCCTTTAAGAACAGTATGAACTTGTGGAAGGTGTGAAGTGCAGTGCTGTGGAGATGTGCTGTGCAGTATTGTGGAGAGGTGAAGTGCAGTGCAGTGGATTTGTGTAGTAGAGTGCTGTGGAGATACACCGTGCAGTACAATGGAAATGAGACATGGAGGGCAGTACCTTGCTCTCTGCCTTTGTTTGGTCTGATTTAGGAAGAGTATGAGCCTGTGGAATTTGTGAAGTGCTGTGGAGATGTGCCGTGTTGTACAGTGGAGTTCTGAGTGGAGTCCTGTGGAGATATCAAATGCAGTGCAGTGAAGCTGTGATGTGGAGTACAGAATATCACAGTGTAGTTGAGATGTGCAGTGCAGTGTTGTAAAAGTGTGTAGTGGAACATTGTGGAGATGTGAAGTGCAGTGCAGTAGAGCTGTGATGTGGAGCACTGTACATCACAGTGCAGTTGAGATGTGTTACACAGTGCTGTGGAGGTGCGTTGTGGAGTGTTGTGGAGATGTGAAGTGCAGTGCAGTAGAGCTGTGATGTAGAGCATAGTACATCACAGTGCAGTTGAGATGTGATGTGCTATGCAGTGCTGTGGAGGTGCATTGTGGAGTGTTGTGAAGATGTGAAGTGCAGTGCAGTAGAGCTGTGATGTGGAGTATAGTACATCGCAGTGCAGTTGAGATGTGTTGTGCAGTGCTGTGGATGTGCGTAGCTGAGTGTTGTGTAGATGTGAAGTGCAGTGCAGTGAACATGTGAATATGAGTGCAGTATCTCACTCTGTGCTATTGTTTGGTCTGATTTAGGAACAGTATGAGCTCTACTGTGAGATGGGATCCACCTTCCAGCTCTGCAAGATCTGTGCAGAAAATGATAAAGATGTGAAGATAGAGCCTTGTGGACACCTCATCTGCAATGCCTGCCTCAATGCTTGGCTGGTACGTGCTACTCTGCTACAATCAATACACAATACATTCAGTATCATTATGACAGGGCAGATGTGATGGGTCTGGGGAGGGTAGAGGCTTATGAAACCTTTCCACTTGTTGATGCTACTGGTGTGACTTCAGCTCAGGGCAGTAGTGGTCAAGAGTCATCTGGTGGCATCTCAGATGCCTTAGTCAAATCAGTTGTGATCTCAGTTACTTGAAGACAAAGGCCATATCCCCAAAACCACATAGCAACTACCACTAACTGCTACCCTTGGTTACAGTTTGTTTATTTAGTTGTTTATTTACCTTTGTTGACTGAGTAAGTGCACTGGCAGCGGGGTCCTTTTTCAGGCACAACCTGTGTGCAACAGCACAGACAACGGGGCAAGTACAATACATCAGACAATGGAGGAAGTACAATATGTCAATCTGAGGATGTGAAAAGATACAGTGGTGCACTAGTATCCATGGATTTGAAAGATTTACATTAAGTTTGAAAAGGGATGGACAATTCACGATGCCCATAGAGATGCATACATTGAGATTGTTGGAAACACGGGTGGGCAACAATTTCAGTTGCATGTGAAGTAGCAGTCACTAGAGAGATTGAGAGAGGAAGTGAGAGAGAGGAAGGGAGAAAAGGTAGAGGTCACTAGAAAGGGATCCAAGACACCAGCATGACATCCCGCACAGCGAAGTCCCTGACTGACAAAAACCCGTCGACACCCCCAACACTGAGGCATCCCTGCAACCACCAGCAGCACTGTGACACCGATGGCCACACTCGATCGTGGCAATGTGGGGGGGCTGTGCCTCCTGCACCCCCCCACTTTAGATATCTAACTCCACGGTGCATAGACAATGGAGTTAGATTTATCCCCCCCCCCATCACTGCAAAGTCCATCGTAGTGAATCCCTGTTGCTGCAAATACAGCCACTATCAGGGTTTCACTGTGGGGGGGGGGGGTTGCTATGTGGGTATCACTGTCAAGACAGCAAATCACTAGAAAGAGGGGTGGAGCGGAAACTGGAAAAGGAAAAGAGGTTGGGGGTAAGTGCATGGCTTGCTGGGGTCACCAGGTCAAAGAAAAGGAAAAGAAGTGGGGGGTGTAGAAGCATAGTTTGTTGGGATAGGTGGGCACTTGGGGCAGGAGGGGGATTAGTAGAAGCAGTAACAGTCTTGAGATGAGAAATAATGTTCTCATCTCAGTTGCTCATGAGAAATCAATGACTGGACTGGCTTAGAGTCTATGCTACCCTGTCTCCCACCAGAGACTGTCCCTCCAGCTCACAGTTCAGGCACATCAGCAGGACAGCATGCAGAAGCTTGCACTGTAGCCCCAGCAGCAGCTGTCCCTCCAGGTCACAGTTCGGGCACATCAGCAGGGCAGCATGGGGAAACTTGCACTGTGGCCCCAGCAGCAGCTGTCCCTCCAGGTCACGGTTCAGGCACATCAGCAGGATAGCATGGGGAAGCTTGCTTGCACTGTGGCCCCAGCTCTGGCAGTCCCTCCAGGTCACAGTTCAGGCACATCAGCAGGGCAGCATGGGGTAGCTTTCGCCTTGGCTGTCTGTGCTGATCCTGTTAGACTGATTAGTCCAGGCCCTCAAGCCCCATGCAGTCATTCTGGCACCAAAAAAAAGAAAAAAGAAAGCCAACCTTTGTGAGGAGTGGAGCCAGGGAACACATTCTATAACCTAGGGTACAAAACTATCCTGCTACTGTCACAAGAGGTAAAGTTGGGGTCCAGCTGCCTTGAGCAGGGAACAATTCAAAATCAGAATATTTGAACAGGTTTAGCAAATTAGAATGACAAAATGTGTTGTTCAAAGCTACAAGCAAAAATTATACCAGTTTGTAGTTACACTGCAGCACCAGGGTGTCCATTTCTTATGTTGTGCTGGGATATGGTCGGCTTTCAGTCTGTGCCACCCCACCTACTTAAAGACATGAGAAGAGCTGGAGCTTTCCAACAGTAATACCACTGCCATTTCCCAGGTAATACTGTAGGAAGGATGTGCTTCCCTAGTTCTTCTCCCTCAAAGAAGACCCTCCTGAATTAGCACTAATTCTACCCTTAAGGAACTGCCTACTGCTCCCCTGCAAACAAAACCCAGTTGTGGTTTTCAAACTAAAATATAGTGTTCAGCTCCCAGAGAAGACAGCAGATGTAAACTGGTCAGGCACCATTGCGTCAACATGTAGAGCAGCACTCGGTGAAATCGATGAGGAAGCAGCTAAACAGCCTGAAGGGATTTTAAATGTTGCCATGCAGTGAAAACCTTAAAAGATACAGTAGGTGGCCTGGTGGTGCAGAGGGTTGAGGTGCTGGATGCCACACCTCGCATCACACTGGCGACCCAGGTTTGAACGCAAGTCTGAGTTGTCAGGGGTTGGCAAGGGAGGATTGGATTGAGCATCCAGAGGACTGTTCTCTTGCCCTGGGGAGGGATGTGTGGTTTCCACTGCTCTGCAGCGGCCCCTGGGAGTGCCCAGAGGCACTGCTAGAGTCAATGTAATGGAGGGAGGAGTGCAGTGGACATCAGCACATCAGTGTTAGATGTTATTGCACGTCTGCACTCCTGGGGAACAATCAGGAGGAAAAACCAGCAGCATCACTTGCAGCAACTTGATGGCCGTAGCTTCCGGAGCCTGGCGGCGGACCAGGGGTAACCCAACATGCCGGTATTGGATCCTTGCCTGGCACAGGGACCAAGGAGGGAGTCCCTTTCATGGGTATAGCAGCATATGCCAGACAGTTGTGTATGGGGCACCCCGGGGGGTCGCCAGGGGAAGCGGAGCGGTGGCTGGAGATAAGGCAGAGTGGTGGCTGCACAGGAAGAAAAATAAAGTGGATATAAAAAAAATATACAGTAGAGTTTTGAGACAGAGATTATGGTGACAACAAAATATGAACTGCGGGAGGAAGCATGCGGATACGTACCTTGTTTCCCAAGCCAGTCACCCATTCTTGGGGACAAAAAATGTTTTGATTTGAAATGTGCTAAATGGATTGTGAACTGTTTTGTATTTTAAGTACATAACTGTTTAGCAAATAAAGACTTCCTGGTAAGTCTATTTTCACACTCCAGACATTTGGCCAGGTAACTAGTGTGTTTACTGTAACCACTGCTTTCAGCTCTTAGCAAACGTTTCTTAACACAGTGTTTCAATGAACTGTGTGCTGCTGATATCAAGGGTCACACATTTTCTCCTTCTCTCCCAACTTCTTGCTTAGCAAGTTACCTACCATTACTTCAGTAGTGCTATGAGCTGGATACAGGATGCCAAGCTTATATCAAGGCCAGTTGACTAACCCCCCCCCCTTTTTTTTAGTTTATTTATTTGTTGATTGGGTTAATCTTGTGAGCAAAAAGATGCTCTTTTTCAGGGATGACCTGGTGTATATATACTCTTCTCTGCCATCTGCTGGCCATGACACCAGAAGCACAGTTCTTTCTATAATATTTTTTTTTATTACCAAGGAAGAGGATAAAACCATTGGATACAACTGTTGAGTCGAATCTCATTTTCAGTGGTGCCTTGAGAATTCATTCATTTAAAGTTCATTATAAAAGTTATTGCAGAATACTGCAGAATGTCCATGTAATATGGTGATAAACAGTCTCCCATACAGTTCATATATAAAATTTGCAATAAGTTACGGACCCAGTGCGATCATTGCACTTGGCTCTCAATACATTAATAAACCAACTCTTTAACATAGCCATGCTTATTAATTCACCACACATTGGATGACACTGAGAAAGAATAGAATTCCAAACTGATGGCCCAATAAAAGAAAAAGCCCAACATTCAAGTAAGGACGTTGCTCTGGGGAGTTCAAATTTGAGCCTACATGAAGTTCGTAAACCAGACTGAATATCTCGAACCTGTAACAATTTTGTCCATATACACAGAGACTTTCTGGGTAACACATTTATGCATAAATTTAAGTAGATTAAATTTCTGCCTATGTAGCAGAGGCAGTCAACCTAGGCAATGTAACAAAGTACAGCACCACATGTCTCCAGGAGTATCTGAAAGTAATTTGGCCAATCTTTGACTGGACAACATCCAATGTATCTAATAACACTCCTGAAGCATATCCAGAAACACAATTCTCATAATCTAGTATCTAATAACACTCCTGTAGCATATCCACAAACACAATTCTCATAATCTAGTATCTGATAACACTCCTGAAGCATATCCACAAACACAGTCCTCATAATCTAGTATCTAATAACGCTCCTGAAGCATATCCACAAACACGATCCTCGTAATCTAGTATCTAATACCACTCCTGAAGCATATCCACGAACACGATCCTCGTAATCTAGTATCTGATAACACTCCTAAAGCATATCCACGAACACAGTCCTCGTAATCTAGTATCTGATAACACTCCTGAAGCATATCCACAAACACAATCCTCGTAATCTAGTATCTGATAACACTCCTGAAGCATATCCACAAACACAATCCTTATAATCTAGGCTTGGTGAAACCAAACAACATAGACTGAGTCTTGACTGAATTTAAAAGCAATTTATTATTTATGACAAAATTCTGTATATTATCAAAACAACATTATGAAGACTCCTATAATAAACACAAGACCCTTCCAAATCTGTAAATGTAAATGACTGTGTCGTCAGAGTACACGTGTAAATCAACATCAGGCATGACAGAGACAAGATCATTTATAAACAGGGAGGGACTCCACATAGACTAACCTTTACATTTTGAGAAGATATTTTGAATGCAAACACTGTTAGAAATGTATCAGATAATTTGCCAACCACTTTATTACCCCAAAGCCAAAGTGGGTGCTCCAAATGCTTGTTCTACAGTGTCAAAGACCTTGGAAAGGTCAATAAAAGAGTCCCCAACAACCAAACTCCTGTCTACAAACTGTTGGATGTCCCTGGTAACTGGATATAATGGCATTTGTACCAGGCTGAATTCATTCATTCACATATCTGGACTGCCTTGTACGGTATGGGCTGCATGCTCATTGGCTCTTGCTCTGAACCAATGGGCGTGCAGCCCTACCGGGCAGTCAGTCGGTGGGCAGCGGGGTGGCAGGCGGGTTGGATGCTGCTGCCCGCGAGCTGGCGGGGGAGCAGGGTGGTGGGGCTCCGTGGGTGGGTGGGGTGGGGGCCACTAGATCACCAGGGTAGGAGGTCCTGGGGGTTGAACTCTTTGCTGCCTGCGATCGGGCTTGAGTCCACTGGACCCCAGGGATATGTTCTTGGGGGGTTGACTCTTTGCTGCCGTGATCGGGCTGGTGAGAGTGGGGGTTTATTTTTCACTTATGCCCTTGATCGGGCCAGTCGGGGGTAGGGAAGTTAACTTATGCCCGTGATCGGGCCAGTTTGAGGGTGAGGGATTATTCACTTAGTGCCCAATGACCGCCAGTCGGGGGTGGGGGTTACTTATATGCCCGCGATTAGCTGCAGGGGGGCACAGGAGTGCGTTGAGGCCACCCACAGGTGGCAGCTGTGTTGCGCCCTGCAATGCGGCAGCTCACCTGTGGGTGGCCTCAACTTACTCCTCTTTTTGCTCAAAGTTGTGCAGGCGCAGGTTGGGGTTGCGCCTGCACAACTCTGCTACACCAGCTGAATAACGGGCTGTGCAGGTTATGCATGGTTCCTCCCCCTCCGGTTCAGCATGCCTTCAATAGCATTGTGCTGTTGCTCTGCTTGACTTGTGGGGCGCAACTGCCTCCTGCTGAATATGGCAGAATGGTACAATTTCGGACTTGTGCAGGCGCAATCCTATTGCGCATAGCGCAACCCTTTTGAATATCCAGCCCATTAAGTCTAGGGTGGTAGCAGACAGAATGTTTTTATTATTTAAATGAGTAGATTCAAATTCACATTCATGTAGAATACACACTTTCCCTGACCGTATTAAAGAACTCTGCTCTGCACAGGCACAAGTGAACCAAGAGCCCATAGACAGATGGAATTTTAGGCATGAGTGAACCAAGTGCCTGCCTGGGGCGCCAGTACAGAAGGGACGCACTAAAGTAGAAAGCAGAGCAAAGATCCCATGAAATAAAAAAAAGGGTTAATATAAAAAACAAAACTGGTGTTGTCACACCTGTATCAATAGATTTTTTACCACTTTTTGGATGTGGGTGGGGGCAGAAGGAAGGCAAGGGGGCAGTGGGAGTGGTGAAGGGGAGTACCATAAGTATTTCAGCTTGCGGTGCCATTAGATCTAGAACTGGCCCTATCTGCAGGACTGAGAACCATGGAAGTGTAGCTTTTGGTTGGGTAGGCTGAATGGGCAGCTGCTTCAGCTACAACAGTGCTCATGAGCAAAATGGCATTTGTGTTACCTTGGCCAGGTCTGTCGCATGGAGTTGGGTGGACATATCTTGGCCAGGTCTGTCGCATGGAGTTGGGTGGACATACCTTGGCCAGGTCTGTCGCATGGAGTTGGGTGGACATACCTTGGCCAGGTCTGTCGCATGGAGTTGGTCAGGCATGCCTTGGCCAGGTCTGTCGCATGGAGTTGGTCAGGCATGCCTTGGCCAGGTCTGTCGCATGGAGTTGGGTGGACATACCTTGGCCAGGTCTGTTATATGGAGTTGGTCAGGCATGCCTTGCTACATCTGTTATGTGGAGTTGAGCAGACTTACCTTAGCCAGGTGTGTTGTGTGGAGCTGGGTGAACATATCTTGGTCAGGTGTGTTGCGTGGATTTGGGTGGACATACCTTGGTCAGGTGTGTTGCGTGGATTTGGGTGGACATACCTTGGCCAGGTCTGTTGCATGGAGTTGGGCAGGCATACCTTGGTTAGATCTGTTGCATAGAGTTGGCAGACACACCTTGGCCACATCTGTTGCCTGGTGTTGTGCAGACATACCTTGGCCTGGTCTGTTACATGGAGTTTGGCAGGCAAACCTTGGCCAGGCTTGCTGCACGTAGTTGGACAAATATATCTTGGCCAGGTCTGTTGTGAGGAGTTGGGTAGACATACATTGGCCAGGTCTGTTGCATGTTGTTGGGCAGGATACCTTGGCCAGGTCTGTTGGGTGGAGTTGGGCAGACAGACATTGGCCAGGTGTGTCGCATGGAGTTGGACAGGATACCTTGGCCAGGTGTGTCGCATGGAGTTGGACGGGCATACCTTGGCCAGGTGTGTTACATGGAGTTGAGCAGGCATAACTTGGCCTGATTTGTTGTGTACAGTTGGAATAGTATACTTTGACCAGGTCCATTGCATGGAGCTGGACAGACATACCTTGGCCAGGTGTGTTACATGGGGTTGGGGAGGCATACCTGTTCCCTCTTTTATAGCTACCCATTTTAATTATTTAATAAGTTTCTGTGAACTTTTGCAGGAATCTGATGGACACAGCTGTCCCTTCTGTCGCTGTGAGATTAAAGGGATGGAAGGTGTTGTCATTGACCCCTTCAATCCCAAGAATGAGAAGAAAGAGCCTGCCAGAGGGGTCCAGATCTCACTTTCTGTGGAGGAGGAAGAAGATGACAGTGACCTAGAGGATGTGTCACTGGTGATGAAGAAACTTGCGGAGATGAACAAGGTATGTTCCAAGTTTGAATGTTCCATGCACTCAGAAAAAGAGAGCAAGCTACTTATGCAGGCAAGTCCTGCAACTGTGGTTACTGTCTCAGGGGGAGCAGTTTCTCCAGACCATCTGAGGTCAGAGTCACTTGGTTGGTGATAAAAGATGACCCTCTGAAGTCCAAATACCTGGGTTGGAGGTAAACACTGACCCCCTGAGGTTAGAATCACTTGGTTAGAGGTAAAAGGGGACCCCTTGTAGTCAGAATCCCTGGGTTTGGGGCACACACTGACCCCCTGAGGTCCAAATCACTTGATTTGAGGTAAAAGCTGACCCCCGTAGTCAGAATCCCTGAGTTTGAGATTAAAGGTGACCTTAGGTGGTCAGAATCAGAGGGTGAGTGGTTTAAAGTGACCCACTCAGGTCAGGTCACTAGGTAACCCTCTATCAGAAACTAAAGCCACAACTCAAGGAGATAATGGCTGGGAGGACTGCAGTGTTCGTCCATTCTGTCCAGCCTGTCTTTCTTCTTATTGCATATTACATCACTGTCTCCACATTAGAATGATAAAACTGGCCATGTAAAGTCACCCTCCTGACTGACTGGGATTCATTTGATTATCACATGACTTCCACATGGGTTGTCAGGGGAGTGTGCATGAGATCTAACAGCATTTTTTTTTGTAATAAAAGATAGATCGGAAATGCCTTACCACATTGTAAAATCATGGTAAAGTGGATCAGTGGGTGGGCAACAGATGGGTAGACCCATCAACAGCAAACATCTATCTCCTTTAGGTAATGTGGTCTTGTGGGCAGGGGGGCAGGATTACCTACAGGTAGCCCATTACTATCCTTATTTACTGCTTATGAATCCCTTAGAAATTCCACCAGGCACTTCAGGCTGTGAATATAGAACAAATGATTGGAAACTGAAAATTTCAAGGCTGAAGTTCCAATCAGGGGGTCTTATGACATCATAAAACACAAAAATAACACTTGTGTCATTTGTAAATGTTACTAAAACCCCAAGATGGAACTACAAGCCTTGTAGTTTACAGTCAGATTATTTTTCATTTTGTATAGTAAATTCCCAAATGCTGATAATAGGGTTTGAAATTGTCACCTACATATATTTTTCTTTGTCAGCAGAATGTGAGTCAAGCAGGTATTATGTGCAGTAGCTAAGAACGCATTGTGGAATGTTTTGAGTGACACAGACTGTCTTCAAAAGTCATAATTCACAGTTCTGACATCACAGCTATGAATTACAGGATGAGATGTCTCACTTGTGAATTACAAGAAATAAAAGCTATCTGAATTGCAAGGATGAACCAGGTATTATAAGGACAGTCTGTCCATCTCTTGATCATGGCCTCTCTCATCTAGATCTGACCTATGTTTTGCTGTTCATTAACATAGAATGAGCGACCAGTCTCCCCTATTCCTCAGACTCCAACACTACCTCCTATACCACCTCGATTGGACCTGCTCCCGAATCGCAGTTCAACACTGGTTCAAACTGGAACTCCTAACACTTCACCCAAGGTAAGATTATGCTCCAGACCCCAGCATGGTCTCTGCTACAATGCCCTTCATATCTACAACTTTTACCACATGTACAGTGCTGCTCAACATTTATCTGACTCCAAGCTGGCTCTGCTATATCCTCTCACATAGAGCAGGTGACTGTCATAGTCTTTCCCACTGTGCAGAGGACTCCTCCCACAGTGCAGTGGTTCTGCTGAACCTCCTTCCACAATTCTTGGGGCTGAGTCATCACACTGTTTAGGAGTGGATCTGAAAAAGCACCTCAAACCATTCAGGCAGGCTGTGTTATAGCTCTTCCCATAGTGCAAGGGACTGTATTATAACTTTTTCTGTACTGCAGGAGGTTCTGTTATAGCCCCTCCAACAGTATGGGGGGCTTTGTTATAGCCTCTTCTATAATGCTAGGGGTTATCATAACTCCTTGCCATGTGCATAGTATTCTGTTATAGCTCCTCCTACAATGCAAGGAGCTTTGTTTTAGCCCTTCCCACAGTACAGAGGGCTCTGTTATAACCCTTCCTACAGTACAGGTGGTTCATTTATATTAGTTTCACCTACAGAGCAGGTGGCTCCATTATAACTCTTAATGCAGCACACAGGTTCTGATGTAGCTCCTCCAACACTGTGGGGTACATTTACCACTTCCCATAGGGCAGCTGCTTTGCCAAAGCTCGTCCCATAGTGCTGACGTTTCTGGTGGAACTTTCAGGAGGCGTCTGCAATACTACCTCTCAGAGGGCAGGGACTACTCATCTTTTCCTACAGTGCCTGGGTCTCTGCTGAAACTGCTCCCACACTGTATGGTGGATTCTCCTATTTCTCCTCTTAGAGTACAGAATGCTGTGCCATAGTTCCTCCAACAGTGCTGAGGGGCTCTGTGATCTTCTCCTACTCTGCAGAAGGGAACTTCTGTAGCTCCTCCCTCAGTGTAGGAGGGCTGCGCTATAGCTCCTCACTCAGTGTAGTAGTGCTGCAGTATAGCTCCTCCCACAGTGCAGAGAAGGTCTGTGATACAGTACTTCCCATGGTAAAGGTAGGGCTGTGCTGTAGCTCCTTGCTCAGTGTAGTAGTGCTGTATTGTAGCTCCTTCCACAGTGCAGAGAAGGTCTGTTATAACTCCTCCCACAGTGCAGGAGGGCTGTGATACAGTGCTTCCCATGGTAAAGGTAGGGCTGAGCTATAGCTCCTCGCTCAGTGTAGTAGTCCTGCAGTATAGCTCCTTCCACAGTGCAGGAGGGCTGTGATACAGTGCTTCCATGGTAAAGGTAGGGCTGTGCTGTAGCTCCTCGCTCAGTGTAGTAGTGCTGTATTGTAGCTCCTTCCACAGTGCAGAGAAGGTCTGTTATAACTCCTCCCACAGTGCAGGAGGGTGGTGATACAGTGCTTCCCATGGTAAAGGTAGGGCTGTGCTATAACCCTCCCACAGTGCAGGAGGAACTCTTATATAGCTTCTCACTCTCTTCAGGGGGAATCTGCTACAGCTACTTCCTTGGTGTAGGGTGGGCTCTGCCATGGCTCCTTCTACAGTGCACAAGAGTTCTCATATAGCTCCTCCCTCAGCGCAGGAGGGTTTTGCTATAGTTGCTGCCCCAGTGTAGGAGGGCTGTGCAATACCTCCTCCCTCAATTCAGGAGGGCTGCGCTATCACTCCTCCCACAGTGCAGGAGGGTTGTGCTACAGCTTCTCCTGCAGTGCAGGAGGCCTGTGCTATAGCTCCTCCTACAGTGCAGGAGAACTGTGCTACAGCTCCTCCCTCAGTGCAGGAAGGCTGTGCTATAGCTCCTCCCTCAGTGCAGGAGGGTTCTGCTATAGATCCTCCCACAGAGCAGCAGGGCTGTGCTATTGCTTCTCCCTCAGTGCAGGAGGACTGTGCTATAACTCATCACTTAGTGCAGGAGGACTGTGCTATAGCTCCTTTCACAGAGCAGAAGGACTGTGCTATAGCTCCTCCCTCAGTGCAGGAGGACTGTGCAATAGCTCCTCCATCAGTGCAGGAGGGATGTGCTACAGCTCCTTCCTCAGTGCAGAAAGGCTGTGCTATAGCTCCTCCCTCAGTGCAACAGGGCTGTGCTGTAGCTCCTCCCACAGTGCAGGAGGGCTGTGCTATATCTTCTCCCTCAGTGCAGGAGGGCTGTGCTATAACTCCTCTCACAGTGCAGAAGGGTTGTATTATAGCTCCTCCCTCATTGCAGGAGGGCTGTGCTACAACTCCTCCCACAGAGCAGACGGATTGTACTATAGCTCTTCCCTCAGTGCAGGAGGGCTGTGCTATAGCTCCTCCCACAGTGCAGGAGGACTGTGCTACAACTATTCCCTCAGTGCAGGAAGGCATTGCTATAACTCCTCCCACAGTGCAGGACAGCTGTGCTGTAGCTCCTTCCATAGTGCAGGTGGGTTGCGCTATAGTTCCTCCCTCAGTACAGGAGGGCTGTGCTGTAGCTTCTCCCTCAATGCAGGATGGCTGTGCTATAGCTCCTCCTGCAGTGCAGGAGTGCTGTGCTGTAGTTTCTCCCTCAATGCAGGATGGCTGTGCTATAGCTCCTCCTGCAGTGCAGGAGGGCTGTACTATAGCTCCTCCCTCAGTGCAGGTGGGCTGTGCTATAGCTCCTCCCACAGTGCAGGAGGACTGTGCTATAGCTCCTCCCACAGTACAGGAGGACTGTGCTACAACTCTTCCCTCAGTGCAGGAGGACTGCGCTAGAACTCCTCCCAGAGTGCATGAGCGCTATGGTGTAGCTCCTCCATCAGTGCAGGAGGGCTGTACTATAGCTCCTCCTTCAGTGTAGGAGGGCTGTACTATAACCCCCCCCACACACACACACACACACTGCAGAAGGGCTGTGCTACTGATCTTCCCACAGTGCAGGAGTGTTGCGCTATAGCTCCTCCCTCAGTGCAGGAGGGCTGTGCTATAACTCCCCCACACTGCAGAAGGGCATGCTACAGGTCCTCCCTCAGTGCAGGAGGTCTGTGCTATAATTCCTCCCACAGTGCAGGAGGGCTGTACTATAACTCCTCCCACAGTGCAGGAGGGCTGTGCTAGCTCCTCCCACAGTGCAGGAGGGCTGTACTATAACTCCTCCCACAGTGCAGGAGGGCTGTGCTATAACTCCTCCCACAGTGCAGGAGGGCTGTGCTATAACTCCTCCCACAGTGCAGGAGGGCTGTACTATAACTCCTCCCACAGTGCAGGAGGGCTGTACTATAACTCCTCCCACAGTGCAGGAGGGCTGTACTATAACTCCTCCCACAGTGCAGGAGGGCTGTACTATAACTCCTCCCACAGTGCAGGAGGGCTGTACTATAGCTCCTCCCACAGTGCAGGAGGGCTGTACTATAACTCCTCCCACAGTGCAGGAGGGCTGCTACTAACTACCTCCCACAGTGCAGGAGGGCTGTACTATAACTCCTCCCACAGTGCAGGAGGGCTGTACTATAACTCCTCCCACAGTGCAAGAGGGCTGTGCTATAACTCCTCCCACAGTGCAGGAGGGCTGTACTATAGCTCCTCCCACAGTGCAGGAGGGCTGTACTATAGCTCCTCCCACAGTGCAGGAGGGCTGTACTATAACTTCTCCCACAGTGCAGGAGGGCTGTGCTATAACTCCTCCTATGGCACAGATGGAAGTCTGCTCTAACTCCTCCCACAGTGCAGAAGGGCTGTGTTATGTCTCTGCTGACTGCATTGCTGCAATGGGTTGTGACGCCACATGCAGAAAGCCCACACCCCTCACTATTTATGGAATTAGAGGGTACATAATTTTGACTGTTGCTCATTTGGCATTGGGACTACTTAGTGACAGTCCCTTGCCTGTGCATTCAGACCTATATGTGTGCAGGTTCAGGGAGAGCATTCCTAGTAATTAGGACTTTTCCTCTTTGTGATGTCTTTGAGCACCAAGACCACAAAGGGGAGGCAAACTGTTCCAGGATCTAAATGGTGTAGAAAAAGAGTCTATTAAAACCATAGGACACAGGCTCTGATAGTCAAGAGATGATCAATATTTATTTAAAGAAATCTTTCATAAGTAAAGTTTTTAGAAACATCTACTGCAGTTCCAAATAGAGTAATCCTCCATTAGCACATTTGTTTAGCTGCACAGTACCTCGAAAGGGATGTGCAGACATTTTCATGTAGACTTAAGACATAGTTTTCTGATACTTCAACATACAGTTTAGGCTACATCTTGCTCTGGCTGCTAGTGTGGAATCAGAATTATTTGTAAATGTTTAGCTATTTTATTTTTCCAGATAGGGACAGCTTTCCAACTCTCCCCCCCAAACCGGATGTTGACAGCGCCTCCTGTGCCAGAAAGGCCTTCGTCTTTTAATGGAGATTCATCCTGGATCCGAAGCCGACCTTTGCCGAATATTCCCCCGAGTTCTTCTTCTGCAACTCAACCGCAGCCCCCAGCAACAGAATATTCAACTGTCACATCGCCACTTCAGCATTCCATGTCTCCGTCCCCCAGCCAGTTGGCTTACCAGCGCAGGGCAGGGGAAATGCTTAGTGTAGCAGACACATTCAGCGGTCATGCCCAGCAAGAAATGTCACCTGCTCAGATCTCTGGAAATTCTACTAATGTGAGTAGGCCAAACAGACCTCAGATATTGGAACTTGGGTACGTAGCATACTTCTGTACTGATTTCTGTGCTGGAGAATTCCTGGGAAAAAGGGACTGTCTGATCCATGTATACTTGATCTGAAGACTGGTTGTAATCAAGGACAGCCCAACAAAACAAGGGTTAACCTGACCAGGGGTGTTAGTTATGGTCTTGCTCTAATTATCGTGCTTTTCTCTAGCTAGAGCATCTCACTGGGGGATGGCATCAGTGCCCCCACATGACTACAGTGGAGCCTGCCATGATGAATGCAGTTACCTGCAGTAAATGGCGTCACAAACTGCTGCATGACAAAAGGGCTAAAGAGGGGCTCCAGCCAAAATTTCTAGCATAAATGAATTCTGAATTAGGATCAGCATATCTGCAGGTGCAGTCAGCCTCATTCCAAAAAAATGAGATCTTTAAGTCACTTCATTTAGAAGTTACAAGCCATATTGTAACCATTTCACTGCCTGTTTACAAAAGCAGGTTTCAGTGAAGAGCTACTGATGATGTCATAACCAGAACTCACAACCTAGTCCTCTATGCAAGCTACCTTATAGGACTTTTCCCCCCATGTTACGTAAAATGGGAGTTGCAGGTAACATTTGAAAAAAGAAAGCTGACCACTGACGGGTGCAGGGCATGCATTTCCTGAATGTGTAGTTGCAATGCACTTAAGAATCTGATATGGGGGTGGGGAGGGACTGGAATGTAGCAGCAAACATGATTTTCAAATGCCAAGGTTGTGTGAATTTTTTAGAATACTGCAGAAATGAGATTTCAGAATGCCACCAGGTTGCAGTTTTGGAATGTACTGTAGTAATAACACAATCTCAGAAAGCATCTGGGACACTCAGTTTGGGAGTGTGGCATAGACACTAAGCTTTGAATGTGGTTTTGTGTTTAATTTTTAGACTGTGACAAAGATATGCAATTTTGGAATAAGGGAGACATATAGTTGTGAAAAGCTTTGGCATGCGGTGATGATGTGCAGTTTCAGAATGAGGTGGGGATGATTGATTTCAGATGGTGGTGGCAGTGTGCAGTTTCGCAGTGTGGCACGGAGACAGAATCTCAGAATGGCAGGGACTCACAATTTCAGCATGCAGTGTTGAAATGCAGTTTAAGAGTGTGGCACTGATGCATATTTTGGAATGTTGTGGGATGTGTTATTTTAAAGCATGACAGGGAAGCTTAGGCTGCAAAAAACAATTTCTGTAATAATCTAGAGACAGTATATGAAGATGTGTACATAGCAATGTTTCCCAGACATTTATTTTAATTTTTTATAGATCTTAATTCCCTGAAGAATCCCATAAGAGTGAAATGCCAAGCTTTGAAGCAGTGGGGTCTTCTTAAGAATAAAGAATAATACAAAAAATGTTTGAATATAAGCCTTTGAGTGCATGGCTAGTACTTTTCATTGTCTGCTGGGATGTACACTGCACATCAGCCCCAACCCAAATTTTGAAAAGTACCGTTGTTGAATATTTGTTGAGTACCGGTTTTTACCTGGACTGTGGATGTCACTGCCACATTAAAAAATTGTGCATCCTTGTCGTGTTCTGAAATTGTGCCTCCATGCACATTCCAAAATGTGCTTGCCCCTTCACATTCCGAAAATGTATTCATCTGACATCATATACATTTCACTCACTCTAAATTGTGAAATTCTGTTGTTTTGTTTCCATTTTGTTCACTCAATTGTAATACTGACCAAACATAATGGAAAAAATAAAAATTAAAAATAAATCTCATCACATAATTAAATGACTCTACATGTCATCCATTGTTCAGTGTGTTCACTGTCACCTCTGTTCACCTTTTTGTAGAAGTGTATTCCTACTATAATTTATTTTTACTCATTCTAAATATAAATCTGACACAACGCTGTACCTTTTAAATTCATTCCTAAACAATGACAAATAAACATATATTATATATATATATATATATATACATATTCTTCTAATGATGCAATGTTAATCTGTCATCCAACTGATATGTACTCCAAACCTTTTCAGTCTGTATGTTTCCAAAACGTTTATAGCTATTTCTATGTTAAATACTACATCAATAAATCGTCATGCATGTACAGAAAAAATTTCCTCAGAATCTCTCTGTGGTTTAATGCTTAATAATTATTGGCAATAGTTCTGTTGTTGTGAAAAATGTATATAAATATAAGATTTTATTTATGGTAAACTTTCATTTTATACCATTTTTAATTATGTTTAAAATAAAAACTTTACATTGAAATATTACCTGCAGCCATTAGCTTGCTATCTATTTTTTCTTGATTCTTTTGTCACTGTAAGTAAATGTCTTCAAATGCTGTGTCCTGATCTAGTCAAACACTTAAATGTCATGCCAATAGTATTAACAAATGATTCTGCAACAGTGTTGTTTCTCAGAATAGAAGCACGGCATGCTGAGTGCTTTAAAGGTTGTCTCCATTGTCAATGGCTGCATTTCCCCTGGCAGCAGGGTTCTCCCTGTGCATGCTATCTTGTTCTCCTCATTGCTTTTATTGCTGGAGTGGGAGGGCAAAACTCATGGAACCACCAATGGATGAGCACACCACCCTGCTGCCAATCAGTTCATCCTGCTGACACAATCCTTACCTATGTCCAGTTCCTCAGCTGTTGCTAAGCAATGGTACGCATTACCTGCCAAAGTTGGAGGGTGAGGTGACCGCCCTCTCACAGCAAAGTAACTACACTACTCGCCCTCCGGTTCCAGAGCCTTATGTGTTCTTTAAAAGTTTTGTTTTGCAGATGGACTCCTTTGTAAGGTACTGAACTTAATCAGGTTACTGTTGGCTGCTAGAACATTGTTACGGCTTGTTAATGTGATGCTCCTTTTGTTTTTTCCAACTCTATTTATCACCAGTTGGCCAGAGAACTCTCTCAGGCATACTTCTGCACCACTGCTGTTCTACCACCCTGCCTGAAGTTAGGTCTCCAGGAAATTGTGGACAGATACCCCCACACCAGCCCAACAAACCCCCCCTCTGGCTCTGAGCCACCCAAGGCAGGGCCGCCGTCCACCCTGGCAGTCTATCTACAATCAAGTGTGCCAAGCCAGGGCTGGGTGAGGGATCGAGAGAGCCAGAGAACCGAACCTGACATTGGGCATGAGGTGAAGGGCTTTAAGGGGCTGTCATCGCCTATCCCTGGGGCTGGGGTTTTTCTACCTAGGTAGTTTCCCCTGGAGCTCAGATGTGCAATGATGTCTGAGCATGTAAGTGCTGACGTCTGCCACCCCTCCACCCCTTTGACTGCATCACTCTGTGTAGGGCCCCCTATCTCCACCCAGGGCAGCCAAGGAGAGAAAATATCTCCCCAACCCACCCCAGGAGAGGAAAGGAATCCTCCGGACACTCAATCCTCTCCTCCCCTGATGACCCCCAGCAGCCTGAGTCCATTCCCATACCTGGGTCACCGGCGTGGCATGAAGTGTGGCGTCCAGCACCTCAACCCTCAGGCCACCAGGCTGGCAATGTGATGCTCTTTAAAAACATAAAAACTCCACCGCTACACAGCACTCTCGATATGATTATTGCATGGGCTGCTCTTGAGATGCCTTGTATTTTGTAGCCTAATCACAGCACCCCTAGACTGTAATTTAGCTGCAGCACACAGCCCCTGTTTCGGCTGTGGTTCAGTTTGTTAATGTTCTTCATTGTAATTCCCTTGCAGTATGGTTCAGATCCCAGTGACGCCCTTTTAGAATTTTTTATATATTTCTTTCTCACACTGTATTCAAGACTGATTGTGATCTTTAACAATTGTCATTTCATCTTATAGTCAGAATGTAACTAAACTCAGTGTATCACTGAATTAATTCCCCACAATCTCGAGTGTTGTTTTTGCTCAAAAATGAATTAAATATGTTGGCTCCATTTTGGTCTGTAACTCAGTCTTCCTGTGTCATTGTACTAATTCCTTGAGTCATCTTTCCTATTCTTATGTACTGCTCACTAACATGGGAAACCATATGAGCCATTGTTAGTTCTGTGGTTCAGTCTGCTTATATTTAGATCCCCTGGTCCTTGGTTCAATCCCTGGTCATGCTTCTTTTTAAAAGTCTAAATTCTTTGCATTAAATATTTCTCTATTATCATTTTCCTGTGTTTCACCAGTTCCTAAATGTGAAATTAATGAAATCCCATAGTTTGCCTTGTGTAGAAGCTATCACTAGTGCAAGGGTGTTACTGATGTGACTCCCTCACATTCTCTACAGTTACCTGTAACTCACTCTGACAATATTTCAGAGCAGTGACACAATTTTGGAATGTGATGGGAAGGTACAATTTCAGAATGTGGCTATGACACTCGAATTTAGAATGTGTTGGGAATACCCAGTTTGGCAATGTGGTTGGGAAATGAAATTCGGAATGTGTCGGGAATGCATAATGTTGGAATGTGGTAAGGATGAGCATTTTTGGGAATGTACCAATGACAAAATTTCAGAACGTGGCAGGGATGCACTATTTCAGAATGTGGCAGGACATATGATTTCGGAATGTGGCAGTGACACACAATTTTGAAATGTGGCAGGAATGTGCAGTGTTGGATGTGGCTGGAACACACATCTTTAATCTATAGTAGAGATGCACAATATTGGAATGTAGTGGGGGGTGCACAATGCCCAAATGTGCTGGGGAAATGCCGTGCTGGAATCTGGTGTGGACATGAAATTTTAAAATGCAGCAGGGATGCACAGTTTTGGAATATGATGGTGACACACAATTTTGGTATTTAGTGACAGCACAATTTTGGAAAATGGTGTTGATACACAACTTCATAATGCAGTGGTGACATACTGTTTTGCATTGTGCAGGGATGCGCACTTATGGAATGTGGCTGGAACACACCATGTCAAAATGTAACAGGGATGCACAATGTCGTAGTGTAGCAGGGATGGACAGTTTTGAAAGGTGGTGGGTTTGTACATTTCTGGAGTGTGACAGGAACAAGAATTGCACAATAAAATGGCGTGTCCAGTCTCATTCCAACACTGTGTATCCCCACTATATCCCAAAATTGTCATTCATCGCCAGATTCCTAGATGTGTGTCCCTGTTGCATTCCAAGGTTGTGTGTCCCCACCACATTTTGAGATTGCACATCTGTCTTATTTCAAGATTTAAAGTCCACCCAACATTCTGAAACTGTGCACAACCTTGGCATTCCATAGCTATGTCTAGTGTTGTATTTTAAAACACCTCTCTGCCCCATTCTAAGCAGGCAATAATACCTGACAGGGTGGGCGGTATTGGGTAATGCTGGACTGACCAGGGGCATAATGAGGCCCAACAGCACAGGCGGAGGGTCTTATAGGCCCTGGAAGGTCAGGTACTGCCCATACCGCCCACCCTGGAGGGTATTATTGTCTGCTTAGAATGGGGCAGAGAGGTGTTTTAAAATAAAGCACTGCACATAGCAATGGAATGTCAAGGTTGTGCTTAGAAAATGAGCTACGGGTGAGATTTAAAAGAAATATATATACAATTAAAAATAAATGTGTAAAACAGAAATAAAAAACAACAAATTAATTTTCCTGGTAAAATAGTCCCTGTATTGGTATAATCACCACTGCTGGTGGCTGCTGTGTTTTTTGTAACGTTTGTTTCCTATTTGAATCTGTTCTACTTTATGTTTGTTTGCTGTTTTGTCTGCCCCCAACACACACATGCCACAGTGCAGTACTGTTTTTTCATTTTTTTATTTTATGAATGGTGATTCGGAACAGTGATCTCTCTCTCTCTCTAGCTGAGGTGGGCGGGAGAGAGAACTGTGTCATCACCGAGTGGACTACAGTGGGTATGGTATGGTGGAAATGCAGGGCAAAGGAAGGTAACTGATTTTCTTTTTGGGGGAAAAAATGTTCCTAGTGTTTCTCTGTTTTTGGCGCCTGTGACTTCAGTCAGTGAGCAGCCCAGAGTAGTGCTGATCACGCGACCTGCTACCGCTACTGTTTTGGGTTTAAAATGTTTTTTTTAAGAAAACAAAAAGCCTTCACTTTTTTTTGGGGAGGGGGGATAAATGGCAATCTAGTTGTGGTTTTAGTGTGGCAGTCTCTGTAGTGAAGTACCAGATGAATGGAGCGAATGGAGCAGAGCGGTAGGGGAAGGGTTGCCGTTTGATTGGAAATATTGATCTGATGACTACATGGACCGTTGGCTTTGATGAAGAAAAAGTGTGGGTTTGACAAATATTTTAAGTACATATGGCAGAGTGTTATGTGTCTTTTTTGGCTCTGTATACAGAGTGGGGGATGTGACCTTGCTCCAAGCTCGGGGTGGGGGGCACATCCCTCGCTAAGTGGGGGGGGGGGGATGGCAGCTTGTATGTGAAAATCGGCACCAGGATATGAGTGATGGGGTTGGCATGCCAGGCACTTGCTTTTAGCGGGGATCTAATTGCTAGTTAATGTACCCACCCAGCATGCCCCCTGGCAGCCAATCAGATTCCTTACATGTTTAAGCCCATTTTCTAAGGTACAATACCATGCATCTGAACATTCTGGAACTGCATGCAGTGCACCCATGTGTTAGTTACTCTTTTATTTAAATGTTTACCAGAACTACAGTTTCTTAAGCTTTGGAGAAATAAATGCTATAAGGTTACTGATAGAGAGGACTAGGCTGTGAGTTCTGGTTGTGACATCATCAGTAGCGCTTCATTGAAACTGGATTTTTTTGAACTGGGAGTGAAATAGGGGTTATAAAATGGCTTGTAATTTTTAAACAAAGTAACTTAGGGATTTAATCTCTGGTATGAGGTGTGCTGGTTATATGCTGATTCTAATTCTGCAATGTAGCACTTCTGGTCGGACTCCCTTTTTAATTTCCATTGAATGACACTGTTCCATGCAGCATACTGCAACACTTATAGCGTATGGTGGAACCCTGTTCTGCATGGAAATCCATGCCTGGAACAGCGCTGATGTGATGCATTAGCTATGTAGCTACCGCAGCAGAGCAACAAGGAACGCCTTCACACCTGTGCGTTTCGCAATCCTCCGAGCCACTGGAAATGGCCTCAGCAGTGCAACTGGTCCCAGAAGAGAGCTACACTCAAGAAAACAGAACTGTAAGGACAAATTCATAATTGTATGTTTGCCCATACACTATAAAAGACCGTGTATGAGCAAATCATACACAAGTCAATTTCTCAATCTCGAGGTTTCCATGATAATGAGACCTCTAAAGCTGTGCTCTTGAGGTCTCCTGTTACCACAGAAACCTTTCTATTGAAAAGTAGACTTGTTGTGTATGATTGCTCATACATGATCCTCTATGTGATATACTACAGCATTACTGCAATGCATCCTGGCGGGCGCCACTGTGCTTGTCCAGGTAACACAGATCATATCCTTAGCATGCCAAGCGTAACTGCACTAGTGCTCAGACATGACTGCTTGTGCTGAGAATTGAACTCTTTATATCAGGGGTACATCACTAACACATCAAGTCAGTACTCAATACTGACCTAGGTGTACATCTCTTTGACTTGTTTCTGTGCTGTTTCTCCCACAGACGACTGCCTCAGACTCTGGAAACTATGCTGAATACGACAACCCTAGACTCATAGCCTCCAGTGTTCTGCCAAACAGCAACCCTGCAACCCCAAGGTTAGACATGTTTTCTTTCTTCTGCAGTGACCCAATCTACCAGGCTCAGATGCCTATGGCCGCACCTCTTAACCATCATTGTTTTTCAGGGATGCCCTATATTTTGCCTTTAAGATTAACAAGGTCCCTCTTAAGAATGATGATTCCATCATAAATGATCGGTGGCTCACTCTAGCATTACAGCCTGACAGCGAAACCCGAAAACAGACCATTACAGCGACAGTCCCTTTAATGGTCTGTTTTCACAGATGCAGCTTCTCGCAGTGGTCTGCCCACTCCCTGGAACAAGTCCAACCAGGGGTTGATTACAATTAAATGCAGTAGATGCAGAGGGCAGAGCCCGCCACATGGGGGTTATGGGGAGCGTAGCCCTCTGCAAAAAACACTGTCTTTTGGGACGGCACAATACTGGTGTCGGTATTGTGCCATTGCTGTGTGGAACGTCGGGGAATTTTGTGTTGAGCACAAGTGGTACTTCCTTAAATAAGTAGAGATTTGGAGAGATCAGAAATTGACATTACAGGCCACTGCAGTGCTCCTTCAGAAAATGCTTTCCACACTACGCCACATATTTTAACAACTTTATCAACTGATCTTACCAATGATTTTAAGATGGTGTTTCTATTACAACTGATTTTTTCAGCCTTGTCACTGATTTGAGATGCAGGAGGTTGAGCAGTATGACTATTGGAAACTTTCTAAAAGAATGTGGTAACAAGTCTTCCCTCTTCCCTCCCCTTTCCTAACCCTCTCCCTCTCCATTCCCTCTTCCTTCCCTGTCCCTGCCCCTCCCCCTCTCCCTCTCTCTGTCCCTTCCTCTTCCTCCCTCTTCCATCCCCTCCAAATTGTACTGATGAAAGCAGTCTTATGACTGAACTTGCAAATTAGGGGTGGGAGGACAGGACAGGAAAATATCAGAACTGGAATGAATTTGGGGGGGGGGGGGCTACAGTTCTAACAATAGAACAGACTTTTCTGTCTAAAGGTTGGAGTTCAGGTTCATAAGGGCATTTAATGACTCCCAGTACAGAAAACAAAATATAAAAATTTGTAGAAACCCATAGCACAACCAAATGGCCCACTTCATCTGCCTCCACCTCAGCATTCTCCTCCTCAAATGGCCACCCAGTCACCATAACAGAGTTGAAACAGAAAGCATGTTCTTCATCATGTTGTCACCAAAGACAACCATGCTGTCTGAAGGACTAAATGCCAAAAGACAGCCCACACACACACACACACACACACACACACACACACACACACACACACACACACACACACACACACAGGAAAATGAGCGCCTCTGTTTGATATTCAGCACCCCCATGATAATGTACATGGTTCTTATTAGCTTTTTGTTTTTAATAATGTTCAGACATTCAGGTTTAAGTTCCAGTAATGCAACTTAACTAGAAATTTAGGAGAAATGAATGAACTTAAATTAGAATCAAGAACTTGTTAGCCCCCTTCCCCCTTGCTGCAAACCTATTTTTGTCTCTTGGTCTATTAATGTACTATACATGAACATATGAATAACACAATGACATAATGGATGATGAATCAACAGACTGAACACATGAAAGAACGTTCAACTTAATGAACAATTAAATAATTAAACGTATTAATAAAAGTGTGAATTAATATTTGATTTTACAATGTATCAAGAATAACCCTGCTAAGATGCAATATCTAATTTTAATGGAATTGTGAGTTTTTCCCCATTTATTCATCTGGGGAACTATAGGACTGAAAAACTGAAGCATAACGTAGTTTCATGACTAATCACCTATAAAAACACAGAATATGATGGCAGATAAGAGTCGCTATGCCCACCCATCTATAAAATGTTTAAATAAAAATGAGATGTCATACAGTATGTTGACTCTTAAAGTCAACAAGGAGGATGCTTGATGAACATAGTGTGAGGAATGATTATGTAGTCTAGCAGCTGCCACTTTAAAAGCATTTTCTCAAGTCACCTTTAATTTTGTCTGAGCACAGTAAGCAGCCCCCCCCCCCCACAGCAGACATAGGGGCAATAATGGCACAAGGGACAAGCAGGTTCAAGAGATGAGCCAATCACAATCTGTGGTGAGACTTGTAGGTCCATGACTAGGAAGTGACTCAGAAAGTACATCCAGAAGTACTGTTTCATGGAAAGGGTGGTGGATTTGTGGAATAAGCTACCAGAAGAAGGGGTACAGGCCAAGCTGATTGGCAGCTTCAAGCAGGGATGGGAAAAGCATTTGGGTTTAGTTAGAAAATTGGGGGTGCAGTAAAAAAAGGGAGGATTGCCACTAGGGCAGGGCAGAATAGTTAGGTAGGGTGGGCAGACTGGATGAGCTAAGTGCCCTTCTCTGCCATCAATGTCGCTGTATCTACTATGTACTGTATGTCTGGGGTGGGAGAGGGGCTAATCCCAGCCTGTGGTGGGCCTTGTTGGTCGATGACTAGGAGGTCTGAGAGATGGATCAATTCCAGTCTTCAGTGATTGTTAAGTCAATACCAACATCTTGAAGTTTATATACCATGGAAATACCAGCCAGTGCAGTCCCCACAGAACTGGAATATTTTCATAGTCGACTGTGATAAAAATGTATTAGCAGTGATTGTGTTACTGTTAACCCATTGTTGTAGCAGCTGCATTCTACATTAAAACTTGTGAGACGTGGGTTTTATGCCCAGGACATTGAGACCTTATTGCGACCTTGAAGTGACCCCATCCACTTTCCTGGGTAGAGTCAGGAGTTCAACTAACCAGCAATGTAGTTCAGAAAAGAAGTAGCTCAGTCCGCCAAATACCTTAGTCACTGGCACATTGAAAGTGAGGCTTGGAACTCAAATGATAGAAGTGATTGGCAGCCAACACAGGAAGTGATGTCACCCTGCCTGTATTGGCTACCACCCAAATTTCATGTTTGTATTCCAAGCCTCACTTTTTTTCATCAAGCTTTTCTCCCACAGTCTACCCAGGTGGGGCTCATTGGTTCAATCCCTGCTTCCTGTCACTCAGCTACCTGCATCAATCCAGCCAGGACCTATAGACCCCCACAGATTGCCCCTTGTGGCAGGGCCAGGCAGGGTGGGCCATCCTCCCTACACTCAGAGACCCATATCGAGTTGCTGAGTCCTGGCCAGGCAGCAGTGTAGAGAAGATGGATGGCAGGCAGGATGTCACAGAGCCTGGAGAAACCACTTTCCGTTTTCTCCTTTCCTGGACCCATGGCAGCATGGAGGATGCATGCACGTGGAGGCAAGCATGTACCCCAGAACCATGGTTCCTTCCACCCTCCCATGACTCAGTCTGCCTCCCTAAGCTTGCACTACCATCAGGCTTCCACCTGGTGGCAGCCAAGAGCCAGGATAACACACCACCGCAGTCTGGTAGAGGAGAGCGGCCAGGTGGCCATGGATTCCTCTCCCAGCTGGCAACCTGAGGGCATTCCTGGGCTTGGGTCACTGCCGCGGTGAGAGGTAAGGAGCTACAGCACCCCATCAATCTGCACCACTGGGACAACTTCCAAGCCTCACTTTTAAAGTACCTGTGCCTATAAGGCCTATTCCAGATAAAAGAAGAAATGATTGCAGTTAGCGATGGGAGGGTCAGCTGGGACCTGGTTCTGATTCTGAAGCTGTTCTGTTCAGGGATGGGAAGCTTAGCTGGATGAGAGGATTGGACCCAGTTCTGCTTCTGTCTCTGATATTTTTCCAAAAGGTTCTGATTTACTCTGGTTTGCCAAAACAGATAAGTGTTCCAGTCTGGATCAGAACCGAGTCTGAAAGTGATCCAGACTGGGTCAAATGACAAAATCTGGTTGCCCCAACTCCCCTTTAAAAAGACTTCTTTATGTCATTTAATGTTTAAAATATTTATTTTATAGTGGGTTATTTGCACCAGAGTGTCATTTTTAACAGAAATAAAGCTCTAAAATCACTTAACATTTTCTAGTTCGGGTCAGAACCAGGTCACAAGCAGATCAGAACCGATCAGAACCTATCAATGGACTGGACTGGGACAAATCAGAGTCAAATCACAAATTACTCTGATTTCCAGAGTCAAGTGAAAATAGAAGTTTGGTGTGGGTTCAGATCTGATGGAGTCAGCTCTCGCATCCCTAATGGCAGTGTTCTAAAATGTTATACTAATAGTCTACGAGCAGGGCTATAATTATGCCACTTTTGTGTTGTGTGGTGTTGTGCATAAAAAATTAAGTGTTGCAGAAAAAATACTGATTGCACTAAAACTTCCTCAAACGATAGAGCTTATAGAGCTTCCTCCAGCAGGCTTCACCCATAATGTTTCTGACGCTTTGAAACCTGATTCTGTAGGTTACATCGCACAGCACAACATGCAATGCCAGCACATTCCTGCAGTGATAATGAAGACGAAAAGAGCAGTGCTCCACCCTCTACTGAATCTAATCACCCTGTGTTAGCCATCCTATCCCAATTAAAGGCTACTCGTATGCAATCTGCTGGGCGAGCATTATGGTAAGGTCATAAACATTGACATACGTTGCACCAACCCATGTGAAATCTGGTCAAATGCATCTTAACACAGAGCACCATCACACAGTTAGTAAGGTCAAATGAATCTTCACAGAGTATCATCACACAGTTAGCAAGGTCAAACACATCTATACACAGAACACCATCACACAGTTAGCAGGGTCAAGCACATCTTTACACAGAACACCATCACACAGTTAGTAAGGTCAAATGCATCTTTACATAGAACACCATCACATAGTTAGTGGGGCCAAATGCATCGTTACACAGAGCACTCCCACATAGATAGGAAGGCCAGGCAGATCTTCATATGTGGCACAACCTCTTGAACAGTGAGATCACACATCTTCACACAGAGCACCACCACATGAACAATAAGATCGAACATACCTGCATGCAGAACACCTCCATAAAACACATCACACAGAGTGCTATTACTTTTCATGGACAATAAGTAAATCTCTCTTCATCATGCAAGGTCCCTGTTTTTTGGACATCCTCACAACTTAGAATTTGACGGCAGAACTGCAAGAACTGACTTAAGTGTACTGGCGGCACAACTTCACACCATTACTGGGTCAGCATTTGTGTTTCAGTGGCTCCTGGATTCTTTTTCTCCTTCACTAGTAAGGGGGCTTCATATCCAGATAGTAAAAACAGTGTGATGTTTCCACCCAGAGAAAGATTTCAGTGGGCCTGGTGACTAGTCAGGACAACCCCCCCGGGATGCTGTACCTTCCCACTGTGGTCATCCCTCCCGCAGACCCCAAGCAATAGCAAACAGCTCCCCCAATTAGCATGTGTATGTTACTAAGGAGACAGCAAAGACCAGCTGCATTCAACAAACACAACTTTATTCAGGAATGCACCAAAAAGGGAAGAATTGGGTTAGTGCAAATGAAGTGCATTGACAACCAACCAATCATCTGGTACCCTGTGTAGGCTCAGCCTAATCCCCCTATTAGCTGTGGCCACCAGAACACACCCTAAGAAGGTGTGGCCAAATAAAAGTTTTTCCTGGGCTGCCACTAAAACTTCCACTAAAGGCACTGCTCAACTCTCAGCCGCCCCCACAACACAATGCACTGCACTATTCAATGATGCTAGCCTGCCATACTGAAGGCCACCCCCCTCGCAATTCTAGTGCAAATGTTTTCCCTTTTAACAGCTTTGGGAAACTCCCTTTTAAAGTCCCTGGGTTCCCAGTGCTGAACTGTCAGTGGTGCACTTTAAATTATTAAATGAGTGACTGTTTAAATAAATCCCAGCCCAAAGACCATGGAATTGATAAAATGGCACTATACCTCAAATCTGAGTTTTTTTTTACAGTTCCTGGCCTGATGACCAAATGCAAAGAACAATGTCCCAGATTTACACTTCACTTCCCTTGCAGCAGAGCCCTTTTGTGTATGTGGAGGGGGAGGGGTATAATCACGCTGATGGTGGATTCAATACCTCTTCCAGCATTTCAGAATCTGCACGATATTGTCTTACACATCTTCACACATTGTACACAATGGGCATTAATGCAATTCACATCAGAGGGTTAGGGCACTCCCTCTCGATGGGCACTGGGGTAGGCGAGACTTGGCTTACCCCCCCCCGGGTCAGGAACACGGGAATGGGATCCCCCCCAGCAGACACTGGCAGGCAGCAGGGATGGTGGCAGAGCTGATGTCATACATGGGACCTGGCTTTTTTCTAATGCTAAAGCCCCGGGGGTGGGGACATGCAATGACGTCAATCATCTGCCCCACCCCCCCATACGTGATGGTGCCAGCCGCTGTGGAACCCCCGGCCTCTACCAGGGGTCCATAGTGCATCAAACTCTCAGCCCCCAGAGAAGGACAGCAGTCCTCCACATGCTCAAACCTTCTCCCCGGCCAGCCCTCCGACTCCCAAGTTTGTTCCCAAACCTGGGATGTCAGCACCGCAGATGGATACCTTGCCTCTGTGCCAGTGAGCTAGTGTTAGCTAGCTTTTATACTTTATTGTAAATCTCCACTCACACAGTACTAGTCAGTTTCACCAATTATGCAGATTGGAAGAGTAAAGTGATATGATTTACAGGCGAGCTAGCATTCATAGTAAACAGTACACTGAGGTGCTAGCAGTTCTAAGGAATCCTAAACACCAATTTAGTCAGATCTGTTAGCCTCAGTTATTTTGTTTCTGTTCCTTGCAGGAATGCTGACTCAAATACAAGGCCAGTGGGATGCCAGAATGCAGCATCACAACAGCAGTTCCGAACTGCAGCAGGTTAGTTCATGCTCCTTAAGACCTGCTCAAAAACAAATGTTTTTAATTTGTTTATTTATTTATTGAAAAGTTTTGTCCAAGAGAACACACTGAGTTACGAATAGAGGTGTGTCGATAAGAGGAGTACACAGGCAAGATGAGAACACAGCAATAGTCAGCAATACAAACAGTAATTGTATCAAACAAAATTAAAATAATTAGAATCTAGTCCAGTGTTGTACAAAAATACAACATTGTGGGGAATAACACAAATTAGCAGAAAGCACATAACAAATGATATAGCTGGCTGGTAGGGTTAAGGACATTTTCATCCAGGAATGAGAGAGATAGTGCAGGGATAGCAGGAGTGCAGCAGGAGGCTTGAAATAAGATCAGGAGAAAGTGTTTGCCAGGTTACTGAACTGCAGCCTTCCAGGACTGGGTAAACAACCACCGGTAGCATGGATCAGAACCTGGTCCTGCTTCATATGGGTCCCTCAAAATGTGGAGAAGGGGAATGGGACTCATAGAGTACAGGGTCACCAATGGAGTGCAGTTTGCATAACTGACAAGTACTATCTAGAGGGAAAGAAGGTGTGAGATTTAAATTCTGGGGTGGTGAGTCAACCCGCCAGCGCAGCAGTTGGAATTCCGCTTGCAGCACCAGTGGCCCGGGTTCGGGAATGGACCCGGGTTGTCAGAGGGCCAGCTGGGGGGAGAAGGATGGAGCATCCCATGGACGTCTCTCCTTCTCCGGGGGGGGGGAGTGTCCAGGGCACTGAGGATTCCTGGTGAAGGCCGGGAGACACTCATGCTACTGGCACTTATCATGCAGGGAGGCGGGGCAGACGCTGGCATCATTGCACATCCCCACCTCCAAAAGCGAACACAGAAAAAGAGCATGTGGGGCAGGATCCACTGTCTATATGAAGCCCTCCTCAGGGGTTCGATTAGCCGCCACCGCTGCAATCCCCCAACCAGTCACTAGTCCCGCGGCATGGATAGGGGACCATTGCCATGGCCCTGCCCTCTGGGGGGTAAGCCGGGGGTAACTGGTGGACAAGGCAGCAATAGCTGGTGGTGGAGGCCCCAGGGACAATGACCAGGGCAGATGATGACAGTAGACCTGCCATGAAAAAATAGAATAAAAAAAAAAATTAATTCTGGGGTGTTAAAAGAGGAGGACACAGCACTTCGAATTTCAAATGTGTGCTGTACCCATGCAGATGTGTCCAGATGTCTGTGTCCTGTTCACAAACGTGAAAGAGCAATGTCCCAAGGGAAACCAACACTTTTCAGCCTTAATTCTGGGTGCAGTTGGCCTCTGAGTCCAGAAATTTCCAGATGTAAATGAATGAAGGGCCACTCTAGCTCACAAAAAAGCCACACACCATGAAATGCTCGGACATAATTTTATTTATCCAATAGACCCCATTGTTTTGCTGTACTTGGCGTCCTCTGCAGGACTGTAAATAATATATATAAACAACATTTGTTACTGAATATATTTATAACTCTTACTCAATAAACAGCACATTTCATTATGCAACAAATTTCAGTATTACATACCATTCAAAATTCACTTGTAAGCCACCTTATGTGTCATTTTTTGTTTGTTTATAATGTTCTCTAAAATACGAAATATAAGGATAGTAAAATACTGTTTACTTTTCAAAGCCTTCTCCATTACATAAACCAGCAACGGGTATTCAAAAGTGCACACAAAGGTGCTATAAACTTCATACCTGGCCTTTCGGCTTGCTCTGTGTTAGCACGTTTACTTCATAATTTCATAGCCTGCAGAACAGCTCAATTGCTCCCCCTGCTGACTCAAAGTTGTTATCATCTCTCAATGAGACAACATATAAGAATGCTCCTGAGTTAATAAAAAGCTTTTTGCTTCTATAGAAAAGACTCGTATAGCACCAGTGGTAAACGTGAGGGCAGACAGAGCAAGCCAAAAGGCTAGGTATAAAGTAGGCGGCACCTTTGTGTGCACTTTTGAATACCTGTTGCTGGTTCATGTGATGGAAAAGGCTTTAAACAATAAACTGTATTTTTACTGTCCTTATATTTTGTATTTTAGAGAATGATATATACAAACACAAAACAACATATAAGATGGCTTACAAGTGAATTTTAAATGGTATGTAATATCGTATTTGTTGCCCAATCAAATGTGCTGTTTATTGAGTAAGCTATTTATAAATATACTCAATAAAAATGTTGTTTATATTCTATTTACAGTGCCACAGGAGAAGCCAAGTATGGCAAAATGTTGGGGTCTATTGAATAAATAAATTTATGTCTGAGCGTTTCATGGTGTATTGCCCTTTTGTGAGCTAGAGTGGCCCCTCCTTCATTTACATTTGTATCCCGTTCACAGACATCTGGATGCATTTGCTATGATTCCTGCAGTGCAAGGCAGTTTCTGACTCAACTACGGGAATCACACCCATTTTCTAGATACAAGTGCAGAATTCCACCCTGGGAGTTAGGACAACTTTTCGTGGGTGAACTCTTGGCAGATTTTAGCACTCAAGTGTGAAAAAGGGGCTAGGGTTGGTGTGAAGAGGAATGACAGGTAGTCAGAGAGAGGGCTGGTTGGACCTGAACCTAAAGCCCAGAGTGCAAGTGACAGCCCTACAGTGAACATGTGGGTCTCCACTTTGCTAACACCATGCTCTGCCAGAGTACTGTCACACTGACGATCTGCAAGCATGCAAGAGATGCCAAAGCTTGGCTATGCAATAGATGACAACATACAGTACTTAACTGTGGGTTATGCATACTGTGAGGGGAATCACTCTGGGATGTGTGTGCAGCATGGTATTAACAAAACAAAGAAAATATGCCTGCCATGTGCCAAATTTTAAACTATCAGGTAAGACAAATTATTGGAAGATGCTAATACCAGGCCTGAAGGTCTGTGGGAGAAGATCAAAGTCCAACTGAGTTTGAAATCCTTACAGAATCCCTTCTGTTTCAGGAGGGACTCTGTGGGAATCCTACTAGGCAACTAAGTTACAATCTAGTTACACTTAATACTGGGCAACTAAGTTACAATCTATTTACACATGCTACTGGGCAACTAAGTTACAATCTACTTACATATAGTACTGGGCAATTAAATCATGGTCTAGTTATACTTGGTACTGGGCAACTAAGTTATAATCCTAGTTATGCATAGTACTGGGCAACTAAGTTACAATCTATTTACACATGATACTGGGCAGCTAAGGTACAGTACATTTACAAATGGTACTGGGCAACTAAGTTACAATCTATTTCATATGGTACTGGGGAACTAAGTTACAATCTGTTTACACATGGTACTGGGCAACCAAGTTACAGTCTACATATTTTACTGAGCAACTAAGTAACAATCTGTTTACACATGGTACTGGGCAACTAAGTTACAATCTATTTCATATGGTACTGGGCAACTAAGTTGCAATCTATTTACACATGCTACTGGGCTACTAAGTTACGGTATATTTACACATGCTACTAGGAAACTAAGTTACAATTTATTTACACATGGTACAGGGTTCAATGTTACAAGCTATTGTGTGCTAAGTTACAATCTATTCATGCATGATACTGGGTAACAATGTTACAATCTATTTACACATTCCTAAGCTACAATCTATTTACAGATGGTACTGGGCAACTAAGTTGCAATGTATTTACACATAGTAATGGTCAATAAAGTTACAATCTAGTTACACATGTCAATAGTTGCAATCTATTTACAAATGGTACTGGGCAATTATGTTACAATCTATTTACACATGGTACTGGGCAACTAAGTTACAATCTACACATAGTACTGGCAACTAAGTTACAATCTAATTACACATGCTACTGGGCAACTAAGTTACAATCTATTTGCAGATGGTACTGGGCAACTAAGTTGCACTCTAATTACACATGTTGCTGGGCAACTAAGTTACAATTGATTTGCACATGCTACTGGGCAACTAAGTTACAGTCTATTTACACCTGTTCAAAGTTACAATCTAGTTACAGATTATACTAGGTAACAAAGTTTCAACCTATTTATACATGTCCTAAGTAACAATGTATTTACACATGGTACTGGCCAACAGTTACAATCTTTTAATGCATTCCTAAATTACAGTCTACTTACACATGGTACTGAGTAACTAAGTTACAATCTATTTACACATAGCTCAAGGCATATGAAAGTCTTAGAATGATTGGCTAGTTAGTTAATTAAACTAAATCTGAGTAAAAAAAAACTTTACATTTAGTGGTCAAGTGGCCACTATTCAATGTTTTGGGGATCTAAGCTCCGGTACTGGTGGCCTTTTTAGGTAGTTATTAGGTGGGCACCCAAAGCCAAGTGCCACACCAACATCATTTTCCGAGCTTACTAATGACTTTAAGTGGCTTTTGGCCACCTTGACATTGGATACATTATAGCCTGATGAGTCTGTGGGGCATGAGGCAGAGGTGTGGGAAGTCATGGTGCATTCTCAGAGAGATGAGCCTTCTTCCTAGAATAATATTTGATGTGTTTCTTTTCAGGTTCACAGATGAACCCAGGCCCTCAGTACTACAGCCCAGGGTCCAGAGGTTTTGAATATTACAACTCTGGGCCCTCTCAGGAGCAGCTTGCAAGAGAATTAATGGGGGAAGGTTACTCTCAATTTGACATTCAGAAAGCACTGGCTATCGCACCAAATGATATCGACCTTGCACGGACTATCCTGGAATCCTTTGCAGTAGCTCCAACTGCTTCATATTCCAGTCTATAATCTATTGATTGTTCCAAGCAGCTCTGAACAAGGGAGCAGGACAGTCCAGGACCCTAGAACATGTGGGGGGCATGCCCAGTCCCATTGGGGGCATCACTACACCATGTTCAAAGGAATTATGATGTGGAAATTGTTAAATGTGATGGATAATGTGCTCGAGGCATAGCAAGGCACTGTTTCATGTGACAGACAGAGCGCTCACAGTAACAATTGGAACCAAGATTCTACTTCTCTGAAACTTTATTTCATCATACATTTTCCATACAGCATTGGGCACAGTGATGTCTACAGACCACAAACCTGCAACACAGGCCTATGTCTTGAGGAAACAGCAGTGTCTTCTGTTCTATTCTCCCAATAGTGAGAGTCACTTAACCTAAGGTCATGGGGGAAAACTGGGGAAGCCCTCTTACCTTTGTGATGAATCACAATTTGTTTCAGGTACCCTAGGAAATCCCACCTTTACAATAGGATTGTAAATGAACCAAATGATGTGATGGGTTAAAACATATTGCATGAGGAAACTGGTCTGGTGGTATGGAGAGCTGAAGCACTGAAAACCTCACCTCCTTCCATGCCTGCAACCCATGTTTGGGAATGAGTGCAGGTTGCTGGGGGGTCACTTGGAGGGAGAGGAGCGACTGTGACTGACTGCTCTCCTCTCATGGAGTGAGGTAGCATGTCAACTCAGCTCTTGGCTGTCACCAGGTGCAGGCCTGGGGGGTAGTGCCATGCTCAAGTGACACAAGTAACAGGGAGGGTGCCATGGTTCCATGAGATGTGTGCGCCTCCACGCTCACATGCTCAAGGTGCAACCACAGCTGGGGAATCCAGGAAGAAAATGGAAGATGGTCCCACGGGCTGAACAAAGTCCTGCCCACTGGCCCAAAGACTGCTGGACCCATCACTGGATTTCTGTTTCTGGGTGTAGGGAGGGCAGCCTACATGCCTGGCCCTGCCACGGAGGGCAATTAATGTGAGTCTTTGGATCCTGTTGATCTAGGCTTAGGTGGTTCCCAGACGGAGGGTGCAAGCACAGCACTGACAGCCTACCCATGTCCAGCCAGCCAAGTAAAAAGCTACATAGAGAAAAAGAGATTGCATGAGTGTGCAGGGATTTCACAGTACTGCCCTGTTCTGAGACACATTTTCAGTCTTTATTGTTGTCCTAATTTTGTCCACTTATTGGCCATTGGACATGGAATGACACACTGTGGCATGCAGTAATGCTGGATTTAACATGCATCCCATTCAGTACACACTCAGCACATCCAATAATTAAGCATTTAATCACATGCTGTTGTGTTATTGCTCATTTCCACGTACTATATGAGTTTTCTGGTTCTGACATCACCGTATTGTATATTTCTGATAAACAACAACACATTAAAGAAGAAACGCATTGATCCTGTAAGACATTTTTCTTGTAGAAGCTGGGTTTTATTTTACAATACTGTGTCTAAATCTGCTCTTTTTCAGTCTTCTAGCTTATAATAAGTTTATTCTATGTTTCTTATTTATACACTGGTGGTAAGTACCAGTTTGGAACTGAATGATGTTTAATTCAGGGGACAGTCTTAACCAAAGTGTGCCATTCAACAGTGTGTGAGATACTCGTTATTCTGTTATGAGTGTTTCACATGCTGGTACTCTGGAACTGTGCACATTTGGTGGAGATTTTATAAATTGTGTGACCTTGATTAATAATATATTAATATGACTGCTGGGACCACTCGTACTGTTAGAGTCCTCTTACTGGCTCTTTTAGGATATCGGAACCACTCACTTCTGATTTCTGGATCTAATAGCATGCAAATGTGCATGAAATCACTCTTAGAACCATGAGAGTGGGCTTCGTGGTGGTATTAACCCTCAGTTTATGCCCCTGTTCAATGACCAAGTCACATTTTGTGACAATATAAGAGCTTAAATCATCAATATTTGATAGTCAGCAAACACTTTAATAATAATGATTTTAGTACTAGTGTATTTCTGGAAAAAAAACCCTTATTTTTCTTTTCTTTTTGTTTAATTCCTAAATGGAGATAATGTAATTTTGAAGTTTATAAAAGCACAGTTGTCTTGCCACATTCACTACTAGAGAGTAGAAAATCTTGGTGTGATTCTGTGTTATTTGTTCATAGAAATATGTGCTAGCACAATTCTACTACACCCGCAGTATGAATCTAGCACGCTCCAACAACATCCACAGTATGAATCTAGTATCCTCCTATGACATCCGCAGTATGAATCCAGCACCCTCCTACTACATCCACAGTATGAATCTAGCACCCTCCTACTACATCCGCAGTATGAATCCAGCACCCTCCTGTTACATCCACAGTATGAATCTAGCACCCTCCTACTACATCCACAGTATGAATCTAGCACCCTCCTACTACATCCACAGTATGAATCTAGCACCCTCCTACTACATCCGCAGTATGAATCTAGCACCCTCCTACTACATCCACAGTATGCATCTAGCACCCTCCTACTACATCCACAGTATGAATCTAGCACCCTCCTACTACATCCGCAGTATGAATCTAGCACCCTCCTACTACATCCACAGTATGAATCTAGCACCATCCTACTACATCCACAGTATGAATCCAGCACCATCCTACTACATCCACAGTATGAATCCAGCACCATCCTACTACATCCACAGTATGAATCCAGCACCATCCTGTTACATCCACAGTATGAATCTAGCACCCTCCTACTACATCCACAGTATGAATCTAGCACCCTCCTACTACATCCACAGTATGAATCTAGCACCCTCCTACTACGTCCACAGTATGAATCTAGCACCCTCCTACTACATCCACAGTATGAATCTAGCACCCTCCTACTACATCCACAGTATGAATCTAGCACCCTCCTACTACATCCACAGTATGAATCCAGCACCATCCTGTTACATCCACAGTATGAATCTAGCACCCTCCTACTACATCCACAGTATGAATCTAGCACCCTCCTACTACATCCACAGTATGAATCTAGCACCCTCCTACTACATCCACAGTATGAATCTAGCACCCTCCTACTACATCTGCAGTATGAATCTAGCACCCTCCTACTACATCCACAGTATGAATCTAGCACCATCCTACTACATCCACAGTATGAATCCAGCACCCTCCTACTACATCCACAGTATGAATCTAGCACCCTCCTACTACATCCGCAGTATGAATCTAGCACCCTCCTACTACACCCGCAGTATGAATCTAGCACCCTCCTACTACATCCACAGTATGAATCTAGCACCATCCAGCTACATCCACAGTATGAATCCAGCACCCTCCTACTACATCCACAGTATGAATCTTCCACACTCCTACTACATTCACAGAATGAATCAAGCAACCTCCTACGACATCCGCAGTATGAATCTAGCACCCTCCTATGACATCCGCAGTATGAATCTTGCACCATCATGCTAAATCCGCAGTATGAATCCAGCACCATCCTAATACATCCATAGTATGAATCTAGCACACTTCTACTACATCCACAGAATGAATCAAGCACCCTCCTACTACATCCGCAGTATGAATTTTACACCCTCCTACTACATCTGCATTATGACTCTAGCACTCTCATTCTACATCCACAGTATGAATCTAGCACACTCCTACAACATCCACAGTATGAACCTAGTGCCCTCCTACTACATCCACACTATTAATCTAGCACCATCCTACTACATCCACAGTATGAATCTACCGCCATCCTACTACATCAGTAGTATGAAAGCAGTGCCATCCTATTCCATCTGCAGTATGAATCTAGTGCCATCCTACTACATCCGCAGTATGAATCTAGCACCATCCTACTACATCCACAAAATGAGCCTAGCACCCTTCTACTACCTCCGCAGTATGAATCTAGCATCCTCCTACTACATCTGTAGAATGAATCTAGCACTGTCCTACTAAATCCACAGGTTGAATCTATACAATCCTACTTCATCTGCAGTATGAATTTAGCACCCTCCTACTATATCTACAATATGAATCTAGCACCTACTACATCCACAGTGTGCCTATAGCACCATCCTAATACATCTGGTCTATGAATCTAGTGCCATCCTACTACACCCACAATATGAATCTAGCACCATCCTACTACATCCACAATATGAATCTAGCACCCTCTTACGACATTTGCAATATGAATCTAGCGCCATCCTACTACATCTGCAGTATGATTCAACACCATCCTACTACATCCACCGTATAAATCTTGTGCCATCCTACTACATCCGCAGTATGAATTTAGCACCCTCCTACTAAATCTGCAGTATGAATCTAGCACCCTCCTACTACATCCGCATTATAAATCTAACACCATCCTACTACATCTGCAGTATGAATCTAGCACCCTCCTACTACATCTGCAGTATGAATCTAGCACCCTCCTACTACATCCACAGTATGAATCTAACGCCATCCTACTACATCTGCAGTATGAATCTAGCACCATCCTTTTACATCTGCAGTATGAATCTGACACCCTCCTACTACATCCACAGGATGAATCTAGTACCCACCTAGTACATCCACAGTATGAATGTAGCACCCTCCTACTACATGCATAGTATGAATCTTGCACCCTCCTCCTACATCCACAGTATGAATATAGCACCTTCCTACTACACTGGCAGTATTAATCTAGCACCCTACTACTACATCCACAGTATAAAACTAGCACCATTCTACTACACCCACAGTATGAATCTAGCACCATCCTACAATGTCTGCAGTATGAATCTATCACCATCCTACTACATCTGCAGTATGAATCTAGCACCATCCTTCTACATTCACTGTATGAATCCAGCACCCTCCTACTACTTCCACAGCATGAATATAGCACCATCCAACTACATCCGCAGTATGAATCTAGGACTTTCCTGCTACATCTGCAGTATGACTCTAGCACCATCCTACTACAGCCGCAGTATGAATCTAGTACCATCCAACTACATACACAATATGAATCAGCACCCTCCTACTACATCTGCAGCATGAATCTATCACCATCCTACTACATCCGCAGTGTGAATATAGCACCTTCCTACTACATTGGCAGTATGAATCTTGCACTCTCCTACTACATCCACAGTATGAATCTAGCACCCTCCTTCTACATCTGCAGTATGAATCTAGCACCATCCTACTACATCCTCAGTATGAATATCTAGCACCCTCCTTCTACAGCCACAGTATGAATCTATCACCATCCTACTACATCTGCAGTATGAATCTAGCACCATCCTTCTACATCCACAATATGAATCTAGCACCACTCTATTACATCTACTGTCTGAATCTAGAACCATCCTTCTTCATCCGCAATTTGAATCTAGCATATACAATCCCAAAGTAACTGCATGGGATGAGATAGTCAAAAAATTGCTGATGGAGGCCATGTGTATTAATGAGTCATTAATTACAGAGCTGGTAATAAACACTGTTTTTAAAAGGCACGTGGTCAAAACAGTGTGGCTAAAAATGCCTCAGTGAAACTGTACTGGACAAAAACAGAGTCAGGGAAAGCACAGATCTGTTTCACAAACCATGCCCATTGAGAAACAATGAGTCTTCATGTTTTTTGAAGGGTCCTTCTAGGTCCCCCCAGAACTTAAATAACTAACTCTCAGGATGGGGAGAAACTCAGGAAGGGTTCTTTTTTTTTCTTGTTGTTTTTTTAAATCATGGCAAAATGTTATTGTAGAGGAGACCTGGGGGGAACCAAACCATGGTCCCAGGTCTCCTGACTATGATGTGTGTTGGTGCCCTAACCACTCATCCATGGGAGTGGCTCAATGAGGCTCCTAGCACATGGCAACTTCTCCAGCCTTTTGTTTGTATGCAGCAGGGGTAGTGGTATTCTCCTACTGCTGTTCTATCCTTGTCGCTGTAAACCCAGGCACTCACTATACAGTGCAGTTAATACTGCGCTGTCTTGCATGCATGGTATTGACCCAGTACCTTTTTAAAATGTCTGCATAATTAAAAATACACTGAGGATGAATCTGAGGGTGTCAGAAGTACATTATTGCTAAAACAAACTATATCTGAGGACATGTTTTGCTGACAAATACTTCTGCTTTAACAAGGATATAAACTAAACCATACAGTTCTAAAATGACCTTTAATAACAGTGTGTAGAACAGAAATTACCACTAACTTTACTAAACATCCAGAAGAGAGAAAAGAATAACATAATGTGTTTATGGCAACTGGATAGAACCTTGCATTTTCTCAGGCTGAAAGAACTGCAAACCAGAGGTGAGTGTGATTCTGGCTCACTAAAGATGCGATAGATGGCCCACATACAGCCTAAATCCAAGGTGAGTGATTCTGGCTCACTAAGGATGTAAGATAGTGACACACGTCTAGCTATGGGAGACTGTCTGGTCACTTTATCAACATATAAATCAAACTATGTTGGAAAAAAACACATTTTAACATTTTTTTAAAGAAACAGACATTCTTGTTTCCAAAGTGGAACTATTTGTGTTGTCAAGCATGGCATACAAGGCCCTCTGGTGGTTATAAGAGATACAGTAATGACTCACAGACAATGAGCCACACTGACTCAAACCACCACGATTAATAACTGATAAATTAGGTTCTACAGGAAACTGCTGGCATGCAGGGTAAATGCAGTTCTCAAGTGCCCTGTGGCTCACAGAGCAGTATTCCATTTCTCTGTAGCATCTTGAAGTGTATTTCATATAAACAACAGCTTATACAAGGCACCCAGGCCACGTAGGTTACGATGCTTCAAGAAGAAAGGCAGTCTGGGCTAATACAGCATTGTATTATAAATCCAAAGAGATTCCTGTTTTAATTTAGCCTCAGTTAGCTGGCTCACTGTAGGACGATAACCTATCTCTGCTGCTTCCATCCATCTCAGCAGTATAATTAAGAAGAAACAGAATGAAAATAAGTTGTAAATAAAGGGTGTGATTAGTTGAACCACACCACATGACCATGCAATAAGATTTGCCCAGTTACCAATCAGATTAAGGGTGCTTTTTTAAACTTACAAAATGCTTCAGTCATTGTATTGTAAATTCATTGTATTGTGAAAATTTTATATTTTTTCTCAAAATGAGCCATTGTATCAGCACAGTAGCACAATAACTCACTCCAGTGTTTATGGTAAGGCAGACTTTATTGCATTTCCCTGTGTGAGGGTTAAAATATGACTTAGTGCCATACACCCAGTCATGGGTTGTTGCTTACATGCTGCATCTTGTCCAGCCAGTTCTGAATAAATACTGTAAAATTAAAAAAAGAAATAGAAAAGAAGTGACTTTTCTCATGAATATGTGAGTCACACCTTCATTTCTCTGGATGTTATCCTTGGTTTGTGGTTCTCTGCTTGTAAAATACATCCATTAACAAAACATTGCAAAACAATTATTCTGTGAGTGAGTCTGAGTTACCCAGCACTTTGATTACTAGGATGACAGTGTTTATCCCCAAGTGACACTACAGACTTCATGCCTGCTCATGTGTGCTGTTCCCTAATCCCTCCCCAGAGAGCAAACAAGAATAAATGTTAGATGTATAGTCTTCAGTTTTGTATCTGTTCATACAATTTACATAAGAAAGGCATGGGTTTTAGGTTTCTAATTTCATGTCGACAAATGTTATTTTAATTTATTTTGCACAGGGGTTGTATACAGACCCCCATCTCAGGGAGAGGAAATGGACAAGAAAATGACAGACAGTATCCTTAGAATGATAGAAAAAGGAGATATATTGCTAATGGGGGATCTGAATATGCCAGATGTTAACTGGAGTGCATTTGCAGCAGCCACTTCTAAGAGTGGGGTAATTTTAGATGCCCTACAGGGGACAAGTCTTAGGCAAATAGTATCGGAACCCACTCGAGAAGGAGAAATCTTAGACCTGGTACTTTCAAATGAAGATGGCAAAAGGATCACAGATTTAGAAGTGGGTAGCCATCTGGGAATTAGTGACCATCGAAAAGTGTGGTTCACAATAAACACAGCAGTAGAGTAAAGCCATACAAAGGCAAAGGTACTGAACTTCAGGAGGGCAGACTTTGCCAAAATGGGTGAGTGCCTAAGGAAGCACTAGCAAATGGGCAGGAAGGAGGGGTGGAAGAACAATGGGGAATAATCAAAACTGCCATCACAGAGGCAACAAGCCTTTGTGTGAAGCAAACAAACAAAACAAAATGATGTAAGAAACCACTATGATTCTCAAAGGAGGTGGCAGGGAAGTTAAGGAAGAAAAAGAAAGCATTCAGGAAGTACAAGGAATCACAGTAGAAGCAGGACAGAGAATTGAATCAGTTAAAGCAAAAGGAAGCAGGAAAGGCAGTCGAAACAGCAAAGGCCCAAACCGAGGAAAAGATAGCCAACTAGTTAAGAAGGGGGTAAAAAATTTTATAGATACATCAGGGAGCGAAGGAAGACTAATGGAGGGATAGTGAGGCTTAATAAAGGGGAGGGGGTGGACAGAGGGTGACTGTGAAAAGGCAGAGATACTAAACAAATATGTTTGCTCAGTATTCACAAATGAGGAGGGGGAGATACCTAAACCAAACAATAAAAAAACGCTGCATACGGGGGTTGATACCATCCCTTTCACAGAAGAAAGTGTTCTGAAGGAACTCTTAAAATTAAAGGTGGACAAAGCAATAGCAATGGGGCCTGATGGGATTCATCCCACAATTCTACAAGAACTAAGGGTAGAACTAGTGACACCACTGACTACCCTCTTTAATAAATCATGGGAGGATGGGGTGGTACCTGAAGACTGGAGGAGGGCAGATGTTATTCCACTTCACAAAAGTGGGAGCAGGGCAGAAGCAAGAAACTACAGACCTGTTAGTTTAACCTCAGTGATTGGGAAAATGATGGAATCACTTCTGAAGGAAAGAATTGTTGAGTACCTAGAGGCCAGTGGGGCACAGGACCCAAAGCAGCATGGATTCACAGCAGGAAGGTCATGTCAGACAAATCTAATTGATTTCTTTGACTGAGTGACCAAAGTAGTAGACCAGGGAGAGGCTGTGGATGTGGCCTACCTAGACTTTAGAAAGGCATTTGACACAGTCCCACACAAAAGATTACTATACAAGTTGGCCAGCCTGGGAGTGGGTCCCAAGATGGTAGCCCAGGTAAATAATTGGCTGGAGAACAGGACACAGAGGGTAATAGTAAATGGAGTCTACTCTGAAGAAAAGGGGGGTTACTAGTGGGGTACCATAGGGTTCAGTACTAGGACTGGTCTTCTTTAATGTCTTTATAAGTGACATTGCAGAGGGACTGGAAGGAAAAGTATGTCTCTTTGCAGAAGACACAAAGATCTGCAACACAGCTGATACACAAGGTAGGGTGGAAAGGATGAGAAGGGACTTGGCAAGGTTGGAGGAATGGTCAAATATATGGCAGCTTAGATTCAATGCTGGTGTAACCCTCCTACAAATGGGGGTTCCTAAAAAGCATCCATGGAGCTGCCTAGGTGTTCCTCTGCCTGCTGGCATTCGGCGATTAAGACGTTAAGAATAGCACTGTGAGTGCTGGTAGAGCCTCCTCATACTGTCTTTTTAAGAGCTGTCTGCTTGCAGATTTCCTTCATTTGTATGGGGGAGACTGTGTATTTAATGCTCAAATCCCACCTGGGCCACTGAGTAAACACTCCATTTCTGCAGTCGCTAAGGGCGCAGAGGGAGCCTAACAGACAGGTGTAACTGTTTGCCTGAAACCAGTTTGAGTATTAAGTAGAATACAGTTTGTCTAACCTGCCTTTCTTGAAGCTGGGACTCTGTGTGTTTGGCCCCTCCATTTTGGATCTAATCTGCTGAATGGATCCAATCAGTGCAGGGGGGCCTCTAAGATTGAGTTTATTTGGACCAACCAGAATCAGGACTCTCTTGGAAGCCAGCTCATCATGAGGAGATATAGCTAGTAATTCTGAGAAGTGAAGTTCTGGACCTTGGCGCCTATTTGCACCAATGGGAAGAGTTCTGAGTGATTGACAGCTGAGTCTACCAGTTGGACTGGGTGGCGCCCGAAGGGAATGCTCTGCCTTGTGTTTGGACAGATCAGATCCATTGTGACCGTCATGAGAGAAGGTACTCCTAGCTTCTGCGCTGCATAGTTTCATGCGTGCGGGAAGCACATGGGAGGCCTAAAGTCGGGTGTTGCATTGCCAAGTTGATTTGGACTGAATCCGAGCCTACAGAGAGGAAGAGAGACTGAAAGAATTGAAGCCAGGCTCACCGTGTAGAAGGCTGGAGAAATTGATGAATCATGCTCGGTCTGTCAGGAAGTGAAGCTGCAGTGTGAACTCCCAGGTTAGGAGTAAGTGCGATCGGGACCTGAAAGCAGCTGCCTGGTATAATAATTTCCTTTTCATATAAATGTGTGGAATGCTTGTCAGGAACAGCTAAATGAGTTCTCTCATCCCCGTGCAGTGTAGACTGAAAGCCAAGTGAATGTATGTGGGCTGAATCCGTCTGCTGATCAAAGCTGTGTGCCTGGCTTGTAGAATTTCATCCCCCTGCTGTGTGTAGGAGTCTGGCAATCCAGAACCCCCATCTGTGCCAGTTTTCAACATTGAGTCCGTGAGTACAAATCAGGGTAGCTCCCTGCCAACTGTTTATTAAATTGCAAGTGTGTCATCTAATTATTGTGGTTCCGCTTCTTCATGGACTGAGCCATCTGGCTCTGGATTACAATTGGATGTTGTGCATATTTTCTTCTACAGGGCCCTTTTCCATCTGCACCTGCTGGCCAACTCCGGGCAACGGACCTGGCTAGCCCCCCCTCCCAACCTGGGTACCTAGAGTATGACTTTCTAGACCCTGTAATGTGCACAGTACTGTGATCTCATGCTGTTAATTAATCTGATCTCCCCTCCCGTGTTATTGTCCCCTAAATAAGCCAGATTTGATGTTGTTAAACTTTAAACTGTCTGAAGTGTCAGTACCCACTTATCAAGCATTATAGTGGTTGGTGTATGCTGATTAACCTTATTTTAGTGGGGGTCCTCAGAGACTAACCTCAGAATCAGTCTCGAGGGTGAGTGGTATTCCATGATTAAACAGTGTGTACATATGGGGTATTGGGACTGTAACTTCTGTGCATTGTGTGAGCCACTAGAAGGGATAAAAGGGGGTCTCAGTGTCCCAGAGGGCTGTGACCGAACTAGTCTAACCACGACAAACCCTGACCTCTTGGTGGAGGCACCCACCATAGAACCTAAGCCCCTCAACCTGTCAGTAGTCAAGCAGGCAGGGGTAGTAGCCCTTGGGATAGTGCCACCTGGGGGTTACACTAAGAAGTGCAAAGTAATGCACCTGGGAAACAAAAACCCAGGGGAAGAGTACACAATGGGGGGCAAGATACTAACAACAAAAATGGAACGAGACCTATAGGTAGTCATATCACATAACCTAAAGGTGAGCAAGCAATGTGAGAAGGCAGTAAGGAGGGCTGGTGGGATACTGGGATGCATAGGGAGAGGCATCACCAGCAGAAAACAGGAAGTTGTTATCCCTCTGTACAGACAGCTGGCGAGACCACATCTGGAGTACTGTGTGCAGTTCTGGAGACCCAGTCTCTGCAAAGACATAGACTGGATGGAGGCAGTCCAGAGGAGGGAAATTAAAATGGTTCAGGGTCTGCACCAGAAGACATATCAAGAGAGACTTAAGGAACTTAATATGTATACTCTCGAGGAAAGGAGGGAGAGGGGGGACATGATAGAAACGTTCAAGTACCTGAAGGGAATCAACAAAGTCCAAAGGTATCTTTTCAGAAAAAAGAGGTGTGCAAGAACAAGGGGGCATAATTTGAAGCTGGGGGGGGGGAACGGCTCAGAGGTAATGTGAGGAAGTATTTTTTTCATGGAGAGGGTTGTGGATGCATGGAACAGCCTTCTTGAGGAGGTTGTGGAGTAAAAAACAGTAGTGGAATTCAAGCATGCATGGGACATCCATAAGGCAATTCTAGGGGGTGGGGGTAGGAAGAAGTAGGCTGCCGGTTAACTAGGATCTGCAGCTTATCCATTAGGTATGGAAATGGGCAGACTGGGTGGGCCAAGTGGTCCTTATCTGCTGTCAAATTCTATGTTTCTATGAAGGTAAACCTCCAAATACAAGTCAATTTTCCTTCCTTCCTTCTTTCCACCTGTCTTCTCTTTTTCGCTCATCCATGCCTCCCTCTTTCATTCCTTCCACATTTCCTCCATCTCTCTTTCTTTCCTTCCTTCCTTTCCACCCTTCTCCTTCCTCCTGCCTCCCTCCTTCTCTCCCTTTTTGTATTCTTCCCTCAATTTTCTCTCAGCTTTACTTTCTTTTTTCCTTCTTTCATCCCTCTCTCCTTTTATCCCTTCCTCTCTCCCTCCATTTCCCCTTCCTGCCACATTTCTTTCCTTCCTCATCACTACATCCATCCTTCCCTCCCTTCCTGTCTTCCTGCAATCCTTCTCAAGAGATGCACTTGTTAAATGTTGTCATGATTCGACTCCATGCCATACTCTACCCTCTGTGTCACTGGACAGCAAATAAACACAGAAAGAAAGGCAATGACTACAGAAAAAGAATAATGGTTCATTCAGTCTGCTTATAGTACACTATTAAATCACAGCATCTACTGACCATAAGGGTTCTATCCCTCACTATCAACATCCCTGCACCTGTCACTGTTGCTACTGTCCTGAGAAATACAAAAGCCTTCACTCTGCCCCCACAATGTATCAAACCATTGATGGTTTTGGCGCCCACCAGATCAGCTGACAGATTGTTCCATGGCTCCACCGCCCTTTCTGTAAAATAAAACTTTTTATAAAATGGCAAGAAAAAATCTAGAAATTTCATTGGCCAAGAGACATCACCTGACCATGCATTAAATCTCTATAATGCACACCCCGTCATGGCTAATTCCTTACCTCACGTCCCTCTTGTACCTCCCCTGACAGTTTCCACTCATTCAACTGTGTTCTTGAACAGTTACTCCTGCTAAATGGTTCCTCACAGTTTATCTTCTTTATTCCTGTCAGGAACTTGAAGGTCTTTGTATCTCCTCTCATGTCTGGTCTCATAGTGGGAAATAAAGAAATGACTTGACAGTTACTACCTGATCCTGTGGATTTAGTCACTTGCCTTTACATAGTACCCATCTTCTGACCCCATACATTCCCTTTCCTCCCAGAAACAAGGTTTACTGGCTTTTCACTGATCCCAAACAGGAGAGAGCATCCACCTGTTGGTAGCCTCAGCTCAGCTTTTACAAATTGTGTGAGAAACTGTTTGTCATCATACAGGCCTGCTTAGAACTAGTCTAAAGCCGCATTTCCATGGCCACTTGGCTTACCATGCTCTGATACTGCCATACAGCTCCGACTTTCTGTTGTGCTTGTATTGTGGGTTAACACAGCCCCTCTCAGCACCCCTGCAAGATGCACTGGTGAGTGGTCATGTCTCAGGGGAGCTCGTCTGCTGGTTGACTTTGGCAGTAGGAGAGGATCTTGGGAGGCCCACATGAATATTTGGACTGTCCCCTGTTATGCCAAAGCAAATGGTGCAGCCTGTCCACACAGCTGTTTACACTGCTCACTCCGAACAACATCTCCAGGTTTTATGCAGATCCCGAAGTGGTGTACTGATTGACTTTCTGCTGTCTGGTAAGAGTCTACATGGCTGTAATTCTTCTGGAGTAGCCCAAGTGTTCACATTGCCATGGTGCAAAGCCAACCATGTAAATGGCCCTGGTAGTCTTTCTTGGTGATTTGCATACATTTCCCAAGATGCTTTAAATTCCTTGGCTCTGTGTGCTTTTGTATTTCTTTGAACCCTGGCTTTACTGCGTATGCCCTTTCCAGGTAACCCTTGCCTCCCTGCATTTGTGCAGAGACACGCCCCCCCCCCTTGTGTTGAGGTTCTTTGTCTTTTAGATCACATGTTTATAGTTTATATGTACCATGGTTTTCAAACAGCCTGCAAGAGTGGTTTTAGACCTAATGGCAACCCAGGCAGAAATACTCCCCTTCTCTGCTCACACTGCCCCTCTTGTCTCTTCTGCCCCACCCTACATCCAAAAGTGGTACAAACACTACAAACACAAGGATTTCAACAATGTTGGTGTTTATATTAACATGTTTTGTGTTTCAAACTGATCTCTGTTTATGTTTTCTACTTTAATGTACCCCATCTTTGCTGGCGCCCCAAGTGGTTTATTTGTGCTTAACAGCACCTCTGCCGACTGGCCCCCTTGGCTTTAGTCTTTAAAGCCCAGTTAAATGGCTGTTTATTCCATATGGATTCAATAAATATTCCTTGGGTTGTTGAGAATGGTTTACCGATTATTAAACTTGTTAATTGCTGTGAGTGTGTGTGTGTGTGCTGAAACATACTCTGTAAATACAGTACCTTAGATATGGAACTACACCACAGCATACTTTGCATACATTTATACAGTAAATGTAATAAACTCACCTGAACATGGTAAAGAAGAGGAGAAATAACAAATATGAGTATCTGGTAATATTTCATGTTAAGACATCCATTTTAATATTGATGAGCACTACCTGTCATAACACATGTGAAGACACTTTATACTCTAAAACTGAGGAAAACATTCAAACCTTCCGACTGGCTGCAATCTATAGTTACAACTGCACAGTCAATAAACACATTGCTCGTGCCCCCCTGCCATTATCTGAAGTACGGTACGTGTGCATGTGCACAGAACTGGCAATCAGGTTTCTTTTTGCATTTTTTATATTAAATTAGAAAAATGTATTTTACCCCATTTCACAGTAACAGTAAGGAACTTCAGGAAGGGGAGGGGGTACCCTTATGCGTTGCCTACGGACACGTGTCATGAGGAGTGGAATTACTTGATAAAGCCCCCTGTATGCAGCTTATCTGTTAACGACAATAATGCCTGGTACTTGCTAAAGTGATGCTTCAGGTAAGTCATGTAAAGCCAGTAAGTCATGTTTCTGTACTTATATACTGCATATCTATATATTATATATCGATGTGTGTGAACTGCATATCTATATATTATATATCTATGTGTGTGTGTGCACTGCATATCTATATATTATATATCTGTGTTTGTGTACACTGCATATCTATATATTATATATCTATGTGTGTATACTGCATATCTATAGTATATATCTATGTGTGTGTATACTGCATATCTATATATTATACAGTATATCTATGTGTGTGTATACTGCATATCTATATTTATTTATTTTATTTAGTTTTTGTTGACCGGGTAAGTGCACTAGACAAATCCTGCTTATTTTCAGGCACAACCCGGGGGAGGGGGATACAGATGAATGCCAACTGACCTTGAACCAGATTAAGCTGTTGGTGGTATTTTTTTAGTGAATGAGGGAAATTTGGCCAGGACACAGGGAAAGTCCCTACTGCTTTCGAAAAGTGCCATGGGATCTTTAACATCCACCTGAACTACCACCAATCCAGGTAGATGGGACCTCGGTTTAAAGTCTCATCTGAAAGATGGCACCTCAGAAGTGCAGCACCCCTCTCATGCTGCACTACAGTATCAATACTGGGATATTAACCCAAGTGCCAGATGTGGGAACTGAACCCACAGCCCTCTGATCTCCCGGCCTCAGAGGCGAGTGTGCTACCTACTGAGCCACTGACACTATATATTATATATCTATGTGTGTGTATACTGCATATTTATATATTATATATTTATGTGTGTATATATGTATGGATATAGATCATGACATTACAAAATCTATGTTATTGCATGCATTAGACTTGAAGCAAAGCATAAAAAGTAGTCAAATAAGAAATTAGGGTGAAATGTCCCTAGAACCATAGCAGATACGTGGTGTGGTGTTCCTAAGGGGTGGAACAATCATGTGAAGCAGTGTCGGTGTTACCCTTATACCCTTATTCTGGCACCCTCTATGCAAGCATGCTGTGTCAGTGTTTAATATCTATAACTTTTTCATTGGGAGTTTTTGTCACAAAACAATGGAATGCCCTATCCTGGGCTAATATCTGATGAACCTAAAAGCTTCGGGTGTCAGATCTGCGTATGTGTTTGTTAACCTTGCACAAAAAAGTGTTAATGTGGGCATGTTTTGGTGTTTTTGGCACTTCACAGCACCAAAAGTAGCAAACCAACTGTTTTGAAACTTGCCATGCCCTTAGCCTCTAGGATTATGGGGGTACATGCCCATTTTCAAACCCCTAGTCCTAAAACAGACACCTTATGAACTGTCACTGATAGGTGTTTGGACACAAAACCTAACCTCAACCACACCAGTATAATACACATGCAGTGGTGCCAGCCAGGATACAACAAGTAATGCTGCAGTATATCACAAAATGGTGCAGTATGCTGCAGGAAACAGTGTCATTTAATGGCAAGTCAGCCCATTTGTCATGCAGTTGTAACCCCTAGGGGGCACTATCTCATGGGCTACTACCCCTGCCTGTTCAGCCAACAACAGGTTGAGGGGCCTGGATCCAATGGCTGGTGCCCCCACCCAGAGGTCGGGGTTCAGACAGTTGAAATCGACTTGGTCACAGCCCTCTGGGCTACTGCAACCCCCCTTTCTTCCCACTAGTGGCTCCCACACATTATTAACAGTACCCCAGCAATATACACTTACCCTCCGGATAGGTGTAATCCCCTGAACTCACGGGACTCCCTGTGGAATAAGACGCAAAACACAGTTGCCTAGATACAGTATTTTAACATAAACACATAGTTCAGCCAGTGTATATTTGCAAAACAACCAATCTGATTTATTCAAGGGGGAAATAACAAGGACAGGGGGAAATCAAGTTGATTAGCTTAATCTCACTACTATATCAGAGCTCTGTGCACAGGCTAACCTCCCTAACAGTCACTGTCACTGGGTACCCAGGCAATAAAGGGCTAGCCAAGTCCGGTGCAGCTGGATGGGGCCCTGAAGAATAAATACTTGTAAAATACCACTTTTGTAGTTGAGAGCCAGCAGGCTCAGTTCGTGCAGCCAGAGAGGGAAAAAGCCCAAACTTGCAACCTATAAATCAAATTACAGGGAGCTACCCTGGTACTTTACTCACGACTCTGGAGACAGCACAGTTCTCTCTCTCTCTCTCTCTCTCTCTCTCATTCAGGACACAGCCTGTGGTGAGACACTTGACACATTTATATGTAACAACAGAGGGGTACCATACCAGGCAGCTGCTCCTAGGGCCTGACCAAACTCACAGCTAATCGGGGAGTCACAATGCAGCTTCACTTTTCCTGACAGACCGAGCGTGATTCAGCAGATTCTCCAGTCCTCTACAGGGTGAGCCTGGTAGGTAGCTGAGCTTTTGCATAGCCTCCTCTGACTGCTTCCCAGCAGATTTTGTCCGATACTCACCGGCAACTGAGCCACCTGAATTTGGCCTTCCACACGCACTTCCCGCGTGAAAACTCAATGGCACAGGAGCCCAGAGCTCCTTCCTCGCTCACTGCCTCAACGACTCTTCCCCTTGGCAGTTTGGGCAGGAAAACTCAGTTCGGGTGCCACCCGGTCCCATTGGTGGGCCGCAGATGCCAGTCACTTAATTCGGCCCTCATTGGTGCAAAAGGCGCCACAGTCCAGAACTTCATTTCCCAGAATTACTGGCTGTATCCCCTATGGCCAGCCAGCTCCAAAGAGAGTCCTGATTCGGGTTGGCTCAAGCGGTCTCCATTTTAGTTACCCCTCTCTACCCCATTGGCCCAGTTCAACAATCCAGGTCCAAAATGGATGGACCAAGCACACAAAGTCCCAGCTGCAATGAAAGCAGGTTAGATAACTGTAACTTCACTAATACTCTAAATGATTATAGCCAAACAGTTACACCTATCAGAAGGGCTCCCTTTGCGCTTACAGCGACTATAAAATTGGAGCGATTCCACTGCAGCTCAGGTGGAATTCGAGCAGTGAAACCCCAGTCACCCTTGTACAAGCCACTGGAGCTTTCGAGCAGGCAGCTCTGAAAGAGACAGTACTGGAGGCCGTAAAAGCACTCACAACACCCGCATCTGGTGGCATTATGCCGAACACCAGTTAGGCAAGGAGCATTTAGGCAAGCTCCGGGAAGGTTTTTAGGGACCCCCATTTGTAGGGGGGTTACACAGTATTTTGTGACATGTCACTTACTGCAAGTTACTTTGTTGCACTGTGAGTGGCTTCACTGTAGGTATATTAACATTTTGCCAGAATACAGCAACACTCTAGCCAGTGAGGGAGCAACCCCTGACATGTCTCCTGCACTAAACACTGATGCTCTTTTCTGTCCCCACTCTTATGGTCCCACTCTGTTAGTGCATGCGAAGGGTCTGTTACCACAACACAGACAGAGCTGGACCCACTAGCATCACACGGTGTTGTGCCTGTTAACACCAGGGGCTGTGGTTGATTGTGTGCATGTGTACCTACATTCTGTAAATGAGCAGGGCTGAAAACAAAGTCTTAAAGTCAGAAAAGGGCTGGAAGAACATCATCCAAGAGTAGCAAATTCTTTTTTTACTCCCCTTATCTACCTTCTTGGTTGGAATGGTACTTTTCATGATGGAAGCATCCCTTCAGACATTGGGCTCTTTACGCTTTTGCTGGGGGGAGTTTTAAAACTGATCTGTCTAACAAAAAATGCAACGCAGCACACTGTGACACAGCTGCCCTCTGTGTTCAGTGCTGGACATTGAACATTACGGGCCACTTACCTGAAGACTTCTGCTACACTTGTTTCTGCAATTTCACCATATTTGACTAGAAATTAAAGCTAATAAACTTTTAAATTAACAGTCAATCATTCAAAAAACATTATTAATATCTGTAAAAGGAACTTTCTTTTGAAGTAACTGTAAGTTTTGTAAGGAGCTGAAATAATGCGATGGGTCATATCTGCATGCTCTCCGTAAGCGTGTGGGTCTTCCCGAGACCCATAAAATTGTCAGAGTATGTGTTTCTGGAGAGGAAATCGGAGGGTACAAAACAGACTGGGCACTCAAAACTTACAAAGACATCATTTCACTTAGTGGATTGTAGTGCAAATATACTTTTATTAAGGTGCCGAGAAGCACACAAAATTAAACAATGACCAAGCGAGCAGCTTACATCATGCCTAGAAGGTGCAGGGGCACTCAAACACTTTATACCAGCAAATCCATGACTGAGATTAAGGGGAAGACAGGTGGCCTTTGACTTCACACAAGCATGGCCATGTAGGCACAGGGATAATGACAGGTGGCCTGACACTTCATATCAGCATGGCCATGACTGAGAGCTGTGTTCCTACACTTCTGTGCCTGGGTTCCTAAACTACTGTGGCTGTGTTCCTGCAGCCACACTACCGTGGCTCAGTTCTTACACCTACTCTTCTGTGGCTGGGTTCCTCCACTTCTACAGCTTTGTTTTCCCACTTCTGCAACTGGGTTCCTATACTTCTACGACTGGATTCCTTCACTTCTGTGACTGGGTTCCTCCAGTTCTGTGACTGGGTTCCTAAACTTCTGTGACTGGGTTCCTACACTTCTGTGACTGGGTTCCTACACTTCTGCAACTGGGCTCCTACAGTTCTGTGACTGGGTTCCTACACTTCTGCAGCTTTGTTCCTCCACTTCTGTGACTGGGTTCCTCCACTTCTGCAACTGGGTTCCTACACTTCTGCAATTTGGTTCCTACAGTTCTGTGACTGGGTTCCTACACTTCTGCAACTTTGTTCCTCCACTTCTGTGACTGAGTTCCTACACTTATGCAACTGGGTTACTACACTTCTGCAACTGGGTTGTACAGATATGGTAAAATTCCAAGGCTATGTGTGAATATTAATGTATTTTAGTGTTCACTCATAACTTTGCTAATTTTCATTATTTTAACACCAAACTTTCAACACAGCTCATACACATGATGGGTGCAATTTTTTAAATCCTGGACAAGATGTGTTTTTGCACTTGTGGTACAAAATTACATTTTGGGACAATACACTATAAATGCCACATGTCATGTTTATAAGGAGAGTTGTAAAATTACTGTTTTGAAAATTTGGAGTCAAAATAAAAGAACATTACAAGTATTAAGAAGCTTTTTGGGTAGTGCCACTGTTTACCCCAGCGGGTATGCTTTGTGATCCTTTGCTGGTGAGCTGAGTGTGAGGGAAAGCTCAGTGTTCCAGCTAGATTGGGTAAGAGTGGGCGGGTGGAATTGTTACGTAACCCCCCCCAGCTATGGAATCAAGGCTGCAGGGTTACCCACACAGGCACAGGTACCATATAGTGAAGACAGCTCTTCTTTTGGCATAGAGCCCTGCACCTCTGCACCCATAGGTGACAGAGAGCCCTGTGTATTGGCAGACAGATGGACTCTTTGCCCTGTGTGTCCATCTGCAGCCACACTGAAGTGTATGGATCAGAGGGCCCTGGCTTTCACAGCCCACTAGACAGCTCCATGAATCCTTGAAATTCATCACTGCATAGAAGGGCAGGGCCCATGAGGGCCCTGTACTTCTGTAGACAAACAGAGTCTTCCCTTGGTGCAGAGTCCAAAGGGCACTGCATGAATGCATGTGTTCATGTAGGTCCCAAAGGGCCCTGCAAGAATGAGGATACAATTCCACTATCTCAAAAAGGAAGGAACTTCTTTGCAAAATACTTCATTGAGGCATCACTTGGGGTTCAAGTTAATGCCACAAAAGTTGGGAAATATGGCATTAGGATTTTCAACCCTAACTCCCAACCCCCCAAGCAGCAAAAGGAAAAACAGTAGGGTCTGGGGTCTTCAGAGTCTTAGCGAATCAGTGGTGGGGTCTTCCTTGGGGTTGTCATCCCTAATGCCCACCCTGTTCCCTGAGCAAACAATGTCAAATGTGATCTTCTTTCTTCACACAGGGCTGCAGGGCCCTGTGCGAAGAAAGCTATAACAGGCAGTGTTGGCAACATGTGGCAAGACATACTTCTCTACCTTTGAAGACTGTATCACTGTGAGGCACTACTTGGCAGCTGTACCTTGTGCTTTGGACAGGAGATTATGTGCTGGTGGGGGGAAGGGTAGGCATATGGGTTGACAACCCTTAGGAAAACCCCATCACTGATTTATCATGACTTCAGAGACCCAAAACCCTAATGTTTTTTTCTTTTGCTGCTTGTGGGGCTTAGCTTTGGAAACCCTAACTCCACATTTCCCTACTTTTGTGACATTAACTTGAACCCTAACTAGTGCATTAATAAAGTTTTTTTGTAAAGAATTATGATGTATTTTCTGTTTTGTGCTGTTCAAATGAATATTTGATGACCCACTGAACTTTCTTTTTTTTTTAAGAGTTTTTCTGTGTGTGAACTTTTTTTCTTGTTATGTGATAAAGTAGGATTTTAATTCTCAAAACAAAATGTTCTACATGTAAGATATATTTATTTATTTCCAAACTGGGGTAAGGTTTGCTCTTTGAGCTAGTGTAAAATAAGCCAGTTTCTCTTCTCACACTCTCAACTGCTTTAGGTGGAACATTCTTCATTTACTCCTCAAACACCCTCGTGCATCTCTCTCTCTCTCTCTCTCTCTCTCTCTCTCTCAAATGTCCCAAATTAGGAGAGGCATCCCTTATTTTAGCCCTCAGAACCCCTTTGTCCATAACTCTAAATTATGTCACATTAAGAAGGACATTGCTTATTTTACCCCTCTGAACCCCTTTGTCCATACCTCTAAACCTTCCCACATTAGGAGGAATGTCCCTCATTTTACCCCTCAGAACTCGTGTGTCCAAACCCCTTAACTATCCCACATTAAGTGGGACATCCCTTATTTTACCTTTCAGAAACCTTCTGTCCACACTGTTCAACAGTTCCACATTAGGATGGAGGGGCCTCATGTTACTCCTCAAAATCCCTCAGTGCATACCTGTCAATTATTCCACTTTAGGTAGGATACCCCTCATGTTATCCCTTAGAACCCCTCTGTTCACATCGCTTGACTATCCCACATTAGGTGGGGCAGACCTCATTTTACCCCTCAGTACCCCTCTGTCTCCTTTTAGAAACTTGCTACAGTGGTAGTCATGCAAAACTCAACCAGGTACTGACATACTGCTGGGGTATACTGAGGCAGAGTCATATTATAGCCAGTGCAAACTGTAACATGAGTGCCTCAGTATACCTGCAGCATTACCTCAGGGCTCAGCAACCTTTGTACACCTACCACTGTAGGCTTCACTGCCAGCAAAGTGTTCTTTGCAGTGGGGACACAGCTTACACAAACCCTACAGCTGGCTGCTTCCCATGACAGTTCCTTCTCAACCTTAGACTCTACTGACATCTGCTGGCATGTACAGTAATAGTACCAAATGAGACCATGTACAAACTAATGTTTAGAAGTGACATATTGTGTTCATCAATTTTCTAAACTACTGCATATATGGTTAATGCATTCTAAATAGCATTTTCCGTGACTTTGTACATGTCCCTTTATGACAATACCTGTGGTTTCATATGAAATACATGCAGCCAACTGGGACTAGACCATGATTCTAGCACAATTCTGGTGAAATGCTGGCCCAGCAGTTACCGTGGCAATCTTTCCACTATGATCTTTCTGCCCTCTCAGAAGTGAGGTTTACCCACAAACATAGCAGCAGTGACATGCATGACTGACTAGGTTTGTAAGAGAGGATTCATTTGTATGGAGCATCCTTTTATTCTGATCGAGAAATTCTAAAGGCTCCTACATAGCAGGTAGAACTTTATGAAGGACTAACCACAACTCAGAAGAAGGAACTAGAGATGCTAAATTTCAGAGACTGAACATAATGTTTTAGAATGATTATTATGTTTGCTTGCACACATGTGCAAGAAACATAGTGCCATCATCCGAGTTTTCGGAGGTGTGTCACCCCCTCTTCCAATTCAGTCAGTGTGTTGGCAGGCACAGCCCCAGTCCACCAATGCATGTGGGAGCTGTCTATGATAGCTCCAAAATGCAGTGGTATACAGTTGAAAGGGGGAGCTACGCTGCAGTGAGCAGCGATCAGATATCGCTTGCTCATGCACAGCCCCCACACACACACACATTACGCGCCAAGGTAACGTACACTGTGTGCTGCCCCCATGCCCATACTGTAATGGCCGACGGGGTACCCAATCCCCACTCAGCTCCACGCCCCCAAAGCATCCAGGTGCCACACTGGGAGCCCACCCCACCATGGCAAAATGATGTAATGGCCGACGGGGTGCCCAATCCCCTGTCGGCTCCACTCATCTCTCCCCACCCCCACCCCCCATGCTGTCACTGATGGGGTGCCCAATCCTCATCGGCTTCACTGTTCTCCTCCCAGTACAGGTGCCACACTGTGCCCACCCCAGTGTGGCAACAGATATCATGGCCGACGGGGTGCCCAATCCTCCGTCGGCTCCATGCCCCCTGCAGTCATCCTTCTGTCATGCTGGGGAGCCCACCCCAGCGTGGCAAATGTCCAGCGTCGTCCTCATAAAAAAAACCTGAAAATCAAAAAGCGGTCCGCCGCTGAGTCTGCCCCACCCGCGCCACCACTGTGCACCCTGCCTCCCACACCCCCTCACCCCATACTTACCTCCAGTCCGTACGATGATCTTGGTGGACCAGGAACACGTCTGCACTCTTCAAAGCCGACCACCGAACTGAGGAAATGCCGGTAAGCTGTATAATGGGATAGATTGGGGTTTTCAACTTTATTGCATATCTCAGGCATTTTTGGAACTTTTACCAAATTTTCAACATAGGTTTTTGGGACCCTCCTCATGAATTCTTGCACTGTCATGGCGTTACTTCGGCCCAAAGGGTGATTTCGCAGCCACTGCGTGAAATCACCTTTCCAGAATGATTAACAAAACGACACTGCCAGTGTTCATAAGGTGGGCTCCCAAAAGACTATTTTGAAAATTTGGTGGAAAATTCCTAAAATGACTGTTTTACTAGCGCATACAGCAGTTCCTATGCACGCTCGTAAGTTCGCGAATTTTCAATATTTTCACTCCAGATTTTCAACATTGCCATTTTACCACACCTTCTTATGAACAGTACAGCTGTCATTTTTCACATCTTGCCCAAAATGTGTTTCCGCCCATGTAGCGCACAATGGCGCAGTTGGTGTGTGAAATCAATGTACAGGATACATTAAGAAAATCACAGTGACACTGCTCATGAGCAGAGGTCTTAAAATGGCTATGTTGAAAATTTGGTGAAAAAATTCCAAAAAAAGACTGTTTTATGAGCGTGCGTTGTACAGTTCCTTCGCACGCTCGTAAGTTCACGAATTTTCAATATTTTCATTCCAGATTTTCAACATTGCCATTTTACCACACCTCCTTATGAGTAATACAGCTGTCATATTTCACATCTCACCCAAAACGTGTTTCCGCCTATGTAGTGCACAATGGTGCAGTCGGTGTGCGAAATCAATGTATGGGACAAACTAAGAAAATCACAGTGACACTGTTCATGAGCAGAGGTCTTAAAATGGCTATGTTGAAAATTTGGTGAAAAAATTCCTAAAAATGACTGTTTTACAAGCGTGCGTTGCGCAGTTCCTACGCACGCTCGTAAGTTCACGAATGTTCAATATTTTCACTCCAGATTTTCAACATTGCCATTTTACCACACCTTCTTATGAACAGTATAGCTGTCATTTTTCACATCTCACCCAAAACGTGTTTCCGCCTATGTAGCGCACAATGGCTCAGTAGGTGTGCGAAATCAATGTACGAGACAAATTAAGAAAATCTCAGTGACACTGTTCATGAGCAGAGGTCTTAAAATGGCTATGTTGAAAATTTGGTGAAATAATTCCTAAAAATGACTGTTTTACGAGTGTGCGTTGTGCAGTTCCTATGCATGCTCGTAAGTTCACAAATTTTAAATATTTTCACTCCAGATTTTCAACATTGCCATTTTACCATTACCTCCTTATCATGGTACAGCTGTCATTTTTCACATCTTGGCCAAAATGTGTTTCCGCCCATGTAGCGCACAATTGCGCAGTCGATGTGCGAAATCAATGTATGGGACACATTAAGAAAATCACAGAGACACTGTTCATGAGCAGAGGTCTTAAAATGGCTATGTTGAAAATGTGGTGAAAAAATTCCTAAAAATGACTGTTTTTCGAGCGTGCGTTGCGCAGTTCCTATGCATGCTTGTAAGTTTGCGAATTTAATATTTTCACTCCAGATTTTCAACATTGCCATTTTATTGCACTTCCTTATGAACAGTACAGCTGTCATTTTTCACAACATGGCCGAAGTGTGTTTTCACACTTTCAGCTCAGAGATGCATGGTCGCTGTGGGAAATCATTGTTCGGGACAGATAAAGAAAATCACAGTGACACTGTTCATGATCGGAGGCACCAAAATGCCTGAGTTGACAATCTGCTGTAAAAAATCCCCAACCTAATTATATTACGGGTGTGCATTGCACAGTTTCTATGTACGCTCGTCACTTCACCATTTTTATGTTGCTTGCACGCATGTGCAAGAAACATAGTGCCATCATCGGAGATTTCGGAGGTGTGTCACCTCCTCCTCCAATTCAGTCAGTGAGCTGGCAGGCGCGGCCCCTGTAAGCCAATGCATTTTGGAGCTGTCTATGATACGCTCCAAAATGCAGTGGCATACAGTTGAAAGGGGGAGCTACGCTTCAGTGAGCAGAGATAAGAAGCCCACTGAAGTGTAGCTCCCCCACACGCAGGCGGCAGCCGCTTCGCGACTTATCATGAGCTGACGGGTGCCCAATCCTCACGGGTTGAGCTGTGTCCCTCCTCCCCAGTTAGTAGGTGCCACGCTGGGAGCCCACCCCAGCGTGGCAATGAATCTTGGCTGACGGGGTGCCCTAATCCCCGTCGGCTGAACGCCTCAAATATCTCTTATGCCATGCTGGGAGCCCACCCCAGCATGGCAAACGGTCCACTTACGTCTTTTTTTTTTTTTAACCTGAAAATGAAACGGGTCCCTCGAGCATCTCCCACCCCCGCCCCAGAACCCGGCACCCACCCACCGCGTGACCCAGTCTTCCCCACGCCCTCACCCCATACTTACCTCCAGACTCCGCGCGACGATCTTCGGTGGACGGAACATGTCTGCACTCTTCAAAGCCGACCGCGAACTGAGGAAATGCTGGTAAGCTGTATAATGGCCTAGATAGGGGGTTTCAACTGTTGCATATCTCAGGCATTTTAGAATTTTTGCACCAAATTTTCAACATGAGTTTGGGACCTTCTCATGAATTATCACTGTCATGGCGTTATTCGGGCCTGAAGGGTGATTTCGCGCAGTGACTGCGCAGTGACTGCGAAATCACCCTTCGGGCCTGAATACCACCATGACAGTGACATCATTCATGAGAAGGGGTCCCAAAAACCCCATGTTGAAAATTTGGTGCAAAATTCCAAAATAACTGTTTTACGAACGTGCATTGCGCAGTTCCTACGCAGGCTCGTAAGTTAGCAAAATTTCAATATTTTCACTCCAGATTTTCAACATTGCCATTTTACCACACCTTCTTATGAGCAGTACAGCTTTCATTTTTCACATCTCACCCAAAATGTGTTTCCGCCCATGTAGCGTAGAATGGCACAGTCGGTGTGCGAAATCAATGTATGGGACAAATTAAGAAAATCACAGTGACACTGTTTATGAGCAGAGGCCTTAAAATGGCTATGTTGAAAATTTGGTGAAAAAATTCCTAAAAATGACTGTTTTACAGGTGTGCGTTGCGCAGTTCCTTCCAGGCTCGTAAGTTCGCAAATTTTCAATATTTTCACTCCAGATTTTCAACATTGCCATTTTACCACACCTCCTTATGAGCAGTACAGCTGTCATTTTTCACATCCTGCCCAAAACATGTTTCCGCCCATGTAGCGCACAATGGCGCAGTCGGTGTGCAAACTCAATGTATGGGACACATTAACAAAATCACAGTGACACTGTTCATGAGCAGAGGTCTTAAAATGGCTATGTTGAAAATTTGGTGAAAAAATTCCTAAAAATGACTGTTTTACGAGTGTGCGTTGCGCAGTTCCTACGCATGCTCGTAAGTTTGTAAATTTTCAATATTTGCACTCCAATGACTTCCAAATACCTAAACAGCACATAGAAGCAAGCAACATTCGGCACTGACAAATGCTTGTTTTAAATATTTTTACTGCAGATTTGCAACATTGCCATTTTTTACACCTCCCCATGAACAGTACAGCTGTAATTTTTTACATCCTGTTCGGAATGTTTTTGCACCTGTGGTGCTAAATGCCGTAGTCGCTGTGCATAAGCAGCTTTCGGCTAACAAACTGATATTCCCCCTGTTCATGAGGCGGGGTCACAAAAAAAAAATGTTGAAAATTTGGAGTGAAAATACCTATGAATGCCTGAGGTATTAGGGTTTCCAACCATAACACCCAACCCTGTAGAGAATGACAGGCATCAGGGATGTGACTTGGGATTCTTGCCTGTAATGCTTATACCAATCCACACCCTGCAGCCAGTGAGAGGCATCGAGGTATGCCTTGGACTCTTTGGCCCCAAAGTTCACACCATTCTCCTATATCGCACCCATCTCACCGTATTTCCTAATGGAATGGGGTGCGCATAAGGGCCAAAGACCCCAAGGAACACCGTGACACTTGTCAGTGTCTGCAGGGTGTGGTGTGGTGAAATGGCATGGCTGTTATGCCTGACAACCCAAAGGCACACCCCAATGCCTGTCACTCTCTGCAGGGTGGTGGTGGGGTTAGCTTCAGTTCAATACTTCACTGCCATTCCTATTACGCAGCTCTGTAACTTCTACACTACCACTGCCAATGCCAGCAAGCAAACATTCGGCATTGACAAATGCTTGTCTTAAAAGGCATCTAGCCTGGGCCTACAGAAGCAGAATAATATGAAGTGGAAACTTCTGGCAGTAAGTTGAGGGTATAGCCATATAACTGTATTACCAGACATGTGAAACACAGGATCTGTTTGTAAGCAAATTCCAAATATGACGGGTTCCACCTTGGCATCTGCTAGTTCAGCTTAATGCACATTAAGGCTCGGATATTAAAACAAACACTCCTCTTTTTTATGGAGAGAAAGTAAAGATACATATTTAGTTTAGACAGAAAGAAATTTGTAACTTTTTAAAGATTTACCATGGGGGGAGTGTGTGCTTCACTCTGTTTGCCTATTTGAAAGCAAAGCTCTTCTCATTGTGGACGGAGAGGGAAAAGGAGATATCAGTTTGGGGATTGAGATTGGGTGCAGAATAGCATAGCTTTGATCTTTCTGCCATTGACAATGGTGCTTCTGATTTGTTTTTGTTTACCTTTCACTTTATGCTCCCTCTGTCTCTGTCTTGCCCCCTCTACTGCCACCAATCCCATCACCTGACTTCTTCCAGATTTACCACAACTCTGTCCTCCATGGCTTATCCCCCATGGCAGAGTCGTAGGGGTTTCCAGTGCCCCTTCAGAGGTATGTATCTGGTAGTATTGCTGCGTAGACAGCCAGCACAAGGCCTGCCAGAGATCATTTTCATCCTGACCAATAAGAATGATTTTCCTTGTTCTTCTCAGTCCCCCAAAGTGCTAGCAGTGAAGGTGCACATGCGTGTGCACACAAGTATCTCTATATGCACACATGTGATGAATAGCATGCACATTCAAGCCTGCATAGCATGTGCACATACACGTGCATAGTGTGTGCACACAAGCATGCATACCGTATGCACACAAGTGTGCATAGTGTGTACACAAGTCTGCATAGCATGTGCACCCAAGCCTACATAGCACCTGCACACAAGCCTGGATAGTGTGTGCACACAAGTCTGCAAAGCACATGCAAACAAGCCTGCATAGCATATCATGTCCACACAAGTGTGAATAGTGTGTGCACACAAGTGTGCATAGCATGTTCACATAAGCATGCATAACATGTGCAGGTAAATGTGCCTAGTGTGAGCACACAAGCATGCATAGTGTGCACATATAAGTGTGCATAGTGTGTGCACACATGCATGCATAGCATCTACACACAAGCCTTCATAGTTTGTTCACAAAAGCGGGCAGAGCATATGCACATAACCAATAGCATAGCATGTGCTCACAAGACAGAATAGCTTGTGCACTCAACCATGCATAGCATGTGCACACAGGAGAGAATAGCATATGCACTCAACCATGCATAGCATGTGCACACAAGAGAGAATAGCATGTGCACTCAACCATACATAGCATGTGCTCACAAGAGAGAATAGCATATGCACTCAACCATGCATAGCATGTTTACAAAGAGACAATAGCATCTGCACTCAGCCACGCATAGCATGTGCACACAACCATACATAGCATGTTCACACAAGCCTGCATAGCCTATATACACACAAGCCCACATAGGGTGTGCACACAAGCAAGCATAGAAGGTGCACACAAGCAAGCATAGAAGGTGCACACAAGCCTGCATAATGTGTGCACACAAGCATGCATAGAATGTGCACACAACTATGCATAGTGTATGCACACAAGCATGCTTACCATGTAGACACAAACATGCATAGCATGTGCACACAAAGGTGCACAGCATGTACACATAAGCCTGCTAAGTATGTGCACAGAAAAGCACATAGTGTGTACACACAAGCTTGTATAACATATGCACAAAAGCCTGCACAGTATGTGCACATAAGCCTGCATAGCATGTGCACACAAATGTGCATAGCATATACACACAAGTTTGCATAGCATGTACTCACAAGCATGCATAGCATGTGTGCACAGGCATGCCTAGCACATGCACACAAAAGTGCATAGTGTGTACACACAAACCTGCATAGCATGTGCACATAAGCCTGTGTAACATGTGCACACAAAAGTGCATAGCGTGTACACACAAGCATGCATAGCATGTGCTCACAAGCATGTACAGCATGTGCACACAGGCATGCATAGCACATGCACACACATGTGCATAGCATGTACACACAAGCATGCATGTTATGGTACCAGCCAGCATCCTCCCTCCTTGAATTAGTGCTACCTACAGCTCCTCCACTGGTTGCACAGGTTGCACTCGCATGGTGGCAGCTGTCTCTCGGAAGAAGAGATGAGCATCCATTGGGACGCTCTGTCCTTCAACCTTGAGCTGGCCCCGATGACCCCTAGCTGGCCCTGATGACCCCTAGCTTGCCCCGATGACCCTGGTGCATTCCCCAACACAGGTCACAGGTGTTTGAAGCGGTAGTGCTATCCCTGTGCTGATGGGGGGGGGTCTCATTTTGCTGAGCTTCCACTGCTTTCAGGTTGGCCTGCATTGGTTCTCAGTATAGGGCCACTGCAACAGAAAACTGTGTTGTGATACCCACCTTATTTTGAACACATTGTGCAGGTAGATTAGTAATGAACATTGGGAATAGCAGGGAGCCAGGAACACAAAACACACAAAAGGCACACACCACATACTTAGCTTCCATAGAAGCAATAGCAGGAGGACAAAAATAAGAAATGAATAGATTTATTGTGTGCACACAGTACAGCAGAAAGAGAACAACCCTGGCACTTCCCATCCTAGAATTACACTTCATCAGGGGCCTAAGATAGAATCCTGGGGCATGCCTTGCTTGAGGGGTTCAAGTTTTGAGAAGGTGGTGCCAATGGCAACCATCTGTGTAGGCCTTTTTCTCAAGGGAAAAATCTGGGACACAATATAATGGCACCACTGGACACCAGGGAGGAAGACAGGAATGAAGAGTGGTTGGAGCCACTGACTACCATGATACACTGTGGCCCAGAAGGGGGCCATTAAGGTGGAAGTAGGTGGGGGGTGTTTCATTGGCAATGCTGGGGTTTACTAGCCATTTAGGTGGCACTGTGCCGTGTTTCAAACTTGTGCACCCTACCAGCATGTTTGCAGACCCAAACCCTGTGTGCACCTTCTAACATCAGACCATTTCAGTTGAATTGTGCCATTGTTGCAAGTGGACACCTCCCCTATAAATATGCAAGTTTATGTGTACCGCCCCAAAGGTGGCAGTGGAATAGGGTTATGAAGGCAGCGTCTGGTTCTGGGTAAAGGCTCACAGAGTGGTTTCTCTCTTTGCCATTTTTGCACTTAACAGGCTGCTTAAATAACTTGCAATTTCTGACTGCACCTTACCTGCACTGTCTGCACAGCATCAGATTTATACCTAGACATTGTTTCTGCCAAGAGACTATTTCTGCTGTTTCAGAGCGGAGGTATTATGTCAACACTCCTGTTTAAATACTTTATAAAACTGTGAAGTCTGTGAAAAGACTTACCATATGTGTGTTACTGTATATCTTTGAATGTTTTCTTCTTTTCTGTTTTGCTAATAAGATTTTCTTTCTGACAGTGCTAGGCGTGATGTGTGGAACAGTACCCTACCTGGAGGCTGACATAGTCCATTCTGTTCCTCCCTATACATCATCAGCACCGTGACCTCACTGACTGTGACATCACTAGTAGCTAATCTCTCACTGCTTCTGGCTCGTGTTACCAGTCAGGCAGCAGGGCATGTGATATAACAATGAGTGAGGTCACATGCTGATGGCATACTGGGAGAAACAGAACTAGATATGTCTGGTTTTAAGTAAAACATTGCTTTTTACATGACACCCAATATTATTAGGAGGAAAAACATCTAATGAACATTGAGAAAAGGAAAAACACTTCAGAAATAGAAGTAAAACAGAAGTGATAAGGGACTACTTCAAAAAATAATGAAACGTTCTGCCTCCAGTAATTTGGCACTACTAACTCTTGGAGGTGCCAAAAACTTATGTAAAAATTCTTCCTCAGTGTAAAGAAAGGGAATATTAACCCAATTACTCTAGGCTTTCTTCAGACTAACACAGCACCACCAGCTTGCAGCCTCTTTTGAACCTTTGCAGGTACAAAATCACCAACACTGGAAAAAGATGGCACCACCCACCAGCATATGTTACAAAAAAAACATTTACTGCTATCAAATGTGCAAATAGCAAACAATACTCACAATGACATGCTACAAGGGTTAGTAGCTTCCTGACAAAGCACACATTTGCAAAACTAGTCGGGCCACCAAAGAAACATAGAATTTGTTGGCAGATAAGGTCTTCTTGCCGCACTTAGTCTGCTCCTCTTTTCCCTGCCTATTCTGCCACCAGAGAGCCTACCTTGTCTCCGCCACTCCGCTTTGATACCAGTTTTCCTCATATCTATTCCATGCATGCTTGATGTTTGAAGCCCACCACTGCTTTTGCCCCCCAGTCCCTTGAAGATTGTTCCAGGCATCCACCACCCTTCCAGTGAAGAAATGCTTTCTCACATACCTCCTAAACTTTCCCCCCTCCAGCTTCAATGCATGCCCCCTGGTTCTTGTACACCTTCTCTTTGGAAAAATGCTCCCATCTAGTACCTTATTCACTCCTGTATAGTATTTAAAGGTCTCTATCAAGTCCCCCTCTCCCTCGCCTCTTCCAGAGTTACAGGGTGTACATGTTTAGATCCCTCAGTCTCTTGTCATAGGATATTTGGTGCGGCCCCTGCACCATTTTTGTTTCCCTTCCCTTCCTTGGATGGCTTCTACCCTGGGTACTGTATGTCCTTTCTGAAGTGTGATCTCTAGAACTGGACACAGAATTCCAGATGTGGTCTCACCAATGACCAATACGGTGGCAACACCACCTCCCTCCTGCTGGTGATACCTTCCCTATGCACCTCAGTATCCCACTGGCTTTCCCTACTGTTTTGTCACATTACCTTGCACCTTAAGGTCATCTGTTATGATTACCCCAGGTCCTGTTCCTGTTTAGTGACCATCAATACTACCACCCATTCTATACTCTGTTTGTGGGTTTCTGCACCCAATGTGCAGGATTTTGCACTATTTTTTCATTGCAAACCAACTGCCATACCCCTGACCATTCCATGAGCTTTCTCAGGTCTCCATTCATTCCTCCCCCTCCAGAGTGTCCACCCTATTTGCTGATTTTGGTGTCATCTGCAACAAGCCACACCTTCCCCTCCAGTTCTTCTGTAATGTCACTTATAAAGACATTAAAGAGGACTGGACCCAGTACTGAGCTCTGCGAAACCCCTCTGGTCAGTCTCCCTTCCCTGGGTGTGTGCTGTTAACCACCACCCACTGTTGCCAGTTACATACCCTGTGTACCACCTCAGCTCCCACCCCAAGCTTTCCAGTTTGTTTGTTTTCTGTAATGAGTCTCCTATGTGGCATGGTGTTGAAGACCTTGCTGAAGTCTAAGTAGGCTATGTTAACTGCTCCTTCCTGATCTATTTCTCTGGTCACCCAGCCAAAGAAATCTATCAGGTTTGTCTGACATGATCTCCCTTTCATGAATCTTTGCTGCATTGGGTTCTGTAACATGTCAGATGCAAGGTAATCTACCAGTCATTCCTTTAGAAGTGACTTCATTAGTTTCCCCACTACTGATGTCAGTCTGACCGTCCTGTAGGTGCCAGCCTCTTCCCTGCTGCCTCATTTATGGAGCAGGACTACATCTGCCCTTCTCCAGTCCTCTGGGACTACCCCTGTATCTAGTAACTTATTGAACAGGGCTGTCAGAGGTGCAGCCAGTACCTTTCTGAACTCCTTCAGTACCTTTGGATGTACCCCATCTGGCCCAATAGCCTTGTCCACTCTCAGATTAGCAAGTCCCTTTGGGTCTCTTTCCTCTTTAAATGTACTTGTGTCTACTTCCCTCCCTCCAGTAGCTCTGCAAAATATGTTGTCCATCACCTGCCATTGTGAAGACAAAAGTATTTGTTCAGGACATCTGCTTTTTCCTGATCATCACATGCACAGTCTCCCTCTACACCCCTCAGCCTCACAATTATTCCCCTTGTGTTTCTTTTTTCACTTATATAACTAAAAAAGGACTCATCCCCAATTGTTACCCCCTGGCTATTCTTTCCTCAATTTGTTCCTTAGTGCCCTGCAATGCCTTCCCTGCTTCCCTCTGTTTTTGCCGGTACATCTCTTTATCCTCTTCTCTTTGCATCTCCTTGTATCTCCCAAATGCTGCCCTTTTTGCCCTTACCCTTGCTGCCACCTCCCTTGAGAATCATATTGGTCTTTTTTACCTCCTGCTTTTGCTCATCTCTTTTACACTGTGGTTTTGTTGCTTTCACTATTGCATCCCTTAATCTGGTCTCCTGTCCCTATACCATATCAGGGTAATTTCCCCCGACACAGTGCCTCTGAGACATTCACCTATTTATAAAAAGTCTGCTCTTCTGAATCCCAGAATCCTCATCCTTGTGTGGCTCTCCTCTGCTGCCATCCTAATATTGAACCACACTGTCTGGTGATCATTGGTCCCTAGGTGGCATCCCTCTCTGACATCCACAACAGTTTCTTGTTTGTATGCACCAGATGCAGTATTGCCTCATCATGAGTGGGTTCCTTGACTAGCTGCCCTAGAAATACACACTGCAGGGAGTCTAGGATGACCCTACATCTAGACAAGACCACAGCAGGGGAGGCTGCAATCAATATCTGGTAGATTAAAGCCCCCATCAGCAGGACCTCCCCCTTATCTGCCATCTTACTAATGATGTCCCCCATTTCCTTGTCTAAATCCTCCCCCTTTGCTAGAGGTCTTTAAATGACCCCAGTGTGAATGGAGGCTCCAGCTGCTGTCTCCAGGGTGACCCGCAGAACCTCCAGTCCCTCTATACCACCTTGTATTTCTGCTGCCTCGATATCTTCCCTGACATATAACACAACCCCCAGCTTTTCCTGTCTTCCCTGTCCTTCCTGAACTGCATGTATCCTGGTGCACAGTGACTCAGTGATGGCCATTATGTCCCGGTCTGCCTCCTCCATGATAGCCTCAGGATCTGGAATTTTATTTACAACACTTCTTGCATTCGCACACATGACTCTCCATATATTTCACCCATCCTGCTTGTAGCCTACTTCCTTCAGTTGGCCTTGCTTAATTTTCCCCTCTCATATTGCTATGTTTGCACCTTGCCCCTTTGTCTCCCGTTCCCTTTTTTGCCTTTAAACTGTTCCTTGGGGGAGTTTTCTTCCCTCAGATTTTCCATCCCTCCTAATACATTTTTTGTTCGGGGGGGGGGCAGTATAGCTTCTTTCTGACCTTCTGCCATCTGGTTTAAATACTGGTCAAAGTAACATTTAGATCATCCACTGAGGACTGCAGTTCCTCTACTAGATGGATGCAGGTCATCACCTTTGTATAGGCTCACATCCTCCCAAGTTGGTTTCCAATCCCCAGTGTAGCTGAATCCCACCCCCCACCCAACACCCTCACCATTCCTTCAACCACAAGATGATGAAACTCCTGATGCAGATTTGCCCATCCTCCCCTCATCCACATACAGGTAGCACCTCAGTGAAGGCCACCGTGTGCGCTGCTTGTTTTAGATCCCTCCCCAGATCCCTGAACTCTCTCTGAACAATCCCAGCTGCATCCCTAGCTAGGTCATTGGTTCCCAGGTGCATCCCTAGCTAGGTCATTGGTTCCCAGGTGGACAATGATATTCAGTCCACCTTCTCTGGTGCCCTAGTGATCCTTAGGATCTGCTGACCATCTTTTCAAGCCATGTGCCAGATAGGTACTTTACTTCCCTCTCCACCCCTCTCCCCATTCCCAAATCTATCCCACTAATGACTGGGTCCTCTGCCACCCACTTTGGGTTCTCCCGTTTGGGGACCCCAACATTCTCGCCTGCCGCTATTATGGGTGCCAGTTCCTGGCAGCCCCATCCTGCCAAAATGGCAAAGGAGCTGTGTAGTGGCACTGGTTTATGAATTTTCCCCTGCCCTGCCACCCTCACCTTTCTGGAGCCCACAACTGTCCAGCTGGCCCTCCTTCCCCAAGGTATCCTCTAGGGAACCAGCGGTAGACCTGGTGGCCTCTGGGTGAGGGACAAGGCCATATGGATCCTTGTCAGCTTGGCACAGAGTCTAGTGACCTCCTCCTTCAACCCAGATAGGTGCATGCATATGGGGCAGTACCTCCATCTCCAAAATATCTCCCTGATGACTGCTGCTCCACAGCCACTGCACTGCACTGTACCACTCCCATTTCTGGCCATGTGTTCAACCTTGCGCTCCTTACTGCACCCTGTCCCACTGTTTTGCTCTACCCCTTTGAACCTCCTAGCAGTCTTTCCTATGTCACACTACCCCAGATAGGGTGTCTCCTGACTTTATCTTTTATCCTTGCTTTTCCATTTATTATCTTCTTTAAATTCCTCCCTGCTCCCCGCTACCTCTTTACTACTAAATCTTTCCCCTTAGTGTCCCATGAGAAACTAGAAACCTTACTGCACCTTACCCTAGCTTGGGTATCCCACCTATTCCCACTAGTGGCCTGCCTTCTCTAACCTTTCCCTGCAGTGAGTGTAACAATAGTAGTGACCAGGTGTAGCAGCCCCCCAGACTCACCTGGGCTGTTCCAGGGCCCTCAGGTCCACACTGCACACTCCTTCAAGGGGGCCAGCCTGGGTTCACAAGTGGACAATGATATGCAGGAGTAGAATGGTGAGGTGCCTCCACCTAATGTAATGAAATGGGATACCTGTGGCATAAACTCCAGGTTACCACCCCCCAGGAAAATATAGTAACTGCCCCACGGTACCTTCCCCACACAGAAAATGCATTCACTTTCCAATAACCAGCAATAACAAATTGTACCATAAATCAACTTTTCATTTTATTATAGAGAGGGGGTGAACAGGGGAGAACATAGCACAACAATGATAAATGGCCACAACATCTGTGCCCCACACTGTCTCCAATACTTCCCACCTGCAGGTGCACCTGGCTTCTCCCACAGATGTTTAGAAACAGTCTGTAAATTGTGGTGGGTACCTCACTGAAGTTGCTCCAAAGGCATGGATGCAGCAGAGATAAACAGTCTTGTAACTGGTGAAAGGAATACCTTTGTTGGGGCCCAATAACTTTTAAACAGATGCAGACTTTAACTTTACTGCCTGGGTGCAGCTTTATACTTGGCGCAATCCTGCCCAAGACTTACCCCCTTTACTAACTAACTAGCAAGCTAAATAAGAACTCCCCTGAGCTGCAGCCCAGAGGTACTTACAGTCTGTAGATTCAAAGGGAGGTTTGCAGAAATTTGCTTCAATGGTACTGTGATAGTATAAGGAGTTGTTGGTGGTGGTGCGCCATGATAGCTGGCACCAGACGAACAGCAGCTTGTCTTCACCCATCAGGTCTTTTAAATCTTCACCTCTAAAGCCTTTGTATGCAGTGTTCACCTGGCAGGCCTCTCAATGTCTTCCTGTCTGGTGGTCTCGGCATTGGTCTGGGGGCACAGCAGACTGGCTGCACCCCCACACTTGTTGCTTGACACACATTTTTCTCTGATGCATAAATGTAGCTGGAATTTAGCTCAGTCTCTAGCCCCAGCACAGCTTCTCTGGAACAGCAACTATAGTGGGGCTTTAACTCAGTCTCGAACCTCTGCGCACACACTTCTAAGGCTAATAACAGTTATGCAGTCCAAAAGCTCTTGCACCTTTGAGGGGGAAATACAGTTGCTCAGTCTCTCTTTCTTGCTCAGGCTGCAAACAGCAGTCCCAGCTCCCAGCAGCAGATTCACCTCTTGCTGGGGAACTCTCTAAGCAGTTCAGCTCTCCTTCATTGTAACACTCGGTTAATCAGGCCCTCCGCCTTTCTACCCAGTTCTGGGGCCAGCAAGGCCCCTGAGTGGGTAAAACAATCTCTTGGGTTAGATATTGCAAACTGCAGCCTCTCCTGGCTGGATTCTCTGGGGACTCTCCTTGTTGGCAAGCTGCAGTATCGTTTTTTAATACTTTTTTCAGTCCCACTATGATTGGCTGCATCTAGGTGGGCTCACAGACTGCCCTTTGGCAATTTTTACAGCTCCCCTTCCTGTGAAGAACTCTATGGGGTTGCCATATTTGTTTATATTTTAAGTCCCAGAGTCTTAGCCCCATAGCTTTTATTTTACGCCTTTACAGGGGCTACCACGTGTTTGTCATGACTTTGCTTTCCCAGTGGGAGCCAGGACACCCTTTGTTTTACTTGTGGGAGCCCCCTGTAGCTGATTAGGGTTCCCAAAACATACTGCTCCCTTCTCGTGCCCATTTAAATGTCCCCGGTAAATGGAACCTGGCTCCTTTAAACATTTCTGTTTTGCCGGACATGCATGAGCAGATGGCATTACACGGCCATCTTTTTTATTTACTTCTTCGCCAGTCCATTTTTCAGCAGCTCCAAGGACTTGTTACAGACACACGCACACACACACACATACACCCTGAGCACCCGGAGGCACAAAGCACACTTTTCAACCTCTGCCCCTTTCTCTGATGGGCCAAGGAGTGCAAGAACATTGGTGGTGCCGCGGCAGAGCTCAAATAGGCAAGCGAGCCCAAATTCCACCAGGGACCACTGAAAGCCCTCCAGCCCTTGCTGCAGTATGAGGGACTGGAGGTAAAAAGGAGGACACGCAGTGGGGATGCAGCCCCAAAAGGTAAGCCCAACCTGGGTTGGAAGGCTTACATAGGTACCTTACCATAGTCGACAAACAGAGTCGCCTGCCACCCTGCTTCTGCTAGCGGATGCCTGCGGACCTGTTACACTCCTTTGCTGTTCCACTCCTTTTCTGGAACATGAGTATGCTAGGGTGTGCTGGATAAGGGCGTCTTCTGTAGTACACTTGTTAGAAGGCACTGAGCCTGTCAGCTCCATCCCCCAATTACACACCTGATTCACAGAACTGGAATCTCCTCAGCCCCAATATTAATACCCTGAGCTAGTTTCCCCCACACTACGTGTTATAATTTTTAAGACAAGTCTCAAAGTGCCCCAAACACTGCATAAAAGTCTATTTTTTCTCCCCACTTACCCTGCTACTTTTAGTATGGAGATAAATATAAATAAATATGAATATACCTTTAAGGTAAAGCTAGGTGATTACACTCTCTATGTCTTCAAAATCTCTACTTCCAGCATTGAGCTTGGTGGTATCTTTTTTCTTGGGGCATGTTATTGTGAGTATTGTTTGCTATTTGCACATATGTTAGTAATAAATGTTTTTTTTCTTTTTTTTTTGCAACGTATGCTGATGGATGGTGCCATATTTTTCCGATTCTGACATTGTTTCCGAGATGTGGCACATCAGTGACAGAGTGCCTGTTGTCTCAATTGGTGATGTGCAAAGTTGGAAAACTTCAATCCAAGGAATAATTAATGAATTTGCCTTATTTTGCAAAGTTAATCCCCCATGTGAAGTCCCAATTTGCAGAAACTGATAACTCCTCAAAATACAAAGTTGGCAACTTCACCGGCGGAGTTTGGTACAGAGGTGAAGTTTGCAAAGTGTAAAGTTGGTAGCTTCGCCGGGGAAGTTTGGAACAGAGGTGAAGTTTGCAATGTACTGTACTATTGGATTGGAGGTCATGTTTTGCTGAAACAAGCTGTATGCCATGAGGAGCCCATCTTCAGTGTCGTCTGCTGAAGACAGACTAGAAGTCTGTGTGTGTTTATCTGAGAATGACAAACTTTTAAAATACATCTCAACACTGAGCTTTTTGAATACAAATTGCTCACAAATTGTTTTAGAGGGCCTTGTGCTGCTAGATGTGTGTTTTTTTTTGTTTATTTTTTTGCTGATTATTTACTTTCCAGTACTGGTTTCTGTTTTGTCAGTCTGTGAAGCAGTGGTGTGGGGGAAGGGAGGTGTACTGTAAAACAAGGCAGTCCAGAAAGATCCGGCACTTTTTTGTCTAGGCAGGAGATTTGTGTCATATTTTGGTTTTTTCACTCTTTCTTGTCCATCATTGTTTGATCAGTAGTGAGTAATTTCTCATTTTTATGTTTGCTTGCACGCATGCACAAGAAACATTATGTGACAGCTTAGGAGAGAAGCTGGGTTTTGGAAGTGCAGCACTGTGGTGACCAATGCCCCCACTACATTTTGAGGCATGGCCTTCTTTTCCCAATGCAGTGGCATGATGCTGCTGACACTAGTTCAACAAGCATGCCACCAACTTGAAACAAATTCGCCACTGCAATGAGGGAGTGACCCGTCATTGCAGGGTGGTGCCTTGCCTGGTGTAACATTGCAATTAACATGGCGGGGGCTGTTGCCATCTGCCTCAGAGTACCCATGAAAGCCAATGGGGGTGCCCAATCCCCCTGTCGGCATGCCCTCATCCCAGATCATTTGCCAATGGGGGAGCCCACTCCCCATCAGCATAATATACCCATACATTTTGTTTGCCGAGGGGGTTCCCAATCCCCCTTGGCATCATGCCCCCCCAAACACAGATCCTTTTTCTTTGTTGACAGGGGCCTAATTCCCATCAGCTTCAGTGCCCCAAAACACACACAGGTGACACAGTGGGAGCCCACCCCAGCATACCAAATCTACCTGCAAAAAAAGAAAAACCTTTCATTTTTTTCTTTTTACCTGAAAAGTAGAAAACGGTCCCATGTTGTGTCCGGTATCCTCTCCCCCAATCTGCACCCACCCTCTGCACACCCCACATCTCCGCATCCCCTCACCCCATACTTACCTCCAGAGCCAGCTCAATGATCTTTGGTGGACTGGGAACACATCTGCACTCTTCAAAAGCCGACCATGAACTGAAGAAATGCCGGTAAGCTGTATAAAGGCATAAATGGGGTTCAACTTAGGTAGATATCGCAGCCATTTTTGTGAATTTTGGCACCAAATTTTCAACATAGGGTTCTTGGGACCCCACTTCAAGAATTCAGTCACTGTCATGTCATTATTCTGTCCCAAAAGGTGATTTTGCGGTCACTGCACGGAATCACCTTTCGGGACTGAGTAATGAAACAACAGTGTTACTGTCCATGAGGTGGGCTTCCAAAAAGCCTATGTTGCAAATTTGGTGAAAGAATTCCAAACAATGACTGTGTTACGAGTGTGCATTGTGCAGTTTCTACTCACGCTCTTAACTCCAAGAATTTTTAATATTTTCCCTCCAGATTTTCAGCATTGCCATTTTTTCACACCTTCTTATGAACAGTACAGCTGCCATTTTTCACAGCCTGCCCAAAATGTGGTTTTCACACATGTGGCGCACAATGGTGCAGTCACTGTGGGAAATCAGCGTTCGGGGCAGATTAACAAAATCACAGTGACACTGTTCATGAGCAGAAGTCCCAAAAGGCCTATGCTGAAAATTTTTTGAGAACATTTCACAAAATGACTATTATGAGTGTGCAATGTGCAGTTTCCACACATGCTTGTAACTTCAAGAATTTTTAATATTTTCACTCCAGATTTTCAACTTTGACATTTTTTCACACTTCCTTGTGAACAGGACAGCTGTCATTTTTTACATCCTGCCTGAACTGTGTTTTCACACATCTGGTGCAGAATGGTGTCCAGGGCAGCATGGCTTCTGCCCTGGACACAGCACTACGTCGGCCCTACTGGAGTTCTCACAACACATACACTCTGCACTTGACTCAGGTGACATTACAGGGGCAGTGTTCATGGACCTGTCTAAGGCCTTTGACTCTGTGTGTCACCCCCTCCTGCTCGACTCCCTCCAAAATTTAGGGTTCTCATCAGGCCCCCTTGCCTGGTTCTCTAGTCACCTCTGTGACAGATCCCAACGGGTCAAGATAAAAGGTACCCTATCAATCGTGCTACCTGTTCGCTCCGGTGTCCCCCAGGGGTCCATCCTGGGCCCTACTCTGTTCAGTCTCTTTCTCAATACTCTTCCTAGTACCTGCTCAGGCAAAATGCTCTTATATGCCGACGATGCGGTCCTTGTCGCCTCCCACCCTGACCCTACCACTGTCCAGGACTCCCTACAGATAATTTTCAGTCAAGCTGAAAAATGGTTCCATGACCACCGCCTGGTCCTCAACCTCAAAAAAACTAAATCTATGGGTAACCCCCCTACAAATGAGGGTTCCTAAAAAGCCTCTGTGGAGCTTGCCTAGGTGTTCCCCTGCCTGCTGGCATTCAGCAATTAAGCCGTTACGAATATCACTGTGAGTGCTGGTAGAGCCTCCTCATACTGTCTCTTTAACAGCTGTCTGCTTGCAGACATGATTACTTTTCTCTAGAGGGGCTGGTGTTTCTCTGCTCGAGTTCTGCCCGGACTGCGAGGAAATCTCTCCGTTTCTGCAGTCGCTAACAGTGCAGAGGGAGCCTAATTGGAAGATGTAACTGTTTGCCTGGAACCAGTTAGAGTGTTAGTAAAAATGCAGCTTGTCTAACCTGACTTTCTTGCAGCTGGGACTCTGTGTGTTTTGCCCCTCCATTTTGGATCTGAACTGCCGAATGGGTCCAATCAGTGTGGGGGGACCTTTAAAATGGAGTTTGTTTGGACCAACCAGAATTGTACTCTCCTGGAAGCCAGCTTACAATGAGGAGGTATAGCTAGTAATTCTGGGAAGTGAAGTTCTGGACCTTGGCTCCTATTTGCACCAATGGAGAGAGTTTCTGAGTGATTGACAGTTGAGTCCACCAACTGGACTGGGTGGTGCCCGAAGAGAATGCGCTGCCTTGTGAATGGGGAGTCAGATCCATTGTGACCGTGAGGCGAGAAGGAGCTCTGTGCTTCTGCGTTGTATAGTTTCACGCGGGAAGCGCGTGAGAGGCCTAAAGTCAGGCCGTTGCAAACTCGAATCAGACTAAATCTGAGAGTACCAAAAGGAAGGAAAGCTGAAAAAGTGGAGACCAGGCTCACCCTGTAGAAGACTGGAGAAATTGCTGAATCGCGCTCGGTCTGTCAGGAATTGAAGCTGCTGTGTAAACTCCCTGGTATTTGCAGTAAGTGCGTTGGGACCGGAGAGCAGCTGCCTGGTATAGTAATTTCCTTTATATATAATTGTGTTGAATGCTCATGAGGAACAGCATTCCGGTTCTCTCGTCACCACGCAGTGTAAGCTGAATGTTGAGCTAAATGTGTTTGGACTGAATCCGTCTCCTGATCAAGGCAGTGTGGACTGGGTGGTAGAATCTCATCTACCTATTTGTGTGTCTGGCAATCCAGAACCACCATCTGCGCCAGGTTTCATCAGCTTGGGGTAGCATGAGTACAAAACAGGGCATCCCCTGCGACCTGTGAACAATCACCAGTGTTTCATCTGATTTTCTTTCTTTCATTTTCTCAAGGACTGAGCCATCCAGCTCCAGATTACAATTGGGTGTTGTGCATATCTCTCTTACAGGGCCCTTTCCATCTGCACCTGCTGGCCAACCCCAGGCAACGGACCTGGCTAGCCCCTCAACCTGGGTACCCAGAGTGTGACTTTTATGACTTTGTATGAGTGCACAGTACTGTGATTTATTTCTGCCAATCAGCTTGATCTCCCCCTCCCGTGTTTCACTCCCCTAAATAAACCAGATATGATGTTATTGACTTTAACCTGTTTAGAGTGTCAGTACCTATATAGCAGGCATTGCATTATTTTGTGTAAATTGACCAACCTTATTTCATAGGGGGTCCTCCGAGACAAACTGCATAATTGGTTTCAAGGGTAAGTGGTACCGTATGATTGGATATAGTGTACATGTGGGGTATTGGTATTGCCATCCTTGTATAGTGTGTGGACCATTAGAGGGAACAAAAGGGGGTCTCAGTGTCCCAGAGGGCTGTGACCAAACTCGACCAACTAGTACAAACCCTGACCTCTGGGTGGAGGCACCCGTCATAGAACCTAGGACCCTCAACCTGTCTGTAGTTAAGCAGGCAGGGGTAGTAGCCCTTGGTATAGCATCACCTGGGGGTTACACATGTTCTTCACCCACCGTCAGAGCACCACCAGTAATGCCCCCCTACACATCCTTCCCAGCACCAAACACCCCATTGAGCAAGTTACAGCATACAAATACCTGGGCATCACCTTCAACTCTGCACTCACCTTCCACACCCACCTCAAAACCCTGTCCACTGCAGTAAACACCCGGATTGATCTCCTATTCCGCCACAGAGACTGTCTCCCTCAGGCTGTCCTCTGGCTGGCTATCACCTCCTGTATCCTGTCCTTGGTTGACTACAGGCTTCCTATCTATGCTGCAGCTGACAACACCACCCTCTCTAATGTCCAGACCTCAATAAACAAGGCCTGTAGGCTCCTGACAGGTGCCCATCGCAGAACTCACACATGCCAACTCTACTCCTCCTCAAATCTACTCTCCTTCGAGGAGCACCTGCGCTACCACACCTGTATACTAGCCAAAAAAACACTTCTTGAGCTCCCCCCCCCCCCGGGATTACCACATCCCTAAAACCAGCCTCCCGGATGGTTGCCTCGGGAAGCGCAGCCAAGGCCACCTTCCAAGTTCCAAGAGCTAGGACCTCACTCGCCCAAAGGTCCTTCTATTACAGAGCACCCTTCAGGTTTAACTCTCTCCCCCCACATATCACCAGCATCCCCAAAGCAGGCCCCTTTAAAATTGCCCTCCGGAAACACCTCACAGACACTCGGGTCTGTAGGTGCCCCTGACTGTCCTAGAGACTGCACTCTTTCCAGCTCTCTGACAATGTCCTCTCGAACTGCCTCCCCCTCCCCAAGGTCATGGCCCTCACCCTCCCCAGGTACCTGCTCCATAGATACACTAGAGCAGGCCTATTATACTGTCTTGAGAATGGTTTGGTCGAATCTGTAATTAATTGTAAACCTATTTTCTTCTGTGTAATTATGGAATTGCTGTATATATTACCTCTGCTGTATCACACTTGTATTGTCTTCTTTGTCTTCCACTGTCATATGTTGGATACCCTCCCTGCAATGAGGTGCCTTTGTAAATGAGTCTTTGACTCAAAGGTTGTAAATCCGATTTATAAATAAATAAAAAAATAAATAAAATGGTGCGGTCACTGTAGCAAATCAACATTTGACACAGATTAACAAAATCACAGTGCCACTGTTCACGAGCAGAGGTACCAAATGCTTTCATGAGTTGGGGTGACAAAAAGGCCATGTTGAAAATTTGTAGTGCAAATACCAACAAACGCCTGGGGCATTACAGTTTCTAATCATAACATCCCACCCTGTACAGACTTAAAGGCGTCAGGGGTGTGCCTTTGGATTGCTGGCTGTAATGCTCATGCCATTCCACCCCCATCCTGCAGCCAGTGACAAGCATTTGGACACTTTGGCCCCAGAGTTCACCCCATTCTGCTGTTCTGCACCCATTTCACTGTATGTACTTATGGAATGGAGTGACTGTAAAGTCGAACACCTCAAGGCACACCTCAACACTTGTTGATGTCTGCAGGATAGGGTGAGGTGAAATGAAATGAGTGTTATGAGTGACGATCGAAAGGCATACCCCAATGCCCGTCCATCTCTGCAGGGCGGAGGTGGGGTTCACATGAAGTTCAGTACTTCACTGCCATTTCTAATTTGCATCTGTGTAACTCCTGCTCTTCCAATGCTAATGCCAGCAAGCAAACATTCAGCATTGACAAATGCTTGTTATTTCTGTGGTTTAGTTTGGTGTGTTAAGCAGAGTATTTTGTCAGTGTCTTTCTGTAGCAGTTTTAGTTATTTTTTTGTTATATTTTTCTTAAAGTGATGGTCTTCTGTCACTTTTTGTTGTACTTAATATTAAATTACCCCTGTCGTTTTAATCCCTGTTCTGTTTTAAAAAAGCAAAAATACAACTTTTCTGGTTGTCTTTATTAGTATTAGTATTAGTACACTGCCGATCCCTGATTCTCTAGGAGGAGGTGTTGTGTGCTGTTGCTGATAGTTAATACTTTGTTTACTCCGTTACACCTATTGTGTGTGTCATGTTAGTTTATTAATCCCTATGTTGTGTTGGTTTTGCTACATACTATTAGCACAGTATTCTTTCAGGTCACACTGATTGTTTCAGCCTTTTACCCCTGTTGTGAGTGTCATGTTAATTCCTGCGGTGTTTTATTTTTTCAGATCACACTGCTGATCCCTGATTCCTAGGGGGAGGTGTGTTCTGCTCTTGGTATTTATTTGTACTGCAGGCTTTATTTACATTTTGTAATGTTTCATCCCAAATCAAGTTACATAGCATGTCGGAATGACCAGGAAGAGAAGCTGTACTAAAGGGAGAGGTGCCAGTGAGGCAGCAGAGAGGTGTTCAAAATATGTGGGGCAAAATAGTGCTGCAGTTAAAAACACGATGTCTGTGGCAGCGTGATCTATGGGCTCCAGGACTGGTAGTAGCAAAGGAGTAGTTGGCAGTGGTGGCGTTGGTGTAGTCAACTTTGAATCTGCCACGCATGCTGGTGGGGGATGTAGGAGGTAACAAGAGAAGCAGCAATAAACAACCCAGGGGACATGCTTATTGCATGGGTGGCAAGTGACCCTACTAACCCTAACCCTAATGTCCCATAAGCTAACACTGCAACTTTAACAAGCCATAACTCCACCAGTCTTGGAGTTAAGGGACACACTATACATCCAAACAAGGATCTCAATGTGTACTACATAGTAACACATAATACCCCTGGAAAAATTCATGGGATGTGCACAACACCCCAAAATTACCTCCCAACTTGATTATGATGCCAAATCCACAGTGCAAGACCAATAATCATCAAAAATGCGCCACGTATGCACCTCGTCTTTGACTACAACCATACCATGTTTCAGCCAAATTTGAATACATTTGACCGAGTTATGCGTAAAAAAAACAAACGGAGTAGTTGGTGGAAGTCATTTTGACTCAACTTCACCTTTATGTACCCCAAGGAGAAGTTACAGGTGAAATTGCAAGGTGAAGTTACCAATGGCAAACTTCCTATTAAATAGAACAAATTTGTGAAATGATCTGCGGAGGTGACTCTGGTGACTTTGCCTTCACTTCGCCTGTGAATTAAAACTTTGCAACATCTCTGGTCTCAATTTTAGGTATAAAATCCCACCCCACCCCCATTTTGGAACTATCAGGAGTGCTTCAGCTACATAATACCAAAAACCAAGCGCTCTCACAAAACAAGTCTCGGCATAACATGCACCAATCCTGCTCTCACTGCACAACCAAAAGTGCAGAAAATTCCCTGCAGATCCATGTGGGACCACTGGGTGCTGCTATTGTCTGGAAAGCATGAGTGGCTGCAAGGAGTATAGACTGCGTATACTGTAGTCCTTGTTATCTGGCTTTTTACAACCTTTAAACATAGACACAAAGGATGTGACAAGCAGAAAAAACTGATGTGGACGGACCATCTTAGTCTGCCCAACCCTACCTAGTACTTGAGTAATGGCTCTACTGACTATGCACCCTTCTTCGAATGGCAGCCATACCCTTTACTGGCCTTATCAGATCCCCGTGCCTGTTCCACTTGTTTGAATCCCCCCACTGTTTTTGCACATACTACCTCTTATGGCAATGTGTTCTATCTGGCCACCACTTTGTCAGAGAAAAAGTACTTTCAGATTTTGCTCCTGAATTTTCCTCCAACCAGCTTCAGAGGGCTCCTCTTGTGTTGGGGTTTATAGTTAAACTTAATAATTAATTTTGGTTTACACTACTATTCCCACAGAAATGCTTATATATTTCTGTCATGTCCCCCCTTCCCTTCTTGTTTCTGAAGTATACATGTAGAGCTCTCTCAGCCATTTCACATACAATTTACCCATAACCTTGTGAATAATTTTGGTAGCCCCCATTGTACTGTCTCTACTTTATCATGGTATCCAGTTAAGTCTGCATTGGAATAATAGCGTGGTGCAAATATGCACGGTCAAAATAGCGTGGGTGAAAACAGCGGCATCGATATGGCACCATGGGGATATTACAGCACGGGACTCCCCCACATTCACCCCCTCAACTTTCTCCCTCCTGGAATTGATAATAGTAAATCACTTCTCCCAACGACTTTCTTCCTCCCGGAGTTCCTAATAGTAAATCCTCTCCCCCCCCCAACTTTCTCCCACATGGTCAGTCATTCCTTTTCCCTGCATTTCCCATGCGTAGTTTTCCCTCATGGAATTTTCCATGTGCAGTTATTGACTGCGCTTTTTTTTAGCTATTTTGACCTAGACCCCTCTGTCACAGCCCCTCTATAGATGTGGGCTTCAGAATCTTGTACAATACCCTAGGTGTGGGCAAACCCAGACAGGGTAAACGCTGTCCAGAAGAGGTCAATTAAAATGGTGTGGAAGTTGCAAGGGACCACCTACAAGGGGAGGTTAATGGATCTCAACATGTACACCATGGAAGAGAGGACAGAGAGGTGACATGATCGAGACCTACAGGTACCTCACAGGAGTGAAGAGGGTAGAAACATGGAAACATAGACAATGACAGCTGAAAAAGACCACTGGTCCATCCAGTCTGCCCATAAAATCCTTACAAACCCAGGAGCTATTGTTTTTTTAGGGTTCTAACTCACACTATCTACTCACACGCCTCCCGCCCTACTGCTACCATCCTGATAACAGGAAGGGAGCCTCTTTCAAATGAGGATGAGCACCAGGACCAGGGGGTATGTGATGAAACTGGAAGGGGGGATCAGGAGGGATGTGATGAAATATTTTTTCACTGAAGCGATGCTAGATGCTTGGAACGGACTGCCAGCACAAGTGGTGGAGTCTAGACTGGTGGGGGCTGCGAGCATGAATGTGATAGACATGGATGTATATTGGGAAGGGGGGGGAGGTCACCAGATACCAGTTAGGGTCTGCAGAAATGGAATAGGCAGGGAACATTTGGGCAAACTGGATGAGTCTAGTGGTCCTTTTCTACTGACAAATTATATGCTTCTGTGAACCAGAGATCTGTAAATGGGAATGATCACTATATTCCCTTTTTCTGCAGCTGATTCCTCTCCCTACACATCCTAAACTCTTATTTGCTTTACCTACTGCTCTGCTACACTGGGAAAATGATTTGTAACTTTAAGAAATAAGCACACCCAGATCCCTTGTCCACTGTTCTCTCCACTACTACACGCCCACCTGGTACTGTATTACTATTACCTTCATGGTATTTTTTTAGATGGCTTCTCCCAACATGCATTACTTTGTATTTTGTGGCGCTGAATTTCAGTTGCCATATTTTGGACCATTTTCTGCCATCTCCAAACACTCCTTCAAAGCTCTCACTGTCAAATTCCACTAATCTTTGTGTCACCTGCAAACAGAAAAATCTTTCCAATAATGCCTAATGCTATGCCATAGATGTCAGTGTAAAAGAGGATACAACCCTGGACCGGATGCTGTGACATCCCACTAATCAGTTCCTTGACCCCCAAGTCCCTTCAACCAGCTTACTATGTATGCTTACTCTTTCTTCCACCCCAAGATAGCTTCATCTTTTGACCAGCCTCCTGTAAGGGATTGAGTTAAAGGGCTTGCTAATTTGAGGTACAGTACATTAACTGCCTGCCCTCCATCAGCTTCCCTTGTAACCCAGTCCAAAAATTAAATCAGGTTAGTCTGACATGATTTACCTCTTATAAACTCATGTTGCCTTTTGTCCTGGAAACTGTTTGTTGGGAAATCTACCATCATTTCTTTGAGAATACCATCAGCCAAGTTCCCCACAATGTAGACGTCAGGCTGACTGATCTGTAGTGTTGGGGATTTTTTCTGCTCCCATGTTTGTGTGGGGGAACCACATCAGAAAACCTCCAGTCCATGGGCAACACCCCCATGTCTACAGAGCAGTTGAAGACATCAGCTTGTGGTTCCATCTTGTGGTTCCATCACTAAATTATTCTTATCTACAGAATACAAAATATCACTTTATAAAACTTTGAATGATGGGCTGATTTTATAACTGTTGGTACTGATGTAAATACTACATTGTAAACGGTGACTTTTTTTCATAATTGAGAGCAAACAAAACCTAGATATGAGTCACGTTGATCTGCCTCTTTTATTACTGTTATCATAAGCTCCAGACTGAATAGTTAACAATATGGCAACTGATTTATAACTTGTGTGTTGATATAATGGGTGCTGCTATTGTCTGGAAAGCATGATTGTCTGCAAGGAGTATAGACTCCGTATACTGTAGTTCTTGCTATCTGGCTTTTTACAACCTTTAAACATAGACACAAAGGATGTGACAGGCAAAAAAAACCGATATGGACCATCTTAGTCTGCCCAACCCTACCTAGTACTTGATTAATGGCTCTACTGACTATGCACCCTTCTTCAAATGGCGGCCATATCCTTTACTGGTCTTATCAGATCCCTGTGCCTGTTCCACCTCTGTTTGAATCCCCCCACTGTTTCTGCACATACTACCTCTTGAGTAGAAGGAGTTGATAACAAGCCATACATATTTCTAAATTAATATTCATGTTTTGACAGCCTTTCTATATCGTGGGTTTGGGAGTGAACTCGAGTCGTCTCTTCATGTGGTAGGCCAGACCACTGCAGCTGCTGCTTGACAGTGCACTGCAGTTTGAAGGGATTGCCTCTGGCATCCTTTGCTACAACAACTTCTGTGGTGGGTCAAGGGAGGTCTCTGTAAATGTCACTGTATGCATGTGTGGCCATCAGTAGACTCCACTCACGCAAGGGGAGGAGTGGGGTCTCTACAGATGTTGCTGCTTGCATACATGACCATCAGCAGGCTCCACTCACGTGAGGGGAGGAGGGAGGTCTCCACAGATGTGACTGCATACATTCAAGACCATCAGTAGGCTGTGAATGTTGATTTGATGTCATGGCATTTAATTAGGTTAACTAATGTTTGCAGCATTTTAAGAATGCTATTCCTTTAGTCCTGAAACACACACACCTTACTCTCCACATGACCTATCAACGTGTGGACTGGCAGCATCAGGACGTAATAAATAAGGGCTCCCATAAAACAGATGGGGCCTGATTTTCAAAGAACCCTTAGAACGACACAAGTTGTATCATCTAAAGGCTGTGACAAACTCTGGGTTCACCAGGGACCCTGTGCCCAAATTTAGAAGAAGCAGAGTCCCGGCACCAAACTCCCCGGGTATGCCACAACCCAACAGCTGCACCAAACAGTTGGTGCATCTGCGGGAATTGCCACAGAGATCCAGCCCCCCTCACCCAGCGTAACACTAGAGGGGCCAGGATGGTTTGGGGATGTAAAACTGCTTGCCAGGAAGGGGGCGGGGGGCATAAGAGGCACAGGAGGTGGCTTGGGGGAGTCAGAAGGACAGGTGGGACTGCAAGTTAGTGCTATGGCACCCGGCGGGTTGCGTTTCCTTCTGTATTAATATTGTAAATGTCCAGCAACTGATCATAGTGTACTACAATATACAGTAACTATTACCCATACTGCAGCTACAGAAACAGCCTGAATCAAACACATCAAAGGAGGGACAAGTGATACAACCACATAACACGGCTCATATTGAACCATAAAACAGCAGACCTGACAACTATAATGATACACAGACCATATTGTTTCTGTATGTAGAGAATGGGTAATAGTTACTGTACACTGTAGTACACTACAGTTAATTGCTGGACATTTACAATATCACCCTGCTGGGTGCCACAACACTAACTTTCAGTCCCAGCTTTCCCCACCGACTCCCCCTATGCCATCTCCCATGCCCCTTATGCCCCCGGCAGACAACTGTCTGATCCCATTCCATTGGTGCAAGTCACTTAGACTCCCTCCTAGCTGGTCTAAGTGGTGCCCCTTGCTGCATCCATGGTGGGGCTCTGAAAATACCCCAAAAAAGGGATGTTGCAGCCGGCAGTGGTGCAAGCTCCCTTGTGACTTGGTGCACCAAACATCTCTGGCACAAGGGGGCCTTGGCTGAGCTAAATATGGATTGGATGCAGGCTGCGATAGAAAATCATGAATGATGCAAGTTGTGACACAAGTCACCTCTTGCACCAACATCTTTTGATGCAAGTCCCTTGCGTCAATCTGCCTGTGCTGAAAATCAGCCCCTGGTGTTTTCGTGGAAGATCGCAGAACTCTCTCTTTTGTTGAAGGAAGGAAGGAAGGAAGGAAGGAAAGAAAGAAAGAAAGAAAGAAAGAAAGAAAGAAAGAAAGAAAGAAAGAAAGAAAGCCCACACACAGTGTAACTAATACGCTGCATCCAAGTGCCGGCACTGGCCCTGTTTTGCGGATCGAAGAACACTGGCATGTGAGCAGGAAATACTGGATTCCCCAGTCTCTACCTTTTGAATAGAAAAGGTTTTTGAGCATCATTCCCTCTGCAGTCACGTGAAGCTACAAACATCTCAAACATTTAATGTGTTTACATAATGATTTAAAATGGCCAGTAAAAATAGCATCAACATTGTTCCAGAGCTTCTGATATGAGAACTAGTAGCAGTCTTGGAACCAGAGCATTGGGAAACTGGAGGAGACATTAATAACTGTCTCTGAAAATTAGGGACAGCTGGAGATTTAGCATGTTCCCCTTCACTCACTCACTCACTCACTCACTCTCTCTCTGCCCTGCCCTGCCCTCCCTCCCTCCCCTTCTGCTGTCTCCCACCTGCCTCCCTCCTCGTCTCCTCCCCCCTCCTCACCTCTGTCTCTTCTGCACTACCACCCCTCCCTCCTTCTCTTCCCCTCTCCCTACCCTCTCTCCAGCTTCTCCTCCCTCCCCTTCCATCCGTCCTCTATCACCCCCTAATCTCCCTCCCTCCTTCACTACCACCCTCTTCCACTTCCATTTTGATATTACCAAACGTGCCTTTCTGGGATACAATCAGGACAGCTGGACTTCTAGTACAAAGGTTCCTTCCAGGAAATCCTAGTTTACATTGCAACAAAATGTATTATAAATTACAGTTTCAAACACCCAAATGTTTTATTAATGTGTCATACTTTTCATGGTGGTGGTGCAGTTCCAAACTTTATAAAGTATTAGAATAAAACCAATATTACACCCCCAACCCCCAACCCCTACTCAGCATACACAGGGCCATACCTTCTTTAAGTTTAACCTGAAGTCCTTCCTTGACATAACACTAAGTGTAATTATTTGATTCCATTTGAATCCCCGGGACCCAAGACTTCAGAAATTACGCTTGAATTTGCTTCCATGGGTGAATGTGATCCAGTGCATTTCTCTTGCCTTTACTTACTCTGTGTCTGTATTTAGTGCTGCGGAGACAAGGACAGAATATGCCTTATGTTGAACCCTTTTACAAAAATTCCACTTAAAAAGTGTCTAGGTTATGACAATCTATTTTAATCATGCTATCACAAGATGTGTACTTTGGTCATTTTAATATATTTCACCAGGGCTCGGCTCATGCTTAAAGAACTTTGAGAGAGTTGTCCAAGATGTAATGGTTAAAGTTTAGTTGGTTAGGCCTACTTGTATTTCTGTCCATCACCTTCTGTGTAGCCACATAGCACCTGGAGCTAACACCTGGGAGGGGTCTGAGAGCCCCTGTATGAGCCGTTAATGTTTGTAACTCTGAGTTGCCTTGATGTGTTGCGTAGCCATTTGATTCAGTCTCCAGTTGTGGAAAACAGACTCCTGACACTAGAACTGCCAGTGGTGTAACTGGGGCGCCTGAGGAAACTCAGTTCCAGGAGTAAAATAGGGAAGATCTGCCCCTCTGTAAAATTTATCACCACAAAACATAAAACTGAACAAACAACATGTTAAATGTAACATATTATGAGGAAATGTGTCCCCAGGCACCTCTCAGGTATGTTCAATCATACATGAATGGTGGTGGGTTCACCCAGTGAATTATTTTAGTTTCCAAACCTGGGAAATGCTGAAATGTAACCACAAAAGATTGATGTAGTAGCCTAATACCTGGCACAGAAAGTCAGATACCAGCTGCCTACTCACTCACCCACCTTCAGAGACGGAGCAGGCCCACATGAGCTCTCTCTCCCCCCCCCTTCCCCTCTCCCTCTCCCTCCCTCTCTCTCTCCTGCAACTCCACTCACTACAGCAAAAATGGTTCTTATTCCTGTCTATCAGACAGACCAACTGTTGCAAAGAATACAGCTGGCGACTGTAGCCTGCAAGAGGCATATTATAATTATTACAGATGGTTGGAATGTCGACAGCTGCACTGTTTTCTTTTCATTTCATTCCACCTCCTTTACCCTCTCTCAGTTCCTGTCCATGTCACACTGTTCAGTGTTGGGTTGGAGTGGTTGCAAGCTCCCCCACAGACAATATCAGCTAGAAATCAATCCCTCACAGACAATGAGAGCAAGCCATTGGTACCCCACAGAGAAAGTGAGCTAGCCATCAGTCCTCCACAGACAATGTAAGCTAGCCATTGCTCCCCCACAGACAATGTAAACTGGCCATCAGTACCCCACAGACAATGAGAGCTAGCCATTGCTCCCCCACAGACAATGTAAACTGGCCATCAGTACCCCACAGACAATGAGAGCTAGCCATTGGTACCCCATAGACAATGTAAACTGGCCATCAGTACCCCACAGACAATGTGAGCTAGCCATTGGTACCCCACAGAGAATGTGAGCTAGCCATCAGTCCCCCACAGACAATGTGAGCTAGCCATCAGTACCCCACAGACAATGAGAGCTAGCCATTGGTACCCCATAGACAATGTAAACTGGCCATCAGTACCCCACAGACAATGTGAGCTAGCCATTGGTACCCTACAGAGAATGTGAGCTAGCCATCAGTCACACACAGACAATGTGAGCTAGCCATCAGTCCACCACACACAATGTAAACTGGCCATCAGTACCCCACAGACAATGTGAGCTAGCTATTGGTACGCCCACAGAGAAAGTGAGCTAGCCATCAGTACCCCACAGACAATGTGAGCTAGCCATTAGTACCCACAGACAATGTGAGCTAGCCATCAGTACCCCACAGACAATGAGAGCTAGCCATTGGTACCCCATAGACAATGTAAACTGGCCATCAGTACCCCACAGACAATGTGAGCTAGCCATTGGTACCCTACAGAGAATGTGAGCTAGCCATCAGTCCCCCACAGACAATGTGAGCTAGCCATCAGTCCCCCACAGACAATGTGAGCTAGCCATCAGTCCCCCACAATGTGAGCTAGCCATCAGTCCCCACAGACAATGTGAGCTAGCCATCAGTCCCCCACACACAATGTAAACTGGCCATCAGTACCCCACAGACAATGTGAGCTAGCCATTGGTACCCCACAGACAATGTGAGCTAGCCATTGGTACCCCACAGACAATGTGAGCTAGCCATCAGTCCCCCAAACACAATGTAAACTAGCCATCAGTCCCCCACAGAAAATGTAAACTGGCAATTGGTCCCCCACAGACAATGTGAACTAGCCATTGGTACCCCACAGACAATGTGAGCTAGCCATTGGTACCCCACAGACAATGTGAGCTTGTCATCAGTCCCCCACAGACAATGTGAGCTAGCCATTAGTCCCCCACAGACAATGTGAGCTAGCCATTGGTACCTCACAGACAATGTGAACTGGTAATTGGTCCCCCACAGACAATGTGAGCTAGCCATTGGTCCCCCACAGACAATGTGAGCTAGTCATTGGTACCCGACAGACAATGTGAGCTAGCCATCAGTCCACCACAGACAATGTAAACTAGCCATCAGTCCCCCACAGAAAATGTAAACGGGCAATTGGTCCCCTACAGACAATGTGAGCTGGCCATTGGTCCCCCACAGACAATGTGAGCTAGCCATTGGTACCCCACAGACAATGTGAGCTAGCCACTGGTCCCCCACAGAAATTGCGAGCTAGCCATCAGTACCCCACAGACAATGTGAGCTAGCCATTGGTCCCCCACAGACAATGTTAACTAGCCATTGGTACCCCACAGACAATGTGAGCTAGCCATTAGTGCCCCACAGACAATGTGAGCTAGCCATCAGTCCCTCACAGACAATGTGAGCTAGCCATCAGTCCCCCACAGACAATGTGAGCTAGCCATTGGCACCCCACAGACAATGTGAGATAGCCATTAGTACCCCACAGACAATGTGAGCTAGCAATCAGTACCTCACAGACAACGTGAGCTAGCCATTGCTCCCCCACAGACAATGTGAGCTGGTCATCAGTCCCCCACAGACAATGTGAGCTATCCATTAGTACCCCACAGACAATGTGAGCTAGCCATCAGTCCCCCACAGACAATGTGAGGTAGCCATCAGTCCCCCACAGACAATATGAAGTAGCCATCAGTACCCCTCAGACAATGTGAGCTAGCCATCAGTCCCCCACAGACAATGTGAGCTAGCCATTAGTACCCCACAGACAATGTGAGCTAGCCATCAGTCCCCCACAGACAATGTGAGCTAGCCATCAGTCTCCCACAGACAATGTGAGCTGGCCATCAGTACCCCTCAGACAATGTGAGCTAGCCATTGATCCCCCACAGACAATGTGAGCTGTCCATTGGTACCCCGCTGACAATGTAAACTGGCCATTGATACCCCAGACAATTTGAGCTAGCTATTAGTCACCATGTGCCCTAGCAATTACAAAGTATAAAGTAATCCTCACTAGAGCAATTCTCAGCCTGGCTTCCCCTTTCTTGTGTGGTAATACCTTCTTTGTTTTCAATGTCTGTTTTTTATCACTCTTACTGATTCACATGCCAAGGGCTTAATACAGATTTATTTATTTAGAAAAGTTTTTCCAAGAAGGGCCTAATGATGTGCCGAGGATATCTTGCTTCAAGAGGCATCCTGAGAAACATACAGGGGAGAATTTAGAGTATAAGAAAAATACATTTGATGTAGTATTTAAGTATGTATTCGTATCTTTGTATATTTCATTTGTGGCCCACTTGTATGTATTAACTTTAACCTTCAGGTTGTAATGTGTCCCCTTAAATAACAATTAAATGAAAACCTTGGGAGAATGTGTTGCCCCCTGCCTGCCCTGCCATGAAGTGTCCCTGCTGTAACCTGCCACAGTGGACCCCCTGTCCTGCCATAATTGGCCCCCGTCCAGATATCATGGGCTACTTGTTCTGCTTTTACTATCACGGGACCCCTGTTCTGCCATCATGGGCCCCCTGTCCTGCCATCATGGGCCCCTGTCCTGACTTCATGGGCCCCCTGTCCTTCCCTGCCATGTTGGGCCACCTATTCTGCCCTACCATCACAGGCTCCTGTCCTGCTCTGCCATGGGAGACTCCCTGTTCTTCCCTGCCTTGCCATGGGGGGCTCCGTGCCCTGCCAGAGTTGACTCCTGGTCATACCTTGCCCTACCATAGTGAGCCTCCTGCTCTGTGCTGCCATGGTGAGTCCCCTGCTCTGCCCTGCTATGGTGGGCCCCCAATCTGCTCTGCCATGGTGGTACTCTGCCCTGCATTTTATAGTGGGCCCCCTCCTAAGCCCTTCATTACTAGAATGGGTCTCCTGCTCCTGCCCTGTATTGCTACAATGGGCCCCCAGCTCTGCCCTGCCATTGTAGGCCTCCTGTTCCACCCTGCCATGGTGGGTCCTCTGCTCTGCCCTGCCATAGTGGGTCCCCTACTCTGCCCTGCCCTGCCATCCAGGCTCCCTGTTCTGCCCTATCATGGTGGTCACCCTGCCCTAGTGGGCCCCTGTCCCTCTCTGCCATTGTGGGCTCTCTATCCTGACCTGGTGAGCACCCTGCCCTGCAATGGTGGGACTCTTATCTGACCATGATGGACCCTCTGCTCCTGTCTGCCATTGTGGTCTGCCTATCCTGCCCTGCCATGATGGGCCCCCTGCCCCTCTCTGCCATTGTGGACTCCCTATTCTGCTCTGCCCTGATGAGCCCCATGCCCTGCATTGGTGGGATTTCTATCCAGTCATGGTGGGCCCCCAACCCCTCTCTGCCATTGTGGGCTACCAATCCCGCCCTGCCTGCACTTCAGCCATTGTGGACTCCCTAGTCTGTCCTGCCCTGGTGGACCCCTGCCCTGACATGGTGGCCCCCTGTCCTTGTGGGCCCCTGCTGGCACTGTGAACTCCCTATTTTGCCCTGGCATGGTGGACCCCCATCCTGCCTTGTCATACAATGGTGGACACTTGCTCTGCTCTGCCATGTTGGGTCCCCTTCCCTACTCAGCTGTGGCATATTTATACTGTCACAGTCACTACAGTATTTATACAGTGACAGTGTCTGTATTTATCACATTGTAGTATTTACAACATGGCAATATCTGTATTTATTACATTGCAGTATTTATAACATGGAATTGTCTGTTTATTCCATTGCAGTATTTATAGCATGGCAACATCTGTATTTATTACATTGCAGTATTTATAGCATGGCAACATCTGTATTTATTACATTGCAGTATTTATAACATGGCATTGTCTGTTTTTATTCCATTGAAGTATTTATAGCATGGCATTGTCTGTTTATTCCATTGCAGTGTTTATAGCATGGCAATGTCTGTATTTATTACATTGCAGTATTTATAGCATGGCATTGTCTGTTTATTCCATTGCAGTATTTATAGCATGGCAACGTCTGTATGTATTACATTGCAGTATTTATAGCATGGAATTGTCTGCTTATTCCATTGCAATATAAAATCAGGGCTTCTCTCACCACTGCCGCTAGACTGGCCATTGCCTAAGGGATTCTTCAGCCGAGCCTAACCTATGGGCTTATGACACACCTGGATGCCAAAAAAGGAGGTCCTGCAAAAATGGAACCCGTGTTACACCTGCATCTGCCATTTGCCTTCTCCGTACCCAGACTTACACATCACTGGATACTCCACTTGAGCCTGGGCTGGCTCTCCCTAGCTTCCTGTCATCAGTACACCACTGGCTGTATAATGGATATCATCATTAGAACTGGGACACCAGCGACACTGGTCTGCATGTTAAGTCAAGCCACACAGGCCTACCTTCTGAGGTCCACAGAAAGGTCTCTTTAGAAATACCCAAATGTGTTCGAAAATGGGTGAACATGCTCACATGATGTCGCGTGAAGTGGGCGCGTAGGGGAAAGGCGCTGTCACGTAATGGCAAACCCTACCAAATTGCAATCCCTCATGGCAATGGGAGATAGGGTGACTGGATGAGTGGTTGGCGAACTGGGCGACAGGATGTCGCTATTTATATGCAGGAGGAGCAAGCACAGCAGTGTGGGCTGGGAGGGGGTGGAGGGGCTGTAGGGGGTGGCACTGCGGTGGATGGTCGAGCTGCATCGTGGCATCGGGGGTTGGATAGTGGTTGGGGTGGATGAGGTACCAGGTTCGGGTCTGGGCGCTGGTGTGATTTTATTATGCCCAGCCAGGACCTTTATTGGTTTACTGCTTCACAACCTCCCCGACATGCACCTCCTGGAGTTGAGAATCCTTAAGTAGAGTCGCGGGGCAAAGCTCCCTGCAAAGTGTGGGCGGCATAGCCCCCCCCCCACAAGCACAATAAAAAAATCTCCTGGCACCATTGGTCCTGGTGTCGGGTTGTCAGAGTGTCGAAATGGTTTTCTAGCACTCCATGCGATAACGTGATCACCTTTAGGCGTTCACCATTATCACATAGAACCTGCTCACGCTGCATCTGCTCCCAAGCTCTGGAACTCCCTGCCAGCATCTGTTAGGCACTCCCAGTCACACCATGCTTTTAAGAAGGAGCTTGGTACCTTCCTCATGGGCTCTGACAAATGCACATGCAACTGATCTATAGCACACATTCTTAACGTGACTCTCTTCCACAAATTGTAATGCACTGATCTATGACTGTGGTATGAATTGCTTTCCACTGCACTGTTGTATAATTCTCTGGTTAGTTCCATTGTTTTTGATGTCATACACTGCTGTAACAACTGTACTGATGCTTAGTTTTTTGGCTAACCTTTGTATGATGTGTTGTACCGTAGTGCCAACTATAATTGCTGTTCCTCTGTCTGTAACTCTCCTGGGTCATCCTGAAAATACGCAAAGTTTTTGTGTAGGGCACTTACCTGGCTAAGAAAATGAAATAAATATTTATACCATGACAGTGTCTGTATTTATTGCATTGCTCGTGACCAGCACAAGGTGATTTACATGACTACTTCATCCCCTGTCACTGTGGTACTTAGCATTACCAGGGAAGGAAGGGGAGGAGGAAGAGGAGGGAGAGGTTTGCTGACCAGATAAAGTACATGACTAGCTCATCCCCTCTCACTATGGTATTTAGCATCCTGGTGGGGGGGGGGGGTTTACTGACCAATGCACTCTGAAGTACATGACTGCCTCATCCTCTCTCACTATGCTACTTGGCATGAGATCACACATAAACATCAAAACTAATAAGAAGTTGCAGAAAGTCACAAACGTCAAGGTACCCAGTTCTAATGGGCAAAGATTATTTTCTTAATCAAGGCCAATTGAAATGGACTTTGGTGAGAGATCCTGTCCACTTTACAAAGTAGCTTGACGTCAGAAAAAATAGAACTCATTCTGAAATGGAGACCCAATAAAATTATTTTTGGCACACAGAAATAATAAATTACAATATCAGTGTTTTGATCCCCACCCACAACATTGTCCTGCCCTTTGATTTTGTAATACCGATAAATAATCAATGAGCATGTTTCCAATTAACCGTGCACAAAAAAGGTCCTCATTCTAAAACAGAACACCACTTTGAAATCTCTGCTGGTGAAAGTAAGACAGACTTTGCTTTAGTCAGACCAGATGTGTGACAACCCAGCCTCTGCCCCGACCAAGTGACTGGGTAATCAGGCTCCACCCTCAGCATGGTTGTGGGGGGATCAGGCTCCACCCCTGAATATGTGTCTGTGTGAAATCAGGCTCTGTGCCTGCACATATGTGTGTGGGAAATCAGGCCCCACTCCCTCAGCATGTGAGTGTGAGTAATCAGGCCCCACTACTGAGCATGTGTGTGTGACAGGAAATTAAGCCCCACCCCTGAGCATGTGTGTGTGAGAAATTAGGATCCACCCCTGAGCATGTGTGTGTGGGAAATTAGGACCCACCCCTGAACATGTGTGTATGAGAAATCAGAATCCACCTCTGAGCATATATGTGTGTGTGGGATATTAGGCCCCACCCCTGAGCATGTGTGTGTGAAAAATCAGAACGCACCCCTAAACATGTGTGTGTGAGAAATCAGAATGCACCCCTAAACATGTGTGTGTGAGAAATCAGGACCAACCCCTGAGCATGTGTGTGGGGGAAATTAGGCCCAACCCCTGAGCATGTGTGTGTGGGGGAAATTAGGCCCCATCCCTCAACATGTGTGTGAGAAATCAGAACCCACCCCTGAGCATGTGCGTGAGAAATTAGGCTCCACCGTTGAGTATGTGTGTGTGTGAAATTAGGTCCCACCACTGAGCATGTGTGTGTGTGGGAAATTAGGCCCCACCCCTGAGTATGTGTGTGTGAGAAATCAGAACCCATCCCTGAACATGTGTGTATGAGAAATCAGAATCCACCTCTGAGCATGTGTGTGTGGGGGAAATTAGACCCCACCCCAAGCATGTGTGTGTGAAAAATTAGGCCCCACTCCTGAGCATTTGTGTGTGAAATTAGGCCCCTCCCCTGAGCATTTGTGTGTGAAATTAGGCCCCACCCCTGAGCAAGTGTGTGTGTGTGGGAAAGTAGGCCCCACCCCTGAGCAAAAAGTGGGGAAAGTAGGACTCCACCCTTGAGCACGTGTGTGGAAATTATGCCCCACCCTGAGCATGTGCAAGAAATTAGGCCACATCCCAGAGCACGTGTGTGTGGAAATTAGCCCCACCCATGAGCATGTATGTGGAGAAATTAGGCACCACACCTAACCATATGTGTGTGTGTGGGGGGGATTAGGCCCAACCCCTGAGCATTTGTGTGTGGGAAATCAGGCTCCACCCCTGAGCATATTTGTGTGACAGGAAATTAGGGTCCACCCCCTTGAGTAAGTGTGGTCGGGGGACTGGGTTTGACCCCTGAGCATGTGTGTGTGGGTTGAAACCAGGCTCCACCTAGCATGTGTATGTAGATAGTTAGGTTCCACCCCTTCAGCATGTGTGCGTGTGTGGGGGGGGGGAATTACGCTCCACCCCTTCAGCATGTGTGTGTGGGAAATTAGGCTTCACTCCTTCAGCATGTGTGTGTGTGTGTGTGTGTGTGTGGGGGAAATTACGCTCCACCCCTTCAGCATGTGTGTGTGGAAAATTAGGCTTCACCCCTTCAGCATGTGTGTGTGGGAAATTAGGCTCCACCCCTTCAGCATGTGTGTGAGGGGGAAATTAGGCTCCACCCCTTCAGCATGTGTGTGTGGGGGGGAAATTAGGCTGCACTCCTTCAGCACGTGTGTGTGTGGGACATTAGGCTTCACCCCTTCAGCATGTGTGCGTGGGAAATCACACTGTACCCCTTCAGCATGTGTGTGTGGAAAATTAGGCTCCACCCCTTCAGCATGTGTGTGGGGAAAATTAGGCTCCGCCCCTTCAGCATGTGTGTGTGGGAAATGAGGCTCCACCCCTTCAGTGTGCGTGTGTGTGTGTGCGTGAAATCAGACTCCACCCCCGAGTGTGTGTGTGTTAAATCAGACTCCACCCCTGAGTGTGTGTGTTTTAAATCAGACTCCACCCCTGAATGCGTGTGTTTGTGTGGGTGTGAAATCAGACTCCACACCTGCATGTGTGTGTAATCAGACCACATACCTGAGCATGTGCATATGTGTGTGTGAGTGTGAGTGTGTGAAATTAGACTCCATCCTTGAGTGTCGGTGTGGGGTGGAATCAGGCTCCACCCTTGCACGCATGTGTGTTGGGGAGAATCAGACTTTACCCCTGAGCATGTGTATGGGAAGGGGGGAATCAGCTCCACCCCTGAGCGTGTGTGTGGTAAATCAGGCCCCGCCCCTGAGCGTGTGTGTGGTAAATCAGGCCCGGCCCCTGGGCGTGTGTGAGTGAGGGGAATCAGGCTCCACCCCGAGCAGGTTTGTGTGTAAGGGGGGAATCAGGCTCCACTTCTGAGCATGTGTGTGTAGGAAAACAGGCTTCACCACTGAGCATTTATGTGTGAGTGTGTGTGTGTGTGTGTGTGTGTGTGTGTGTGTGTGTGTGCATGTGCACGTGCGTGCTCAACCCTAGTGATGTGTGTGTGTGTGTGAGTGTGTGAGTGAGGCTCCTCCCTTGAGCATGTGCGTGAAATTAGGCCCCACCCCTGAGCATGTGTGTGTGTGTGAAAAATAAGGCCCCACCCCTGAGCGTGTGTGTGTGTGTGTGTGTGCGTGTGTGGGTCGGGGTGTGAAATCAGGCCCCACCACTAAGCATGTTTGTGTGACGGAACCAGGCTCCACCACTTTCATGTGGGAAATCACTCTCCGCCCTGAACACCTGTATGTGGAAATCAGGCTTTGCCTCTTTCCAAGTATTATAGGAAGTGTACTAAGCCCATGCCCCCTATTCAGGGACTAGGGTAGTCCCCCAGACCACTATGTAAACTGATGATCAGATGTTCTGGTCCCCCTCTGGACTACTAGACAGGCACTTGAGTGGTCAGGCTCTCTCCTGAGCCACATACCAGGGTTTAGTGTTCTGGTCCCCCAGCCACCAGTCAGTTAAAGTGATGTGATGGATATAGTACAGTTAAATGAGATGCAGCATGATTAACTGGCTGTGAGGTTCTGAACTGCTTTAACTACAGTATGGGCAGGAAGTTGGCTGAATAACTGCACTGCCTGTTTGAATCTGATCCGTTATTATGGCTGGTCACTTGTGCTATATGGCAAGTGGCCTGTCACCAAGGATAAAGAAGTTATGTTGTCACCACATGCTAGCTGGATTGCTAGCAGCAGGTGTAAAGAACCCTGGTAGACCTCTGAGGGGTTAACCACTCCTGAGGACCACACAGTGACCAACAAGGGGGTCACTGGTTACGGATGGTTAACCCAATTTGAAATTCAGAATAGCATGTCACACACACACACACACACACCCATAGAGATGAGAGTTTTCCCTCCTCAGCATTTTCAATGTAATAATTGTGTGCATCCTAGTACTGCTCCAGGCTTGAAAGGTTTATTTCGGTAAAAGAGTGCTTTTCAGCATGCCATTCCTGTAAATGTGCTTGAAAAAGTGTCCTTGTTTTGATTTCTCTGCATCAAGCTGAAAAAAAAACACAAAGGTACTTTTAATATCGTACTTCCATGAAATTGTGATTGTCCTCAATACTTCCTAAATGTTCAATTTATGCTTGATATTAAACATAATGGAATACAGCCACGCAGATCCCATTTCTGCAGCTACTGTTTACTTTGGAGTTGTTTTTAATGGTTTGATTTCTAATAGCGTCACTAATGTCTATCATTTAACAGTGCTGATGAGATGAGCAGGAATTCTTGTTACAGAGGAGGAGGAGGAGGAAGGCTCATCAGAGAGGGATGCGTTGGTCTGCAGCTGCAGCAGAGAGGACTGCATTGGTCTGCAGCAGGAGCACGAGAGTGGACCTTCCAGTTGTGATGTACCTTTGCAGAGAGAGACTGCTTAGTAGGGTTCCAGAACCACAAGACACGCCCAGGGCCACATTACAGATTCTACTATCTGTGGCCAGTGTGAGACTGGGCAGGGTCCAGTCCCAGTCGATGCCACTGAACCAGATAGATCTTGCGATTTTACTTGCAATTTTGGATCGCCTTTTTCATTATTTCCATGCCCCTCCCCCTCCTGCTTCCACTGTCACTCTGTAGCCAGTAGGTCTTAATTCATGGGGCTTTTTACCAGGGCAAAAGGAGCATTGTCCTACCCCACTATTCACAGGATAGTTATCAGGGCATTTAGAGCATTATTCCAACTCGCTCTTCATGGGGGTAGTTTTCAGGGTGGTTAGAGCTTTATTCTCCCATACTATTCAGGGTGCAGTTCTCAGGGCATTAGGAACTAAATAGCACAATGCTGTTAGAGTCCTATTCGTTCACGTAGAGCACCCCAGTCCAGTGCTTACTGCATGTATGACTATAGGGTTGTGGTAGCACCATGTGAAGTGCAGGGATGCAGCACAACACTGCCCGCTGTGGCAGCAGGCATGCAAGAACAAAGGGAGCTAGCACATCCCAAATAGGTTAGCGCCTTTGCTCCTGGTGGCCATTTTCAACTGCTGGTATTCTAATGACTACATAGGGACATGCAAGGTGCCAAGAGGGCATTTGCATGCCAGTATGTGGTTATTAGTAGCCCTGCTAAATTCCTCTGTGCCTTTGTTTTACTCACTGTGTGATCCTAAGCAAGTCACTTAACCTCTTCCCTCCGCAACCTTTCCTTAACCTCCCTTAGTCTCACTTAGGACTCATTTATAGACAGCTGCACCCACTCGTGGTTTGTAAGGAGCTTTGGGATACACTGTGGCTAAAAGGTGCCATTTTTTTTTTTTTTTGTAGTTTTTGTTGACTGGGTAAGTGCACTAGACAAATCCTGTCTATTTTCAGGCACGACATGGGGAAGGGGGATACAGATGAATGCCAAGTGACCTTGAACCAGATAATCCCACATTCATTTCTTTCCTCATTGAATATAACACAGAGATCACCATATTTAACAAAAGTGTGGACACGCATCACAGATTCCTAGTCCCACTGAAGGTGTCCATCTGCCATCTTTTTATGGGCACTCCCCTTGCGGTTAGCAATAGTCTCAAGGAACAGATATTAACTGATGAGAAATTAGCATCAGTCAGTGTGCCCTCAGCCTCCCCCCCCAACTACCACCACCCCATACTACCCGCATTGGTAAGGCAGGGCTTCTACTGACTGCCTGTCTACCAACCATGGCAGTGGGGAAGGGGGAATAATATCACATGACAGTCTTCAAGTATTACTGGTAATTATTATAATCTCTGTGGAACAAAACCTCTTGCCAAGGCTCGGCAGCTGCAGTGAAGTGCATATCGCTGGGAGAAACTTTCCCAGAAAGCCGTGCCAAACAAACAACGTGCAAAAGACTATTTTCTTTATTATTATTCTAAACTGAGATAAAAAAGGGAAACATTGCTTTTCTTTCTTTTTCTGCAGCCTCTGGAATAACTAGGAGACTGCAGGGCTCCCATTAGATTTTGAGAATGCTGCTTTGCTTGCTTTGTTAGTAATCCCCTAGGTTCTGTTCCATCTGCTTCATTTTTCTTTATAAATAACTTTCAATCAGTCCAAAGTCCCTTCTCAGTGGGAACACCAAGAACAGCAACCAAGTTTTGTGACAATTAACAGTAAGTTTTGGGGTATTCAGAGTTTGCAAACTGCGTCGCCATCTTCGTATTATACATTAGTAGGGCATCCACTGTGTGTCTCTTAGGGCATAAGACTCTGAGCATGAGGGTTGGACAAAAGGACAATTAAAGCAAAGTTGAGTCATTTTGGCTACCAAACCCTCATGAGAGGAGTGTCTTACACCATATGAGACACCCCACAAAGGCTCTATTAACTTATTATATATCACTCAAGTTAGCTAGAGGGATTTATAATGTAACCCTCAGGTGGCGCTATCCCGAGGGCTACTACCCCTGCCTGCTTGACTATGGACAGGTTGAAGGGCCTAGGTTCTATGATGGGTGCCTCCACCCAGAGGTCAGGGTTTGTGGTGGGTAGACTAGCTTGGTCACAGCCCTCTGGGATACCGTGACCCCCTTTTATCCCTTCTAGTGGCTCACACAATGCGCAGAAGTTACAGTCTCAATACCCCACATGTATACACTGTTCAATCATAAAGTACCACTTACCCTCGAGACTGATTCTGAGGTTTGTCTCTGAGAACCCCCTGTAAAATAAGGTTAATCAGCATACACCAACCACTACAATACTTGATAAGTAGGTACTGACACTTCAGACAGTTTAAAGTTTAACAAAATCAAAATCTGGTTTATTTAGGGGACAATAACACGGGAAGGGGAGATCAGTTTAATTGGTGGCATAAGATCACGGTACTGTGCACATTACAGGGTCTAAAAAGTCACACTCTGGATACCCAGGTTGGGGGCTAGCCAGGTCCGTTGCCCGGGGTTGGCCGGCAGGTGTAAATGGATGGGGCCCTGTAGAGAAAAATATGCACAACACCCAATCGTAATCCGGAGCCGGATGGCTCAGTCTTTGAAGAAACGAAGAAAAGGAAATCAGAGAAAACACTGTTGATAGATAACCGGTCACAGGGGATGCCCTGATTAGTGTTCACAATACCCCACACTGAAAACCTGGTGCAGATGGTGGTTCTGGATTTTCAGACGCACACTCACAGCAGGGAGATGAGATTCTACAAGCCAGGCACACAGCTCTGATCAGCAGATGGATTCAGTCCGCATACATTCACTTGGCTTTTAGTCTATACCACACGGAGACAAGAGAACCTGTTTAGCTGTTCCTCACAAGCATTCCACACATTTATATGTAAAGGAAATTACTATACCAGGCAGCTGCTTTCAGGTCCCGATCGCACTTACTGCTAACCTGGGAGTTCACACTGCAGCTTCACTTTCCTGACAGACCGAGCGCGATTCAGCAATTTCTCCAGTCTTCTACAGGGTGAGCCTGGTTTCCACTCTTTCAGCCTCTCTTCCTCTCTATACAGTCTCAGATTCAGTCCGAATTAAATTGGCAGCACAACAGCCCAACTTTAGGCCTTCCACGCACTTCCCACATGAAACTTATATAGCGCAGAAGTTCGGTGCTCCTTCTCTTATCACGGTCACAACGGATCTGATTGTCCAAACGCAAGGCAGAGCATTTCCTTCGGGCGCCACCCAGTCCAATTGGTGGACTCAGCTGTCAATCACTCAGAACTCTTCCCGTTGGTGCAAATAGGTGCCAAGATCCAGAACTTCACTTCCCAGAATTACTAGCTATATCTCCTCATGATGAGCCGGCTCCAAAGAGAGTCCTGGTTCTGGTTTGTCCAAACAAACTCCATCTTAGAGGCCCCCTTGTGCTGATTGGATCCATTCAGCAGTTCAGATCCAAAATGGAGGGCCAAAACACACAGAGTCCCAGCTGAAAGAAAGGCAGGTTAGACAAACTGCATTTTACTTTATACTTTAACTGGTTTCAGGCAAACAGTTACACCTTTCATTTAGGCTCCCTCTGCGCTCTTAGCGACTGCAGAAACGGAGCAGTTATTCAGTGGCCCAGGCAGGGTTTGAACATTAAATACACAGTCCCCCCATACAATGAAGGAAGTCTGCAAGCAGACAGCTCTTAAAGAGACAGTATGTGCAGGCTCAAACAGCACTCACTTGGAACCACATTTAACGGCTTAATCGCGGAACGCCAGCAGGCAGGGAAACACTTAGGCAGGCTCTATAGTGTCTTTTCTGGAACCCCCATCTGTAAGGGGGTTACAACAAGTTTTAAGTACTGTATGCTTTTTCTCAAAGGCTAAATGAAGCTGCTCTCTCCTTGGAAGTGAAGTGGAATGCCCCTCTCCTACCGTTCCTGCTCGAGAGACCTCTGCACGCAGGACATAAGGTACAGTGGCTCTGCGTGCTGCTGGTTGAAATCATGTAAGTAATTTATCATCATTATTGCCTTTACCAAGATATGCAAGCTGGACAGATAGCTTCCCATGTGATGGAGTAGGAAGATGATGAAGATATGATGGCATAGTCTTTCTTGACATGGTCTGTAGTGTTGTGTGGGCTGAGAACTGGCACATCACCTACAACATTACAGAAAGAAGGCTGAGACATCCAGGGGGGAGGTGCAACAACATACATGGACCTCGTATGTGGAGACAAGGCATGCACTGAACTGGGAGCTGGGAGATCACATGACAGAAGGAGGCGAGGACAATGCAACATCGAGAAAAAAGACTGAGATACTGAGAGGGGTGCAGGGCTGAAAGGCATTATCTAGAGTGGGATTGTAGGCCTGACGGAGGTCAAGCATCACTGGTCTGGTGTGGGTGGGCTTCCTCATGTGCCACATAGCATGAGGAGATAGGAGACCTAAGGCAAGTTTTATCTAAGTCCAAGTTCTTGTGTTTATGTGGAATCCTGGGGCAACTTTGTGGAAATATAGACCATCAGTACATTCAAGCATACAATCCAAGATTCTTAACTGCATCATTTGGGATGGGATACTGCCTGTCCCACTATGGATATCAGATTCCAAAGTAGAGATTTTGGGATAGGAGTGCTGATCTGGACTTAACCTAAGAAAAACCCAACCCTCTGGTGACGTGAACAGCACCACATTGTGTATCCACATCTTTAAGAGAAACATTTTACTTGGATTTCAATGGCAGTATAGACTGGAGGTTAGTTCCAGTTCAAGTTCATGTCTGGAGGTTAGAGCATGAGTTGCAAACATACAGACCCAGCGGACCTGAGTTTGAATCCCACAACTGCCACTTGCATAATGTGTGTCCCTGAGCAAGTCACTTAACCTCTCTGTGCTCCTCGACACTCCTGGAAATGAAGTCTGGCTCAGTGTGCCTTTCCCAGCTACAATGATAAATACATTTCTCTGACTAAATAATCCTTCCCAGGTTCCCAAATATTGAGGTGTTCCCTTTCCTCAAGTTTGCATCTTGTACATGTCTTAGGAAGTGATGTAATTGCGACAAAGACAGGAGACTCAAGTTCCTGTATCTAGTCTACCTTTGTACTGCTACAGGAAGGGCTGTCCTCACCGCTAAAGCAAGATATCTCCAGTTCCAGTATCTCAGGGGGCAGTCTAGGGTTCCACTGCTGCAGGAAGTGATGTCATCATCATTACTGAGACAGGACATCTCAAGTTCCTGTTTCTCGGGGGGGGGGGTGTCTGTGTTTCTACTGCTGCAGAAAGTGATATCCTCACCACTGAGGTAAGATATTTCTAGTTTCAGGGTCTTGGGGGTATATGTTTCAAATGAGGCAGGAAGTGATGTCATCACAACAGCTGCTCAAGGAACTTTTCTTCCCTGAAAGTCGCCTCAGAGACAGTGCTGCCTCCAAGACCAAGGCATTACCTTCCTGTTGCATATATTCCTTTTGACAGCTAACTCTCTTCTCTTAAATATTTAAGCAATAATGACCGAAGAGCCGGTCATTTCCTAGAGATTAACAACTGGCTGGGGGGAAGGTGCCGAGCAGCAGGGCAAATACTCTCACCCAGCCAGTCATTAATCTTGAGGAAATGACTGACTCGAGGTCATTATTGTGATTATAAGTCTAATAGCAATAATGGCTTCTTTTTTAAGAGATTTATTTACTTTTTCCTGTGGCGGCAGTGGGAGCTGTGACAGCAAGAAGCGCAGAGCGGGTGCCGCGCCGGTCACTTATTAGAGATTTCAGACTGCCATGGCACTCAATCCTGGACAGCGCTGCCATCATGAATAATTAATTAGATTTTAATTACTACTCTAACATCGCGCCGCCATGGACCACCACTCAAGTAAAATTTGAATGGAGGTAGCAGAGGAGGGGAGAATAAAGCCATGTCCTGTCTGGGGAGCAGAAGCACTGTCAGAGTTGCTCTGCCTCTGAGACAGGCTTCAGGGAAGAAATGATCCTTCAGGGAGGTAGGAGATCTCTAGTTCCAGGATCTCAGGGGGAGCGGATCCACTTAGACAGGAAGTGATATCCTTACTGAGGCAGGAGAACTCATATTCCTTTATCTCATGGAAAAGTCCATGTTTCCACAACTGCAGAAAGTGATGATGTCATCACCACTAAAGCAAGAGATCTCCAGTTCCAGGATCTCAGGGTGATATCTATGTTTACAGTACTACAGGAAGTGATGTCATCACCCCTGAGTCAGGGGATCTCTAGTTCCAGGATCTCAGGGAGAAGTCCATTTTCACTGAGACAGCAATTGATGTCCGCACCCCTAAGGCAGGAGCATAATGTTATTGAATTAAAAGATAGAGTGCTGACCTCTTCTTCCTGCTAGGGGTCACAGCCTGGCACTCTTGCATGAACAAGGTGGTCACAAATCCTGGCAGGAAGCATCAATTGCTGTGGGGATTTTAGTTTTAAACACATAATCCATTGCAACAGCACAGCGGGGTATGCAACTACGTTTTGAGTCTCTCTTTGTAGCTGTATTTATAGGTAGTTTCTGCAGTCCCTGTATCTTAGGGAGCTGTCTATATACCCACATTTATGGGGGTGAGGATGTTGGGGTGCCTTGTCGGTGTAACCAACCTCTCTCTCTTCAGCCAACTTGAGGCAGGTTACCAGAGGGTAATCGAAGGGTTAATCCAGACTCTGAGAGCTGTTCTCTGGAGGGAAGTTGCCCAGAGGCAGGATGTCCGTATGTTTATGCCCAAGTGGCCTGACTTAGCTACCAACGGGAACTTGAGGCATGAATATGTAGAGTTCTGCCCTTCCCCTGATACTCTATAAAAGAGAAAAGCACTCGGGCCCTGCCCTGGCCAGCCATGGTTTGGAGCCTGGAAAGATGCAGTCCAGCCTCTCTGACTGTGACTGAACCTTGAAGGCCAGCAGCCCTGGGGATTGTGGCAGGGTCCTTGGGGTCAGATTGCACTGCTCCCCTTGTGCCAGGTCTGCAGAGCAGAGTACCACTGGAAGCAGTTGGAGATCCCAGGACTCACTTGAGATCTGTAGAACCGCACCCAGAGAAGGCACTAGGAGAGAGTGGTGAGTTACCCCTCAAGGGAGGTCACCAAAAGCCTCACAGGTTCACTTCCTGCTGTAGAAAGAAAGAAAAAGGGAAGAAGTCTTTATCTAGAGCAACAAAGTGTAAATATGCTGATTGCGTGAAGTCATAGGCAGTAGAATTAAACCCCTGGCATGTAGCCAATTGAAAGATTGTCAGATAGGGGGAGGGCCTGGCAAGAGTTGGGGTTGGTAAGTCCCCAAGAATGGTGCCAGACGTGGTAGTCCACTTTTTTGGCTACTAGGGCTATCAGTGTTGTACCAAATAGAGGTACGCACCCCTGGACCAACCATGCTTCAAGCAGCATAGTGCTATCATAATACTGACACACTGTTATACGTGTTGTCCTACTGGGCACAGTGAGACACATTTACGGCACAGCTTACCGCTCAGGAAACTGCTTGTCTCACCTGAGGAGTATGCTACTGCACCACTGGTTTGGGGAGGCGTGCCAGGGCTCCAAGGACCCTGCAAGGGAGGTTAGGGTATGGGAGGCTTGATAGAGACCCAGTAGGTTAATACAAATGTAATCATAGCCCCTTTAGTTCAGGGGTAAGACCTGGAACAGCCGTGGATGTGGTGTGGACAAATAAGACACACAAGTAGCTGGATGACATCAGACAGTGTATAGTAGCGGCAGTCCTAGTAGTCTGTGCATTGGAAGTCAGGAAAGATATGAGAACCCCGGAGTATAGTGATACAAGGTGCGTGGGAAGCATGACTCAAGGCAAGAAAGGAAAGCAGAGTATGTAACTTCATACTGAACCAAAGTAATAGCCAGGGAAGTGCTTGGAGAGCTGTGTTACGTGCTGCAAAATAAAGTAGCCCTATGCTGGATCCCAGCTCCGGTATGGACAGTCTAGATCGTGCATGGTCTCATGTTAATGGTGCTCCAGGGTATGGCTGTTCTGGTGCTCCTGATTCCCATCGCCCCTGATGGCAAGGTAACTAGTGTGAGTGCAATACTGGTAGTCATGGCATAAGACAGGTGCCATCCTGGACAAGAAGCTGTCATATACCTCTAGACACAGGAGGGGGTCTTGGCCAGCCTTTCCACAGGTCCACAGAACGGAGAAGGAGCATCAACAGCCAGCTGTGTGAGTAAGATTCTGTTGAGCATGCGCCTGCTCTCAGTTGCTGAGATCCTGGATTAGGAGTTGCTGTGAATTCTAGCAGATTTTTGCTCTAGTTTTCTGTCTTTGAGTGATTAAGCCAAAGAGTGACATTAATCACTGATAACCACAAAGGGAAAATCAGCACAAAAGCAGCTGAGTGCAGATGGAACTGCTGCTCGAGTTTTGCTCCCAAAGGGATTCCACACCAAAATAGAGCAGATTAATTCTCTGCCTCCCTCCTGCTTTCCTCTGCACTGTGCTCTTTCAGTAGCAGTTTTTTATTTATTTCTTTGTTTTTGTTCACCAGGGAAGTGCATTAGGCATATAGATGGCCATTTTCGGACACCATCGTTTCCTTCCAGCTTGCCTGGATTCCACTATCTTCTGCCCCTCATGCGCTGAGTTTGAGGTGGTCTCAGCTAAGTGCACTAAAATGGTGGGTGGGTTACAACAGAGCAGCTGTCAGCCTTTCCATAGGAGGAGCCCAGAGCTGAGTTAGTGCAATAAAAGAGGGCCTGCTATAATGGGGGTGTGTGAATATCTGCCCCCTCCCCAGTGTTGGAAATGGAAGGAATTCACTGCAGAAACCACCACCTTTGATGTAAGATTGAACTTACCTGACAGGGCTCCGGAAGCACATTTCCTCATACATGTTGCATTTTAAACCATTATTTAGTCAGTTCCATGCCGCTATTGGAGCACGGGGGGCAGTTTCACGCAGGAGCAGTCCTTCCCCATTTTGTTCATCAGACTGTGTTAAACTTAATTGCCCACAGAAATTTCACACGTATGTCATCCCCACCCATTAACACCACTGCTCATCAGTACCTTGTGTATCTGATCTGACTCCTGCCCGTTTAACAGTAACTAAGCTTTAACCAGCCTGATGCTGCAGAGGCAAAGCTACTACTTGCAACACTGGCACCCCAGGTTCTCGCCCCGAGCCTGGCTCATTGGAGGGTCATCAGAGGAGGAGGATGGAGCATCCACTGCGACCCACAGGATGCTCTCCTTCTCCTCCTCTGAGGAGGAGGGACGTTTGCAAGCTGCACTACGCTTTCACCTCCTAAGTGATCACAGTGGGCAATGCAAGCTGGAGTTGGAGTGGGTGGGAAGGTGCCTCCTGATGGGGATGTTTTCATGCTAGCATGCTACATTCACTTGCCATCCTAGCCAATGAGGCTCACAGAGGTTCGGGGAAAACAGAACACAGGAAAATGCTGCCCAAGCCAGGCAGGAGGATGCAGTGACCCTCCACAGGTGCTAGATCACCTGCTGGGTAACCTACCAATATCTGGAGAAAAACTCCTGAGGGGTTTGGGAAACACTGAAGGCTCCGTCATGGGGAGTAAGCTGTGGGGCACTAGGGACAGGTCGCTACGTCTCACAGATGGCAGGTTATGGGGCTGGGGGGGGGCCCTGAAGGTGGAGACCACTTAGCAGATGGGGTGCAAAAAAAAAGTCACTTAGATTTAAAAATAAAGGAAAATCCCCAGGGACTACTTTTGACAGCTGCAGGTACTGTCCACATGGGGCAACACTGCCCCAAGTCTGAGAAAGAAGGAATGTGTGGGTCATGCTGCAGAAAATGCAAACCCCAAAGAAGGGGGTCTGGAAAATTCTGAAGAATGACCTCCAGGCCAGCTGTCTGTCACTTGGAAACTGCAGCCCAAAGCCCAGTGAGGACTGACGTCTAGAAGCATGGGAAGGCCTGCACAGTGTCTGCTGCCTACCACATTAATCCACCTGCACAGTGTTGGCCTATCCCCACTAAATCCACCTGCACAGTGTCTGCTACCCCCACTAAATCCACCTGCACAGTGTTGGCCTACCCCCACTAAATCCACTTGCACAGTGTCTGCCACCCCCACTCAATTCACCTGCACAGTGTCTGCAACCCCCACTAAATCCACTTGCACAGTGTCTACTATCCCCACTAAATCGACCTGCACAGTGTCTGTAACTCCCACTAAATCCACCTGCACAGTGTCTGCTACCCCACTAAATCCTCCTGCACAGTGTCTGCTACCCCACTAAATCCACCTGCACAGTGTCTACTATCCTCACTAAATTGACCTGCACAGTGTCTGTAACTCCCACTAAATCCACCTGCACAGTATCTGCTACCCCACTAAATCCACCTGCACAGTGTCTACTATCCTCACTAAATTGACCTGCACAGTGTCTGTAACTCCCACTAAATCCACCTGCACAGTATCTGCTACCCCACTAAATCCACCTGCACAGTGTCTGTAACTCTCACTAAATCCTCCTGCACAGTGTCTGCTACCCCCGCTAAATCCACCTGCACAGTGTCTGCTACTTCCATTAAATCCACCTGCACAGTGTCTGCTACTTCCATTAAATCCACCTGCACTTGTGCCCATAGCACAGATGCCCACAGAAAACCCAGACACAATGCAGCCCCCTGCAGAGTGACCATTCATTCTGCCCTGCCCCACAATATACCTGACCCTGTGGATGTGCAGAAGGCTCCATTCTCCTTTCTGCTGGCAAATCTCATTTCACCAAAAGTAAATCCATGTTTCCAGGTGCGTCTTGGGGCATGGGGTACATGGCTCTGTTATTTTGACAGAGACTGTTGACCATGACACCGGGAAACTCCCTACTCTTCATCAGTTAGCGCCATGGGATCTTTTATTTCCACCTGGGCTGTTACCAGAGATGGGCAGAACAGACCTCACTTTAATGCCTCGTCTGTTTAACATTTACCTGCAAAACCAAAAGCTCACTAGTGTGAGACCCCCCTCTCATACTGCAGTATAGTGTCTGTTATGGGTATTACCCCAAGTTCCTGGCATGGGACTAGAACCCAGGACCTTTGGATCATCTGTTTTTTTTAAAGTGTTTCAGTGTAGGGAAGCCTGCACTGTTCTGCCCACCTTGTACATGTCCCTATGACTAAATAAAGGGTTTCAGTCTCCAGTGCTGTAACTCCTTCAAACTTTACAAGTGTTAAATATAACCTAATATATGTGGAAGCCCGCACTGTTCTTGCTGCACACAGTATCTGCCCATGTGGATCAACAGAATGCTTCAGTCTCCAGTTCTATCAGTCCCTCACTTTTTACTGTCACTAAATCCATCACAGTGTGTGGAAGCCTGCATTGTTCCTGCCCCCACACTGTAAACACCCGGTGGAAATACGTAGGGGTTCTGGATGCAGTTCTGTCAATCCCTCACCTTTCTCCAGTGCTGAATACATCACAGCATGTGGAGAAGCCTGCACTGTACCTGCCCGCTCTGTATCTAACTCAATAGATATACAGAGGGCATCAGTTTCCATTTCTTTCAGTCCCTCACTTTTACCATCCTTAAAGTCATCATCACAAAAACTGAAGAATGTAAACTAAGAGCATCCCTGTCCTTGGCACGTGCTTTGTGCACTTACTTGGTACACCAAAATGAAACAAATAAAGGAAGTTAACAATCTAAACCCTCTTAAAAGTAACAAGTGACCATAATGGAAATCTCATCTGTAGAGCTAAAACAGACCAATTACAGATATGTGTGTGTGTGTGTGTGTGTATGCATGTCAGTGTGTGTGTAAGTGTGTTTGTATGTCAGTGGGTGTGTGTTTCTGTGCGTAAGTCTGTGTATGTGTGTGCATTCATGTGTGTATGTGAGTGTGTGTATGTGTGTGCATGTGTGTGCATGTGTTTCTGCATGTAAGTTTGTGTGTGTGTGTGTGTATATATATGTGCATGTGTAAGTGTATGTATATAAGTTGTGTGTGTGTGTGTGTGTGTGTGTGTGTGTGTACGTGTGTGTGTATGTACATGTAAGTGTGTGTGTGTATTCTGTTTCTGGAGAAAAGACATTTTTATTTGTATAAATCTCCCTAGTGCAGCCCAGCTGAGATACAAAATCTTGAGTTAGCATGGGGGGCATTTCTTACAGTTCCAGGGCTTCCAGGTCTACAGGGATTCTTGTATTTTACAAGAATTTTAAGCCATCTACAGGAAAATTCTTTCCATAGACTTGAATTGATTATACAGCAAAACAGTGCAGTTTGGCTTCCATAGGAAATAATGTAATCTACATGAAAACACAGGAAAATTGCCCTGGAGTCACAGGGAAAATGCAAAATCAGTCTGGGAGCACTGCAGTTCCGAGGGCCTGAGGCACCAAGAACGGACATGACTAGCTCAAAGACCTACACTGAGACAGTGGCTGCGGTGAGATTCAAACCTAGCTCCCCCGGTTCACAGTTCTGCGTTATACTCACTGCAGCACACCATTACCCTAGGAGAGACTGCAGCTGTTCCTTTAACAGAAAGCCTGAAGGAAACCAAAGGAGCTTCAGAAATGGAGTGCAGAACAAGACAAGGAGTTGGTGGAGTTCTTGACAAAAACAGACACCCATGCATTACCAAGGGTGCACTGTTCCCACCTCGCATGACCGAAACCCTTGAATACTGTCACGAGAATCTATTTTCTGTAACTAAGGAGACCCACTGGAGTGAAGCCATCTGTGCTGATGCCATGGTAACACTTGAGGAGAGGATTAATATCGAGCATATTCTGTGCTGAGCTGGGTATAAAGGCGTGGAATGTACTTTGCTGCATAGTAACCCAGAACAAGAGTTGGAATGGGGGAAAGCAAGCCCCACAGATTAATGCTTATGCCACAGAATAACAGATACAGGTAGAGGCTAGAGTTTCTAAACAGAGCCCTGTCTGATCTGTGCATCAGATAATCAGATCTAATAGTGCAGTATCCAGCCTGTTTGATGGTCAGATACAACAGTAACCAATCAGAATTCAACAGTTCGACTCCAAAACGGTTGAACAATTCATTATCCGATGGTCCCCATGATGAATAATCTGAGCAGCTGAATTCTCCACTGATTCTATCTTCCTCCCTCCCCCCCCTCCCTTTCTTTGTTTCTCTTGCTGCCCCCCCCTTGTGTATGTGTCTCTTTTGACTCCCCCTCTCTTTTTCTGTGGATCTCTCTGTCTCTCCGTCTTTGTGTGTGCCTGTGTGTGTGTAAGCCCCCCTTCCCATGTCTAGGGGTATGAGGATGAAAGTCTTGGGGAGGGGGACACTATATAGCATAAAGAGTCCACATACCTGGTCGGCCTGACTTACCAGACCTGATGAAACCAGGGTGCCTTTGGATCTCTGGGTGCAGACTTGTCAGCCGCAGAGATGAAGATGATGGTCTTCACCTGCCTGGCCTTGCCATCTCTGCCTCGGAGGCCTTTGCAGGCAGTCTTCACCAAACAGACCTGTCGACGCCTTCCTTGCTGGTCCTTCGGATCACTGGATGCACCCCTGGAACACACACTAGAGGCTGGAGCTGTGGAGGCAACATTTTGTTAACAGCAAACAGTCCATTCAAGCAAATGAGGTGAATACACCAATCTGCAGGAACAAGGGATCCCATTTAATGAACAGATAATGCAGAAAAGAAAACAGTCACTCCATGGAGCAGGAAACACACAACCAGTTACTCTAGATCATGAGGTCACATCAAAAGCTAATTGATGCTCTGGACCACAAAGGTCACGTGAGAAGCTAATGCAGTTGCTCTGGACCAAGCAGGTCACATCTGAGTGCAGAGTCCAGGTGGCTACCTATTTGGCAAGGCAGCCACAGTCCAATACACAGGCAGCTTAACTTGTGGCCAAATCAGGCCTTTATCAACAAATGCATCACTTTCTCCTTCAACACAAGAACTGAACAGCCTCTGGCTGGGGCCATGTGGACATAGGGAGCAGTCCCCAGACCCCCCAGAACTCACTGGCACCCCTATTCACAGTCTCACCACAGTGAGTGCAATATCAAACAGTCTCTGTGACCAGGGGCTTTGACTGGATCCCTGGATCCCCTCACTTCTCAGGTGCCATTCTCTTTATCCCTCTGACCCTCTCCAATGACCAGTCCTCTTAGGGGTTCCACTCAGCAGTGATCCTCTGGGCTAGTGACCACACAGCCCACCCTCATGCAGCAGTACCTGGCAGAACCTCAAGGGCAACTGCTCTCTCTGCTGTTCCCACAGCTGCTCTCCAATGGAGCTCCAACGAGGGGCTCAACACAGAACAGCTGCCACCACGCCCTTGTTCCCACATACATTAGACCTGCCAAAAAACCAAAACCACGGCACAGCCTAAATGACTGAGTGGGTAATAACCCTGCTCAACCTCTCTCTCTCTTCTCAAATCTGATTCTACGATGCTGGTTCGACAACACTTTTGTTGACCAACATCACATCAACAGGAGCTGTGATTGACATAAATCCCGTTTGTCTCCCGGTTTAGTTTTTTCAGTTGGAGTTGATTCGTGGGGAGGGGGGTGCAGGACCGGGAGACAGTTTGCCCCTGTGTCAGGCACACCAACACAGTGACCTGTCAGCAAACTGTCGATTTTGTCGACAGGTATGTAGGTCGTTGTGCTGGTGTCACTGTTGGGGGGGGCATACCCTCAAATCTCTCCCCCTGTAATGCACCAAATAGCCTCTTTTATTCTATCCCAAACTGGCACCAAAACTCACCTGCCAACTTGAGGTCCACTCCTGCACCACTTTAAGGTGCTAAAAAAAAAAACTGTCCCCCAAAGCCTTCTGGGACACATAGTCCCCAAACATCCAAACCTAACTATTTACATAGTGATCTAGTGCACCAGCTGGTGCTGAAACTATTCCGAGTCCAACTGGAGCAGCCGCTCCTTTAATTTCCTTGTACTTGGTGGCCATGCATGCACAAAGCACGGACCTCCAAAACTATTTATACTATTTATATTTTTTTATTCTTTTTCTTTTGTGCCCTCTAATCCCGAATCCAGCTGACCATGAAACTGGACCCAGGACCAGAATGCGCAGAAGCAACCACCCAGCACCCGGCCCACCCACCACAGACCGAGCACCAGTAACTTTGATGGCCAGAGCCACAAGCTGCCCACACAGGGCTGCAAGAGTGCGAGTCCCCCACAAGACACTAACACAAACCATGCTGTGAGGAAACACAGAGCCATAGCTCCACAGGTTAGCCCGTTTTGGGGGGGGGGCTTACATGTGTGTGTGTCTCCCTCTCTTTCTCTGTAAGGGTCCCTATCTCTCTCTTTCTTTGTGTGTGTGTGTGTGTGTGTTTCTCGTGGTGTTTGCAGCACAGTCATAGGGGGTGAGGAGGGCCATATTTAAACAGCCAGCTGCACCGAGGGTTCAGATACTTTTTACAAGCATTCAGGTAAAAAAAATCTTAATTTAATATGATGCCTGCTGTGGGGATTTGTGAGGTGAATCCCCGATCTATGCAGCAGTCAAGGATTCACATCTGCTGGTAGTTCTCCTTTAAGAGTCGTTAGTGTGTGTTCACCAACTAGTAAGTGCATGTTTTCTGCTTCGGTTTTGACCAATTTTGTAAATTTATTGTTGGTCTCCAGACTTCACTCCCATATTATTATTATTAGTAGTAGTAGTATTTGAAAAGGTTCACCAGGAAAGGCATGCTGCGCTACAATAGCTCATTTCCAGATGCATCCTGGGGGAAAGAGGAAAGTGCGTGCAGCAAATATAAGATAAAGTATAGTGTGGTGTGTGTAATGAGAATTTTACACGCCCCTGAGGTATTGGATACCACATAAACCCCGAGAGCGAAGCTTGAGGTGTTTATCTCAGTATCCAACACCAAGGGTGTGTGTAAAATTCACGTTTACACACCGCCCTATATTTTATTTTACATAATTGCTGGGTTTCCCTTTTTCACTGCAGCAATCATATAAAATATTAGCTGTTCTGGTGCAGCTGTACTCCAGTTCCATTTTCTGCCACTCCATACAATTGTCCTGTGGCATTTTTAAAAATGCTCTCTACTGTTTGCTTTTCCCCCTTGAGCTGAAAAATTAGGTCATTAAAAAAAAAATAAACTTACCACCGAGTTCTACTGGCGGTTTCATTTTCAGGCTGAGGGCGAGCAAGTGAGCGGAGGCGAGTGGTCAGGAAGCAAGGAACTGCCCAGAATGAGGGAAACCGTGCACGTTTGCCATAATAAACACTCCTTTATTATGGCAAATTATTCCATGGTTTCCCTATGGGAAAAAAGGGAGACCTAGTTATTATTATAAATTAACCTACAGAACAAAAGAGATAACCATAGTGGAAGACTGTACAGAACACATTGAGGCAGTTACAAAACATTTTTAGATATGCAGAGAGTACAATTCATCATATGTGGATTGGCTACATTAACAGTACACATATACACCTATAAAAGCTTATATTCACATTTTCTGTATATAAGACCTATGAACAATTACATACTTGTAAGCTATGATATACATTTCTCTAGCCATATACATTCCGAAATGAAGACATAACCTAGGTACATAACAATTCAACATTGTTTACTTTACTTCTTAGGGTAGGAAGTGGCGTAGCAGAAATTTAGGAAAAGCGGAGGTGTCGAGTGTGATGCTTGGCCAGCTGGTTATGATTGTTCTATGATTTTTGTACTATAAAATTCTAGTGTGTGATTTGTCTCCATAAGGCAGCTGTGCATGGGTCAGGTTTTAGTGAGAATACAAGATGTATTAACCTGAAACCAGGAGGTAATTAAAAAGACTAGAGAGCCTTAATTAAGGGTCTCCTGTTTATCTGACTTAATTGGAGCTGACCAGCTGCCAGGATATAGGGATCGTAAATTTTTATGACGTCTTAGAGGAAGAAAACATGTCATATCACTATAGTGCTAAAAAGTTATAATATCCTTTGATCCTTGGAAGCAGGAAACTACACAAGATCAAAGCAAAAGCTTGATTAAAGAGAGTCATGTTGGGAAATTAGTTTTTGCTGATGTCATCTTATTTGATATACCTCCTGATAGGACATCCTGTTTTGTGTAATTTTTATATTCTAAAAGGAGGAGCTAGATGGCATCATAGAAGGGGTGGTGACACAGAGTTTAAACTGTTGTTTGTATTTCCACTGAGACACATTTCTTTGTGGGCTCTTAGAAACAAGAACTAACTATAAGCACTGTAAGAAGGTAATATATTAGATAGAAAAGTCTAATTGTATTGTGGTAGGAGTTTATGTTTGTACTTTAACCTTGTTCTTTTTAGTGATTGTATGCTTTGTGCTACATGGTTCTGTGTTTACATTTTACATATTTTTATCTATTTTAAGTAAATCTATAGTTAAAAAGACTGCCTGGGTGTGTGTTTGAAGTTCTTTCTTTTGCATGTGATGTATGGAGGGTTAAGATTAACAAAACTGTTCATAGCTTAATGGTGTTACCAAACTGGGAAAAGGTAAGAATATACCTAAGGTCTTTTATAGAGTTTTAAGGGTTCATTTTGGATACCTGGTTAGGTGCCCTTAGGTGAAAGATATCTGGCATTCCCCGAAGAGCAGATTATCTGAGCCTGTACATTTGGGTATGCTAGCATAAGGTTCACAGTTTGAATCCCCACAGAACTTGAGACCAAAGGTGATTAGGACCCACAAGCAGACAGAAGGGTTACCTTGTTCTGTTACCTGTTCAAATACTGTGCTCGGAGGTTGGCACTGTGGGAGCAGAGGGCCTGACCTGCTGAGTGGGTTTGTGACAGCGAGGAGAGGACTTGGATGGGCTAAGGTGGTGGGGTGATAAGTAGGAATAGAAAGGTAGGCCTGCCTCCCCCCTTTGGGATGCAAGAACACTGCAAGGGTAACAGCAGAGGAATATTTAGAGATAGGAATAGAAGGGCATAAGTACTGCTACATAAGGGCACAGGGAAGGTGGGGAGTATAAACACGAGTATGGGGAAGGGGAGTATAAATGGGGGAGAAGCAGAGAATAAAGGGATAGGGGAGGGAAAGACAAAAGCAATTACAGGAGGGGGGTATGCAGTGTTGAAAGATGTGAGATAATAAATGGGTAGGTGGGAGGCAGATAAACAATAAAGGAATGGAGGAGAGAAGGTCAGGTGCAATTACAGGAGGGGAACATATAGTGTCGAGGAAGGTGGGATAGTGAACAGGTAGATGGGGCAGAGCAGATGTCTAATGGGAGGGAGTTCCATGTGTTTGGAAAGTGAGAAGAGAAACATCCCTTTCAGCAGTGGAGGACTGGGAGGGGATGGATAGTGTCCTATGGGGGAGTTTCATAGTGAGCAGAGTGGGGTAGCAGGAAGGGAGAGGAGGGAGTGGATGTAGGGTGGTAGAAAGCTGAGCCAGTACTTACCAATTAAAGAAGCAGTTTGGGCAAGGTGCCTGGCATTTAGAGAAGGTAGGGAGAGAGAGATATAGAGGTCACAGTGGTGGGTACAAGGAGAGCAGTCGAAAGCGAAATGGCAGAAGGAGTTGAATAGTGTCCAGTCTGGTGAGGGTGGTTTTGGAGGCAATGCTAAAGACTGTGTCCCCAAAGTCAAAGATAGGGAGAATCATCTTCTGGACGATTTTGCGGTGGGGCCCGCAGGGGGCAGGCAGAAGTGGTGTCTATACAGAGTACTGTGTTTGGGCAATAGCTTTTTGTGAATAGCATCCACATGCCCAGTAAAACTGAGGTTATTGTCGAGCCAGAGTCAGAGGTATTTGAAGGATATATATAAAACAATTGATCAAATAAATAATTATCGGTTCATTTTAGCCATAGCTTTACAGGAGGGTTGACTAGATCAAGCAGTTTCTTTATAGCATAGAAGACATGGAAGACTTTTTACTGTAATGTTGTAGCAACCAGATTAAAGCTTCCCGATGCGCTTATTGTCAGGCCAAGGCACTTTATTGTACAGAGAAACCTAGAGACAGAGAAAAGAGATCAACAAAAAAAAGAGACCTGACCAGCCCACGTAGTCTGCCTAAAGATTCCCTACTCAGAATCTTAACTAACATGAATTGTTTCCCTCTTCATTCTCTCTCCTTTCTAAATAATCCTATCTTATAATAACTTCTTTAAATGTATCCCAGCTTATTTTGAACCCCGGCATTGTTTCTGCCTCCACAACCTTGCCTGGAAGTTTGACACACCCATCCATCGCTCCATGAAATGGTACTTCCTTATGTCTTTTTTCACCTCTTCCTCCTCCTCCCAGCGTAAGAACATCACTCCTTGTGGACCTACTGTTTCTCGGTAACCCGTGAGGTGGGCTCATGAGGAAGGGTGCCGTCCGTTATGGCAACTCCTTCCCGGCGCAATCCCTCATGGTGATGGGGAGGGGATGGCGACCGGATGAGGCTGTGGGCGAACTGGGCAACAGGATGTCACTTGGCGCGCACTATGGGGGAGCGAGCATGTATGCAGCGTGGCTGGGAAGGTGGAGAGGCTTTAGGGGGTGGCGCTGTGGTGGCTGGCTGAGCTGTGTCATAGCATCAGACGATGGCTAGTGGTTGCAGTGGGACAGGTACTGGGTTCAGGTCTGGACGCTAGTGCGATTTTATTGCGCCCGGCCCAAACCTTTATTTTTTTTCCTGCTTTCACCCCCCTTACATGCACCCCCCTGGAGTTGAGAATCCTTAAATGGGGGGTGCGGGGGTGCCATTGTCCTGAGGCGATGGGGTTGTTAGAGTGCCGAAAATGTTTTCGGCACTCTGACTGAGTGATAACAGTGATCGCCTTTAGGCATTCGCTGTTATCACATAAACCCTTGTTTCTCAGATTAAATAAACTTGCTGAGCCCACTCTGTTGAACCCTTTCATGAACTTGAGAGGCTCTATCATGTCTCCCATTCTATCCTCCAGTGAGTCCATGCTAAGACTGTTCAGTCGTCCCCTGTATAGCTTTCCTTGCGGTCCATGGATGATTGTTGTTACACAGCCTCTAATCTATCCATATCCTTCCTTAGACACAGACCACATGTGTCAGCTCAAGACTTTGATGCAGGTGTGCCAATGCCCTTTGCCGCAACTGTGCCCAATTTTGGTAGGTCAGATGCCGTTGCGAGAGGTCACCCGATTTACAGCAGCTTGCGCTGAATATTTGGCACAAGCACCATAAAATGGGTCCCCAGGATTGCTGCAAGCTATACCAGAAAAAGTTTTTCTAACTGGTGGCAGTTGGCACACGGGCTCAAAAATCCTGATCGCCAGCCAGGAGAATGCCTCAAGCCTGGTGCACCATATCTTCAGCACACCTGGGGCTTGTGGGATTCTCACCTGTTCGAAAATCGACCCCCATGATTGCATGCAGCACTCTAGATATGAAGAACTACAGTGTAAATCTCTTCACTTACTTGGTTGTCAGGCATGTAAAAATTCACAATTACCAATTGTTTGTTTCAAGCTATGTCCACTGTTTTGTTGTTGTTTTCTTCAAGCTTCACTATGCTATGCAGTGCATGTATCACAACTTAAAGCTAGGAATGCCATCAAGTGCAAAAATTGCTTTACCAAAGTGCATAGCAGATATCAATCAATCAATCAATCAATCAATCAAAATCTTTATTTATCCAGGTGGGCACCATTGAGCAGGGCTCATTTGAAAGATGGACCTAGTCATACACAAATCATAGTACAGTAACGTGGTAAAACATAATGCAATATTATACAAAGAAGAAAAATATACATATGTACATCAACATTTGAGTGAGAGGGCCTTTACAACAGATAGGCTCATAACTGGGTACAGACGGAATGTTCACTTAAAAGGAGAGAGAAAGGCAAGAAGAGGGATACCAGCTATATATATATATATATATATATATATATATATATATACATATAGATATACAATACCAGCTCCGCACTACTACGCTGCTCTTCAATGCGCCAGCACTTCATCCTTCACAAACTTAATCAGGGAGCGTAACTCCCACCTATATCCAACTTGTTGTTGTAGTAACCAATCCAAGCAAAATTTTTTAAAAAGACATTACTATAAATAGTTTTAACATTCAGTTACACTATCACAACTAATTTAATTGTTTAATGCTAGACTGGGCATAACAGAACATACCTATAATAAACATCGATTACAGCATTCGTTTTTCAAAAGTTTGCTGGAAGGTGCATCTTGAATCATTTTCTTTCAGAGTCCTTTTCTTGTGTTATTCACAGCAATTAGTTCCTCAGTGTCCAAGGGATTTCCCATTTCAGCAAATTTATTTTCAAGTGACCTCCTGCTTACTTTAGCACAGTCTGCTCCAAACAGGACATCCCCTCAAGAAAAACAGCACAAATATGATTAAATACCACAAAATTACATAGTAATTAATCAGAGCACAGCAAAATGGCATAGTATCACATGTATCATCAATTACACTTTAGGGATCTGATACCTGTTTTAATTCAAATAACATTTCAAATCCAATTCATCGGTATCCCCCCAGTTTTAAACTTCTCGTATGAAAGATTCACTCTACTTCTTTTGATCTAGCTGTTTTGTCTGTCACCCTCTTGGATTTGCTTCCATATGCTCTATCCCAAAACATAGCATTCCCTCAGGGTTCCCTCCATGTGCTTCTTTAAAATGCAACCCCAATGGCTTGTCTACTCTTCCCAATATTATATCACGTATGTGCTCTTGTATTCTAGCTTTGAACATCCTTACAGTATGTCCGATATAATATTTTCCACACACACACATTTTATTCATATATTACAAACGTGCTACATGTCATAAATTCCCTCACTTTGTAGTTTGTATCACTATAAAAATCTTTGAATTCTTTTTTTTGTTTTACTATACTTACAGGTGTTGAATTTTTTTTACATGGGAAAAACTCTTTCGGGTTTTTTTGTAACCTGTTTCCATCATTCTGCAGTAATTTAGTGGCTGAAAATATGCTATGTATTAATTTTTCTTATAAGTTTGGGGCTCTCTGAAATGAAATTCTTGGCTTATTGCCTAATTCTTGTTTTAATGTTTGATCTAACATCAAAATGCCCGAGTATTTATGGGCAATGTTTAAGGCAAAGGAGTTTAGCCAATGCGTGTCTCATGCACCATCCTATACAAGTTAAAATAAAGTGCTCGCTATTATCCTTTTGTTTCGTGCTCTAGATAGCGTCTGGCCAGTGATCCACATACAGGCAGTGTCATCTCCTTCCTTCTGCTAGTAACCCCTCTCCCTATGCACCCCGGCATCTTGTTAGCCTTCTTGTGCACCGTATTACACACAGAAAATGGTTTTAGGTTATTTCTTACCACCCCCCTCAGGCCTCTCTCCTCTTCCATGCTCTTTACTGCCATATCATCACTATAGTGAACTATTCTCGGATATGTCACCCTATATAGGCATCCTCTTGAACTTTTCTCTGGGGGTTAAGCACAGTCCTCTGTGACCGTACTTAGCCCAGGGAAGACAGCAGGATAACCAAACAAAGGATTAGAGCTTACATAAGCTGTAACAGGCACTGCAGGCTATTGACTCTCCCACTGCTGCCTACTGCTCTGATGTCAGCTGCAGAGGATTCTAGGATTTGTGGTAACAGAAGATGTCAGCCTAGAACTAATCAAAATTAGTATGATACATCTACCACACTACAGTAAGCAGTAAGTAAACTGAAATGTTTTTGCACACAAAGTGCACATTGAGCTGAGTTTGGGTCCCTTGCTGCTGTTCTCCTTTAAGTGTACCTGGAGAGCCCATTTGCTACAGTACACCTCTAAATGTTATTTGTTTATTTATTGAAATGTTTCACCAGGAAGGCATACTGAACAACAAGTTGCTCGTCTCGGTCGCGACAGGGGTGGGGTGGTACTTATTGTATGAAGAATTAGACATACAGTTTAACATTTGAAACATATAAGAAATTAAACACTCAATTACATTTGTAACAAGACAGTTAAAAAAATATAAATAATCATTCAGTCTCATTTGTAACATAACATACAATTAAATATATCATACCCCGTGAAATATGCATTTAATTACAAATGGCATATCTGAGTAACATAGTACACAGTGATGAAGGGGGAGGAAAGCATGCTGAGATACAGGCTGGGGGGTGGAAGATTTAATAAGTGATGTGAGTCATTGAGAGGAGCATAGGTATAGGAGGACAGTTAAGGAGGGTTAAAGCAGAAGCAGTTAGATGACAGAAATGTATGTAAGGCAGAGGCAAGGGAGGAGGAGGAGGAGTGCCGTATTTGTGGGGGGAGGATGTTCCAGATTTGTGGGAAATGATGGGTAAAGCCTGACTGACCAATGAGAGTGGTACAATGGGGGACCAACAAAAAGTGAGTGTCAGAGGATCTGAGGGAATGGGGAGGGGGGCAGGGATGAGAGCAAACATGAGAGGTAGGAGGGACGTTCTAACCAAAATTTAAAAGTGAGTTTGGCAGAATGAGTGAGGCGCCTGTTGGCAAGCGGGGTGAAGGTTAATGGTGTGGTAGAGGTCACAGTGATCAATGCATAATGGAGCATCAAGGGTAAATCGACAGGAGGAGTTAAATAGAGTGTCCAGTCTGGTTAAGGAGGATTTGGGATTGGCACCATAGGCTACATCACAGTAGTTGAAAATGGTGAGGATCATACTCTGGACTAGTTCATATTGTGCTGTAGGAGGGATGCAACTACAGTTTCTGAATAAGACACCAAGCTTGGGGCACACTTTTTTCAGGATGGCATCAATGGAGCCAGAGAAGTTGAGGTGTTCATCCAACCAAACCCCAAGGTATCTGAATGAGGAGGTGTCCTCTAGGATTGTCCCATCAAGGGTATGAAAAGACGGTAAAAGGTGGAGCCTAGAACGCCTCTGCCTAGTGCCAAAGGTCATGGAGACAGTCTTTTTGGAATTTAGGAATAGTTGATGTAAGGCAAACCATAACTGAACCTGGTGGCAGTCAAGTTGAAGGGTGGTTGCAAGTGTTCCTGGAAGCCATGATGAGTGGGTGATTATATGAGTAGTCCATCTGCATAAAGCAGACATTTTATCTCTGAGTCATTCATTGTTAACCCAAACACTTAGAACATATTAAACAAAAAAGGATGATTATTGATATAAACATTTGAGTGATTTTCCAAGATTTATATGTGCCTTACTTGGTCTGGTAGCTTAGGTTGACGAAAGCCTGTCTCCATAAATTTTATAACTTTCTGTGCAGTCTTTGTGGAAGTGGAAGGGATCATATTTTGTCCCTGCTGAGGTAGCCAGCTGATCCCATCCACTTCCAGGTCAATGTATCCACCCCCGTGCTCAGACCTGTAACGACGTGTGCCCAGGAAAAGCATGAGGGGCACTCCATTAATGTCTATGGGGGCAGTTTTGAGAATGATTTTAAATATAATGATGGCCATTTGCAGCTCAATCAAAGGCATCGGTCACCTTTTAAATACTTTCAACTTACCCATGCTGTATTGCCATTTATGGGCCCCAGACTGTGAGTAAGGTGGTGCTCGACTGTACCTGACTCTTTTCTTGCCGGTCTTTCAGCCACATTCAGTATCAAAACTCCATCAGCTTTTTCAATCCTTGGACCCAAATAACCCTCCAGGGGTGTGTTTCTACTGGCAACAGGCTCTTAGCCTTCAGAATGAGGTTACACTCCAGCAGGCTGTCTGGCAAAAGCTTCATAAATATCTAAAGCAAGGCAGATTTTGTTTAATTTACTTTCGCATACTTCACAACCTGTATTACACGATGTCTAAATTATTTAAAATGGGTAGACTGTCCTCACTAGTATGTACTGGATGTGGTCTAACTGATGGTATGTTAAAGTATATGTTGTGGGATTGGGAAAAAGTAGCTCCATTTTGGAACACCATATGGAATTCATTGTATCCCCTTCTTGGTTTGGGGGACCTATTTTCTCCCGAAACTTGCTTGGTGGGGATTTATCCCCCAGACCTTCCTAGCATACACAAAGCCCACATAGCTTTGATAGCCATGGTTGCCAAACTTATTATACTCTGACACTGGATGGACACCACTGTACTGCAGTATAAAGAATGGCATCATGAAATTTTACTTGCCCTGATGGTGGAGAAGCATATTGCTTCCTTACGAAGATGTCCAAATCACTATCGATCTATGTAGGAACCCTTATATACCCTATTATCTTTCTCTCCCTGCCCCCAGGACCAAGTGTTTCGTCATAGCTGGATGCTTATTTATTTTTTTTTATTAGTTCTATCCCTCAGGGCTTATCCTTCTTTAGAAATTTTGAAGTACTAGTCAGTGACCTCTTATACTAGAGTTTTTGCTCCAGGGAAGGGTGGGGAGGTCTGGGTGGAGGTGGGTTGATTTTTGTTGATTATTCTTTAGTTTGTTTGTGGTTGTTGTCAATGTAAGTTTTATTGTTTCAGATACAATTGTTGTTAGTTGTTTTTGAAAACTAATAAAGTATACTTAATTAAAAAAAGGCATTGGTCATCTAACAATGCTCTTGTTAGTCAACAGTTGCCCTTGCTTAATCTGCAAATGGCCATTATTATTTTTAAAATGTTCTTAAAACTGCCTCCCATAGACTTTAATGGAATGCACCCCTGTGTTCTCCCTCAGCACACATCATTATGTGCTTAATCATGTGGGGGGATTGATTGACCGGAAAATGGAAGGGATCAGCTGGCTACCTTGGCAGGGACAAAATACAATCCCTTCCACAGACTTTTGCTGACCTTTGCTACCAGACCAAGAAAGGATATATAAATCTAATACACTTGGTAAATCACTTTAAAGAGATCAGGGTTTAGCTACAGGGGCCTTAAATGGACAAACCACCTCCTTGGCTCCTAAATACCTTAGTATCAACCTTAATAGTACATCCCTGTCATGCTCCTAATCCCTGATTAAAAAGTTCTGTTTATATGTTAATTTAAATTTCAATTTTTATTGACAGTTACATTTATTTCATAGGTTTTCCTTTCTATTCCAAACTGAGACCATTTTAAAGAGTCAAGGATGCAGAATTCCCCTTCTCCCCTTCTCTTTCTCGCTCTCAGATTCAAAACACTTTATTGGAATGGCACAATATAAGGGACTTACCAAACATACATCAAACTAGTCATAACACACAAGCATACTGCAATGCACTTAAGGTTAATTTTGCACTGGACAGTAATAATCTTGAAAGCTGAATAAAGGGCAATGACCATCTGGAACAGTTTCCTAGAACATGTGGTTTCTAGTAAAACTTAGAATATTTTTAGAAAGTTTTTGGATGAGTTCCTATTAGAAAAAAAGAATATTAGCAATCTCCATTGAGAAATGGCGAGTCTCAAAGGCAAATGCCAGCTGTCTCCTATAAATCCTATGAATCCTGTCATCGGTCAGCAGCATTCTATGCCCATACTTTCATTTCTCCATAAAGGAATGAGTGAAAAAACTAGAGCCCTGAGCAGGGCCTGTTTACATTCAGTGATATCCCTACACCCTGTCAAAGTCTTTCACCACAGAAGCCTCTCACCCTGACCAAGTACCTCTCACAAACAAAAGGCTCCGACCGCAAACCCAAACCCACAGGTTCAACCTAACCTGCAGCATTCAACATTGAAAAACATGTTGCCCACTACCACATCAGAAAATTTGCCTGATTGTGTGTTGTTTGAACAGTCCACTGCAAATTATTGCCACACCTCTTTCTGTCCCCCTGTGACTATGCATACTACAAGTACTACCACTGCCCTGCTTGACTTCACCAGCCACATTCATAAGGCGATTGACACTGGCCACCTACTGGGTGCGGTATTCATTGATTTGAACAAGGCATTTGACACCGTGAACCACCAGCTCCTGCTTCAGGCACTCTCCTCCCTTGGACTATCTAATGATGTAACCAAATGGTTTGAAAGCTTCCTCTTGGCAAGGAGCCAAAAAGTCAAAATCGTTGACTCTCTCTCAAGTGCCCTTTCTGTTCACTCTGGTGTACCGCAGGGTTCCGTCCTTGGCCCTCTACTTTTCAGCCTTTTCATCAATACTCTTCCTGCAGCTTGCAATAATAACTTAATACTCTATGCCAATGATGCAGTCCTCTTTTCCTCCCATACTGACCCCGTCTTGCTCTCCAAGGTGCTACAGACGAACTTCAGCCTAGTTGAAACCTGGCTTCTCCAACATAAGCTGTGGATGAATTACAAAAAAACAAAGTCCATTCTGTTCCATAGTTCTCACAGCAAATACAGATCCATAAACCTTACCATACATAATGAACTTGAACAGCCACTTGAACAAGTGCAGGAGTTTAAATACCTTGGTATTACCCTTGATTGCACAACATCTTTCAGCTCACATGTTCAGTACGTCTCAAAATCAGTCAACTCAAGAACTGGAGTCCTCTACCGCCACCATCGCTGTCTTACCAAAGAAACTATACGCACAGCCATAACTGCCTCAGTCCTACCCATCATTAATTACGAGCTTGTCTTCTACAAGGCTGCAATTGATACCACCCTAAAATAGGTCAAGACAGCCCTTAATAAATGCTGTGGACTTCTCACTGGTGCAGGGAAGCATACGCATACCTGTGATCTCTACAAGCAATCCATACCTGTGATCTCTACAAGCAATCCAGCTGGCTCGATCTAATTAGTAGACTCACGTACCAGACCTGCCTACTGGCTAAGAAAATTTGTCTTAACCTCACGCCCCCTGCAACTCATGCCTTAATGTTGTCTGCAGTCACTGCGCATTTTACGTGCAGTTCCCTCAAACCAACATTTATCGTTCCATTCTGCTGTACCAACCAGGCTCAACGTGCTTTCCACACCAGGGCCCCCCTGCTGCTAAACAACATTCCCGCTGAAATTGCAGCTGAAAACAAGCTTGGCCCATTCAAACGTAAACTCCACCAGCACCTCACTGACCTCAGCAGTTGTGACTGCTGTGCCTAGGCTTTCGGCTTTGTTTCACCTCTCCCTCCTCTTCTTTCCTCCATTGCTACCCTCCCCACTTCTCTCCGCCCCTCCATCCGCTGCTACTTCCCATCTCTCTCCCACCCCACCTACCATTCTACCCCCTCTTACCTCCCACTTACCATTCCACCCCCTCTCCCACTCCTCTCTTCCTGTCTCCCCTCCCTATCACCCTATCTCTTGTTGCTCCACCCCCAGACTACCTAGTACTTGCCTTTCTGTTCTTGCACTTACGACAATGTCAAATCCTTGACTGCCTACCCCCCTTTTCCCCACCCTTCCCCCTTTTATCCCCCACCCCTTGCTCCACTTATGTCACCCCAGGATGGTTTTCATTTGCATCTGAGTCTTGCAATATATACACCCGTATTGTTGATGGTGCATTGTTATTTGTCACTGACTGTTTGCTACTGTGCTAGTCTATACACATGTACTGTCTTTTGCTACTAAGTTAACCTTCTGACCTATACTGTATCTTACCTCTGCTTACTTCTATGTTAACCTCCTGACCTGTACTGTATCTTATCACTGTTATGCTTGCACACATTGCTGATGCGGAACCTTTATAAAAGAACCCTTGGTTCTACCCTTGGATCCTAATAATAAATTAAAAAACAACAACCGCGACCACGATGTGGCTGTACATGCCACTGATGAAATTCAGCTTCTGATGGAAAAATCTGAGCAGGAATCACAGTTCCTGCCACGCGACTTGATTACTGGCATCGTCGGCAGCTGTGACAGTGACAACTGCTGTGATTCCGCTCTGGAGACTGCCAACAGTTGTGAAAGACTAATTCAGATGGCTCACGAGCAGCCTACATCGAGATGGCACCCTTACCCTGTCGAGAGGTAATGCCAGCGCAGAAAGAAATCGATGCTCTGCCTGAGGAAAAAAGCAACCACAAATCTTTCTTCCCGGATGATGAAATCCTCTGGCATTCCTCCTCTGCACCACTCCAAAAGGAACAAAAATGCTCCCCCTGCGATCGATGGCTGCCAACCTCTGCTCCAGCCGCTCCCCAGCTTGCAGGACCTCTGACACCAACCCCCCACCGACGAACCTACACAAGAAGGGGTTCCTAGCAAAAACAGGGAAGCATTCCTGGACCTTTCTGCTCCTCACAGTGAGTTCCTGCACTATTTACAAGCGGGGACCCTGCAAGGTATGTGCAATTTAATATCTACAAAGACTAACACTTTGCAATTTAAAGTGACAGTAACCAGTATTCTCTCACATTCAGTTCCTGTATTATCAAATGGTTAGTTATCTGTAACTGAGCATAAAAAGCATGGTTTATCACTTTTATTGAAGTTGTCCTAGATTAACTGCTTGTTCAATGTTATTTATTTAATATTTATTGAAAACAAGTTAAAAGTTATTACAGTTACCCTGATTAAGAAAATTTGACTATTTTAAGCACTAATGTACTTCTGTCATTTAAAAACAATAAAAAAAGTTGTATTGCTAAACCTGTATTTGTGTCATTATTTTTTAATTTTATTGTGTGGGTCCAATGCATAATCACAATAATACACTCTGGGTGTGCTTTATCATTGGAGATCAGCATGCCTCGGGTGTGTAAGGCACTTGGCTTCACCTTGTGCCTCACAGACCACCTGAGATGTGCTGATATCCTATGATAAAGCATACCAAGTCATGTTTTGTTTCTTAATTATAAAATTAATTTGAAAAATTGTGAAACCAGACTGGCTGAGGGACGTCTTTACCTGTGCTGTTATCTCAGCACACCAGCCCTGGAGAAAGATCTAGCAGCCTCTTCACAATAAAATCAGTACTAACCACACATCCCTGACTGCCATCACAAACATGGCTGTCACCTTTACTCCCTAAAAACCTTCAACTAGGCCTTAAAAGTCAAACTGTCTTAAATAACAAAAAACTAGTAAAATGTCATTTGTCCTTGCCTTCTGGCTCTGCCTCTGCCTAATGAGGGCATAAAATCTACAGCTGTAACCCCCAGGGGTTTAAACCAATAATAATCCTCCTGATCGACACCTTTGACACCCAAAGAACTGCAGAGATATTGTACAGATGAACAGTGCAAGCAGAATCTAAACAAAAAGACTCACTCCTGGATACCCTCAAAAACCAGTGATAGAAGAGCCCCATGGCACCAAGGCCAGCAGTAAGGGCCATCCGCCCATGGCTGTCTCGGGCCCTAATAGTGAAGGCAGTAACAAGGAGGGTGAAGAGACATTTACCATCACCTTGAAGAGGTTATTTTATAACTCAGTAAAAGCAGAGCTATGATAGCAAAGAAGGAAAAAGCGATAGCAGACACTGCTCGGGGGCTCACTGAAGTCACCCAATGTACTGCAGATCTGGAGACCAGCCTTATGGACACATCCATGGTGGCAGAGCAGCACAATACAGCCATCAAGTACCTGCTGAATAAGGGACGGGAGCTCATGGATAAATTGGATGCCCTGGAGCGCTGCTCCAGGAGGGACAACCTGAGGATATATGGTCTCCCTGAGGACACCAAGACTGGCCACGTGGAAGATTTCCTGGAGACCTCTTAAAAGAACTACTCAGGCTCCCGATGAATGAGCTCCTCAACATAGTATGGGCCAATAGAGCCCTTGCCAAGAACCCAACTGATCCTAAAGTGACCCCACGCTCGGTACTCATGAAGTTCCTAGACTGCTGCACTAATAATATTGTCCTTGACTACTGTCCTCCACACAGCATGGTCTAAAAAGAAATCACCTTTGGGGATAAGCGACTATATTTTGATTACATACCACTCACCCAACAGAAGTGATGGGCACTGCTTGCCATTAAAAAGCACCTCACCTCTGCAAACATTAAATGCACTTACTGGCACCTGCTCAGCTTAAAATCTTTCTCCCAGGGGGACCTGTATTTTTCTGAACCCTTGCACAGGCAAAACCTACCTTTCAGAAATTAGGAGTACCAGCAGCCTTGTATACTTGCCTTGATACTGCAGTCCAGGATCAACTGACTTCCTCAGAGCTGAGGTCCAAAGTTTCCAAGCTGCACAAAACATTTTGCACTTCTCCTCCAGTAAACCAACAGCAGTGACAGGCAGGAACAGATTCCCTGATGAATTCTCCCCAGCCACGACAGCCTGGCAAAATTGCAGACAAATGAAAACTGACTCACCCATCACTGTGTTTGAATTGAACTAATGTGATGATTCGAGGTGGTGGAACTCATGGAGATCAATGAGCAAAGGCGCCATCTTAGCCATGGAGTGTCTCTCTGCACAAGAACGTCTCCCTTATGTAAGGTATCTTTGGACTGCATAATTAATTTCTCTTATGATCACACAGTAGATAGGCTGATGGAGTACTTGGATTGGGGTCTTGTCCAAGTGTACAAGGCTGGGGGGGGGATCTGGTCTGGGATCTTGGCGCTCATACTGGAGGCTAGTTGGCTGTGCAGGGTCAACTATATTTAACCTCCCTTCTCCCCTCCTCATCTCTCTAGGATTAAGGGGTCCACTAGTTACCCTCCTTACTAAAGTAACCTTCAAGCAAAACGTGAGCTGGATAGCATGACATGGTGGGGGGGGGGTAGCATCTGTTTGATCCTGTGCTGCTGTGATCAGTCCCCAGTGTTCACCTACTCATGTCTCCCCCATGCTCCTGCAGCACTTCCCTCAGCAATACGCAGTGGTAACGTTGGCTTTCTGATTATTGGACCCACCCTTCTGCAGGATAATGACAGACCATATTTAAAGTAAGTGCAGTGTAACCTCCTGTTCCTAACCTGATTCAAGTGTTGAACCATAGCCGGTGAAAGTACAGGGCTGGGGATCTTGTTGGCCTCACAGTGGGAGTGATGGGCCCTGTTGCAGCCTCCCAGGTGCCCCCGGACCCCCCTCCCTTGAGTCTGCAGCCCTGTGGGCCAGTTGAGGCTGCTGGACAGGGGATTGCAGCCTACAGATAATGAGAGGGTAATGATGGTTCAGAAGCAGTTGGTAGTAGCAAAGTCTGGCCCGACAGAATGCAGGCTACAACCAAGCTGAAAGTCTAGGCATTCTGCACGTTGGCACTGGGATGGGTGCAGATAATCTGTGAACTGGTGTGGCCTGGAGCAAGGGGACCATTGGCTTATACCTAGGGGTGTGGGACCAGGCCTCATGTAAAGCAACCCATGGCAGGGTGGGTGGCAGCACCTATCTATGGCTTCTTGCAAACCTTGGGGGAAGAAATGGGAACCGCAGGGAATCCCAGCAAGCAAATGGACAGAAGGCCATCACTAAACCCCTCCTCAGCCTTATCACAGACTTTTGGGAGGCAGAGGAATTTTATGGGGGGGGTCCTCCGGACTGGGGGCCTGATCTATGGACTGGCCCAGACCCCAACCAGACTATTTCATGGGCAGGGGGGATATATAGATTTATCCGTAAAGCTTTGAGTCTAATCCTTCCTTAGGTGCTAAGAGTGCACAAATAAAAAATGGTGAATCAGAGCCAGTCCAGTGGTGTAGAGGGCTGGGATGCTGTCACACCTGCCACACTGGTGACCCGGGGTCAGGAAAGGACTCGGAGCTGGAGGGATGGGGAAGGATCAAGTGTCCATAGAAAGCTCTCCTTACTTGAGGAAGGGGGGTTGGTGTGCCACGCTGCTTGCCTGACACCCAGCTGTGGCTGGGTGTCCACACATGCATGCCGCCATGTAGAGAGAAGGGACCCCAGATTCAGGACACCGGGGCCATCTCCGCAGAGGCAAAGATTGGACAATGCATGTCTGTGGGCCCAGGGAGAAAACAGGAGGACCCCCCGAAAGGCAGCAGGATGATGAACAACCCCCCACAGGCTCCACACCGGTGGCCGGGCACAACCAAGATTCCTGTGCCAGAGAACAAAGGTGTAGGTAAGTCCTGGGGGAACCAGGTAATGGGGCTGGGGGGGTCGGTTAGGTGAGGCCTGCCAGGAGTGAACGTAGGAAATAAAATGTGTATAGAAAAAAGGGGGGGGGGACTTTAAGTTGCCAGTTTGGATACAATGTGGAATGCAACTCCCAAGCACACATTCTGCACAAGGCTCCTGCAAAGAGAGCCTCACCCTGCTGACCACATAACATCGGGCAGGCAATCAGGGTGCTTTTCATATCTTGGAAGTACAAACTGTTTGTATATTGCATGTTGTTTATATTTACTGGTTGAAATGTTATTAGTTCAGGGACTACTGCTACTTTGGGCATTGTGAATATGACACTGGCTGGTGCCAAGATACTGCAGGCACAATAATAACATGCAACGCTAGGGGTCTCAATAGCCCCATCAAGAGGACAGGAGTTTTGAACGAGCAGAAGCAGCAGAGAGCAGAAATGGTATTCCTACAGGAAACCACCTGACTCCTGTGGAATGTGGAAAAGTAAAAAGGGCCTGGGTAGGGCAGGTATATTATGCATCGTACCAAGACCACCCGCATAGAAGGGGGGGCGGCAACCTTGATTCGCAAAGATTGCCTGTTTGAGGTACAAATTGTCAGCAAGACCCACCGGAACGATTCCTACTATTAAAGAACAAATGTATGTCATCCCCATGTACCCTCCTGAATATTTTTGTCCCAAATCAGGACAAAGAGAATGCCCAGTTTCTAAAAAACATCACCCAGAAGGCAGCCACACACCCCAGACCCCTATTCATAATGGGGGTGAGATCTTGATACAGTCTTCAATCCCTGCCTGTCTGGGGTTCAGTCAGAACCACACTCAGGCACCTAAGTGTCTGGTGAGACTGGCATAAGAGCTCAGCTGGGCCTGGTGGAGGTGTGGCATTTCGTTAACCCCAGGGATAGAGACTATACATCTTGGTTCACGCCCCACCAGGCTTACTCCAGACTAGATTTACTGTTCATCTCAGCAGATTGTCTACACACAGTGGATGCCTCTCAAATCATCTCTAGAACAATATTAGACCATAGTATGGCAGTGATAACTCTCTCCCTAACCTCGGTGGTCAAAATCTTCTCCTGGAGAGTCAGTGTATCTCTCCTGAACCGTGAGGTGTATAATGATTTAGTAAAAGATTGTCTTGGGGAATATACAGCCTCTAATACTCCTCAGGACACTTCAGAAGCAATGTGGTGGGGTGGTGTTAAAGCAGCAGTAAGGGGCAAAAGCATTAGCTATGCCTCCAGCCTTAAAAAGGCCCAGCAAAGAGAGCAGAGGGAGCTGGAAGCACAACTTTGACTTCGAGGCAGAACATAAGATTGCGCTGGATGAGGAGGTGCAGAAATAGACAGATGAACGTATAAACAAATTCAATTAATTGCCAGATGACAGGATAGGAGGAGCATTGTGGTACTCCAGACAGAGGTATTATGAGGCAGGCAACCATGAAGGGAGACTTCTGCCTGGCAACTCTGTAAGGAAGCTTCCAGCCATATCGTTCTCCACATCAGGAGAGACCCGAAATCTAACCAGTACATATCGGACCCCCACAGGATAGCACAGGAATTTACAGAGTTTCACAAGAAGCTGTACTTAAAAGAGCATGTTTAAAATTATTAAGAAAAACTTGAGTTTCATTAATAGAGTACAGGTCAGTAAACTCACACAGGATGCTGTGGAGGTTCTGGGCATCCCCTATTTCAGTAGGAGATGAGCTCTATCATGGCAGGGCTTCAGGCAGTAAAAGCACCTGGCCCAAATGTGCTGGCTGCTGAATTCTTCAAAACCTTCAGGGAGGACCTCATGCCGCTCTTGGTATCGGTGTTCAAGGCGGTGCAGGAGGGAGAGGCGGCACCTCCAACGTGGCAGTATACATTCATTTCTGTTGTCCCTAAGCTGAGAAAAGACCCCACACTGTACGATTCATACTGGCCTATTTCCTTATTAAATGAAGATCAAAATATTTTTGCATTGACACTGACACACAGGCTCCAGGACTGTGTAGGAATGCTGATCTACTCTGACTAAATGGGATTCATTAATGGTAGATAATTAATGATATAAGATGCCTTCTCAGTCTCATCTCATGGCAGTGATAATTGCACAATCCAGCACTAGCTGTATTTATGGATGCAGAGAAGGTGTTCGACCAGGTGGACTGGAAGTTCCTGTACAGAACACCAGAGAAGATGGGTATGGACCTAAATTTTGGGATACTATTAAAACACAGTTTGCCTCACCTCAGGCTACAATTAGTGTCAACAGAGTCCTGGAAAACCAGTTCCACCTGATCAGAGGTATGAAACAGAGCTGCCCCCCTCTCCCCCCCCGCTATTTGCGCTATGCCCTGAATCCTTGGCTAATGCAGTTAGGGGTAATGACAAAATCATGGGTATATCAGCTGGAGACAGAACACACAAGATATTTCTTTATGCTGATGACTCCCTCTTTTTCCTCAAATCCCCTCAAACATCAGTGCCGGTGCTGATGCCTGAACTAGCAGTGTATGGGCAACTCTCTGCTTACAAGATCGATCTAGAAAAATCAGAGGCAATCAAACTGGGAGGCCCCATCCCTGGAGAAGCTTTGGTGAGCTTCCCCTTCAAATGGGTGTCCAATAACACCATAAAATATCTGGAAGTGAGGGTAACTCTGCATCGTATGTCTCTTTTCAAAATTAACTAAAACTCTGGTCTAAGATTCGAGCAGATTTGCTCCACTGGGAGTTGCTCCCCCTTTCTGCGGGTAGTTGGACAGTCACTCTTAAAATGAACGTATTACCATGCTTCATGCTCCTGTTCCAGGGCCTTCCCATTATCATCCTGGAGTCTTTCTGGAAGTAGATAAACAAAACTCGCATGGCCTTTATCTGGAAGAAGGGTAGACACAGAACCAGTAAAGAATTGCTGACCCAGCCTTGAGAAAGGGGAGACCTGGTTTTGCCTGACCTCAGGTTGTACTATCTCTTGGCACAATTGGCTCTGGTGGTCTCCTGGGTCAAACAGAGGGGGGACATGGGTCAGAGAGAATTGAAGCACATCAATCACATTCTATCCCCTATTCCCTCTCCCACATATTCCCCTCATCTCAGGGGTGTGGAGGGAGGTGGTAAACCCATACTCTAAAAATGTTGGTCAAAGTAAGACAGCTCACATAGGCCTCGAAAGAGGTGGGACTCTTCACCTCCATCATTGCAGACCCCAACTTCCACTCACTGTGTATTGGCCCAGGCTTCTCCAGGTGGAATAGGCTTTCCCTCGCTAGGTACCAATCACTGGTCCAGAATAATAGAGTCTTGCCCTTCAGGGAACTTCAAGAAAATTATGGCCTGCCCCAAGAGACTTTCATAGATACCTGCAGATAAGACACCATCTCCTAACTAACAGTCTCATCTCCAAGACTGATAGAGACCTGACACCTTTAGAAAAATGTTTGCACTGGGCAGTCATGCTGGCCGATAGAAGCGGATTAGTGTCCAGCACCTATAAAACATTGCTAGGAGAGGGCCTCCTAGGGAGAGGGCCACCTGGACCTTGACAAACTTAGGACAAAATGGGAAACAGAGGCAGGGTCTCCCATTCCAGAAGAAGATTGGAATAGGACTTGGGAGAGTGGCTGGAGAGTTACAGCATCACCAGGTTGGAGAGAATTTAAATGAAAGCGTATGACCTAGTTTTTCCATATTCTTATGCTCACTAAGCACTTCAAAATAGGTAACTCTGACTTGTGCTGGCGAGGATGCAGATGGACAGTCACATTTCCACATCATTTGGTCATACCCAGTGATCTTGGGCTTTTGATCTAGGATTCAGAAGGAACTCAACAAGATATGGCGGGTCCAGATCCCTTTTGACTTCAAAACTTTTATTCTGGAGTTCAAGGTTATGGACATCAGGAACCACAGGCAACAAGAGTTTACTTAGGTTTACTAAGGTTATTAAGGCAGAAGCAGGCACTAGGCCCATCTAGACTGCCTTCCCCACACCAGTGGGGTGAACAGATGTTAGTTACCCAATAGATAGCAATCTAGTTCTCTTTTGAGTACCTTAGATTTATTGATGTCAACTAAATATTGTGGTAAGTAATTCCATAATTTACATGTTCGAATTGTAAAATAATGTTTTCTTTCGTCTGTTTTGGCCCACTGTATATGTGGCTGTTTGTTATGACATCTCAGATTGCTAGGTTTAGATGCAAAAGATATATTACATTCTTTGATTAAATGCTTATCATTTAATATATGAAAAAGCATCAGGAGAGCTGGCCTAGTGGCGCTGAGGGTTGAGACTCTGGGCGCCACACCTCATGCCACGCCAGCGACCTGTGTTTGGTAATGAGCACGGGCCATCAAGGGTCAGCATGGGAGGAGAGGATCGAGTGTCTGGAGGACAGCTCTCCTTTCCTGGGGAGGGTGGGTGTGTGAATCCCCAGCACCAATGACTCCCAGCAGAGGCTGGGGGTACAACAGCTGGGGGTCACGTCATTGATGAGATGGGAGAGTTGGCAGACACCCATTGAACATCGTTGCATGTCCATGCTGTCTTGGTTCATGTTCATGTACAATGGAAAACCCCCACTAGCTGGGAGGAAGACATCGCCTGTCCCCACCTCCAGCTTTGGACCCTGCCCACCGGATTTTGGCACCCACCACCTCCACCCAATGGGGGGCACTGGATATGCAAGGTAAGTGCTGGGGTGCTGTTGATGGCCCTGCTCCAGGGGGCAATGACCCAGGGGTTCCCCCTGAGGGTGTTTCGTGGGTGGTCAGGGCACCAGAATTATGGATCGGGAGGGCCTCAGAAGGAAGAGAACAAGGCAGGAAAATTGATGGGGCCCCAGCCAGTGGTGACAGGAGGGAAAAAAAATTGGAAACAAACAAAAAAAAAGCATCAGAAGGTCTCCACTATTTCTACATAACTGAAGATCATAGAGATTAAGCTTCTTAAGACTGTCCTGATATGATAACTTATTTACCCTCAGGATTATCTAATTTGCTCTTTTAGAAACATAGAAATTGACGACAGATTAGGACCACAAGGCCCATCCAGTCTGCCCATTTTTTCTACCTTATAAATGTGCAATCGGCCTTTGCTCTGTCACTAGCCTATCTATTCATACTCATCTGTATTGCTCCCTTATGCCTATCCCATGCCTGTTTGAAGCCCTGCACTGTATTCATAGCCATCACTTCCTGAGGTAGGCCATTCCATGCATCCACCACTCTTTCTGTGGAAAAGAATTTCTTCACATTCCCCCTTAATCGGCCTCCCTCTAATCTCATGCTGTGTCCTATTGTCCTGCTATTTTTCTTATGTTTAAACATCTTCGACTCTTTCACCTTGTTAATTCCCTTAAGGTGTTTGAATGTTTCGATCATATCACCTCTCTCCCTCCTTTGCTCAAGGGTATACATACTGAGATCCGTTAATCTGTCCTCATATGTTTTCTGATGTAGTCCCTGCACCATTTTGGTTGCCCTTCTCTGGACTGCCTCAATTTGGTAAATGTCCTTGTGAAGGTGTGGCCTCCAGTATTGCAGTACTCAGATGGGGGCCTAACCAGTGTCTTATGAGAGGGATTACCTCCCTCTTCGACATGGATACCCTACTAATACACCCTAAAATCCCCCTAGCCTTACCTACTGCTTTAGAGGTCTGCTTGGATGATTTCAGGTCATCGGTGATGCCCAAGTCTCTTTCTTCCTTTGTGGCTGCCAACAACTCTCCTCCCAGCGTATAGGTGGCTTCAGGGTTTCTCTTCCTATGTGCATGATCTTGCACTTATTTGCATTAAATCCCAGTTGCCACTCTTCTGACCATTTTGCTAGTTTATCCAGATCTCTTCTCATTCTGTCCACCCCATCTGGATCATCTACTCTGTTGTAGATCTTGGTGTCATCTGCAAACAGACAAGTCTTACCCTCTAGTCCATCTGCAATGTCACTAATGAAGATGTTGAAGAGGACTGGCCCCAGGACTAATCCCTGAGGTACCCCACTTGTGACTTGCATCTCTTCTCACTGTATACCATTTACCACCACTCTCTGTTTTCTGCCTGTCAACCAGTTTGCCACCCAGTTGACCAACTTCTGACCCACCCTGAGCCTACCCAGCTTATTTATCAATCTTCTATGTGGAACAGTGTCAAAAGCTTTGCTGAAGTCAAGGTAGGCAACATCAACTGTTCCCCCTTGACCCACCACTCTGGTTACCCAGTCAAAGAAATCTATGAGATTAGTTTGACAGGACCTTCCTTTTGTAAACCCATGCTGTCTTGAATCCTGTGCCCTTATGGATTCCAGGTGCTGCACTATCCATTCCTTAAGGAGTGCCTCCATAATCTTGCCCACAACTGAAGTAAGACTAACTGGTCTGTAGTTCCCTGCCTCCTCCCTGCTACCACTCTTGTGGAGTGGGATCACATGAGCCTTTCAGTCTTCTGGGACCTCTCCTGTGCTCAGAGACTCACTAAATAGTTCTGCTAATGAGTCTGCTAGTTCCACCCTTAGCTCCTTAAGTACCTTGAGATGTATGCCATCAGGTCCCATTGCCTTGTCCTCCCTGAGATTAGCGAGCTTTTGTAGGAACCTTTCTTTTGTGAAGGGAGTAGTGCTCACCACCCTTTGTACTTCCTTTTCTGTCTAACACAATGGGATGTTGCTTCAAGTATTGCATCCTTAATGCTTGCTCACTTTGCCTGTACCACCTCACCTGTGTTTCTTTTTGCCAGGGCTAGCTTAACTCTGTTGGCCATCTTATCAAAGTCAGCTCCTCTGAAGTCCCATATTTTTGCCTTGGAATGGGATGATTTATATGTAGTGGCCAAACTGAACCATACCATGTGATGGTCACTGGCCCCCAGGTGACCTTCTACCTAGAGATCTGTAATCCCTTCCCTGTTAGTCAGTACTAGATCTAGGATAGCCCTGTCTCTTGTGGGTTGTTGTACCAGTTGTTTGAGGCCCTCCCCCTGCTGGGAATCCACCATGTGTTTAGTTCTGGCAGATGTTCCTGCTGGTATTGACCAATTTGTATCCGGCATGTTGAAGTCTCCCATTATCAGAACCTCCCTTTAGCTGTCATGTTTTGTATATCTTCTAACAGTAATGTGTCTATGTCCTCCCCTGGTCTAGGGCCTGCAGACAACCCAGTTCTTATGGCTGTCCATTTCCTGTTTCCAGGGTGACCACAGTTCTTCTGGCTCCTTGTGTATTCTGAATTTCTGTAGCTTTGATATTTTCATTGACATATAGGCCACTCCCCCGTTTTGCACCTCGGTCTCTTCTGAACAGTACATAGCCAGGTACTGAAGTCTCCCAAGTGTGCTTACTGGTAAACCACATCTCACTAATTGCTACTATGTCAAGTTTAGCCTCTGACATTATTACCTGCAGGTCTGGGATCGTATTTCCCAGGCTGTGAGCATTTGTGTACATGATTTTCCATTGGCCAGATTTCAGTGTGTTAGTTGTTGGGTGGGGTTTGGCATTTCTCCTGTACATCATATGGGAAGACGGACCTTTTTTCTGACCTGGTGATGCAAATGAACTGCAAATGTGCTGAATCCCTGTTTGACCACTAGCTGGGGGGGGGGGTGTTCTTCCCATTCGATATGGAGTACTGCACCCCTCTCCCCATTTGCTAGTTTAAATATTCTGCAAAGACATCAAACTTCTCTCCCAATGCACTGACTCCCTCCTTATCAGATACAGTCCATCAAATTTAAAGAACTTTCGCTCCCAGAACTATTGTCAGTTCCCTACAAATCTGTGTCCTTTTTCCTGGCACCAGGCCATGAGCCACATGTTTAGCTCCCCTATCTCCCCTTCTCTGATCTTCCGTCCATCTGCCTCCCTCTCCCAGACTGGCAGGATCTCAGAGAAGGAGATGTCAGACGAAATGGATGATAGTTTGTCAACCAGCCTGGTCAGGTGTTCCTTGGTCTCCACAACTGACCGGCTGGTGAGATCATTAGTCCCTATGTGTACTAGGACATCAATGTTTTCTCCTGCTTCCTGCACAATTTTAGCAATACAGTCAGTATCTCTCCATGCTGATGTACCTGGGAGACATCTGACCATTACCCCTGGCTGGAGATGGGTATCAACTCCCTGAATCATGGAGTTTCCTATGATCAGAATTTTTTTGGATTTCCTTTTTGCTTTTTTTGTTTTGTTCCTGATTTGGGCAAGTTTTGTTGAGCTAGCTCCTGTGCTGCAGTGTCCTCCTTTGCAGTGTCCTCTGCCACTTTGTTTGATTTCAGAGATAAAGGCAGATACCTGTTTGTCGTTTTCATATGGTTTGTGGAGATGATATGTTGGAGAGTACTGAGTGATGGGGCACCCGATTTGCCCTTCCTAACCACCTGCCAACCTCCTTGACCAACTACCCTCTGCGGTCGAGGCTTTTCTGTTGGATGTTGGGGAAATGGTGGGTGGTTCTTATAATGTATTTCCTCTTGAATATGAAATTTGAGGTGCACAATCTCTGCCCATGCTGCCCCGGAGCTGAGCCCTAAGATCTCCAATGGCCCAGCATGTAGGACAGTGTCCAAAATCCTGTAAGACTGTCCTTCTGAAAAGTGTTCCACAGTACCTGCAGTTAATGATATCCATTCCAGATAAGTTTCTGGGTTTATAACCGGGTCAGAGTAATTAGAAGGAAAAAAAAATGCAAGTAATGGTTTGATTTTGTGTTTTGTTTTCGTATAACTTGTTATAACAAGTTAAATTACTAGTGCCCCTGTAAATGAGCTCACCTTGTGGATGCCCCACTGATCTGCCCCTTCCTGCTTTGCCACAGGAAATGTCACAACTGTGGTACCCTATAAAAGGAGTGTAGTGTGGGGTGGTTGGGGATGGGGGTGGATGGTTGGACCCTTCCCCTGCCAAAAAAAAGAAGAACCACAGATGAAAGAACATGGAGGTAAGAGCAGAAACAATCAGTCAACAACAAATGCAGCAACCCTGAAAGTTTATCCTAATGTTAGATAAAACTGTAAAACCTGTAAAGCACCATCTATAATAATTTCAGAGAAGATATACCATGTAAGAAACACTTCGCTACAGAGAAAAATAAAGCAGTAACAGAAGATTTACCTTGCAAAAGACAATTTGAATCAGAAGATTACAGCAGTAATCTGTTAGCACACACCTGTAGGCACACCTTGTAATAATGCAGAAGAAGGTATACCAGCAACAACAATTTGAATCAAAGAAAAATAAAGCAATGAAATGTTAGCAACAAACAGTAGCAATCCCTGTGAGTACAAAATAAAAATAACAACACGCAGTAAATCTGCTTAGAAAAAATAAGCCTTAATCCTTTCCCTTGCTCTGGTAAGGTTCTCTGTGCTGTCCTTTCAAGCAATCTTAGAAGGAAAGAGCTCAGGTGAAGCTAGGTACCTTGGCCAGCAAAACAAGTCTTCTACCTCCAAGATATAAACTAACCTGACCGTTTAACCCTTATTTCTGTTGGAAATTACTGACAGTTTGCCAGATCCACCCCCCCCGATACACACCTAACCCTCTGGAAGAGCTGTAGGAGGAAAGCAGTTAGCTCCTTCAATGTGAGAAGGAGATTGAAACACCTCTGAGACAACAAACCTTTTCAACAAAAAAAGAATAAAATGAAACAGTGTCAAACAGTAATTTTGCTTAGCCATTGATAAAAAAGTCACAAAAATGTAAGCACCACTTGTAATAATTTCAGAGAAGATATACCCTGTAAGAAACATTTTGTTACAGAGAAAAATAAAGCAGTAACAGAAGATATACCTTGCAAAAGACAATTTGAATCAGAAGATTACAGCAGTAATCTGTTAGCACACACCTGTAGGCATGCCTTGTAATAATGCAGAAGAAGGTATACCAGCAACAACAATTTGAATCAGAGAAAAATAAAGCAATGAAATGTTAGCAACAAACAGTAGCAATCCCTGTGAGTACAAAATAAAAACAACAACACACAGTAAATCTGTTTAGCCAAAATAAGTCTTAATCCTTTTCCCTTGCTCTGGTAAGATTCTCTGCTCTGTCCTTTCAAGCAATCTTAGAAGGAAAGAGCTCAGATGAAGCTAGGTGCCTTGGCCAGCAAACCAAGTCTGTACACTAACCAATAAATTCCTGTCCTTAATCAAGTACGGTGCCCAAAAGGATGTCACATAATCCAAATGTGGTCTTATGAAGGATTTATATAATGGTATAATACAATGTTCATTCTTAGTGGAGAATGTTCTTTTAATTGTCGTAAGTAATCTATTGGCTACTTGTGCCAGTTTCCTACAGTGGTCCCCAGATGATAACACATTATTCATTGTGATGCCTAGATCTTTTTCTGATGACACTGATTTGATGGGATGTCCATTAAGGTAGTATATATTCTTTAGATTATTCTGATACAGATGAATTGTTGAACATTTCTGCATATTAAATGACATATGATTGTACCTTGACCATGTTTCTATTTGTTTTAAATTGTCAACTAAGTGATTTAATTGATCTGCAGTGTCTACTTCGGAACTGAGTTTAGTGTCATCTACAGATTTACTCAAATGATTATTAACATTTATGTGTAAATCACTAATAAAGATGTCAAATAATGATGGTCCCAGGACTGACCCTTGTGGGACATACTTGTAATTGTTGTCTGTTTCCACATTGTTCCACTGATTTTCATAATCTGGGTACAGAGATTACAGCCAACTGGTTGCAGGTGACCCCACCCTCCTTCGAGTCCTGGGCCACTAGGGTGGAGAACATCAAAAGACTGAAGGAGCTGGTGGGTAGGTTGAGACTCACCATAGAAAAAAATATTTGGAATTGTGAGCTAGGTGGGATGCATGAAACACACCTGTCTCTGAAGATGAAGGGGTGAAGGATAGGGTGTCAGGGTATGTAAAGCTCAACCAGGGTGTCCCAGGGTGCAGACAGAGAATTATGGCTCACCCTATGTCCCTGCAGCCAGATACAGCACCTACAAGAATCAGTACAGTAGTGCAACAGTTCCCACTGACTGTACTTGCTATGTTTGGCTTATAAAAGTTCAGTACGTTGTTGAGAAAGGTGCTCAAATTGTTTTACAGCCTACAGGTAAGAGAAGAACTGTAATACATATAGCATCACAAATTGTTAGGACACTTTAAGGAAGATCTTCTTTTGAACGTGACTTTGTATGTTTTCTTACTCCTTCAAGTTCCTAAGGGGACACACTGCTCTGTGAAATGTAAGGTCTTTGATATTTGTAATGACAATCTTGCTTATAATAAAGCTGAGTTAGGAAAAATGTTATTTTCCCTCATACTCCCTCTTACACTCAAGACATTTAAAAATGAAGTACCACAGTACTTATAGTGTTAATTTCTGATGTTTATTTGCTGACCATGAGAAATGTCCCTTCTATCTTTACCTGCTTACCATAGAAATCTCTGCTGTTTTGCCTGGATACAACAGAAGTCCTAGTTTCATCTGAGGCCTTCCGTTGTGTGAGTGAGGGGGTGAACATTCTACCAGTAGAACTGAGGAGAGATTTTAATTCTTGTATTCCATCCAGAGTAAACATACCCTCTATTGAAGGTAGGAAAGATAGAACAGAAATGAGGTGTGGAAAGCGGATGAAATAATACAAGGACGAAAGAGGAAAGGTGAGGAAACATGCAACTGGGGTGAGTTTGGGAAACTAGAGGGTTTGGGGCTAATTTGAAAAAAATGTGTTTAACTATGCACTGTATTTGAAATGGAGCTGGCATGCCAAATGCTGGGATGTGCTGGGACTGTCTTGTTGGGGTGGATGAAAGTTAAACAAAAATCATTAAACTGCTTCACATTATTTTATTTTGTGTGTATTTTTTCATCCCCCCCCCAAAAAAAAATCTTGGACCCATTTTATAATTGCAATAAGACATTCCATGGTGATCTTTGTGGTGGGATAAAGGCACTTCTCGGGAGGTTCAAGGTGCTCAGCATTGCCTCACAGCTCATAACACACCCGAGGTGTGCCATTATCCCACCACAGTGCACATCCTGTCATGCCTTATTGCTTAATTTGTGCCAGCCACTTTCTGTTTCTAAACTGTGGACAATGATTCTGTACTTGGTTGAATTTTGTCAGTGTTTAACATTTCTAACTTCCTGCAGATAAGCAGCTCTGTCATTCTCCCAATGTCTCATCACCCTGCTTGAACAGTTAATCGAAACCTTTATGTTATAGGGCATTACTTTGTGCTGGAAATTAAGATTCTATGGGGTTTGGGTTCTCTGAAGGCTCGTAACATGAAATTAAATAGCAAAATACAATAACCCTCTCTGAATACAACAACAGAAAACCATCTTCCTTAATAGTGGCAGCCTTTTAATTAGCAGATTGCAATGTGCTGTACATTAACAGTCCATCGAACAAAGGCAGAGATATACAGATAGGAGTTTAAATGACATGAGCAACAGAAACAGGGGACATTAAAATTATAGGGAGCAAGAAAGGTCATGGAAGAAAGAAGGTGACAAGACGTAAAGTGATGGGTGGGAGAGAAAGAAGGAAAGGAGATGAACAAAAGCAGGTGACATGATAGAGAGAGATGGAGAGAAAGTCAAAAAAGATGGAGAGGTTTAAGAAGAAAACAGGTGAGAGAGGAGAGAGTAAGCAAAATGCTGAAAGCAGGTGTGTGAAAGAGAGAGAAGCTTTAATCAACAGCATCTATAGATGTAAATTATGGGATGCTATTTATAACACCATTTAGGATAATTTAATGTTTTTGCCACTCATTTTACAGAGTTCTAACAACAGACTGGCTTGGATTTTGGAGCAAGAACTCCCAGAGCAGACCGAAGACATCTTAAGATCCAATTATATCATGTAGCAAAGTTTAATAAAACCGTGGCTGTGCTGATGGTTGGGGGATGGGGGCATGAGAGGATTACGTGGGTGGTGGGGATTGATGGGGCACAGCTATGGAAAGTATTTCCAGGTCAGGGGCGTTGGTAGTAAACAGAGTCAGTTGGTGATATCACTGTCCTCTCAGAATTTTTGATCTACATCTGTGTGGTGCAAAGTGTAGACCACACACATACACACTACACACACACACACACACACACACACACACACTTTTAACTGTAAAGTACCCAGCCCTGGGTGCTCAGTCTAAAGTAACTAACTGTGTCAATTATCAATAGGACTGGTCCCAAATAGAAACCACATTGGTGCACAGATTTACTGACCCCATTGCCTCTTTGTCTCCCACCCACCCTACCGTACATCCAAAAAGTGGTAAAAATTCCCTGAGCACTAAGGTGACAACAATTCTTGTTTTAACAGTTTTTGCATTTCAATGATTTCTCTGTTTATACACTAGTTTCTGCTTCACTGTACTCTTCTGTGATGCTTCCCCAAGTGCCCGTGTGGTTAGCTTCTTCCTAACGACACCTTTCATTCTTAAACCCTTCTATAGCACCTTAATCCCCCTGAATCTGTACAAGTCATGGTGGAGTGCCTCCCATACTCTAAGAGTCCAATCTGTGGCAATCACAGATACAAAGCTCCATAGGGTTGGCTCCACTGTGAGCAACTGGGGAGGCAGTGTAGTCTAGTGGTTAGAGTGCAGGCTCAGCAAACCAGTGGTTAGAGGATCAAATCCCACTAAAGCCAAATACTCATTGTGAGACCATGTATGCCTCTCTCAGTGCTCCAGTTCACCCAGCTGCAGAGAAGATAGTAGCAAGACTCCTCTGGAAACATCATCTCCTAGTTTACCCAGGCTATCCTGGGTAAATACATTGTAAAACAAATACAGATTCACTGTGAAAACAAACATGAATGCCATTGATACCCAATACTTATTGAGTGCCAAAGGATTGGGCTGTCATTACCCAGAGAGGCACAGAGATTATCAGCAGTGACTTTGCCCAGCCTTGTAACATTCTGTGCCCATGGTGCTGCTTTCTACTATTGTCTTGTAAAGATACCGGTTTGTAATGGTGCCAGGGGTGTCATTATGTACTACTATCTGTTGAGAATGCCATTTTGTACTAGTATCTAAAGTACTAACACACTAACATACTAAAATGCCAGCAGAATAGCCCTAACGGTCTTTCATGTCTGCTCGTTTGGTCAGCCCCCACCCTGGGAGCTGATCTTGCTGTCCCCTCACCCTCTCTCTGGCTTCTCCCTTCCCAGTCTCGGATATTCTCACTGCACTGGATTTTGCTTCCAGAACCATTCCCCTACACCTGTCCAATCCCATCTTGAACCCCTCCACTGTCTCTGCCTCCACCAGCCCCCCTTGTGCAGCACATTCCATGGCTCCACCACCCTCTCAGTGAAGTAGCATCTTCTTCTCTCTCCCCTGAATCTCCCCCCTTCCAGCTTCCACCCATGCCCTCTAATTGTCCCCCTCCTTCCTTCGGAACACCCTGACTGCTCCTCCCCTATGTATCCCCTTCATGTACCTGAAGACCTCTCTCATGTCCCCATGTCTCTTTTCCAATGTGTACATATTTAGCTCTTTGAGCCTCTCCCCATTGGTCCTATCCCCCAAGCCCCAAATGATTTTGGTTGCCTTCCCCTGGCCCCTCTCCAGGAGTTCAATGTTCCTCTTTAAGTGTGACCTCCAAAACTGCATGCAATACTAGAGGTGCGGCCTCACCAAGCAGTTATACAGATAGAGTATCACTTCCCTCCTTCTGGAGGTGATCCCCCTAGTGATGCATCCCAGCATCCTGTTGGCCTTGGCTGCTGCCCTCCTACAAGTCTCCGAGTTGTTCATCTTGACATCCACCACCACCCCCAGGTCTCTCTCAGCCATGGAGACTTGTAGCATCCCACCCCCGGGTGTACACTTGGCCTGGTTTTCTGAATCCCAGGTGCAATACCTTGCATTTCCCTGTATTGAACCTCAGCTTCCACTTTCTAGACCACCTTTCCAGAGCCTCCGGGTCCCCTGTAGGCCCACCCTCCCCTCCTCCCCATTCATCACCGGCCCCAGTTTTGAGTCATCCACAAAGATACTCATCTCACTCCTGATACCCTTCCTTATGTCAGAGAAATACACACTGAACAGGAGGGGCTCAAGGACCAATCCCTGAGGGACCCCACTAATGACCCTCCTTGGGGATGAGACTATCCTGCCAACCATGACCCTCTGGGTCAGGTCGTGGAGCCAATTGCCTATCCATCTGATCATCTGGTTTCCCATCCCCATATCTGCTGAGGATACCATTTTGTACTAGTGTCTGCTAAGGATACCATTTTGTACTAGTATCAGCTGAGGATACCATTTTGTACTAATGTCTGCTAAGGATACCACTTTGCACTAGTGTCTGTGGAGGATGCCATTTTGCATTAGTGTCTACTGAGGATACCATTTTGAACTAATGCCTGCTAAGCTCACCTTTTTGTAGTAGTGTCTGCTGAGGATACCATTTTGTTCTAGTATCTGCAGAGGATGTCATTTTGTGTAAGTGTCTGCTGAGGATACCATTTTGTGCTACTATCTGCTGGGGATGCCATTTTGAACTGTTATCTGCAGAGGGTGTATTTTGCACTAGTGTCTGCTGAGGATACCATTTTGTTCTACTGTCTGCTGAGAATACCATTTTGTACTAGTATCTGCAGAAGATGTAATTTTGTACTAATACATACTGTGGATACCATTTTGCACTAGTGTCTCCTGAGGGTACAGTCTTGTACTAGCATCTGCTGATCTCCATTTTGTAGTAGTATCTGCTGGGGATGCCATTTTGTACTGGTATCTGCTGAGGATAGCAAGGTGTACTAATATCTGCTGGGGATAGCATTTTGTACTGGTATCTGCAGGGGACACCATTTTATATTGGTATCTGCTTGGGATACCATTTTGTACTGGTATCTGCTGGAGATACCATTTTGTACTAGTATTGGCAGAGGATACCATTTTGTACTAATATCTGCTGGGTTGTACCATTTTGTTCCAGTATCTGCAGGGTATACTATTTTGTACTGGTATCTGCTGAGGATACCATTGTGTATTAGTATCATCAGGATATACTCATTTTGTACTAATATCTGCTGGGATACCATTTTGTGCTGGTATCTGCTGGGGATACCAATTTGTGGTAGTATCTGCTGGGGATATCATTTTGGACTAGCATCTGCAGTGCATACCATTTTGTGCTAGTATCTGCTGGGGATGCTGTTTTGTATCAGTTTCTGCTGAGGATACCATTTTGTACTGGTATCTGCTGGGGATACCATTGTGTGGTAGTATCTGCTGGGGATACCATTTTGTGCTAGTATCTGTAGTGGATACCATTTTGTACTAGTATCTGCTGGGGATACCATTTTGTAATAATATCCACTGAAGATACCATTGTGCACTAGTATCTGCTGGGGATATCATTTTGTACTTGTATCTGCAGTGGATACCATTTTGTACTACTATCCACTGAGGATAGCATTGTGTACTAGTATCTGCAGTGGATACCATTTTGTGCTAGTATCTGTTGGGGATACCATTTTGTACTAGTATCTGAAGAGGATGCCATTTTGTACTGATATCTGTTTGGTGTACCATTTTGTACTAGTAATTGCAGGGGATTCCATTTTGTGCTAGTATCTGCTGGGGATGCAATACTTTATTAGTATCTGCTGGGGATATACTGTTGTACTGTTATCTGCTGAGGATACCATTTTGTACTGGTATCTGCTGAGGATACCATTTTGTACTGGTATCTGCTAGGGATACCATTTTGAACTAGTATCTAGTGAGGATACCATTTTGTACTGGTATCTGCTGGGGATGCCATTTTGTTCTAGTATCTGCTGAGGATACCATTTTTTACTCATATCTGCTAAGGATACCATTTTGTACTAGTATCTGCAGTGGATTCCGTTTTGTACTTGTATCTGCAGAGGATTCTATTTTGTACTGGTATCTGCTGGGGATGCCATTTTGTACTAGTATCTGCTAGGAATACCATTTTGTACTAGTATCTGCTGAAGGTGCCATTTTGTACTGATATCTGCTGGGGATACCATTTTGTTCTAGTATCTGCCGAGTATGCCATTTTGTACTAGTATCTTCTGGGGATACCATTTTGTACTAGCATTTGTAGGGGATACCATGTTGTACTAGTATCAGCTGGGGATACCATTTTGCACTGGTATCCGCTGGGGATGCAATTTTGTACTTGTATCTGGTAGGGAAGCCATTTTGTACTGATATCTGCTGGGGATGCCATTTTATACATGCATCTGAAGATGATGCCATTTGGTACTAGTATCTGCAGGGGATACCCTTTTGTATTAATATCTGCTGGGGATGCCATTTTGTATTAGTATCTGAGGAGGATGCCATTTTGTACTAGTATCTGCATGTGCTACTATTTTGCACTAGTATCTGCTGGGATGCCATTTTGTACTTTCATCTTGTGTGGAAACCATTTTGTACTTGTATCTGCTGGGGATGCCATTTTGTACTAGTATCTGCTGGGGATGCCATTTTGTTCTGGTGTCTGCTGGGATACCATTTTGTACTAGTATCTGAAGAGGATGCCATTTTGTACTAGTATCTGCTGAGGGTGCCATTTTGTACTGATATCTGCTGGGGATATCATTTTGTTCTCGTATCTGCTAAGGATGCCATTCTGTACTAATATCTTCCGGGGATACCATTTTATACTAGTATCTGTAGGGGATACCATTTTGTACTGGTATCTGCTGGGGGTGTCATTTTGTTCTTGTATCTAGTGGGGAAGCCATTTTGTACTGATATCTGCTGGGGATGCCATTTTATACATGCATCTGAAGAGAATGCCATTTTGTACTAGTATCTGCAGGGGATACCCTTTTGTATTAACATCTGCTGGGGATGCCATTTTGTATTAGTATCTGTGGAGGATGTCATTTTGTACTAGTATCTGCAGGGGCTACTATTTTGCACTAGTATCTGCTGGGGATGCCATTTTGTACTTTCATCTTGTGTGGAAGCCATTTTTTACTTGTATTGGCTAGGGATGCCATTTTGTACTAGTATCTGTAGGGGATACCATTTTGTACTAGTATCTGCAGGGGATGCCATTTTGTACTTGTATCTCAAGGGGATGCGATTTTGTTCTGGTGTCTGCTGGGATACCATTTTGTACTAGTATCTGAAGAGGATGCCATTTTGTACTAGTATCTGCTGAGGGTGCCATTTTGTACTGATATCTGCTGGGGATACCATTTTGTTCTAGTATCTGCTAAGGATGCCATTTTGTACTAATATCTTCTGGGGGGTACCATTTTGTACTAGTATCTGTAGGGGATACCATTTTGTACTGGTATCTGCTGGGAATGCCATTTTGTACTTCTATCCAGTGGGGAAGCCATTTTGTACTGATATCTGCGGGGGATGCCATTTTGTACTTATATCTGAAGAGGATGCCATTTTGTACTGGTATCTGCAGAGGATGCCTTTTGGCACTAGTATCTGGAAAGGATGCTATTTTAAGTGATGCTTCCTTACCCTGAATTCATTGCTTAGCTCTTTGTTACTTAAAATGTCTGTGTCATGGCTGTAGTGGGATACAGCCTGGATTTCTTCATGGTATCAGCCTCATATTTTGTTTTACATTATATTTTGCTTGATCCTTCTGGAATTATAAATGATGCAGACCTGAACCTCTATCTTTGGAAAATATGACACACTAAGGGTACATCACACTGTAGGCCAATCCAGTTTCACAATGATTAAGTAATGATTGTTACAAAGTAACAAGTGTTTATTGCACATTTGTGTTTGTTGTTCTTCAATAAAAGCTTTCATGGAATGAAAAGAGTTTCAGAATGACAGCTCACCCACAGTGGCACTGGGCACCTGCCTGCCCATTCAGGATGTCTGTCCCGTATTTTTCAATTTGCACATAATCTGCTGGCTACAATCCATTGTATTTTGTACAGTACTGTGTGTTGCCAACTCGATAATGCACCTTTTGTTTTTTATGATTTTTAAAATGCCCACCTGCAGAAAGCCTATATAATTACCATAAGATCCAGGTTACTTATTTTCACCACCAGATGCTGCTTGGATAACTACTGTGGCTGCTAGCTGCAAATGATCAGTAATAACTTCATTATATAAGGTCAGAGAGGATATGGTTGGAAGAACACTTAAATAATTGAGGCAATTCAATTACCAGTTAAAATACCTTTATCAGAGGTGGACATTTCCTATTATACTAAATATAAAATAAGTATTGCAGTCTCTGAAAAACTGATCCAAGATCTGACCTTACAAGAGTTTGTCTTACATTCTAGTTCATGTTTAGAGATAAAATATCCCAGGGATTTAAAAAGCTCCTCCCCTGAAGTTTCAAAGCATCACACAGGCTTTTATTGTGAAAACCAAGTCTCCATTCACTTCTTTACAGCCATTTCCATGCAAGTGCAAACATGCAGGAGGTACACATGCAATGCAGGGGACATAGCACTAACCAAAAACATCTATTGCAAGTCCCCACCATTCTATCCGGGGTCTGCCTTCATCAGGGACTCAGTGAAGACAAATCCCAAAATCTTGTAGCTTTTTTTTTTCTCATCTCCAAATATGAAATTGTGAGACGATACCTTTTTGTGCAGTTTCTGAAAGGCCAGTACTAGGGCCTGCTTTTCTCTGTTTTTGTATTTTGTGTGGATTCACCCCTAATGTGGCATCAACTGGGAAGTAGTGTTGTCGGAACTCACCGATGTTCTGGATTCTGGTCTAAAACTTTGCAAATAGTTCTAGGGTTCTAATTTTCTTCAGAACTCCAACTCTTTAGTGGGTAAGACTGAAGAGAAAGAACAGATAGAGATACTGAGAGAAGAAAAAAAACATAAATAGAAGTCCTGCCATCACAGCACAGCAATACAGAAGAGGATTTATGGGCAGTCATATAGAACAAGTCTATGTCTGCATTGAGAGGTTTCTAGGGCAGCCAGGAACCTCCAGACTAAATAAAGCTCAAGAAGTTCCCTGGTTGCCATAGATAAAAGTGCATGCATGCATGCCTGTGTATGGATGCCCATACATTATCTTTTATAGTGTGCGGGGCATTCATGTCCATTTCAGACACTTTGCTTCCTTTCAGTGAACTCGCAGCTGGAAGGCACTTGAGGGATGGTATTGGGCTTAGATTACTGATTCAACATGTGACTAGCGAGTGCAGCTGCAGCTGTTTCTGTAAGTTAAACATTTTATTAAAAAAAGCTTCAAGCTCAGCTGGCTAGAGGAAAGCAGCTGTGCAATGGCATTCCAAGTTGTTGTGCTGCATTTGTGACATCACTTCTACAGCACAACAACAGTAACGATGTCCCTACTGCAGTCCAACAACCCTATTCTAGGCATGGATTTCCATACAGAGCAACATTCTAACATACGCTACAGAGAGGATAATGTATGGGCAGCCATACAAAACAAGCCTGTGTCAGCATCAAGAGATTTCTATGGCAACCAGCAACACTGAGAATTAAGCTCATAGAAAACTCCAGATAAAGACACAGTGCTAAGTGCTTATGAATGCTCATACATTAACTTTAATAGTGTATAGATAACCATGTCCATTTCAGACACTCCCTTGCCCTTCAGTGAACTGGTGGTTGTGGTGGGGGGAAGCACTTGAGAGTTTGTGGTGGGCTCAAATTACTGGTTCAATATGTGGCTAGTGACTGCAGCTACAGTATCTCAGTAAGTTTAAGTTTCTTGAAATAAAAACAGCTTCCAACTCCATCAGCCACAGCAAAGCAGCTGTGCGGCACTAGTGACATCACTGCTGCAGCACAACAAATACTAATGTCACTACTTCAGCACAACAAATAGAATAGTGGATGGGCAACTATGCACAACCAGTGTGTGCCGTGCCACTGAGGGGGTTCTGATTCCCTGTGATCTCAAGACCAAAGCTCGAGAGGTTACAGGGAATCAGAAGTTACCAGTAACCTGACACTCAGTTGGGCCGAGTTGCCCAGTCACTATTCTTATAGTGTTTGGTGCCCAAATGATTCGGTCTTAACACTTTTTTGTTTTTAAAATACAAAAAGGAAACATTTGTGGCCACTTTGTATTCTGTGAGTAAGAGCTGGTTGCCAAGGTATGATGTGTGATTGCTAGAGAGCAGATGACCCTACATTAGCAGCGTAGCCTTCTATTGATTATCAATTGGATGTGGGAGGGGTTTAAAAATGGCGGCTGTATCTCTCGCTTAGCAAGAGGACTTGGGCTATGAGGAAAACCTTTGTTACGTGAGTAATTTTAATTATATGGTTGATCCTGTTTTAATGGGGGTTTTTTAAATGCAGATATCTGGTTGATCCTCTGTTATTTTTTCTTATCTGATTTATAGTTCTTGAATTGTGGGTTTGGGTGATCGTGCCACTGCTGGAAGTATTTATCTGGTTGATCCTGCCATTTCTTGGGCTCATCGTTTTGCGTGGAATCTCTAGAGGTTTTTGAAATCTTGTTGTACCACAGTGTGGTACAATCACGTTTCATGACCATTTTGTGGTACAACATTTTGAAAGCCTGCAATTTCCACGCAGAACAAGCCCTCATCATACACTATAATGTTTAACTACAAATGCAAAGAAGAGGACCACCTTGTGCCTTTCAAAATGCAAATGCCGCACATCACAGTTCCATGCCTTAGGCACAACTGCATATTTGCCACATATTATCATACTACCTCTCTCGCTAAAACATTTTAGGATGTCACTCCCAATAACTAGTTTTTCAAGACTGTCATCTGTTATTTTTGAAATGCCTTAAACATAAAAAGCAGTCTAATTAGTATTTAAAACCCTTAATACTTAGAACCTGTGGGTGTTCTAGTTCTAAATTAGAACTTGAAGCCCTGGGTTCTAAATGGGTTATTATCCCTTTAGAACTAGTTCTGACAACTTTACTAGGAAGGGCTACACATATGGTATTCTGCGTTAATAGGGATGGGAATTATTGCAGCATTCAAAATGTTTACTTACTGTACTGACTTCCTGTTCTATCGCTGTATAGATCTCTCATTTGTTTCATTTTGTTTTGTTTCTCCTTGGTGTTTAAAGCCAGCTTGGTATGCAGTCACCATATTGCAGGTGCTTCAATAAGTGTCCTCACCAGCTGCAGCCAGTAAGTGACGTCTGACGCTATTACCTCAACTTCCATGGGCTGTTACAATAATAGATTCAGAGCAGAATGTATTCTGCGTTCATCAAGTAGCAGCCTGCACAATTTTCAGCATCAGGAGACCCTTACTGACTGCAACCAATGATGTCTTTGGTTGGAGAACCCGCAATGGCATAGCACGGAGCTGGTACTGGACAGAGTTTTCAAATTCTGATGGAACAGAGAATTTCATGAATTTCAGGAAATTCTAACTCCAGTTGCAAAATACCAAAATTCACTGCCTGTTCAAAAAAGCCAGTCTCAGTGAAGAGCTGTTGATGATGTCATAACCAGAACCCACAGCTTGGTCATCCGTGCAAGCTACCTTACAAGACTTATTTCTCCCATATAAAACTGCAGTTGTAGTAAACATCTGAAAAAGGAAAACTGACACTTGGTGGGTCATGGCATACATTTCTGTAATGTACAGATGCAAGGTAAAGTACTTAAGAATGTGATGGGGGGGTTGGAATACAATGGAAAACATGGCTTTAGAATCAAAGTTGTGTGCAATTTTTAGAGTACTGCAGGAATGAGATTTTGAAATGCCATCAGGTTACAACTGTGAAATGCAGGAATGGCATAATCTTAGACAATAGCTGGGACACACAATTTTGGAATTTGGCAGGAATGCTAAACTTCATAATGTGGCAGTGTTGTATATTTATAGAATGTGGCATAGATACACAATTTTGAAATGCAGGAGACACATAGTTGTAGTAGGTGGCAGAGATATTGAATTTTGTAGTGTGTCATGGATGCATAAATTTGTCACGTGGTGGTGATGCACACTTTCAAAATGTGGCTGGGATGCTTGATTTCAGATTGTGGTGGTAACCTACAATTTCACAATGTAGTATGGACATAGAATCTTAGACTGTGGTGGTGATGCTGTTTCAGAATGTTTATTTATTTATATATTCAATTTTAATAACTGGATAAGCCCACTGAGCCCCGCAGGTCCCTTTTTAAGGGGCGACCCGAAATGTGGCAGTCATATGCAATTTCAGAATGAGGCAAGGGTGTGTAAATTTTCAAATGTTATTTGGACATGCAATTTCAGAATGGTGCCAGGAGCTTTGATGGGAGGGGAAGGAAATGGACACTAGTCCATTTTCTGAGGCGAGAGAGTCCAGAAAGCACTTGCTAACCTGAAGGTGGACAAAGCTATGGGCCCAGATGGAGTACATCCAAGAGTACTGATGGAGCTCAGGAAGGTACTAGCTGCACCTCTGACATATATTTAACAGATCACTGGAGACTGGCATGGTCCTAGAGGACTGGAGAAGGGCAAATGTAGTCCCACTTCATAGAAGTGGTAGCAAGGAAGAGGCAGGCAATTATAGGCCTGTCAGCCTAATATTGGTGGTGGGTACGTTAATGGAAACACTATTAAAGGAAAGGATTGTGGAATATCTCTTATCCAGTTGATTACAGGACACAAGGCAGCATGATTTCACAAGGGAGAGGTCATACCAAAAAAATCTGATAGATTTTTCTGACGGGGCAACCTGGTAGCTGGATTAGGGAGGAGTAGTGGATGTGGCCTACCTGGATTTCAGCAAAGCTTTCAACACCATTCCACATAGAAAACTGGTAAGCAAGCTGGGTAACTTAGGGATGGGTCATAAGGTGGTAAACTGGGTAAGAAATTGGTTAGTGGCTAGGACACAGAGGATAGTGGTAAACAGAGTTTACTCTGAAGAAGGGAAGGTGACCAGTGGGATACCTCAAGGGTCAGTGCTGGGACTGGTCCTCTTCAATGTTTTTATAAGTGACACAGCAGAGGAACTGGAAGAGAGGGTCTGCCTCTTTGCAGATGACACCAAGATCTGCAACAGAGTGGATGTTCTTGGGGGTGGATTGAAAAGATGGGCAGGGATCTGTAAAGACTAGAACAGTGGTCAAGGGTATAGCAGCTGGGTTTTAATGCAAAAAGTCATAGAAACCCAGGAGCAGAGTACAAAATGGGCAGTGATACTGACAAAGAGCAAGCAGGAAAGAGACCAAGGGGTCATCATATGATATCAGATGACCTAAAGGTGGCCCGGCAGTGTGACAAGGCAGTCAGAAGGACTAAATGGATGCTGGGGTGCATAGGAAGGGGTATTGCCAGCAGGAAGAGGGAGGTGGTGCTGCCCCTATATAGATAGCTGGTAAGACCCCACCTTGAGTACTGCGTCCATTTCTGGAAACCTCATCTCCTGAAGGACATAGAGTGGAGGCAGTCCAGTGAAAGGCTACCAAAATGATGTAGGGAATGTATCAAAATCCCTATGAAGAGAGCCTGAAGAAGCTCAGAATGTACACCATGGAGGAGAGGAGGGAGAGGGGGAACATATGAGAGACCTTTAATATCTCATGGGGGTTATTAAGGTACAGACGAGGGGTATTTTTCAGAGGAAAAGGTGCTCTAGAACAAGGGGCATGCTATGAAGTTGGAGTGACGTAAATTCAGTAGGGGTGTGAGGAAGTACTTCTTCACCAAAAGGGTGGTGGATACCTGGAACAGCCTTCCAGCAGAGGTAGCAGGAGCAAAAACAGTGGTGGGGTTCAAAAATGACTGGAACAGGCACAAGGGAATCACAGGCACAAGGATGGGAGGGAAGAGATTGTGACGTAGATCAAGTAGGGTCTGCAGCAAAAAATGAAGGTTAAGAAAAATAGACAGACTGTGTGGGCCCAGTGCTTTTATCTGCCCTTGCATTCTGTGTTTCTGTTTCTATGTCTCTGACTCTTTCAGTATTTCATACTCCCCTTCCCCCATTGGCATTATAAACTATGAGAAAGAGGTCAGCTGAGTACTGTTTACTCAGTGGTCTGCTTCACTGGATCTGCTCTCCTGTGGCGGGACCTCCTGGTTACTTTCCAGTCACACATAAGGGCATGGCGGAGAGCTCAGTGTTTAATGAGCCCTCACCCAAGCATGAAATGCCACTGCATTGCTGGTCATGTTGACTTAATGTTTCTGAGATAAAAGAAAATCAGCCTTAGCCAGGCCTTACAGGGGTGAGAGTGTAAGGTAGAAGGTGGTGCTTGATTTAAATCTGAGGCTTGTGTTCCATTCTCTGACTCTATCTACATTCTTTACATTCTGTGCTTAAGAGGCCTGAGGGAGTAAATCGCTTATCAGGTGTGGAGTGGAATGCTTTTAGAGCTAAATGTACACAGCCCTTGAGAGAGGGAAGGCAGGGTTGCATGTTCCGAAGGGGAGCAGGGAATGTACACAGCCCTTGAGAGAGGGAAGGCAGGGCTGCATGTTCCGAAGAGGAGCAGGGAATGTACACAGCCCTTGAGAGAGGGAAGGCAGGGCTGCATGTTCCGAAGGGGAGCAGTGAAGAAACCTGCTGTCTTGAATGGAACAAGGTGCCAGAGAAGGCAACAGAAGCTAACAGGAACAGGTTTGAGGGACAACTGGATGCATTTCTGGAATAGAGAGGGCTAGAGGGATGTGGAGGAATTTGGGAAGCATGGCGGAGGGGTGTGATCAGCCACGGAAGAGTGGGCCAGCTGAGACAACTGTTTCTTTCTACTTCAAAAAGTTTTATATGTTCTAAAGCCTCGATTAACACTTAGCAACCCAACCACAACTGCAGTAGTTTGCAAACTTTCTGGCGGTTCCAAGGTTCTGGAGATTAGGTTGTTGCTGTAGGGTGATCAGGTGTTCTGGTTTAGGAGAGATTGTCCCAGTCATTTTTAGAACATTTTGCATTTGTCCCGATTTTCTCAGAGCCCCAACCTATAGGATGTACCAGCCAGCTCGAGATCTTGTCATATGTCCCAGTTTTTCATCTGGAAATTCTGACTACACCATGCTACTGTTACTGGTTTGACAGGAAGGACATGAAATAAACGCTATCTAGAAGGAAACCATATAGCTAACTGCTACCTACCTCACTGCTCTCTCAAGGACCCCCAGCTCCCATACAGGACTAACAGTGCCACACTCCCCATTGATAAGGTCCCCACCCACCAGCAGAAAGTAAATTAACCACATCCTGTACTACTGCAGCTGCCTACAGCTCTCCAGGAAAACCTGCAAGAGGTATTTCCTACCTCAGGGAGTTGTGTTCCCTCTGATAAAATAACATAAAATAATAAAGGGAGAGGAAAGGAAAGCAGTTACTAAACTTTATTCTTGCCAGAACTCTTTCAGAGGACTAAACTGGAGCATTTTGGCATCAACAATCTGAAAGGTTTCTGCAATCTGGAAAAGAGAAAGGAGAGAGGCTGACATAGATAGCTACTAGTGACTGATAGTAGGGCCGCATCTCATTAAACACCACATTACGGGATTTAGCAGTTTCTTACTTTATGGAGCTCATTTGTCTGACTGTTTAGTTTCTAGCATACTGCTGATAGTTGAAATGACTGTCATTTTGATTGCGTCATCCTGTTTGCTGATTGTATCGCTTATCCATTTTTATGTTGGCTCGCACATGCGCAGCCAACATCTTGCGGCAGTAGCAGATTTGGAGGCGCGGTCACTGTTGGGCGAATGCAGGGTATGCATCAGTAGGTGCGTCCCTCATTCCCTAATCAGCCAGCAGCAGGGGCCGACACCCTGCATATCTAATCACAACATCTGAGGAAAGGTCCGCTGCAATGAGAGCGAAGCTCTCATGCAGCATGACCACATCACGACTCCCGACGTGCAGGCAACATGGCAGCAGTGACTGCCACCACCGCCTGTCACAATGCCGATGGGGGAGCCCACTCCCCGTCGGCATAATTCCCCCTCCCCCATTTCCGCTGTGTGCCGAGGGGTGCCCAATCCCCCTCGGCATCATATGCCTGCAAAAAAAAACACTTTCTCTGCGAAGGCTAATCCCCATCTGCTGATTTCCACCACTCAGTTAGATCTGGTGATGAGAGCCCACTCCCCATCGACATGATATCCCCTTTCTTCTGTGTCGAGGGGGGTGCCCAACCCCCTTCGGCTCATGTCCCCCACTCCCATTCCATATGTGCCGATGGGGGTGCCCAATCCCCCGTCAGCTACTGGATCCCCACAAAAAAAACACTTGGGTGGCATGCTGGGAGCCCACCCCAGCATGCTAAATACCCTGTAAAAAAAAAAACTGTTCCTCAATGCTTTTTTTTTTTTTACCCTGTGGTAAAAAATGGTCCTCGCCCGTCTCCCCTGCCCCCCCACAACCCACACCCACCCTCTGCGTGCCCTGCCTCCCCACCCCCCCTCACCCCATACTTACCTCCGAGTCCAGCGACGATCTTCAGTGGACTGGGAACACGTCTGCACTCTTCAAAGCCAACCTCGAACTGAGAAAATGCTGGTAAGCTGTATAATGGAATGAATAGGGTTTTTCCAACTTAGATGCATATCTCAGACATTTTTTGGAATTTTGGCACCAAATTTTCAACATGGGGTTTTTGGGACCCCTCCTCATGAATTCTGTCACTGTCATGGCATTATTCAGCCCGGAAAGGTGATTTCGCGGTCACTGCACGGAATCACCTTTTGGGATCAATTAACAAAACGACAGTGCAGTGTTCATGAGACGAGCTTTCAAAAAGTCTATGTTGCAAATATGGTGGAAAAAATAAAAAAAATGACTGTTTACTGGCGTGCATTCGCGGATTGCTCATACGCACATAACTTTCTTGGTGCAATATTTTCATGCCAGATTTTTAATACTGGAATTTTTACACACTTCCTTGTGAACAGTACAGCTGGCATTTTTCATATCCTGGCCGAAATGTGTTTTCACACTTCCAGCGCAGAATAGCGCGGTTGCTGTGGGAAATCAGTGTTCTGGACAGATTACAAAAATGACAGTGACACTGTTCATGAGCAGAGGTCCTAAAATGCCTATGTTGAAAATTTGGTGACGATACTCCATAAAATGACTGTGTTATACAAGTGTGCGTTGTGCAGTTTCCACGCACGCTCGTAACTTCGTGAATTTGCAATATTTTCACTCCAGATTTTCAACATTGCCATTGTTCTGCACTTCCTTATAAACAGTACAGCTGTCATTTTTCACATCCTGGCCAAAATCTGTTTTCGCAGTTCCGGCGCAGAATAGCGTGGTCGCTGAAGGAAATCCATGTTTGAGACACATTATGAAAATGACAGTGACACTGCTCACTAGCAGAGGTCCTAAAATGCCTATGTTGAAAATTTGGTGGCAAAAGTCCATAAGACGAGTGTTTTACCAGCATGCATTGCGCAGTTTCCACGCACGCTCATAACTTCGTGAATTTGTAATATTTTCACCCAGATTTTCAAAATTGGCATTTTTTCACACCTCCTTATGAACAGTAGAGCTGTCATTTTACATATCCTGGCCAAAATATGTTTTCACATGTCTAGCGGGGAATTGCATGGTCGCTGTGCGAAATCAGTTTTCAGAACAGTTTGAGGAAATGGTGGTGACACTGTTCATGAGCAGAGGTCTTAAAATGCCTTTGTTGAAAATTTGGTGCAAAAGTCCATTAAATGACTGTGTTGCAAGCGTGCGTTGCGCAGTTTCCACGCAACCTTATAACTTCACAAATTTGCAATATTTTCAAGCCAGATTTTCAGCACTGCCATTTTTCACACCTCGTTATCAACAGTACAGCTGTCATTTTTCACAGCCTTCCCAAAATGCGTTTTTACAGCTGTGACGCACAATGGCGTGGTCGCTGTAAAAAATCACCTTTTGGGACACATTAACAAAATCACAGCGCCACTGTTCATGACAGGAGGTCCCAAAATACCTATGTTGAAAATGTAGCTAAAAATATCCCATAAATAATTGGGTTACGGATGAGTGTTGCGCAGTTTCTATGCATACTAATGATTCAACCAATTTTTCATTTTTCTCACTCCAGATTTTCAACATTGCCATTTTTGTATGCCTCCTCATGAACAATATAGTTGTCATGTTCCACATTCCTGCCCAAAATGTGTTTTCATCCCTGTGTCGCCAAATGGCATAGCCACTGTGCAAAGCCACCTTTCAGCTTACAAACTGATTGTCCCGCTCTTCATGAGGTGGGGTCACAAAAAGCCCATGTTGAAAATTTGGAGTGAAAATACCCACACAGTGATACGGTGTTAGGGTTTCCAACTGTAACACCCCTCCCATAAAGACTGACAGGCATCAGGGGTGTGACTTGGGATCATCGGCTGTAATGCTCACGCCATTCCACCCCCACACCCTCCTACAGCCAGTGACAGGCATCGTGGTGTGCCTTGCAGTGTTCAGCCACAAAGTTCACCCCATTCTTCTATTCTGCACCCACCTTCTCATATTTCCTTATGTAATGGGGTAAGTATAATGCCCAAAGACCCCAAAGCACACCACAGCACTTGTCAGTGTCTACAGGGTACGGTGAGGTACAATGTCATGAGCGTTATAGCTGAAAACCCAAAGGCACACCCCAATGCCTGTCAGTCTCTACAGGGTGGTGGTGGGGTTGGCGTTACTTCAATACTTCACTGCCATTCCTATTATGCATCTCTAACTCCGGCACTACCAATGCCAATGCCAGCGAGACAACATTTGGCATTCACAAATGCTTGTTATGTTTGCTTGTGGGCAGCTTAAGAGAGAAGCGGGTTGTGGAGATGCGGCACTGTGGCGGCCAATGCCGGCACTGCATTTGTGGGCTTCGCAGTGTTCAACCAGTGCAGGCCCACTGTCCTGATGTCACTGGTTCTCCAGAAGTGCCACCAACATGAAACGATTTGGCTGCTGCCACCTTGTCATTGCAGCATCAGCCATTCAGCTGCAATGAGAGAGTGACCCGTCATTGCAGGGCGGTACCTTGCCTGGTGTAACATTTCCATGAACATAGCGGCAGCTATCACCGTCCACCTCAGAGCCCCATGGAAACCAACAGGGGTGCCAAATCCCCCTGTTGGCATGCCCCCGACCCAGTTCATTTGCCGATGGGGGAGCCCACTCCCTATCGGCATAATGTCCCCATTTGTTGTGTGCTGAGGGTGCCCAATCCCCGCAGCATCATGCCCCAAACAGTCTTTCTTTGCCAACAGAGACCAATCCCCATCAGCTTAAGTCCCCCTACCCCAAAACACAGGTGGCACACTGGGAGCCCACCCCAGTGTGACAAAAGCAAACCTGCAAAAAAAACCTTCCTGCGGCGTCTTTTGTTTATTTTGTTGTCCCTGAAACCAGAAAACAGTCCCTCGCATATCTCATGCCCCCTCCCCAACCCGCCCAGCCACCATCTGCGCTTTTCGCCTCTAACCCCTCACCCCTTACCTCCAGTCCGGCGGCGATCTTGATTGGAACGGGAACACGTCTGCACTCTTCAAAGCCAACCGCGAACTGAAGAAATGCTGGTGAGCTGTATAATGGCATAAATAAGGTTTTTTCAACTTATGTGGATATCTTGGCCATTTTTTTGACTTTTGGCACCAAATTTTCAACATGGGGTTATTGGGACCGCCCTCATGAATTCAAGTCACTGTCATGGCATTATTCAGTCCGGAAAGGTGATTTCATTGTCATTGCATGGACTCACCATTCGGGACAGATTAATTAAATGACAGCATTCATGAGGTGGGCTCTCAAAAAGCCTATGTTGCAAATTTGGTGAAAAATAGTGAAAAAATGACTGTATTACGAGCGTGTGTTGCGCAGTTTCCACGCACACTCATAAGTTCACGAATTTGTAATATTTTCACTCCAGATTTTCAACATTGGCATTTTTTCACACCTCCTTGTGAACAGTACAGCTGTCATTTTTCACATCCTGGCTGAAATGTGTTTTCGCACTTCCAGCTCAGAATAGCGCAGTCGCTGTGGGAAATCAGTGTTTGGGACAGATTAAGAAAAAATCAAAGTGACTCTATTCATGAGCAGAGGTCCTAAAATGCCTGTATTGAAAATTTTGTGACAAACATCCATAAAATGACTGTGTTACGAGTGTGCGTTGTGCAGTTTCACTCCAGATTTTCAACATTGGCATTTTTCACACCTCCTTATGAACAGTACAGCTGTCATTTTTCACATCCTGGCTGAAATGTGTTTTCACACTTCCAGCTCAGAATAGTGCGGTTGCTTGGGAATTCAGTGTGCAGGACAGATTAAGAAAATCACAGTGACACTGTTGATGAGCAGAGGTGGTAAAATACCTGTGATGAAAATTTTGTGACAAAGTCCATAAAATGTGTGCTGAAGGGGTGCCCAGAGGTCATGTAAAAACAAAAACTAGCAGTGCAGATGGAGCGAGCCAATTCCAACAGCAGCACTACCAGGTAGGCTCCGTGTAAAAGGGCCTAAAGCGGCGTAAAATAAAAATGACTACGTTTTAAGCAATGAAATAGGGTGTGAGGCCAAAGAGGGGTAAGTAGTGCATAGTGCGGATAGGGCATGGGTTCTTGTAATGTAGAGAGGGGACGCAGATGGCTAGCTTCAGGTGCATGCTTTTGAAAATTGTGTCAGTAAGAGTGGTTTGAAAGAGTTCAGGGAGGAAGAGAGACAGAAGGGGAGAGGGAGACTGTTCCACTGTGTTGTAGGACAGATAGAGAAACCAAACATCCTACTGCAGATTTCCTGTGAGGGACGAGCAGTGGATGATATCAGAGGGGGTTGGAGGATGTGATGGCGGGGTTAAGGGGAGATTACAGTTTTAGCTCTCTGTTAGAGCCCGTAGAAGCTGAACTTTAATGCCTTGCAGTGATGGCTTGCAGCCAGGTCTGCAGCCCTTGACTCTGTTCCATCCCACTGCTGACAGGTCCGTTTTTTAATTCTAGGCCTCAAGTCTTTATCAGTTGTTGTCAGTCAATTGCTGTCATATTTAATGGAACAGGCAGTGCACATCACAAGCTCATCTCTTCAAAAGCAGCTGAAAGAAGTTCAAAGCTTCAGCTAGTGTGCTGCAGTGTGTGTGTGTGTGTGTGTGGGGGGGGAGGGGTGGCATCACTCACCACAGCCAACTGTCACTTATAAAGATTTCTCATTTGCTTAGTTATTTAAAAGTAATTCCCCTCTCATCCCACAGCTGCTCAGCGTACTGTGAAACCCTTCAAAGTCCCAAATCGGGTTTATCACAATAATAAATCAGCTGATTAACAGGCAAAGTTGCCATTGTAACTGGGGTCATGACCTCTGATTTATGCGCTGCCCTACCCTGAGGAGACTGGAGATAGCTGAATAATTATACCACAGTTTTGTGCCTCCCTATGTTTAAGTGTGTCTAGATCCATCTTTAATTCCAGGCCGGACTTAACTATCTGAAAATCTGCTCACCACCTGTGGGCGTGGGTGTTCATCTGCCTGACTGTTTACTATAAGTAAGTGCCAGCTGGGGAGATGTGGAAAGTGTTCACTTTTAGTCTCATGTCTCAGTACAGTATATGGGACTATTAGCCACATATACTGTATGTGTCTGACTCCTAACCAAACAATGTAGAGCCTTTGCAGCAGCGTTAAAGTGTGATAAATGGCCAGAATCAACAAAACTAACAACGAAACAAATAAATAAACAGACTTAGTAACACTTTCTCAAGAATGAGAGTAGTGGGTGTCATGTTGTATGTTTGGTGTTAAAGAAGGGTTTGATAAAGTTAATTTAATTATTTTGTAGGTCTATAAATAGCTGCATTACATGGGATGTCATATTTGTTCAAGGTCCAGCAATTGTGCACTGCACTACCATACAGGCGACTGGCGTTCAACAGAGGACATTGCTGGCTACATTGGGGGCAGGCTGGCCGGTAGAAAGCTGGTGAAAGACAGTGCACCCCAGCCCAGGAGGGCTAACAGTGGGTTCCAGCTTATCAGCAACCCCTTGCAAGTGGGATGGGGAGCTTACTCTCCTCACAGGGCATGGCTGTACCTGTGACATCATAAGACACAGCTCAGGCAGGAGCAAGGAAGGAGGAAAGATGTAAGAGGTTCTCTGTACTTGGGATGCCATAATATTCTACTCAGGCCCAGGTGAGGAGTAGGGACGATGTGTGATGCCATAAAGCACTGCTCAGGCCCCGGTGAGGAGTAAGGACGATGTGTGATGCCATACAGCACTTCTCAGGCCCCGGTGAGGAATAAGGATGATGTGTGATGCCATAAAGCACTTCTCAGGCCCCATGGCACTTCTCAGGCCCCGGTGAGGAGTAAGGACGATGTGTGATGTCATAAAGCACTGCTCAGGCCCCGGTGAGGAGTAAGGACGATGTGTGATGCCATAAAGTGCTGCTCAGCCCCAGTGAGGAGTAAGGACGATGTGTGATGTCATAAAGCACTGCTCAGGCCCCGGTGAGGACTAAGGATGATGTGTGATGCCATAAAGCACTGCTCAGGCCCCGGTGAAGAGTAAAGACGATGTGTGATGCCATAAAGCACTGCTCAGGCCCCGGCAAGGTAGAAGGATTTAAAGGTTTCACTGTACATGTGAGGCAATAAGGCTTTGCTTAGGCCAGAGCAAGGAGGAAGGATGTAAGAGCCTCACTGTATGTGCGAGGCCATAAAGCATTGCCCAGGCTAGGCTAAGGAGGAAGGACATAAGGGGTTCGTTGTGAGCAGGATGCCCGGGCAGGGAGGAAGGATGAGGAGTAAGGCCACACGGTACTGCTCAGGTCAGGGCAAAGAGGAAGGACTTAAGTAGTTCACTGTACATGCGAGGCCATAAGGTACTACTCAGGCTGGGTGAGGAGGAAGAATGTAAGGGTTTTGCTGAATGTGCAAGACCAAAAGGCACTGCTCAGGCCAGGGCACGTAGGAAGGCAGTAAGGGTTTGCTGTACATGTAAAGCCATGAGGCACTGCTCAGTCCAAGTTGAGGAGGAAGATGTGTAAGGATAAGTTCTTTGTATACATCTATGCTGTTCGTCAGTTTTATATTTTGTAAGGGCACCCTGAACCTACAGGTAAGGGTGCCCGAAAGAAATAAAATCTAATCCTCCTCCTCCTCAGGCCAGGGCAAGGTGAAAGGATATAAGGGTTTCACTGTACGTGCAAGGTTATCAGGCACTGCTCAGGTCAGGGTGAGGAAGAAGAATGTATATGATTTGTTGTATGAGAGAGGCGATATGGCACTGCTCAGGCCAGGGTGAGACCATGAGGCACTGCTCAGGCAGGAAGGACATAAGTGGTAAAAATCAGAGTAAAAAATTCCCAAACATCTACATGACAGCTTAAATCAGCTGAAATCTACCTGAACAGGGTATATCCCTGATAACAAGGTATATCCCCAGTAGGACGGCAGGGGTGAAGGAATAAAAACAACATCGAAGAGACATCTTCGACGACCCCAGAGGTGATAAGGCATAAAATGCTTAGCACTTGAGACGTATGCTGTCATACTGGGAAAACATTAGGAAGGGAGGAGAGGGGTTCAGACCTGATGGACCTTGAGTCCCTTCTAACCTGTAATTACTCTTTTACTTATGCATGTTCTGCATGTCCACAAGAGGCTGATGACTGACTGGAGAATGATACTATGTACCTAGTGGTGATGTTCTGCATGTGCACAAGAGGCTGATGACTGACTGGAGAATGTTACTATGTACCTAGTGGTGATGTTCTGCATGTGCACAAGAGGCTGATGACTGACTGGAGAATGTTACTATGTACCTAGTGGTGATGTTCTGCATGTCCACAAGAGGCTGATGACTGACTGGAGAATGTTACTATGTACCTAGTGGTGATGTTCTGCATGTGCACAAGAGGCTGATGACTGACTGGAGAATGTTACTATGTACCTAGTGGTGATGTTCTGCATGTGCACAAGAGGCTGATGACTGACTGGAGAATGTTACTATGTACCTAGTGGTGATGTTCTGCATGTGCACAAGAGGCTGATGACTGAATGGAGAATGTTACTATGTACCTAGTGGTGATGTTCTGCATGTGCACAAGAGGCTGATGACTGAATGGAGAATGTTACTATGTACCTAGTGGTGATGTTCTGCATGTGCACAAGAGGCTGATGACTGACTGGAGAATGTTACTATGCCCCTAGTGGTGATGTTCTGCATGTGCACAAGAGGCTGATGACTGACTGGAGAATGATACTATGTACCTAGTGGTGATGTTCTGCATGTGCACAAGAGGCTGATGACTGACTGGAGAATGTTACTATGTACCTTGTGGTGATGTTCTGCATGTGCACAAGAGGCTGATGACTGACTGGAGAATGTTACTATGTACCTTGTGGTGATGTTCTGCATGTGCACAAGAGGCTGATGACTGACTGGAGAATGTTACTATGTACCTAGTGGTGATGTTCTGCATGTGCACAAGAGGCTGATGACTGACTGGAGAATGTTACTATGCCCCTAGTGGTGATGTTCTGCATGTGCACAAGAGGATGATGACTGACTGGAGAATGATACTATGTACCTTGTGGTGATGTTCTGCATGTGCACAAGAGGATGATGACTGACTGGAGAATGTTACTATGTACCTTGTGGTGATGTTCTGCATGTGCACAAGAGGATGATGACTGACTGGAGAATGTTACTATGTACCTAGTGGTGATGTTCTGCATGTGCACAAGAGGATGATGACTGACTGGAGAATGTTACTATGTACCTAGTGGTGATGTTCTGCATGTGCACAAGAGGCTGATGACTGACTGGAGAATGTTACTATGTACCTAGTGGTGGTGTTCTGCATGTGCACAAGAGGCTGATGACTGACTGGAGAATGATACGATGCCCCTAGTGGTGAGCTGCGGTGGGACCTACTACGATGGTGGATGCTCCTCAGGAATTCACAGCAACGACAGTTCCATCCATTCACCAAAATCTCAGCCCTGAGAGAGCAACAAGGTCATGACACCCCAGCCCTAAACCCAGCTTGATGAGAGCAACTGTCCCCTAATTACTCTCTTTAGTCTCAGTTCTGGGGACGACTCTCCCACTGAGTTATCAGCACACCAGTACCCAAACTTGGTGACAGTGCCCCCTGTTGCTACCAGGGAGACACTTCCACTCTTCACACTCTCAGTACTGGGACCAGTTTCCCACAGTGCTGTTGGTGCACCCCCAGCTAGTGCTGGAGCCCCCTGCTGGTACAAGTTAATCACTTCCACTCTCCACACTCTCAGTACTGGGACCAGTCTCCCACAGTGCTGTTGGAGCACCCCCAACTAGTGCTGGAACTCCCTGCTGGTACATGTTAATCATTTCCATTTCCCACACTCTCAGTACTGGGACCAGTCTCCCACAGTGCTGTTGGTGCACCCCCAACTAGTCCTGGAACCCCCTGCTGGTACCAGTTAATCACTTCCACTCTCCACACTCTCAGTACTGGGACCAGTCTCCCACAGTACTGTTGGTGCACCCCAACTAGTGCTGGAACCCCCTGCTGGTACCAGTTAATCACTTCCATTTCCCACACTCTCAGTACTGGGACCAGTCTGCCACAGTGTTGTTAGTGCACCCCCAACTAGTGCTGGAAGTCTCTGCTGGTACCAGTTAATCACTTCCATTTTCCACACTCTCAACCCTGGGGACACCTCTCCCAGTGTGCTGTTAGTGCAGCCTACCTGGTGAGAACACCCCCTTCTGGTATCAGTGAGACATTTCTATTCACCTCACAGCCTGGGGTACTCCCCTCTTACTGTACTGTCATTGCACCTTAGCTCTAATCTTGTGACAGCACCCCCTGCAGGCACCAGACAGACCCTTTAATTCTCTGTACTCCCTATTTAGTGATTCCAGGCTGGAACTTGGTCAGACTTGGAATTGACTTGGTCACTTGTGATTTAGCCATAGTTGAAGGAACTGGATTAGAAGGGGTTAAGCTTGCCACTAGGCAGCTCTCATGGCGGCAGTTCTCCTTTGCTGTGGGCTGAAACTGCTGTGGCAGAGTGCAGTGATTAGTAAATTCTCCGGCATGTTAAGGCACATTCTATGACAGAGGAGGCAACAGAAAGCATGAGGAAGTGTGTTTCATTGTAAGAGTGGACATTGCATTTTTCTCAATAAAGTCCCTCTGAAGGAATGCATCTCTTATTTCTGCCCTATCTCCACTCTGACAGGAGTCTCATAATAAAAGAGCTATTGCCTTGTCAGGAGTCACAGATTAAGGCTCAGCACAGCCAATATCTCTTTGCTCCAAGAAGATAAACTTCTTAAATCAAAAGGGAACTCTGATGTTATGACAGGTGAGAACAGCCTGAGAGAATTGAAACTGCAGTTCCTGGACTACAGTGGACTTCAGGGTACTAAGACAGGGTTGGGAAGAGGTAGATGGATATCTAGCAATGGCTTAACTGGAAGGACATTTCAACTAGTCCCAGGAGGGAGAGAGAGAGAGAGAGAGAGAGAGAATCCTCTTTTAACTGTGAGAGACAGTGGCTAATTCCATAGCCTTCATTCTGCATTCATAATTAAACCCTCAGAAAATCACATCAGCTGAGGTTGCAGTTTTGATAAAATTATTGTCCGAGTCTGCAATGTATTTATATATTTATCATTCATTTCCTGCGAGAGTGCACTCGGACCACCAGGCTCCAATTCTAAGCTATATCCCGCGGCGTAGAGGAAAACTATCCGCAAGTGGTGAACAAATTAAGTTATATGGCGCTCTCTCAATAAAATCTCAGCCACCCAGGACGGTGCAGTTTAAAGAGGTTCAAGGCCCTCATCTAATACTTTATATTAAAACCTTCATGAAAACAGTAATTTAGATTATGTCCCCGCCATCATGTTTCATTTATGCAGCAAACCCTCAGGCCTGGTTTTGGGATGAGTCCTTATTTTAAGTAAATCCTGATTTAATATCGAAGATGGGAACCTTCCGAGAGATCTTCATTTTCAGTAATTCTGTTGTTTGTTTCATTAAACTCATCTGACACTGCTGTGAAACTCTGTGTCATAAGGCAGTGGACTGTGCCTGCCATTTGGGCACAAGCCCTTTTATTTATTTTTTGTTGACCGGGTAAGTGCATTAGACAAATCCTGCCTATTTTCAGGCATGACCCAGGGAAGGGGGATACAGATGAATACCAACTGATCCTGAACCAGATTAAGCTGTTGGTGGTATTTTTAGTGACTGGGGGGAAATTTGGCTGGGACACAGGGGACATTTCCCTACTCTTTTTAGAGAAGTGCCATGGGTCTTTAACATCCACCTGAACTACCACCAGAACAGGCAGATGGGACCTCAGTTTAACATCTCATCCGAAAGATGGTACCTCAGGAGTGCAACACCCACCTCATGCTGCACTACAGTGTCAGTATTGAGATTTAACCCAAGTGTCTGGTGTGGGAATAGAACCCACAGCCTTCTGATCTCCCAGCCTCAGAGGCAAGTGTGCTACCTGCTGAGCCACTGACACTGTCACTTGCATATCATTTTATAGCTACCACATACCTGCTTTGGAGCCTGACTCCAAACACGTGACTTGTAATACACCATGTTTTTGTCTGACTGAGGAGTATGTTTCTGGATGATATGTGCTTTTGTCTGACTCAGAGAATACAACTGTAGTAGACTTAGAGTATGTAACTGTATTTTATGTTTTGTCTGACTCAGAGTATGTTACTGTACTATAATGTGCTTTTGTCCGACTCATAGTATGTGATTGTGCAATGCAGTGTCTTTTTGACTTATCCTTTCTCCAAATGACTAATGAATCGTAGTCTGCCTGTAACTCATTGTGTTAAGTGTGCAACTCTTGGTTCTAGCTGCATGTGCTACTGCTGGACCTTTATGTAAACAGGGTACCACATCTCATTCCAGCTAATAAAACAGCAACTAAATCAGTATCATTCTCGGCAGATCCAGTGCTGTACTCCTTCTGCCCCCTGCGTCATGGCTGAGTTTGTAGATACCCCTAATGCCCGTCATCAGTAGAGTGTTCAGTTCCATTCATATTTTATTGATCGACAATGCCATTGCGTACACATATCACAAGAATAACAATTGTAACAAACATGTTTGAATAACATTTCAGTATTGCACATTGCTCGATACAGATGTCCTTCTCCACCACTCAGTGGAGTTAGCTTTCTTGTTTGTCTACATGGAGTTTTTACTTATCACTCGCTTTACAGAATGATATTACCTTATTTAATAAATATGCATCAGTAAACATTAATAAATGATTAGTTTGGTATTTAGGTTCCATATTCAAAGTGGCTGGTAAATCCACCCACCCCCCCAAAAAAAAAATATTTTCATTCCTTATTGTTGGGAGGACACAAGATCAGCAGATGGATTATATCATCTTCATCAAGATTACACTTACAAAGTTTCTCCTCCCTTTTCTCATAAAATGCAGTTAACCGTTGACTGTCATACTATTCAAATCTGAATTTAGTCAGCATCTTCCTTCTTCTATAATCTTTAATCAAATTCAAATATTTTTCAAAACCCATATATCTCTTATTATTTGCTAACCATCTGCTGCTCTTGTATCCCGCGCTTGACCCCATATCTGTTTGAGAGTATATATACCTAATTCTCTCCATCACATTTTCCATGATGGGGAATCAGCAGGAGAGAGGGGTTTCTGCAAGTTATTCTGCAAATTGTATTATACTGTTAGTGTGCCTCTTATGATTATAGGAGTAACATACCTAGCAGCAGTTATTTATGTTCAGAAGGGACACTAGGTCCACCGTGTCCATTACTGCTCTGCATTATAAGCAGGGTTGAAAAGTATTTTGTGTAAGCATTTACTAATTCATAGGGATTCTCCGCCTTTTTCACTATGCACAGTGCCCAATGATTCCCATGGTAAGTAGACAGTTGTCCAAGTTTATCCTGAAGGCATAAACTGTCTTCATAGCCACTATCTCCACTGATAGGACTTTGCACAGGTTCACCACGCCGTGGGAGAAGTACATCCTCCTAATGCTACCCTTGAATTTACTATCTCTGCGCTTCAGAAGGTGTCCCTGCATCCTGCAGGAGAACTCCAGATCAACCCTTCCTGCATGTTTCATTTTGCCGATGCCCTGGAGTACTCAGACAATTGATCACATCTACTGTCAGCCTCCTTTTCCCCCAGGTGAACATATTGTGCATCTGTAATCTCTCCTCTTAGCTTTTGCCCCCACACACCTGATTATTTTGCTGGCCAGGCATTGCACCCTTTCAACTGCTTTAATATTCTTTTTGCACTGAGTAGATCAAAACCACACACAGTACTCCAGGTGAGTCCTGAGCAGGGTCTTGTAAGGTGGATGGATTACTTCCCTGACCAGGGCCCTGTAAAGGGGCAGGATTACTTCCCCTGTCTAGGGCCTTGTAAAATGGCAGGATTGCTTCCCCTGCCCTGACCAGGGCCTTGTAAAGTGGCAGGTTTACTTCCCCTGACCAGGGCCTTGTAAAGTGGCAGAATTACTTTCCTTGCCCTGACCAGGGCTTTGTAAAGTGGCAGGATTAATTCCACTGCCCTGACCAGGGGCTTGTAAAGTGGCAGGATTTCTTCCCCTGCTCTGATCAGGGCCTTGTGAAGTGGAAGGATTAATTAACTCCCTGCTCTGCTAGTTACCCCCCTTTGAACCAAAACTCCCTGCTCTGCTGAATATCCCCTTTTGAACTAAAACAACCTCAAATGTCTGTGGCACCAAATATTCCAACACACACACTGTAGTAGTGTGAGATTTTTGTACTTGGATTTAGAGGTGCAGGAAACACATCAATTACTTCTGATGCACCTCAGGATTGTGCCAGCCCTCTTCATGGCAATCACACACTGCTGGACTTGCTTCATCCCCTCGTCTACCATCATCCCTCATCCTTTTCCTCCTACAGAAGAAGCAAGAGGAGTCCCACACAGGGTGCTGGTCCAACCTCTGTTTTTCCTCCCCAGGTATAGTACTTGGCATTTGGTTAAATTCAACTGGAGGCTCCTGGAGGCTCAAAAATCCTCTGACTTGTTCAAGTCCTCCTAAAGTTTGCCCCATTCACAAAGAAGTCCACTGCCCTAGCCATACTAGCGCATTCTGGGAACTAAAGTAGCCTGCTGGGGACCCAGTTTCCAGATCACTAATGAAACTGTAAAGCACCGTGGCCCCACCCCGATCCCTGAGAGACATCACCAAGTACATCTCTCCACCCATATTGGTGTCCATTCACTATGGCCTCCATCTATTTTCTGCCCCCAAGCCAGTGAGCAATGCCTCTTAAGTATGTTTCACGTATACCACACTGGTGCACTTGGTCCAGAAGTTTGCCAGTGTATCAAAGGCCTTGCTGAAGTTCAGATCCACTACAGTCATGGCTCTGCTGCTTTACACCTCCATGGTCATCCACTTCAATAAGGTAATCGGGTGGGTTGGCACAATCTGCCCCCCCCAATAAGGCCAAGCTGAGAGGGGTAAGAACCTTCGGCCTCAGTCAGGTGCTCCGTTATTCTATCCTTGAATAATGGCCTCCAGGATCTTGCTCAAAACTGATGTTAGGCTGACTGGCCTGTAGTTACCCAGGTCTGACCCTGTCCTCTTCTTCAAGATGAAGACCATGTTGAATGCTTTCCAGCCCTTTGACACCACATCTTACCAGACTCGGGAGAGATGACAGCAAGTGGCCCCTGGCCACTGCATCCTGTTGCCTCAGCTGCACAACAGTACTGAGGTGTATCCAACCCTGCCATTAGAACTTGCATGACTTGATCATTGCCAGGTAGTCAGCAACCAGGGTGGGTGGGATGTCCACAGGCTGACCTGTGGTAATTTCAGATGCCAAAGGCCTTCCCAAAGGGCCCCTCCCCACCAGGAGTCCCCTGGTGAACACTGAAATAAAGCATTAATTTAGCATCTCAACCATTGTTTCTGCCTCTGTAGCAGGTTGCCTCAATCCCTTTTGCAGCAGAACAATCCCCTCTTTCACCTACGTCCTTCCATTTATAGTGGAGCCCTCCAGCATGCAATGCAGAATACTGCAGAATTTTGCAGTGACTGCAGGAAACAGTTCAATTTCTGTGGCAGTCCATCCCTTTTGTCATGCAAGAATCTGTGGCACTGCTTTCTATCAGGTGGGCTTTACCCAATGTACTGGAAAGCGAATTTGGTGATGTCTGCAGCTCTTGCTGCTATCATTGGCTTATAGCCCCACCTTGGCATTCTAATTTCTACTCTTGAACTCCCTCAGGGCTGTTCTGTACTCATCTCTGGCCTGGCGACAACTCATCTCATTCTAGTGGTCATAGGCCTTCTCTGTGTTCATGATTAGTTGCCTTATACCCATGTTGAGCCAGGAGGTTCATTCTTCACTCCTTTTCCATTATGGCTTTACACGGGAGCAGACCTCAATTACAGCTTCAAACATATTCTTTAGTGAATTCCACAGGTAGTCAGCATAACTAGCATCATACATCTGACTATGATGAACCCCACATGTGTTCTGTATAACCAGCCTCATACAGCTGCTCGTGATAAACCTCACATGTGTTCTGTATAACCAGCCTCATACAGCTGCCCGTGATAAACCTCACATGTGTTCTGTATAACCAGCCTCATACAGCTGCCCGTGATGAACCCCACATGTGTTCTGTATAACCAGCCTCATACAGCTGCCGGTGATGAACTGCACATGTGTTCTGTATAACCCACATCATACAGCTACCCATGATGCACCCCACATGTGTTCTGTAAAACCAGCCTCATGCAGCTGCATGAGATGAACCGCACATGTGTTCTCTATAACCAATCTCATACAGCTGCCCATGTTGTACCCAACATGTGTTCTGTATAACCAGCCTCATGCAGCTGCCCGTGATGTACCCCACATGTGTTCTGTATAACCAGTCTCATACAGCTGCCCATGATGAACCCCATATGTGTTCTGTATAACCAGCATCATACAGCTAACCATGATGTACCCCACATGTGTTCTGTATAACCAGCCTCATACAGCTGCCCATAATGAACCCTGCATGTGTTCTGTATAACCAGCATCATACAGTTGCCCGTGATAAATCCTGCATGTGTTGTGTATAACTGGCATCATACAGTGCCCGTGATGAACTCCACATGTGTTCCGTGTAACCAGCCTCATGTAGCTGCCCATGATCATTGAACACCAAAACACCTGGGATGTTGGAATAATGCAGTAGAATGCTGATTGGCTAATAATGATGCCCTGATTCACAATGACATACTGGTGCCTGGCTTTACCCCGAACTGTTGCCATCCTGGGCTATAGACTGAGTGCCTTTGATCCCTCAAAAGTGGAAGCTATTCATGAGGAATTTCTTAAAACGGAATATGTTGAGCCATCCTAGTCACAGTCCTTCCTTGTGAGAGACACAGAGACAGCACAACATCTCTGCCTTTCTGAGCTGAAACACCACGGCTGTCACTGACATGTCTGGCTCCCAGAAGGTTATTAAGTCTTACTTCTCTTTCTCAATGTTCTCTGCCCTTTCCAGACTTGACACCTCTGTTTCTCTGCTCCTTTGGCCTTCTTTTGCTGTTTTTGATTGATCATTTTGTGATTCTTGTTGCTGTGAAGACCACAAGTTTCTTCATACTCAGAGCAGTAATAAATCTTCAGGCTGTCTGCCCTCTTGCTGCTGTCAAGTCCCTGGGGCCCACTCTGCACCATAGATCAGCTGCTACTGCTGTTGCATTCTGGGAAGGAATCTCTAATATTTCTCCTGCACTATCACCCTGCATTCCAGTATATGACTTTTTAAAATATTTGCATGTTATTCTTAATAAACTCTTGTTTCCAGTATTTAACCACTTCATTGCTGTAAGAATGTTCAAGTTGGATGTTATAGCAGTGTCAGTTCCCAACTGGCACTGAGTAGGTATGCTGCTTATATGGATACTGCTGATACTGTATGCAGCTTATACTGACCTGCATTTACAAGGCTGATGCATCTGTAAGATATAACACAAGCTGTAGTATGTGGTTACTGCAGAATAGATACTTGCCTTTGGTGGTTGTTAGGCACAAGCCATAACCAAGTGTCTCTAACAACCCAAAAAGTGCATATATTCCCTACAACCAACCAACCGGATACAGTTTATTTATCTGTTTATTTGCATTGGGAAGACCTTTGAGCCCACGGGCTCTTTTTCAAAGCTGTACACATCAGTTAAGACATCACAAAACGTGGGACACATCAATTGCAGCAAAGTTAAATTCAGAACACCAGAGTGAAAATAATAATACCAGCCATGAGATTTCCATAATTAGGCACAGGTAGAAGAATTGGGTCCATCAATACAGAATAAGCAGGGGGACCTACTATGTAATAACATACTTGGGGAGTCCTTTATACAGTGGAAAATTTCAAAATTAAAAAACTAAAAGACTAAAATGTGATTCATTGATGTACTGGAGAGAAAATAGATGCTGTTTGCAGTGGTTGTTGCTGTTTACATGTCTGCAGTTCTGGTATGGTGTGAGGCTGGACAAAACGTCACCTGCGTAACTTGTGTGAAAAAATTCGGTTGCTGGATTTTTACCTGCCCATTTTATAAGTGCAGTTATAGCTGTGCTATGTGTGAAGTGGGGGTGTGGGAGGATATAGCAATAGGGGAGGGGTGCCTTCAATTCTGTTTCAGGTTCAGAGTATATCAGGTGTAGGCCCTATTTAAAGACTAGGTCTGGTTACCGGCAAAGAACTACAAATCCCAGCTGGTTTCATCAGAACTCAGCCAGCTGTACTACACTGTAAATAAAACCTGGAGTTTCTCCATTCATCACTGCTGAGCGTATTTGTATGGAAGCAAGATCTTTAACACCTTGCGGTCCATGTGTAGCTGGGACGGAGTCTGGAGCAGAAGGTATGATGCTCTGCTTGTGACATCAGAAATAATTCCACAGCAACACAGTGTGATGTCATAAACTGGGGGATTATGGTTTTTGCTCCTGAATATTCCTCAGATGTGATCTGTAAGGGACAAAGATCATGTTTCAATGCAAATGCACTCTGTAGCAATGAAGAGAATGGTGTAACATTTGGGGCACAATGCACAGATGCAAGGGACCATCCCAAAGTGGTCACAGTGACTGCTTAGTGCTAGTCCATCATCAGAGATGCCATTCTGCAATGTTTAAACAGGCTCGAAGCCCTTCTCTGATTAGTTGGTAAACACATCGTAACCACACAGAGAAAGGGGCAGGAGCCACCACATGCAAGTGATACAGAGAGCATGACACATCCTCACAGAAGTGGTAGGTGGCACTGTAACATTGCAGCGGGTGACAGTAGAACTGTAATGTGAGCAGTGCTTTGGGGAATGAAGTTAAGGGGGGGGGGTTCCACTGGATACCAGAGTGGGAAGGGGGCCTGTGGAAAAGCTACCCATTGTGTGGAAATGAATATGGTATCATGAAGAGAGGATTCTGATGTCAGTTGTAGACAAGCAGACAGAGCAAGTGAAAGTCTAGGGGTGATGATCCTGGTTTTGTGTTCATTTCTAATATTAGAAAGAAAAAGGGAAATTAAATACAGACACGTTAAAAAAAATTTAGCTGTGTCTCAAAACTATGTTTTCTCAAACGTTCATCTGAGATGTTAAGGGCTTTTAAACTATAGTGATTGGTGTTAGAGCTGGGTTTCACAAGGGATCTGAAAGCAGAACCAAAGTCTGGGGTAGGAGCCGGTTCAATGAGTGGTATATGCTAGTCTCCCCCATAACGCTCGTAAATATTAGTCTCGACTGATGTTATTGCAAGGTATCAGTGTTTCTCCCTTCCAGTAACTGTTCCAACAACAGATATGAAATCAATACCATGAGTCAGGAGCACTGCAGCCCTGGTTTGGAGGTAATGGATGCAGCAGGCTTCCCTGTTTGGGTTTCATACATTTCAAATTAATTAAGCTCTCAAGGGAAGGACTGAACAGTAACGGAGCAGCAAAAAGTGAAGCCAGGGTTCCTTTGGGGAATCAGACACTTAGTGGTTAGTGTGGAAAAACACTATAGGCACACACTCACTACTGCAGGTTCAACATGAGAGGGAAAATGAAATGAAATGCAGCTTTGGGACTGCTCCAGCCCTGTACAACCTTTCATGGGACCATGGAGCCATTTGTTACTCTCTCAGACATCAGGCAGTGCCAGCCACAGTCCTACAGCTGGGGGTCACCTCTTATGGAGGTCAGAAGGTCTCCACCCCTTTACGAGTGCCAAGGGTTTTGATCCTCTAGGTAAGAAGGTCTCTGCCCCATCCTGATGCCCAGGGCTTTGCCCCACTGGGTCAAAAGGTCACCCCATCCTGTTGCCCAGAGCTCAGTCTCACTGAGTCAGAATGTTCCCAATCCAACCAAGGGGGTGCCCAGGGTTCAGTCCTCCGAGTCAGAGATTTTCACCCATCCAGGTACTCAGGGTTCACTCCCACTGGGTCAAATGGTTCCTCCCAATCCTGGTGCCAAGGGTCCCTTCCAACTGGGTCAGGAGGTCTCAGACCAAGTCCTGGCTCTCAGAGTCCAGTCTTCCTGAACTCAGAAAAGTTCAGTTTTGGATCTGTTGGACAGGCAGTATCCTCCCTCAGACTACCCATCTCCCATCAGACGCTATTACAGTGTTGGAAATAAGTCGTTACTGTTCCTGCCTGTTCTGTGCAATACCTGATCCATACATGGAGGACTTCATTCTCCAGTATTAACAATTCCTTTCTGTGGTACCAAAATAACAAGCAGCAAAAAGAGGAAAATGTGCCAGTATTATTTTCAGGATGATTTTCCTGAGACATCAAACTATTTTCCCTCCAGCTAATACTGTGACATTCTAGTAGAAAACATTAGCCTCTGTGTCTTTTTATGGCGTATGGTGCAAGCTTCAGTCTGAACATAAAACCCGAAATAGACAGCAATTCAATTAGGAAACTTCTTAGATCCGTACTCTGGACACTGCTGACTCATTACTGAATATGGAAAGTGCACAGCCAGAAAGCAGAGTTTTTTTAAGGCACTGATGTGGTTTCAGTCCATATTCTTTAAAACACGTTCCTCCATAAATGTTTCCTTTGTAAAATACACAATTATCTCTCTTAGTGAAGCGTCTCTTCCAAACGCTGGAATCTCATCAGTGATTCATTGATATGAGCTGCTTCATTTGCAAACTAATTTCATGTCATTATACTAGCATAGCTCTAAAAATGGCTCAAGGGGAAACACAGTAAAAGTCAACTTTCTTTAAAGAGACATGCTGAAAAGAAAATGGTAAGGTCAAACACAGGGGACCCACCCCATTTGGAAGCAGATGGCAGTACCATCTTTTAGGGAATGAGGGTGTGTTTCCCACTAGGAGAAGAGCAGACCAAGAGAGAAAAGTGTTTATCTCCAATTGGAGATGATTAGTCATAGGCAAAGGGAGATGGTCCCAGAGGGGCATTATGGTGGTCCCTTGCTATAAAGAACCCCTATATAACAAACTCCCTCTTACAATGAACACCTTTGATGGCACCCACTGTTTCCTAAGTAGGCATATTGACACCTCACTATAGTAAACATCAGGGTGCAGTGAACACTTCAGCTGGTTCCAAAGGTGTTCACTATTGAGAGAGAGAGCACTGTATTTAGTCTGGGAGAAAAAGGTTAATCTTCCCAAATGTGAGAAGAGTAGTTTGAGAAACAGAATTGGTGACAGTTCTGGAAGGTAGATGAGTGTGGAGAGAGAGAGAGAGAGAGAGAGAGAGAGAGAGAGAGAGAGAGACAGAGTGTGTTGGCCTTCAGTGGTAGATGAGTAGTCTGAGAGTTGGAAGAAGGTGGCAGTCCTTGATAGTAGTCTAAGAGAGAACCTGAGCTACTGATGGTCCCTGATAATAGATGAGTATGCAGAGAGTTACAACAGGTGATGGCCCAAATGTGAGATGAGTAGTTTAGAGAGTGAAAGAAGAAGGTGACGGTCCCCAAAGGATGAGAAGTCAGACACAGAGAGAGAGGGGTGATGGTTCCCACTCAGTAGTAGGATAGTCTGAGAGAGTTATGAGTGATGGCCCCCAATCATACATGAGTAGGCTGAGAGAGAGAAGAGGTAATGTTCCATAGTGGTAGAACAGGCTGAGAGACAGAAGGGGTAATGGTCCCTAATAGAACTCTGAGAGACAAAAGCAGTAATATTCCCTGATGGTAAATAAGTAGGCTGAAAGATGGAGAGCGTGCTGGTCCCAAGTGGATAAGTAGTCAGATCGGGGGGCAGCTGATGGTCTCTGATAGTAGTCTGAGAGACAGAAAGGGTGATAGTCACTAATCATAAATGAGTAGGCTGAGAGACAGAGAGGGGTGATGTTTATTAATAATAGAGTGGTCTGAGAGACAGAAAGGGCAAGGGCTGATGATGGTACATGAATATGCTTAGAGACAGAAGAGGTGATGTTCCCTGATGGTGGATGAGTAGGCTGAATATTGGAAAGGGTGATAGTCCCCTAGGGTACATAAGTAGGCTGACAGACAGAAGAGGTGATGTTCCCTGATGGTGGATGAGTAGGCTGAATATTGAAAAGGGTGATAGTCCCCTAGGGTACATAAGTAGGCTGACAGACAGAAGAGGTGATGTTCCCTGATGGTAGATGAATAGGCAGAGAGATGGAAAGGGTAATGGTCCCCTATGGTGGATGAGCAGCCTGAAAGACAGAAGGGATGATTCCCCAATAGATGAGAAGGCAGAGACAGAGAGAGAGATTGCTAATAGTCCCCAACAGTACATTAGTCTGAAAGACAGAAGGGTATTGTCACTCTTGAAGTGTAGTATTATCACTTCGGGAGTGATGATACTACTGAAATTTTTCTGTATGCCTTTCTGTACTATTAAAATGCAAATCCATATATTAAATGATAATAATGTGACTTCTGAAGGAATGGTAGTAGTTAAGTAGACGATCTAATATTTGATATAGTACTTACTTTTTTTGTTTTGATGAATATAATTATATTTAGGGCATCTAGTGGAGGGAATTTAAGGGGTGGAGGGAAATATTAAGATAATGGTAAATATTATTTCTAAACATTATGGTTGTATTTGTAATAAGAGGAATGCAAATGATAAAAATATGTTAGTACGTAATATATATACGTGATTACTAACAGCTTGCAGCTTTAGACCTGTTGTTTACTTTAGAAAAATGTAATCTTTCTACCTTATGTTTGGGCTAGACATGCCAATATCATACGTAACAATGGCATTTTTTGTCTTTTTTTTCTTTTTTCTGTCTTAATTGTAAATCATTGTTTTTGATGTAAAAATCATTGCAAATCTAATAAAAGAAAAAAATCTCTGCTGATAATGTAGTATGCAAGCTGTGCTGTTACCTTTGCTGATAAGGTAAATTTCAAACTGTGCTGATACCTACGCTGATATATGCGATATGCAAACTGTACTGGTGCCTCTGATGATATTGTGATATGCTAGCTGTACTGGTGCCTCTGATGATATTGTGACATGCTAGCTGTGCTGGTACCCCTGCTGCTAATGTAATGGATATGTTGGCGGTAAACATATTACATTTCATTCTTTCTGTCTTTTTCTCTGTCCTAGCTTGGATTATTCCCTTTTCCCTCCCTTCCCTGTTTTTACCACAACCTGTTGGCAAATGTTACTGTAATTCTAGCAGTTCCTCCTGCTTTTTATCTCTCCACACTGTTTTATGTAAATATTGCTTATTAATATAAATTCATGCTTGATTCTTAAATTCCCTTTGTTATAACTTGCATACTGCTGCTGTGTAACCTTGGTAGTTCTCGTATGTCTCTATACTGTTTTGATTTACAGTGGCTGTACACTAGCATTGATTGTACAATTTCTTCCTGCCCTCTCCCAAGGTCTCACCTAGGAATTAGCCTTGGCTCAATTTGTCTTTCCCAGTTACCAATTTACAATAAATAAACAAACAACCCCACACCAGGGTACCCGAGTGCTGTTCAGGTCACTAGGTACTGTAGATTACAGGACAGACTGGAAGGTCCATGGTCCTTTTTTGTCCTCACCATTCCTTATTGCTATTTATTGTTAGCTTCAGAGTGCCTTATGCATTGGATCTAATAAGTCAATTCATAAACGTGCATCCAGGACTCAATGTGAGGCTGTAGGGTCCTCCATCTCTTTCAGTTTCAAATAACTTTATTAGCATAACAGGACAAACAAGCATTTGTCAATGCCAAATGTTGTCGCTCTGGCATTGGCAGTGGCAGAGCTAGAGACGCATAAGAGGAATGGCAGTGAAGTATTGAAGTGACGCCAACCCCACCCCCACCCTGTAGGGAGTGACAGGCATTGGGGTGTGCCTTTGGGGCATCAGCTATTATGCTCATGCCATTGTACCTCACCCTGCCCTGTAGACACTGACAAGTGTTGTGGTGTGCTTCGGGGTCTTTGGGCATTATACATACCCCATTCCATAAGGAAATATGCTGACGTGGGTGCAGTATAGGAGCGTGGGGTGAAGTTTGTGGCAGAACAGTGCAAGACACACCACAATGCCTGTCAGTTGCTGTAGAGTGAGCATGGGGTGTGGAATGGCATGAGCATTCCATCCAATGATCCCAAGTCACAGCCCTGATGCCTGTCAGTCCGTACCGGGTGGGGTGCTGCAGTTGGAAACCCTAACACCGTAGGCATGTAGTGGTAGTTTCACTCCATATTTTCAACATGGGCTGCTTGTCAGGCCAGCTCATGAAAAGCGGCACAATCACTTTGTTAGCTGAAACGTGGTTTTGCACAGCGGCTGTGCCATTTAGTGACAGAGGGACGGAAACACAGTTTTGGGCAGGATATGGAGAATGATAACTGTATTGTTCATGAGGAGGCATAAAAAATGGCAACGCTGAAACTCTGGAGTGGCAATATGAAATATTGGTGAAGAAATGAACATGCATGCAAACTACGCAACAGACATCTGCAACCCAATTATTTGTAGGAGTTTTTTAGGCACATTTTCAACAGAGGTATTTTGGGACCTTCCCTCCTGAACAGTGGCACTGTGATTTTGTTAATGTGTCCCAAAAGGTGATTTCCCACAGTGAGCACGCCATTGTGGGCCACAGTTGTGGAAATGCATTTTGGGCAGGCTGTGAAAAATGACAGCTGTATTGTTGATAAGAAGGTGTGCACAAATGCCAGTGGTGAAAATCTGGCATGAAAATATTTCAAATTTACAAAGTTACAAGGCTGAGTGGAAACTGTGCAATGCACGCTTGCAGCACAGTCATTGTATGGACTTTCAGCACCAAATTTTCAACATAGGCATTTTAGGACCTCTGTTCATGAACAGTGTTACTGTAATTTCTTCAAACTGTCCCAAAAACTGATTTCGCACAGCGACCATGCAATTCTGTGCAGGACGTGAGAAAACACATTTCAGCCAGGATATGTAAAATGGCAGCTGTACTGTTCATAAGGAGGTGTGGAAAAATGCCAGTTTTGAACATCTGGACTGAAAATATTACAAATGCACGAAGGCATGTGCGTGCGTGCAAACTGTGCAATGCACGCTCATAAAACACTAATTTTACGGGCTTTCGCCCCCCAGATTTTCAACATAGGCATTTTAGGACCTCTGCTAATGAACAGTGTCACTATCATTTTCATAATGTGTCTCGAACATGGACTTTCATAGCGACAAGCATATTCTGCACCGAACAACAAAAAAACATTTTGGTCAGGATGTGAAAAATGACAGCTGTACTGTTCATAAGGAGGTGCAGAACAATGGCAATGTTGAAAATCTGGAGCGAAAATATTATAAATTTGTGAACTTACGAGCATGTGTGCGAACTGCGCAACACACGCTAGTAATACAGTCATGTTATGGAGTATCATCACCAAATTCTCAGCACAGGCATTTTAGGACTTCTGCTCATGAACAGTGACACTGTCATTTTCATTATTTGTCCTGAACACTGATTTCCCACATCGACCATGCTATTTTTCGCTGGAAGTGCGAAACACATTTTGGGCAGGATGTGAAAAATGACAGCTGTACGGTTCACAAGAAGGTGTGGAAAAATGCCAATGCTGAATATGTGGCTTGAAAATATTGCAAATTCGCTAAGTTACAAGTGTGCATAGCAACTGCGCAATGCACGCTTGTAAAACAGTCATTTTTTGGATTTTTTCCACCAAATTTGCAACATAGGCTTTTTGAGGAACCCCCTCATGAACACTGGCACTGTCATTTCATTCCTCACTCCTGAAAGGTGATTCCATTCAGTGACTGCAAAATCACCTTCGGGACCAAATAACGCCATGACAGTGCAAGAATTTATGAGGAGGGGTTCCAAAAACCCCATGTTGAAAATGTGGTGCCAAAATTCCAAAAAGTGCCTGAGATATGCATCAAAGTTGAAAAAACCCTATTTATTCCATTATACAGCTGACCCGCATTTCCTCAGTTCACGGTCGGCTTTGAAGAGTGCAGACGTGTTCCCGGTCCACTGAAGATCATCGCGCAGGTAAGTATGGGGTGAGGGGGGTGTGGCAAGGCAGGGTGCGCAGAAGGTGGGTGCGGGTTGTGGGAGGGAGACTACGAGGGACCATATTTGTGTTACAGGGTTAAAAAAAAAACATCAGGGACTTTTTTCTCCTTGGATTTGGCACGCTGGTGGGCTCCCAGCATGCCACCTAACTGTTTAGGGCTGCAGCCAACGAGGATTAGGCACCCTCATTGGCACACAAAACAAAGGGGGAATTTATGCCGATGGGGATTGGGCACCCATCGGCACACAAGGAAGCGGGGGAGAAGTCAAGGATTGGGCACTTCGGCCATATACCAAATGGGGGGAAGTGTATTATGCCAATGGGGAGTGTGCTTCCCTGTCGGCACATACATTGGGGCCACGGTAAGCTGGCAGGGGGATTGGGCACCCTCAAAGTTGGCAGTTGTGCAGCTGCCATGTTTACAATGTGGCCGAGCACATCAAGAGGTCCTCTGCATCTGACGAGCTTTGCTCGGATTGCAGCGGACCTTTCCTTAGATGTACTCACCACATTATGTATGCATGGTGTGATGCTGGCATGCAGGCTGATTGGGGAATGAGGGACGCACCTACTGATGCATGCCCTGCATTCACCCAACAATGACTGCGCCTCCAAATCTGCACTACTGCAAGATGTTGGCTACGCAGGTGCACCAACATAAAAAAGTATCACTAAAACTTAGAGATCAAAATATTCATAGACCATAAACATATTATAATTAGCTTACATTCTAGTTCAGTTTAAGATTTATTTATTTATTTCTTATCCCTAAGATGAAGTTCAAAATAATGACAGATACATCTGCTGTACGTTAGAGTATATTTTGAATATTCTGATACGGTGCAATATAGTTGTAACTATTTCTGATCTCTTCCTCTAACCCTTTCTCTCTCTCTTTCTTTCTCTCACTCCCTCTCTCTCACTGTCAATTTCTCTCCCTCTTTTTCTCTCCTCTCTCCCCCTCTCTCTCTCCTCCATTCTCTCCTTTGTCCTCCTCTCTTGCTGTTGTGCTCCCAGTCTTACCTGTTTCCTCCATTTGTCTCTCTCTCTCTCTCTCTTCCTTTTTTCCTTCCCTCTCCCTCCTCTCTCGCCTCCCCTCCTCTCTCTGTTCCCTCACCTCTTCCTCTCTCCCTTTTTTCTCTCTCTACATTTGTTTCTATATCTCTGCCCCTTCCCTCATTCTCCTTTCTACCTATACCTCTATCATCTCACCCTCTCTCTATCGCTCTTTCTCTCTCTTGCTTTATAACGTATGTATAATACAAATACTGTCAAAGCCCTCTCTCCCCTCCCCTCACCCTTTCCCTCTCCCTCTCCCTCACTTCCCACAAGGGAGCAGGTGCTACTGGACACATTCCAGGATAGCTTCCTGGTGCAGTTGGTCAGTGGGCTAACTCGGTTTGAAAAAACTCTGGCCCTATTGCTAATGGAGAGGCTGTGAGGGAGCTGGGGGTGGAGGACCCACCAACTGGGAGTGACCATCAATCGGTGTGGTTCACGCTCAGCATGGGCAGGGAGACTGTAGGTACAGGAACCATGGTGGTTGATTTAAGGCGGGCAGACTTTAAGAAGATGGGGGAAATTCTGTGAAGATGCCTGAAAGGAATTAGGCCTGATATGATCTGACTGCACTTCCACACTCGATTCCCCTAGGACACTAACATAACTCAAACTCTCTATCTCTCTCTTTTCCCTTCCCTTACCTCCCCCTCTCTCTCGCTCTCCCTCTCTCCTTTCTCCCTCACTCCCTCTTTCTCTCTCTCTCTCTCTCTCTGTCTCTCTCTCGTTCTTGCCTGTAACTACTTTGCTGATCAGGATATTTAAAGTATTCCTGTGTTTACCTAACTGTCAGTTGGTTGCTAGGGTTACCACCTTTTAAGAAGCCCAAAGTGGGACATTTCTTACTGAAACATAATTTTTCGCAGGACAGTACGTAACCTCAACCGATGCAACAGACTTGTTTTCTCTATATAATCAGAAGGCTAAGTGCTGCAGTTTCCTAGTTGCTTCCATTGTTTCTTATCATTTTAAGGTGTTTTAGTTAAGGTATTGTTGTTTTCTGCAACAGTTAGTAGAAAGTTAGAAAATACTTTTTTCTACTATAAAATCAGAACATTTAGCATTTCTCATGCTTTGTTTGCAGGACACAGCTGCCCAAATCAGGACAGTCCTGCGAAAATCAGGACAGGTGGTAACCCTATTGGTAGCTCCCTCCTACCAAACCACTTTTCCACAATGTGTGCTGTATTTCAGTGTTTATTTGGGTACCATTTAGTTGCTAAGCTTTGCCTACTGCTGTTTATTATGATTCATGATGCTTTTGGTCAATTAACTGCCTGTTTATTACTTAGTTAGACCCCCTTTGTCTGTTTTTTCCCCCATCCCTTTGACGTGGAACCTTTGTAAATTAGCTATGTTTAGCTCAAAGGTACTTGCAATCCGAGATGAAATAAATAAATAAAATGGATGTAAATCAGAAGTGGGAAATGATCAAACTTGGGCTGATGGAGGCTACTGGGTCATGTACCAAAACACTGAGCAAGAAATGTAGGCCTAAGAAGCCAAGCTGGCTGAACAAGGAGATTTTGGAAGGGGTAAGGGCAATAAAAGCTGCTTTTTGGAGGTTCAAGAAGTCCAAGAAAGGGGAGGACAGGGAACCATATGTGAAGAAGTCCAAGGAGGTAAACAGATTGGTTAGGATGGCCAAGGCTTCCAGGGAGCTAAGGCTGGCACAGGGCATCAGAGAAGGGGAGAAAGACTTTTTCAGATACATAAGGGAGAGAAGGAGCTGCAGGGACCAGATAGTGAGGATTAGGAAGGATGGGGGTGTGTGGAGAAGGGGGTGGAACGGGCAGAAGCACTAAATGAGTACTTCTGGTGGGGGACTGGGAAGGTGGGCAAGTGGGGGCAAGGGTTAACGGATGGGGCAATTATGGAGGGCTGAGTGCTGGAGGGTCTGAAGGCACTAAGGGTGGATAAAGCACCAGGTCCAGATGGTATTCACCCCAGGGTGCTGAAAGAGCTAGCAGAAATATTGGTGGGGCCACTGGAGGACCTATTCAATACCTCCCTGGATACAGGATGCGTACCACAGGATTGGAGGATGGCTCACGTGGTGCCCCTCCACAAGAGTGGCCCAAAGTATGAACCAGGCAATTACAGACCTGCAAGCCTCACATCCATTGTAGGAACACTTATGGAAGCAATCCTGAAAGAGAGGCTGGTGACCTTTTTCGAGGAAAATTGACTCTAGGATGGTCAGCAGCATGGGTCTGTTTCAGGAAGATCCTGCCAGACCAACCTAATTGAGCACTATGACTGAGTAATGAGAGAACTGGATAAAGGCCATGCAGTAGATGTACTGTATTTAGACTTCAGCAAGTTCTTAGATTCAGTGCCTCATGGGTGGCTGGGGGGTAAATTGACGGCTCCTATGTCTATGATCCCACTCCAGTTGCTGATGCTTCAACAAGTTCTTCATCTCTTGTGCTCTACCCGACTCCCCTTCCCCTTCATCCCAGACTCCGCACCCTGCCCTTCTTTTTCTACTCCCCTCCCCACTGGCTACCACTTCCCTCCTTTCACCCCTCTTGAAGTTTACTCTTCGGTCAAATCTCTCAACCCCTTTAAATTGAGCCCTGACGGTCTCCACCCTAGGCTGCTCCACATATCCCCATCCGCTATAGTCACCCCCTTGACACATATGCTAAATTTATCTCTCACCTCTACTACTTTTCCCAAAGCCTGGAAATCAGCCAAAGTCCTACCCCTAGACAAGGGCGGTGACACTTCATCCCTAGGAAATTACAGGCCCATCTCTCTCCTCCCCTCCCTTGCCCAAGTCTGAGAATCCCTCATTCTTGTAAAGCTCTCTGACTTTCTCTCCTCACACAACTCGCTCTCACCAGTGCAAGCAGGCTTTTGGAAACAACACTCCACTATCACCTCCCTGTTGCAAGTCACCGACTCCATCCTTACTGCAATGGACCAAAGCCAAATCACTGCTGCTGTGTTTATTGGCCCAGCTAAAGCTTTCAACTCTGTATCCCACCCACTCCTTCTCAAAAAACGTTCTTCCTTCAGCCTTGTGACTCCCACAGTTGACTGGTTCCAAAATAGACAACAGGCGGTACAAATAGGCGATACTCTTTCCACTCCGCTTCCACTCCTGTCCGGGGTTCCCCAAGGCTGAATCCTTGGTCCCATCCTTTTCTCGCTTTTTATAAATGATCTTCCCTCAGTCTGTTACTCCTCTAATATACACATGTATGCTGATGACACTGTAATTTTTGCCTCCAGTCCATCTCACAACAGTGTCTTCCTCAATCTCCAAAATGATTTTGACAGAGTACAGTCTTGGTTCCAATCAAATCAGTTAAAACTCAATACAGAAACGGCAGTCACCATGTTTTTTGGCTCCAGGCAAAAGCTGGCCTCTCTTTCCAGCCCCCTGAGATCACAACCCTGGACGGCTAACCCCTCGAGAGGGTCCCTTCCTTTAAATACCTCGGTGTCTGGCTAGATAGCCACCTCGACATCTCCACCCAGATCGATGCCATCTGCACCAAACTCAGGCCCAAACTCACAGTCCTCTGCTGTCACAAAGCCAGCCTTCCACTCTCCACTTAATATGAACTAGTACTTAAGACAATCTTACCAGTGCTAGACTACACAGATGTAGTCTATGGTACCTCCCCCACCTCTTCCCTCTCCAAATTAGACACCCTTTTCAATTCCTTCTGCCGTTTTGCCACCGCCTCCCCTCACCCACCACTGTCTCCTTTATGCTGCCTCTCCCTTACCCCACTGTCTCACTGGAGAAATGTCCATTGTTCATACCTCATTGCCAAGTCCACTTCTGCTCCCTCTCTTGATACCTATCTCTCTTCCCATCTAACTCCTGCTGAATCCACAACTTACTCAGCTCACCACAGAGACTCATGTACCTTCTCCATCCCTTGTCTGCACTCCTCAGCAGGGAAATCTGCCTTCTCATACCGCCTCCCTCTCCTCTGGAACAATCTACCTTCTGACCTTTGACTTGCTTCCCTTCTCTCTTCCCTCAAAAGACTCCTCAGACTCTTCCCCCCTCCCCAGTGCCTCCAATGCCCCAACCTCATGCACCTCCCTTCTGACTCGGTGCGCATGTACCCCCCGTCTCCATCACGTCCTCTCATACCCTCCCCACTGTTCTCTCAGGTCTCTGTTAGCCTGAACTGGCCACTCAGTTTCCTGAACTCTACCCCTGCAAGCTCATGATCTTTCCAAGAAGCCTCACATCATCAATAGGTGTCTCTTGTCAAACGATTTGCTATCTATATACTCTCGCTATCAATGACTGTGCTGACCTGTGTAACATTGTACCTAACCTTACTCTACTCTTATATATATATTTTCTGTGAATTCCTGAAATGTAGATATACTGTATCCACATGTTACCCCTGTATATATCTGTAAATCTTCTGCAATGTAGCTTTTACTGTAATTTTCTACTTACCACTGTCACTCTCACCTGGGTCGTACCTGGGATTGAGCTTCTGCTCAGTGTGCTTTTCCTGGTCACCAATTTTAAATAAATAAAAGTTGCAATATGTGAGGGCAGGGACAAAAAAGGTAAACCGGGTTGTGAACTAGCTGAAGGGGAGGGAGCAATTGGTGGTGGTGGGGACTTTCATCTCCCCAAAGGTGGTGACAAGTGGGGTGCCGCAGGGCTCAGTGCTGGGTCCAGTGTTGTTTGGGTTATTCATATCAGATATCTCACATGGCATTAGGAGCAAGATCAGTCTGTTTACAGATGATATCAACATAGGAGAGGTGGTAGATGACATAGAGGGGTGGCAGGGGCTACAGGAGGACCTCATCAAACTGGAGGAGTGTCGGAGAAGTGGCAATTGAGCTTCAATATGAAGAAGTGTAAGGTTATGCACTTGGTAGCAAGGAACCCGGGGAGGGACTACCAGTTGGGAGGGGTTCAGACAGGGGTCACCGAGGAGGAGAAGGACTTAGGGGTGATCATAACGGGTAACATGAACAACTCCGCTCAGTGCAGGAAGGCGGCAGCTAAGGCCAACAAGATGCTGGGGTGTATTGTGAGAGGACTCTCATTAAGAAATAAGGACATGATCCTGCCATTGTACGGGTCACTAGTCAGGCCACACTTGGAGTACTGTGTGCAGTACTGGCATCGTTTTCTGAAGAAGAATATCAAATTGCTGGGGGGGGGAAGTGCAGGGCAAGTAAGATGATCCAGGGGATGGAGGGAAAAACCTACAAGGACAGGCTGACTGAGTTGAATATGTACACCCTGGAGGAGAGCAGGGATCAGGGGGATATGACTGAGAGCTTTAAATACTTGAAGAGGATTAACAAAATGGGCACATAAGGGATATTTAAGCTGAGGAGGGGAAGGGACATGAGAGGGCATGGTCTCAGGTTGGAGGGTGGAAGATATCAGAAAGAGAGAAAGATGAGGAGGCATTTTTTCACAGAGAGGGTGGTGGAGAAATGGAACATTCTACCTGAGGAAATGGTATCCTGTAGGACAATAGGCAGTTTTAAAGGGACATGGGACAGGGTGTGAGGGAAGGTAAAGGTGAGGGGGGAGAGGAGGGTGGGGCAACTGCAATATAAGGATGTTAGCTGCACATTTGAGCAGACTTGATAGACCATGGGGCCTGTTTCTGGTGGAAGACTTGTATTTTCCCATTTCTTTTTTTTTTTAAAGGAGTTGCCTGTGGTTCAATGGGCTGAAGCAACCAGCCATGCCCCTTGCCTGAGCTATTTAAGGCAGGCCTTCCAGCTTCCTGTAGAAGCATTTTGTGTCTGCTGCAGCCGGAGGCTCTACCCCTCCCTCCCTTTCTTTGCTGTTTGTCCCATTGTATGTTGGACCCTGCTTGTTTTGTGCTGATTTCTACTTGTTTGTGCTATCTTCTGCTTGGTTTGTGCTTCTTCTCCTCTCCTAGGTCTGTATTTTGCTTCTCCTCTGACTGCAGTCTGTGCTTCTCTTCGTTGTTTGTGTCTGCTGACTCCTGCTCTCCTGTTTGTGTTTCCTTTCGTTTTACTTCTTTTTTGGCTTTTCTAGTTTTCTAGCCTGTTGTGTCCAAATTGCTTGTGTGTACTTTCTAAGCTTACGTATTGCTGTTCCTTACAGCTACCATTCCGCATTTACTTTTATCATACTTTTAGCAATACCTCAGTTTACCTGCATTTGTTATCTATGTGCTTTTCAGGTCCACTTTCTGTTTCCCTGCCTGTAGCAGTCTGCCTCTGTACACCTCTCCTTAATTGTTTTCAACTGGCTCCTCAGTGTCTGACTCCACACAGCAGTTACAACTCCCAACTTTTCAATTCCCCTGCTTGCTTTTCTAGCAGCTTAATGTTGCTCTCCTGTCATTTACTCTCACTTCTTTAGCAGTTTAAATCATTTATGCGTTCCTCATATGACCCATGCGTGTGACATGCATGCTTGTGATATACCTATGTGAAGGTATCACCATTCCAGTTTGTCCAGTTTCTTTTTTTTTTTTTTGCTGCTATCTGTTCACCTATGTAACGGTCTGGAAATTTGAACCATACCTTAGTTCTCCACTCCTTTTGGGGTCATTCTGTGTTGCAGTACTGGGAACATTTTTATCGCACATTAATTTTGGTGCTTACAACTTTGAACAGTAACAACAAAATCTTTATTTCATCACAGTAATGTGGCTTCCCTCATGGTACTGATTGGCTTGCATCCCTCATTTACTATGCTGCGTTCCAGGAAATAAAAGAAAAAGTGTGACCTAAATGTGAGTCTTTATAAGTTGTGTGACATAAATGTGGGCCTTCAAATATATTGTGACCTAAGTGTGGGTCTTAAAATATGCTGTGTGACCTATGTGTGGGTCCTACATATGCTATACCTGACTTGTCATCTGTTGCCTCTCAAAAAGCTTTCAATACTGGATGCATGCCAACCACCCCCATATATTACTATGACTCAGGTCTGCCTTGCAGCCAACAGTCTCGCTCTGCACCCATAAAGTCTGCATCTTGAACATGTGAAACTCGGGGTGTGGTCATTCTTATCTGGCCCCAGTGGGAATGTCCCTACTCCAGGCAGAGCTTTAGCCATACAGATGTCTTAGCAGCATCTTCTGATACAAAATTTAAGACTTCAGCTGCAAGGAGTGGGGCCCTAAAGCCCAAGGGGGCTCCTTTAGCTTTGTCAATCAGGTTCAGTGGTATTCTCCCTACAACTGTCTCAGGTTCACCTGGTTTGTTCTTAGGCTTGTGTAGGCCAGCTTAGTACCTTCAGTGGTTGTTGCTGTCCTCCTCCAACCTTAAGAGATGGTCCTCCCATGTGGGAGTACCTTGTTGCTGCAGAATGCAGTCACAGCCCTTTATGGCATTCCCATTAGAGGGCTAGAATGAGAGCTTTCCTCCAAATTGAATCTCCCCTGAATTGTGTTTCCAAATTTCAGCTGCAGAGCCATCAATAAAAATATCCCAAGCCTGGAGGGAAGGTGACCTAGGCCTTCAATTCCCAGAGATTTCCTCATCATAAGGTGTTTTTCTTCTCCTCCGTGTTGAAGGTCATAATACTAGTTAGTGTATTTAGCAGCAGATTCCTAGATCCATAGGAACTGCTGTTAGATGGAGCTGGGTGGTGGCTATCATTTGCATGGAATGGTGGCTCTCCTGTGCCATTTCCTCTCTCCTTAGGAAGTTATGCCCTTCTACTCAGCTTTTTTCCCTATCAGCTCAGACTGTGTCTGGCTTCTTCAGACTGCTGAGAACCCTGCCAGGGGATGGAGCAGGCAAGGTAAAAGATGGCTTAGGGCCAACTAGTGGAGAGAAGTAGGAGGGAGGTGGAGAGGGTAGTAGAGATGGGGGGGAGGTTAGGGCTTACCAAAAGCTAAAATCCTAAGTGACTGAGAACCCCATCAGGGGTCAGGACATGCAATGGAGAAGGAGGAGGAGGAGGAGGGGAAGGAAGATGGAGGAGGAGAGAGGCCTGCCAAGGTTTGACTCCTCCGGGATGTTGCGTACCCTGCCTGCACAAGGCAGAGGTAGAGCACATCAGGAGGGAAGCAGGTAGTAGGCAGCGAGGGGGAGTAGGTACATCAAAAGGGAAGCAGGTAGTAGGCAGTGAAGGGGAGGAAGAGGGAGGGGGTGATAAGGAGGAGTAGGATTAAGGTAAGAAGAGAGTAAAATTAGTAAGGGAGAGGGGTGGGAATAAAGGTAATGGTAGTAAGTAATGGAAATAGGATTTAAGTACAGGGAGGGTAGGGGCAGGATAATTAAGGCAGATTAAAGCTGGAGCAGTTAGAGGAGAGATAGTTGTGTAGGGCTGCTCCGAGGGAGTAGGAGGAGGAGAAGTGACTTATTTGTGGGGGGAAAAAGTTCCAGGCTTTAGGCAAGCAATAAGAAAAGGCAGACTGTCCAATAAGTGTGGAGCAATGGGGGACAGCCAGAGTATGAGTTTCTGAAGATTTGAGGGAATGGGGAGATGGGGGTGGGGTTGATAGAGAGGTGAGGAGGTAAGGAGGAAGTTCACCCAACCAGTATTTTAGAAACATAGAAACATAAACTGACAGCAGATAAGGACTGCTTGGCCCACCTAGTCTGCCCAATTCCCTATCTGTTGGATAAGCTGCAGGTCCTAGTTAACCAACAGCCTACTTCTTCCTACCCCCCACCATAATTGCCTTATGTCTGTCCCATGCATTCTTGAATTCCCCCATAGTTTTTGATCCGAGTGATGGGTCCATGAGAGAGCAACAAGAGTAAAGGGGCAGAAGAAGTGAAACAGTGTGTCCAATCTGGCCGGGGGGACTTGGGGGCAGCACCATAAACTATGTCACAGTAGTCGAATATTGGGAGCATTATCTTCTGGACAAGTTCACGCCTGGCCATAGCAGGCATGCAACTACAGTTCCTGTATAAGGTGCCAAGCTTGGGGTGCAGTTTTTTCAGGATGGCATCAATATGTCCAGAGAAGCTGAGGTGTTGGTTCAGCCATACCACAAGGAATCTTAATGAGGTAGTGTCCTCTAAGGTAGTCCCATCCAGGGTGTGGAAGGAGGGTACACTGGGCAGCCTTGATAGTCTCTGCCTTGTGCCAAAGGTCATGGAGACTGTCTTCTTGGCACTGAGGAAGAGCTGATGGGAGGCAAACCAGAGCTGAACCTGGTGGGAGTCATGCTGCAGAGTGGTAGCAACATCAGTTGGACATTTTCTGGAGGTGTATGATGGTGGATGGTAGGCTTGGTAATGCTCTGAACATCCCACAGCACCTTGAGATGTCTCATGGCACCTCATGTGCCCAAGCCTTTCCCGCCCTTGCCACATCCTGACATTCTTCAACTCTTTTCTTCCATGAACCAGAAAGCAAATTTATTCACACTGCCATTGTATAAATATGAAAACAATTGTAAATGTATATGTTCCACAGGAGCCATGGGGGTCACCGAATGGTTTTGACTTCTGTGGGACCTACAGTGATTTGAGTTTCTATGGGTTCTGTAATGGTTCAGGTTTCTGTGGGGCCTATAGTAGTTTGAGTTTCCATGTGTTCTGCAGTGGTTCAGATTTCTATGGGTCCTACAGTGGTTCAGGTTTCCATGGGTCCTGCAGTGGTTTGGATATCCATGAGACCTGCAATGGTTTGGGTGTCCATGGGTCCTGCAATGGTTCAAGCTTCCATAGGTTCTGCAGTGGTCCTGGTTTCCATGGGTCATACAGTGATTCTTGTTTTCTTTGGTCCTGCAGTTGTCCTGTTTCCATACGTCACACAGTTGATCTGGTCTCCATGGGCCATGCAACGGTTTTTGTTTCCATGGGTTCTGCAGTGGTCCTAATTCCATAGGTTGTACAGTGGATCTGGTGTCCATGGGCCATGCAGTGGTTCTTGTTTCCATGGCTCCTGCCGTAATTATGTTTTCCATGGGTTATGTAATGGTTTGCAATTTCTTGGGTTCTGCAGTGGTTCTGGTGTCCATAGGCCATGCAGTGACTCTGGTTCCCAGGGGTCCCACTGTGGTTTGGGTTTGTGTGGGTCCTACAATGGTTTGGGTTTCAATGTGTCATGTATTTGTTCTATTTCTCATTGGTTCATCATGGTTTGGGTTTCAATGGGTTCCACAGTGGTATGGATTCTCATGGTCCTGCAGTAGTTTGGCTTTCCATTGGTCCCACAGTGGTTCATATTTCCATGGGTCCTGTAGTGGTTTGGTTTTCCATGGGTCATGCAGTGGTTCTGGTTTCTATGGGTTCTGCAAAGGTTTAGGTTTTTGTGGATCTTGCAGCAGTTCGCATTTCCATGGGTCTTGCACTGGTTCTGTTTTCTGTAGGTCCTTCAGTGGTCTGGGCTGCCATGGGTTCTACAGGGGTTTGAGTTTTCAAGGGTCTTGCAGTGACTTTGGTTTCCATGAGTCCCACAGTGGTTTGGTTTTTCATGGTTCCTGCAGTGGTTCTGGTTTTCATGAGTCCTTCTGTAGTTCCGGTTTCCATGAGTCTGCAGATAATTGGGTTTCCATAGGTCCTGCTGTGGTTCTGGTTTCCACATTTCCTGCAGATGATTGGGTTTCCAGAGGTCCTGCTGTGGTTCTGGTTTCCACATTTCCTGCAGATGATTGGGTTTCCATAGGTCCTGCTGTGGTTCTGGTTTCCACATTTCCTGCAGATAATTGGGTTTCCATGGGTCCTGCTGAGGTTCTGTTTTTCATAGAACCTGCAGATGATTGGGTTACCATGGGTTCTGCTGTGGTTCTGGTTTCCATGGTTCCTGCAGTGGAATGAGTTTATATGGGTCCTACTGTGGTTTCCATGGCTACTGCAGTTCTGGTTTCCATGGGTCCTGCACTGTTTGGGGATTCCATGGATCCTGCTGTGATTCTGGTTTCCATGATTCATGTGATGGTTCTGAATACCATGGGTTCTGCAGTGGTTTGGGTTTCCATGGTTCCTGCTGTGGTTTGGGTTTCCACGGTTCATGTGGTAGTTTTGATTTCCAAGGGCCCGGCACTGTTTGGGGTTTCTGTGGATCCTGCTGTGGCTCTAGTTTTCATGTTTCCTGCAGATAATTGGGTTTTCCATGGCTTCTGCTGTGGTTCTGGTTTCCATGGTTCCTGCAGTGGACTGAGTTTCTATGGGTCCTGCTGTGGTTCTGATTTCCATAGTTGCTGCAGTTTGGATTGCCATGGGTCCTGCTGTGGTTCTGGTTTCCACGGTTCATGTGGTGGTTGATTTCCATGAGTCCTGTAGTGGTTTGGGTTTCCAAGATTTCTGGAGACCCAGTGCATTCCAGCATCTCCAGCAGCAAGATCAAGCCAGAAGACTTTTCCTTATAAATGGAGAAGATGGTGTCAAGGATGGAACCCCCCTGGCAAATGCTATTGCCACACTCTACCTTATATAGGATGCACTAACTCTTAAAGGGCCAGTTGCAGAGTCCAAATGCATTAGCAACTGCAAGTGTCAAGCCCAGTTCTGAGGGATTCTTATCTTCTTGGAACCTGGAGGGTTAATTTCCAATATAAAACTGTTTCCCATTTCATGTGAGGGCCCAGGGGTGATTTCACTGTGGTCTCTCACAGACGGTAGTAATTGGGTTGTGTTAAATCTCTCCACACTTTGATGCTTCCAATTGCTTTTTGTCGCCTAATGTTGCCATTTACCAGAGAGCGGTAGAATAATTAAATTAAAGCCAATAAAATTCTCCAGGCAGCCTTTGCTGCAAAAGAAACCAAACCAGCCAAGACTGTCTTATATAAAATATCAGAGCTGTAAAGAATGAAACATTTTAGCGTAACTATATCCCTTCTGGAAATCTAAGCAGATCTCATTAAGAAAAAGACAAGATAAATGGAAATGTGTAACATATGGGAGAATGCCATCAAAATGGAGTATTATTTTTAGTTTATAAAGCTCACATAAGTTATTGAATTACAGCCAAATGTCTTTTGCTCATATTTTCTGTTCCTCTGGCCTTTGTGTTGTATGTGATGGGGTCATCTCTGGACATTAATTGCCTGCTCTTCCTGTTTACAGTGAAGTAAGAAAGACTCTTGGCAGCGTTTCTACCTGCAGATTATATGCCCATTATCTGACCTTTTTTTTTTTAACTCCTTCTCCCTGGACAGTGCTCCTTCAGGTGAGTGCTCCAGCCCCATCACCCTGACCTCTGCCAGGACATACCACAAGCCATCTTGCCCCCACAGCAGGGTCGTTGGGGGGTCCCCAGTTCCTGACGAAGTCCATATCCAGTTTGGCTGTCAAGTGCGGGGCCTGTGAATGCCAGCATTTTTCTAGGGTTCTTGTTCCCCGGGTGGTGTGGCATGCAAGGTCATGGGATATGCCACACGCTTTTTGCACAATGTGTGCCAACATCTGTCACATCTCTCCACCTTCTGGCCTAGGCTGCCATTGCCCTAGCTTCTGCAAGGGGCCAGGCAAGCATCGGGCTCTGTCCCATCCTCCCCCCCAAGATGAGGAGAGCAGTCCTATGGACACTATGTTCTCTTTCCCCCAGACACCCTTCGACACCCTGGATTTGCTTCTGAACCCAGGTCATCTACATTGCAAGCAGTAGCACTACTGGTGCACTGGCAGGCCAGCCCATTATCTGACATTTTTAACCATTTGTAGTCCAAACTTGAGGAGCTAAACTGGAAAAATATTCCCTAACATCGCTATGGCTGCTGTTCTGGGAAATGCTTTACTGAGTAATTTTCATGAAGAGCAAAATGTCACATTATATGTTAACTGATACAATGACTACCAGAGTGGAGGCCATATACCATAGAATCCAACATCCACCATATGTGGGGCTTATAAACCCAATAGCCAGGTTAACTGGGGCCTCGTATCCAACAGCCTTCATACGTGGGACCTTGCACACAGCAGCAGTCAGCAGACACCAAATAGTCTGTAAAGAGCCACAGTAGCAGCGGTGTTGTAGAACACAATGCAATCATCAGAACTCAGACTCTACAGCAGTGATATTCACTCCACGGCTCTCGAGTGCAGGGCCTAGCTCACATGGGGGGTGAGATACTGGCAACAACAAAAATGGAACGGGACCTTGGGGTAGTCATATCAGATGACCTAAAGGTGGGCCACCAATGTGAGAAGACAATAAGGAGGGCTGGGGGGATACTGGGATGCATAGGGAGAGGCATCACCAGTAGAAAACAGGATGATGTCATCCCTCTGTACAGACAGTTGGTAAGACCACATCTGGAGTACCATGTACAGTTCTGGAGACCCCATCTCTTCAAAGACATAGACAGGGTGGAGGCTGTCCAGAGTAGAGCAACCAAAATGGTGTAGGGTCTGCACCAGAAGACATATGAAGAAAGACTAAATGAGCTTAAGATGTATAGCCTTGAGGAAAGGAGGGAGGGGGGACATAATAGAAACTTTCAAATACATCAAGGGAATCAACAACGTCCAAGAGGGTAGCATCTTTCAGAAAAAGAGATGTGCAAGAACAAGGGGGCACAGTTTGAAGATAGAGGGGGACAGCTCAGAGGTAATGTGAGGAAGTATTTCTTCACAGAGAGGGTTGTAGCTGCATGGAACAGCCTTTTTGAGGATATTGTAGAGTCAAAAACAGTGGAGGAATTCAAGAATGTATGGGACAGACATAAGGCAATTCTAGTGGGGTGGTAGGAGGAAGTAGGCTGTTGGTTAACTAGGATCTGCAGCTTATCCATTAGGTAGGAAAATGGGTAGACTAAGTGGGCCTACTGGTCCTTATCTGACATGAGATTCTATGTTTCTATGTTTCTATGAACCACAAGCAGCTCTTTACAGTAAAACATGCAGCTGTTTAATGCCTAATAACCTTCTTATTACTTGTGGCTCTTAAACATAGAAAATGGTGAGCCACGGGTGTCATTGAATTCTAAAATAAGTTTAAAAGCATTTAAAAAGACAGCCTACTGACTTATATGAAGCCCACTGCCACACTCTCACTCTATATAAATATGTTGCAAAACAGTCAAATGCAGGAAAGGGACCAGCAACTCAGGACATGGAAGAGATTATGCAGTTGGCCCCAAGGGGGCAAATTATGATCCCTTCAATTTCCCAAGGGGCAATCTTGTAAAATTATAAATGTAAAAGTTCTCACAGTAACCGCGTTCTGCTGCCACATGGCTAGGTCTCCCAGAGAAATAAGACTTTGCCCCCAACAGGATTTTCCTGGTACAGTTATAGTTAAAGCTGCCATTCATGAGGCCAGAACAACAAAAAAGGCAGAATAACAAACCACATTAACCAAAACACGGCTGGCTGCTTACAATTATCAATCATGTCATTCACTTATAAAAATCTTTGTTGAAACTCTTTTATTTAATTTGGTATGAATCATAGTCGAGTCAAAAAAAATGCAACTGTTCTGGATCCCTATGCTTGTGTTATTAATAGCTAGCCAGAGGTTAACTTACAGTATTTTCTACTGTCAGATTGTGCAATTGTTTTTTTGTTTTTTTTTATGTTTCTCTGCGGCTGGGAGGGTGTTACCTATGGTTCCCCCAGTCCAGCCTGACCTCTTAGCCCCTCACTCTTCCCCAAACCCCAAGCTCTTACCCCTTCCGCGGTCCTGCACAGTGATCCACAGCGGCGGGTACGTAGCCACCACCATGGGATCCGGGGGGGGGGTCCGGATCAGAGGGAGCATCCAAGGCTGAAGCTGGGCAGTGCCATGAGGCCAGCCTTCAAGCAGCGCGCCGAGGTATTTTTCCCTTCTTTTACCCCTATGCACGCAGCCGTGCAATGACGTCAACACGGAACTACCATAGACGTCAGCTGCGTGCATCCCACTATGTGCTCCTAGCAACAGTAATGCCTTTGGTCTCCACCGAAGGTCACTACTGCGCCGGGATGCCCCTGGATCCCACCCCAGGGAGAGGAGAGCTGTCCTCCGGATGCTCAATCCTACTCCCTCTCTGCCGACCCCCAGCTCCCGGGCTTATTCCTGAACCCGGGTTGCTGGCGTGACACGAGGTGTGGTGTCCAGTGCCTCAACCCTCAGCACCACCGGGCCGGCTGTGCAACTGTTTTTAGTAAATGTTTATTAAATTATTGTTTATTATACTTTTGAAGAGCATGTACCAAATTTCGTATGAGGTGTACATTGTGCCCCCCCTTGGCTAACATTGGCTATTCATGTGGCTCCAGAGCCAGTCAGGACTGAGTATCTCTGCTGTACAGTATGCAACGCCTACTATACAGTGCAAACTGTAGTCAAGTAACTTTTTAATGAATTATTAACTCATTAATAGCTTGAAGAGACAATTCAATTTGAAATGGCTTCTTAGCACAGTATGTACAGTTCCACTGTGAATGCATTGCTAATTAATTGCCTGCAACAAAATGCCTGCAAAGAGGAATGCACCATTCACTGACAACTCATTTAAAACTCACTGTTGTTGCCGGCCTGGTGGCGCCTAGGGTTGAAGCACTGGACGTCACACCTCGCTACATGCCGGCGACCCAGGTTTGGGATTGAGCCCGGGTCATTGGGGATCAGCAGGGGAGGACTAGGACTGAGTGTCTGATGACAGCTCTCCTAGCTCTGGGGAAAAGGGTGGGATCCACACCATGCTCTGATGGTCCCTGGGGATGCCTGGTGGTACAACAGATGCGCGGGTGTCTAGGGGGAGGGAGCATGGGGGACATCTGCACATTTGTGCATGGACATCATTGCACATCCGTGCACCCATTGGGCAGAAAACAGAAAAGGGCTGGGCATGACTGTGCAGCTTGATGGCTACGCCCTGCCATGCAGGGAGGACTGTCATGGAATTGCACTGGGGGGGTTCGCTACCGGTCCGGCTGGTAGGAATTAGGGGGCCCTCCAGTGGATCAGCCATTGCCATGCCAGACCCCCCCATCATGCAAGTGAGCCTGCTGCTCCCCCTGCAGGCAAGGCCGGTGGCTGGATGCCCCTGCCGGTAGGCACTGCAGCGAGTGCAAAAATAGGGATGAGACAAAAAAACTCACTGTTGTTCCTGCTGCCAATGTGTTTACAGCTCAAATCACAACTCATAGTAAGCTGAATGGAAAATGACTTGATGCAGTCTGTACTTTGTCTTATCTTCCGTAGAATTCAATTACACCCAAACTGGAACTGAGACCTTATGGTCTCAAACAGTTACAGCAGCATGACAATAGACTTTAGTGACAGTTTCATCATTTTGGGTCCGTATAGCAGTCACAAACAACTACTATAGTTGAACTCATAAACTCAGGCAGCAAGAAAATGAATAACATTCTCTCTACAGTGTGACATGATCCATGGCACAAAAACTTTGAACATTCTGTGGTGTAGAGTATATGCTGAACTAAGCAGAAATGAGTGAAGCTACATACTCAGCAGCTGCCCGTAGTGGTGGGAAGTTTCAGTGGATGAGACTGTGCATTGCAAAACTGCTGCCTAACTGATGGAAATTTAACATGAACATATCAAGGTAATGCACATAGAGGCCAAGAATCTGAGAACAGAGTACAAGATAGATGGAGTGGTAGTAGAGAGCACAGTGCAGGAAGAGAACTTGGACAGGATAATAAAGGAGAACTTGAAGGCATCAGCATAGTGTAACAGGATCATGGGAATGGTAAATCGGGTGCTGGGATGCATCGGGTGAGGATTACTAGCACAAGGAGGGAGGTAATAATGTCCTTACATAAATTCCTGGTTTGATTGCACCTGGAGTATTGTATACAGCTATGAAGCCCACACTAGAGGAAGGACATGGATGTGCTGGAGGTAATGCAGAGAAGGGCCACTAAAATGATACCGGGGCAACAAGGGAGGTCTCATGGGGAGTGCTTGGGGGGAATGTCAATATGCTCACACTGGAAGACAGAGCAGGGAGACGTGATTGAGACATTCAAGGACTTCTGCAGAATTGTAAGGTGGACAACAGTGACCTGTTCACAATGAGTGGTAACACGGGCACTGAGGGAAATGCCATAATCCTGGGGGGGGGGGTCAAAAAGGGATGTCAGGAAGTACTTTGTCATAGAATGGGGGTGTCATAATGGAACAAACTTCCAAAAGTGATCATTGGGCTGAAACTGTGGTGGGGGGAGATGTGAGATAGGCAGGAGGGAAGAGTGCCTATGGGGCAGTTGGGTGAGGGGGATCTGAAATGATAGCTGACAGGGACACATTAACATAACTAGGCTGACTTGGGCAGACTGGATGCGCTGATAGGGCTTTATCTAACAACATTTTCAATATTTCTATGAATTGCCTCCTTGAGCTAATCAGTATTATTTATTTATTCAGTGTTTGTAAATCTAGGATAAGTTTTGCGAGATATAAGTTGTATTTATTGGAGCATTCAATAGGCAGCCATAAAACTTATAAAAATATAATATGGAGAAAAAATTAATTGTAAAATTGAAACAGGCAAAACATGTACAAACATCTTGTGATTTTAACAAGTAAGTCTTCATAGCAACATTAGAGGCCAAGCAGGTGCAGTTCCTAGGAGGAGGGACCAAGGAGTTCCAGGAGGAGAAGGCACCAAAAAAGGAAAAGTGGCATTCCCAGATTGAATGGAGACTTTAGGCAGGCTCCATGCATGCTGTTGCATGATAGGACTAGATCCATTTATGTGGGTCATATTGTACATGTTGTAATGTACTTTAGAATTAAGGCACTTTCCCTTTAACAGGTAACTACAAAATAATTGTTATTTCTATAGAGGCTAGTGTGGACCTGTTATGTCTCAAGTTAAGGGAGGCAGGTATATAACCCAGAAAGGCATAACATATCCCACTGTGGCTTTCCATGACAGGGAAAGTAATGTAGTGATCCAGGGGTCGAGGTCAAGCCAAATGCATGGACCAGATGTCACTGGGGTTGACATCAAACCTGACATGGAACCACAATGACACCTACAGGGAAAGGTAAACTGTTGCACCCTAATATCTGTATTGTCCTGGAATCATTAACCCCACCCCAGAGAAAAAAAATTAGGTGGATGTGTCCTAAAATTACCCTCAAGTATGTTATCAGACACACACTTCGAATGCAGAGCAGTTGAAAACCAGCTTGGTTGGAAGGCAGATAGGCTGTCCAGCTGGCATATACTTGAAGACCAGAAGTATATGTGTAGGCCAGGAAAAATCTCTAAAATCAGACCTGAGTGCGTGGAAAGTTTGACTTGTCCCATACTGAACAGAAAATTCAGATGTTTAAGTCAGAATTTTAGAAACCAAGACTTTGCACCAAGGAAACACCTGGAAGACTTTTTAAAAAGGAAATTTCAGAGACTTGACTTAGAATACACACTTGCTACACTGTTGCTTAAGGACTCATCTCTACAAGAACATTTGAAATCGTGTCTGAATGCTAACATCAAAACAGGGTATAGTTTAGAATACAGCATCTAGTGTTTTCTGTAAACCATCCAGTTTTACTTCTGTTATTGTCTGCATTTCAAAGTTCTTCAAAACTGTAGAATTTTCTGTATTGCTTTTATTTTAAGTAAACTTTTCTGATTTTCTTATCAACTCTGTCTGGGAGTCTGTGACTTAACATTTTAACAGAATGGTTTTGAAAAGACAGTGTGCCTTGACAAGATAGAACTGCTTAGTTATCATATAAAATTACCTAGGCAAGACGTAGCCAGTGGCCGTGGTGGGATTCAAATAATGAAAGTAGTGCAGAGTCAAGGGAACTCAAAACTACAGAATCCACCTCCCACTGGAAAAAGGAAGGCTGGTAAGTCTTCCGGAAACCCTTACTCCTGCTCAAGAGTTCCTGAATAGGGTGATCCTCTCTTCAAACAGTAGGCCCTGCTGAGTTGCCCAAGGTTTGGAGGCCAGGGGGCACGTGACTCATGCTATGAAGTATCCCATCATGAAAATTGGTGAACTGATACATAAAGTTCAACAGTAAGCTACAGAATAGTGAGATTGTGCAGGGACTTGTAAATAAGATTGCACTAAACTAGCAGTCTTCTTGAAGAGAAAGAAAGCCAGTTGAAATCCTGCAGTATGTCACAGTGGGAAGTCTCTCAACTGTAGTTTATAAATGAAATGAAAAACCCTGCAATACAATGTTGATAAGGTGGTGAGAGAAGTCTCTTTTTTTTTACTACCATTATAGATTTTTATTTAATAAATTCATATTTAAAACAAGAATATCACAGGCCAATTACATTGCAAATACACACAATAGGAAGGAAGAGAAAAAAAATATTTAACAAATCAAAAGTAAACATAAAAATTCTTTAACATCTTATACTATTTCTGTGTTATATCATACATGCCTAAGATTCATTTTAACCTTACTGTCTAAACAGTCAACTTTAGCAGAATCCCTGACGAAATTAAAACAAATAATGTTTATAATCAATTTAACCATTGTTGGATTGTTGTATTTCTTCCCTTCAAGACCAATAAAGGGAAATCAAATACTGTTATAAATCTCCAGCCTGTCTTGCATCTGGTAGTATATTCTTTCATTACTAGAAGTAAACTCCAGTTGATTGTACCATTCCTGTAACGAGGGTATACCATATCCTTTCCAGTGCCTTAGGATAATCCTCTTAGCACTGAGGCAGGCATTACTAAGCCATATCCTTAGCAAATTATTCAGATTTTTGCATTCAGAAAAAATTCCTAAGATAAAGATCAATGGAGAGGGGGGGTCTTGAATCCTATAACTAAATTACATATGTATATCCCTTCTGACCATAGGCTTCTCACTTTAGAACACCTCCATAACATATGTGGGAGATCAGCCTCATTGCTGTTGCATTTCCAACAGCCTGCAGTCCTTACTGCGCCTATTTCTAGAAGTCTTTTTGGGTATAAGTAGACTCTATGTAACACTTTAAATTGAATTAACCTACCTTGTAATTCCCTTTATGGATTTGTTGGCCATCTCCCACAAATCCCATTCCGCTGTAGAGACTGACACTGAGAGCTCATCTTCCCAGGAACGTTTGGCCTTAAATGTTGGACAAGATGACCAGGTGTTAATAGAGAGAATTTTATAGATTATGCTATGTTATTTTATAGATTTGAGTGTTCCAAACCTAAATAGCTGTTCCATTCATCACTTTGTGATAAACTTTAACCCTCTATCAGACAATTATTTTTTAGAAACTCCCTTATGCCTAACTAGTAATGAAAATGGAGTTTTGGAAGTCCAGACTTCCTTCTTAGCTCTTCAAAAGATAGCAAAATCCTGGATTTCCGATCTATTAGATGTTCAAGTCTCTTAATACCAGCTTTCTGCTAAACCATATTTGTCAAACCTTCCCTATTTTTTGTAATCATTGTGTTATTCCAGATGGGCAAGCATGCAAGTGCTATCTTCCCCTTATTAACTATGTTACTTACTTTTTTAAGGGTCAAAACTGATCCTTGTAGACATGGATTCTCTTTGAGGTGAAAGGGTGTGGGCATAAATAGAAAATCTGTGCTGTTGTTTGGTCTGTGTAATTCTCTCTCTATTTCTACCCAAAGTGGCTGTTTCTTGTCTTCGATACCTATTGTAATAAAGTGTTTAAACACCTGTTTAAAAATAAATGCCAATTGGCAGTTTTCCCACCATGGGAGAGCAAATCCCCCTTGTTCATGTGGGCATCTAAGTTTAGAAATTCCAAGTCTTGGAGGTTGGTGTCCCCAAATGAAAGTTTTAAACTTGTTGTTCCAAACGCCTAAAAAATTTAGAGGACAGTACTATGGGGAGATTTTGAAATAAGTAAAAAACTTTGGGTGCTAGGATCATCTTGATGGCATTAATCTTACCCTATTGTGATAAACTGAATTTCTCCCATCTTGCTAAATCCAGTTCCATATTTAATAGGATTGGTTCATAGTTGAGTTCTATAAGCTTTCCTAAATTGGTTGATATATATAGTCCCAAGTATGTAATTACAGGTTTTAAACCATTCTTGTTTAAGTTTGTTCCTAAGACCATTCCTTATGCTTTTTGTTAGATTATTATGTAGTACCTGTGTTTCCCCCAGTTTATTTTGAGGCCCGAGACTAATACAAATTCCTTCAGCACTTTTTGTACTTCAAGACAAGATTGGATAGGCGATGACAGAGTGAGTAATAAGTCATCTGCATAGGCAAATGATTTATGTTCTGTTTGTCCTATTTTCACTCCTTTAATGCCAGTGTTATTATTAATTAATCTAATCGGAGGCTCAAATGCAAGAATAAATAAATATGGTGACAGTGGACAACCCTGCCTTGTGCCACATGCTAAATTGATCTTAGGTGACAAAACCCCATTTGCGATGACATTGGTAGTGGGATTGTTATAAAGTAAGGTCACCCATGAAATAAAGTTGCCTCCAAAGCCAAATTCAGACATAGTCCTAAACATAAATTGCCAACTTAATGAATCAAATGCCTTAAGTATGTCTAAAGGTAAAGCCACAAAAGTCCCTGGATTTGCTGTTCCACCATAAAATGTTTAGGGGCCTATGTATACAGTCTTCTCCTGATCTGTTTGGAATAAATCCCAGCTATTCAAGACCCATGACACTTGCGATAACCATTTGTATTCTTCTGCCCAATACTTTAGTAAGTATTTTGTAGTCAGAATTCATAAGTGAGATTGGTCTGTAGTTAGCTCATTACATTTTGTCCTTGTCTTTTTTAGGAATCAGGGTTAGATAGACCTGTTTCATTGTAGGGGGCAGTGACTTATCTTTCCATGCTAATTGCAATGTATTGCAAAGATGGGGCACCAGTATGTTATTTAATTTATTGTAAAATTCCCCCGGGAGTCCATCTGGCCCTGGTGATTTTCCAATGGGAAGTTCTTCTATTGCCAATTGGATCTCACTAAGTGAGATTTCCCTGGCAAGTATTTCTCTCTGATCTGAAGACATTGATGGTAGTTTAAATTTCTTAAAGAAATTGTCCAGTACTTTAACTTCACAAGACCCCTTTCCAGAATAAATGTTACTACAAAATTCATGAAATACTTTATTAATCTCTTGTTTATGCATTACTACTTTCCCCTGAGAATCCCAAACACCTGGGATTACATTTTGTTGCTGTATTTGTTTAAGCCTATGAGCCAATAGTTTCCCAGCTTTTTCCCCAACTTCCCAGTAGCTTTGTTTAGTTCTTAACAAAGCATATTCTGTCTTCTGAGAAAGGATGTTATTAAAATAGTTATTTTCTGTAACAGAGTATGCTGAGGGGTCTTAGCCATTTTTGAGAACTTTTCTAATGTGTCAAGTTCTTCTTGATTTTCTTTGAGGGCCTTGTCCCTGTCTCTTTTCCTTTTGGAAGAGTAGCTAATGATCCTACCCCAATGTACGCTTTGTCAGTTTCCCACAAGCAGATTTGTGTGACTTCCCCATTGTCATTAATATCAAAGAATTCATTAGTCTGCTGTGATATCCAATCTAAAAACTCTTTTTCTTTCAGAAGGCTAGTGTTAAGCCTCCAAAGGTGTGTGTTTTCCTTATCAGCTTCTAGTAACATATTAAAGCTCACCATAGCATGATCCAAAATTATGATGTTATCTATTTTTGCATCTGGCTTTGACTGTATAAACTTATTAGAAGCAAATACGTAACCCAGTCTAGAATATGCCATATGTCTGTTGGAGAAAAATGAATAGTCCCTACCCTGGGGGTGTTCCATTCTCCAAGTATCTATAAGCCCCAAATCATTAGCATTTTCTTGAGAGAGGCTTTTGATTTAGTTACTAACTGCATTTGTCTAACAGAAGATCTATCCAAGGTTGGGTCTAGTATTTTGTTAAAGCCCCCGCTACTATAAATTCAAATTCTGAAAAAACATCTAAGTTATCAACATCGGTTCCCATGTGGCATAGTTTTGTTAACCCCTTTAGCCTGATTAAATAGATGAGTGCCAGATCCCAACAGACATGAGCTAGAGAGAGAATAGATAGAGGGAGGAAAGAGAGAGAGAGTAAGAGAGAGAAAGGTTGAGAGTAGAAAATATTATCTCAAAATGTAAATGGTATTATGAGAAGCATTGAACCCATGAGCTATTCAGAGATTACTTTTGAGGTTGAATTTAAAGCTTAAGGCTTCTGGCTAATAGAAGCCTAGAGTGTTCAAAGTACTCCCAAGCCCAGAAAGCAAACCACGCTTGTTGTACTAGTTAGCTTCAGCCAGTTTGAACCAAATGAGAACCAAATCAATTCTGGGATATATTCACAAAACTAACTCTTAAAAGGTATTGCAAAAGTTATGGCCACTATTTGCCACTTTGCTTATGGAAGTCGGTTTTTTAAAGCCCAATATTATAAATACCATAATCTCAGACATAATTGATAGCCCATTGTGTAGTAACATTAGGTAGTATGAGAGTGAGAAAGGTGGAGTGGATAATAGCAGAAAGTCCTTAAGGATCCTTTAGTAAAATAATAAATAAGCATTCATCCCTTTTAATAAACTCTTTTATGCAACTAGTCATTGTGAAAACACTAACACATCATGTGATCCTGAACATAAAGAACAGAAGATGAACTCAGCATGCTGCAGCTTGTATGTTAAAAGACAATGCACAGATTATCTTTGCTGTTTAAGATGTATGGAGATATAAATGTTGCACCTTATTCCTTGTTGTCTTTCCAGCAACATGCAAAATTCGTCTTACTAAGCTCTCACCAAACTCCTTTGCATGATGAAAGAGGTGGAAATCCATAAATCTTGACCCCAAAAGTCCTTGTCTGGATCACAAACTCTAAACCGTAAGTACCAAGAATAAAACTGCAGAGGGTGAAATTGGTTCCACAGGAAGCGATTTCACAGCAGTCATGGATTCACTTTCAAAGGGAGCTTCTGAAGGTGAGGTTCTGACTGGGTTAGAAAGCGAGTCGGACTCATCAGACCTAACCTCAAAACGCGTTCTCCTTTCCAGTTCCTTTATTCGTTGAGAGGAGTCAGAGTGACTGGGCTTCCTACTGAGACCTCGTTTCTTGTGTATGAGGTAAAAGTAAACATAGAAACATAGACTTTGATGGCAGATAAGGACCGCTTGGCCCACCTAGTCTGCCCATTTCCCTACCTAGAGGATAAGCTGCAGATCCTATTTAACCAACAGCCTATTTCTTCCTACCCCCCACAAAAATTGCCTTAGGTCTGTCCCATGCATTCTTGAATTGTCCCACAGTTTTAGACCCCACAACCTCCTCCGGAAGGCTGTTCCATGTGTCCGCCACCCTCTCTGTGAAAAAATACTTCCTCACATTGCCCGTGAGCTGTCCACTCTCTATCTTCAAATATTGTCCCCTTGTTCTTGCACTTCTCTTTTTCTGAAAGATGCACCCTCTTGGACTTTGTTGATTCCACTGAGGTACTTAAACATTTCTATCATGTCCCCCCTCTCCCACCTTTCCTCAAAGGTATACATATTAAGCTCCTTTAGTCTCTCCTCATATGGCTTCTCTTGCAGACCCTGCACCATTTTAGTTGCCTTCCTCTGAACTGCCTCCATCCTGTCTATGTCCTTGTGGAGATGCGGTCTCCAGAACTGGGCCGCAGTACTCAGATGGGGTCTCACCAACTGTCTGTACAGGGGATAACAACTTTTTTCTGCTGGTGATACCTCTCCCTATACATCCCAGTATCCCCCAGCCCTCTACTGCCTTCTCATTGCTTGCCAACCTTAAGGTCATCTGATATGATCACCCCAGGTCCCTTTCTTTTTGTTGTTACTACCTCCCCCCCATTGTGTAATCTTCCCTTGGGTTTTTGTTTCCCAGGTGCATTACTTTGCACTTCTTTGCATTGAATCCAAGCTGCAATACTTCTGACCATTCCTCCAACCTTGCCAAGTCCCTTCTCATCCTTTCCATACCTTCTTGTGTATCAACCCTGTTACAGATCTTTGTGTCATCTGCAAAGAGGCATTGTTTTCCTTCCAGTCCCTTTGCAATGTCACTTATAAAGATATTAAAAAGGACTGGACCCAGTACAGAACCCTGCGGTACCCCACTAGTGACCCCTCTTTCTTCAGAGTGGACTCCATTTACAATTACCTTCTACGTCCTGTTGTTCAGCCAATGTTTTACCTAGGCTACCACCCTGGGACCCACTCCCAGACTGGTTAATTTGACTACTAATCTTTTGTGTGGAACTGTGTCAAATGTCTTGCTAAAGTCTAGGTAGGCCATGTCCACAGCCCCTCCCTGGTCTACTACTTTGGTCACCCAGTCACAGATATCAATTAGATTCATCTGACATGACCTTCCCACTGTGAACCCATGCTGCCTTGGATCCTGTGCCCTACTGGTCTCTAGGTACTCAACAATTCTTTCCTTCAGAAGTGATTCCATCACTTTCCCTACCACAGAGGTCAAACTGACAGGTCTGTAGTTTTCTGCCTCTGTCTTGGTCCCACTTTTGTGAAGGGGAATCACATCAGCCTTCTTCCAGTCCTCAGGTACCACACCATCCTCCCATGATTTGTTAAAAAGGGTAGTCAGTGGTGTCACTAGTTATCTTCTTAATTCTTTTAGAATTCTGGGGTGAATTCCATCTGGCCCCATTGCTTTGTCCACCATCAGTTATAGGAGTTCTTTCATAACCCTTTCTTCTCTGAAAGGACTGGGATCGACCCCCCTCTCCAGAGTGCTTCTGTTAATTGGATTAGGCAGCTCCCTCACTTCCTTATTTGTGAATACTGAACAGAATTATTCATTCAGTATCCCTGCTGTTTCACTGTCACTCTCTGTCCACCCACCATCCATTCTATTCAGCCTCACTATCCCTCCCTTTGTCTGTCTACACTCCCTGATATACCCATAAAAGGTTTTATCCCCTTTCAACTGAGTTAGCTATCTTTTCCTTAGTTTGTGCCTTTGCTATTCTGACTACCCTCCCTGCTTCCTTCTGCCTTAACTGGTACAGTTCTCTGTTCTGCTCCTTCTGTGTTTCCTTATACTTCCTAAATGCTATATTTTTCCCTAACCTTCACCATCATCTCTTTTAAGAACCATAGTGGCTTTTTCTTTTGTTTTGATTTGTTTATTTGATTCACACAGGGGCATAGCTACAAGGGTGCAGGGGTGCAGTTGCACCCGGGCTCTTGAGGTTTAAGAGGCCCAAATCATAATTTTGATGTCTATTCAAAACCGGGGGGCCCTATAACATACCTTTGCACCCAGGCCCTCTGGGACTTTGCTACGCTACTGGCTTCACACAAAGGCTTTTTGCCTCTGTGATGGCAGTTTTGATATTTCCTCATTGTTGCTCCATCCCTCCTTCTAGCCTGTTTGCTAGTGCTTTTCTAAGGCACTCTCCCATCTTGCCAAAGTCACCCTTCTGAAGTCCAGAACCTTCACTTTTGTATGGCTTGACTCTGTAGCTGAGTTTATCGTGAACCACACTGTATGGTGGTCACTTGTTCCCAAATGGCTACCCACTTCTAGATCTGAGATCCTCTCACTGTCCCCATTTGAGAGTATGAGATCTAAGATTGCTCCCTCATGAGTAGGTTCCAAAACTAGCTGTCTGAGGCATGCCACCTGAAGGGCATCAAGAATGGCCCTGCTTTTGGATGTGGCTGCAGCAAAGGTGCTCCGTGGCATATTAAGGTCCCCCATCAACAGTATCTCCCCTTTCTCTGCCATCCTAAGTATGCCTTCTAGCATATCCTTGTCCATTCCCTCCCCCTGACATGGGGGTCTGTATACAACCCCTGTGCAGATTGTGGTGCCATTTCCAGTCTCTAAGGTGACCCACAGTGCCTCCTCTCCTCCTTGTTTACTCTTTTGTTCAGTTACTTTTATCCTTTCCCTTACATAGAGAGCTACTCCCCACCTCTTCTGCCCTTCCTGTCTCTCCTGTAGGTTGTGTACCCTAGTATGTTAACATCCCAGTCATGGTTCTCTGGTAACCATGTTTCTGTGACTGCTACGATATCCAGGCATCCCTCTTCCATCAAGGCCACCAGTTCAGGGAGCTTGTTGCCCAGACTATGGGCACTGGTACTCATTACCCTCCATTTCTTGATGGCCTTACCCCTTTTTGCCCCATCCCTGTCTTTAGTGCATTTGTCACTTTCTCTATTTACCCCTGCACTTCTCCCTATCGATATCTGTATGTTGGTGTCTACCTCACCTAGTACCCTTATTTTTTTGGGGGGGGTGCTAGGATTACCCTGCTCCTTTCCAGTGCCTCCTGCCTTGGCTAGTTTAAATGCTTGCCAATTAAGTATTTAAACCTATCACCTAGGATCCTGGTTCCCCTCCTGGACAGATGCAGACCATCACACCAGTATAGGCCTGCATCCCTCCAGGTGGACCCCCAGTCCCCAGTGAAGCCAAATCCCTGAGCTCTGCACCAGTTTTTCAACCACTGATTGAATCCCATGGTGTGGAACACCCTAGCCTCACCCATGCCATAGACAGGCAGCACCTCTGAGAAGGTTACCGTGTGTGCTATTTGTCTAAGGCCACTCCCCATCTCCACAAATGCTTCTTGCACTGCTCTGATCCCTTTCTTAGCCAGGTCATTTGTCCCTAGGTGGACAATGACATCCAGCTCCCCTCCCCTGTGCAGCTGCTCCTGCAATCCTGAGGATTCACTCCCTGTCCCTCCAAGCCATGGCGCCAGGCAGGCACCTTACCTCCCTCTCCCCTTCCTCCCCCAGTTCTACTTTCCTAACAATGGAGTCCCTCACCAGGAGTTGTTTCCTTCCCCTGTGGGGTCCCATGCCACCCTCCTGTGGGTCTCCTTTGTGGAGGTTCCCAGCATCTTCCTTGGTCTCCATTGTGGGTGCCTCAACAGAGGAACCACACTTTTCCAGAACAGCATAGAAATTGGGGCGAGGTACAACTGGAGGGATGCGCCTCTGTTCCACCACTCTCACCCTCCCTGAGCCCACTGTGGTCCAACCACTCCTCTTTTTTTTGGCAACCTCTGAGGCAACAGCAGTGACCCTGGTGGTCCCTGGGTGGGAGAGGAGGTCCCATAAATCCTGGCCAACTCAGCCTGGAAATAAGCAACCTCCTCCCTCAGCCCAGACAGTTGCCTACAGATGGGACAACACTGCATCCTCCAGAACATCTCCCAGAAGACTGCTGCTCCACAGCCACTGCACTGCACCACTCCCATCATGTCTTTTTTCTGACCCCCTAACTGTTGTTTGGAATACCTACTCTTTCCCCTGTTTGTTTATTTCTTTTTTTTCTCTCCCTACTTACTTACTGCCTCTGTGCCCTTTTAGCTCCTGATCTTCCTGTTCTGAGACAAGAAGTTCCTGTATTTCTCAGTAGTCTCCTTACTTGCTCAGAGTCAGACCTCCAGCAGCTGGGGGGGGGAGGATGGAGAGCTACTCTTGCCCTTCTAGGATGGTGAGTCTTTGGTGGCTCTGTGATCACTCATTTCCTGCACCCAAACAGGAAGTTCCGGTTGTCAGTTAAATCCTGTGCCTATAAAAGTAGAACTGGTTTAGGGTGGGGGGTGGAGGGGAGGGAAACATAGAAACATAGATTTTGACGGCAGATAAGGACCGCTTGGCCCACCCAGTCTGCCCATTTCTCTACCTAATGGATAAGCTGCAGATCCTAGTTAACCAGCAGCCTACTTCTTCCTACCCCCACCCCCTAGAATTGCCTTATGACTGTCCCATGCATGCTTGAATTCCACCACTGTTTTGACTCCACAACCTCCTCCAGAAGGCTGTTCCATACATCCACACCCTCTCTGTGAAAAAATACTTTTAAATTACCTCTGAGCCACCCCATCTTCAAATTGTGCCCCTTGTTCTTGCACACCTCTTTTGAAAGATGCTACCTCTTGGACTTTGTTGATTCCCTTGAGGTACTTGAAAGTTTCTATCATGTCCCCCCCTCTCCCTCCTTTCCTCGAGGCTATACATATTAAGCTCCTTAAGTCTCTCTTCATATGTCTTCCGATGCAGACCCTGCACCATTTTAGTTGCCCTCCTCTGGACAGCTTCCATCTTGTCTATGTCTTTGCTGAGATTGGGTCTCCAGAACTACACGCAGTACTCCAGATGGGGTCTCACCAACTGTCTGTACAGAGGGATAATAACTTCCTGTTTTCTACTGGTGATGCCTCTCCCTATGCATCCCAGTATCCCTCCAGCCCTCCTTGCTGCCCTCTCACATTGCTTGCCCACCTTTAGGTCATCTGATATGACTACCCCAGGTCCCTTTCCATTTTTGTTGTTGTTAGTATCTCATCCCCATTGTGTACTCTTCCCCTGGGTTTTTGTTTCCCAGGTGCATTACCTTGCACTTCTTAGCATTGAATCTAAGCTGCCATACATTTGACCATTCTTCTAACCTTGCCAAGTCCCTTCTCATCCTTTCCACCTCACCTTGTGCATCAACTCTGTTGCAGATCTTTGTGTCATCTACAAAGAGATATACTTTTCCTTCCAGTCCCTCTGCAATGTCACTTAGGAGGAGGAGAAGGATGGCAATATAGTCCCAGTAGAGAAGTTTTAGTTATACCAGTAGCTCCTTCCTCTTGGTGTTCTGTATGTTCTCTGGCAGAAGCTATGTAGGGCAGTGTTTAAATCTGGGTTTAACCTGGCTTCTTCTAGCTAAACCACTCCACCTACTTTGCAAATCTTTCTACACTTCGTTAATTTCACAGATAGCAATTCCCTTCTGACACCTGTGACAAGCACCTAGATAAGTACACAGATAACAGATAACAATTTACTTCAACTACCTCTGACAAATACACTAACTTTTTTTTTACCCTAAGCTGAAGGTCCCAGTACAAGAATTCTATTTCTTAGTCCCAGTAAAGAAGTTTTAATTATACCGGTAGCTCCTTCCTCCTGGTGTTCTGTCTGTTCTCTGGCAGAAGCTATCTAGGGCAGTGTTTAAATCTGGTTTTAACCTGGCTCCTGCTAACTAAGCCACTCCCCCTACTTTGCAAATCTTTTAACACTTAGTTAATTTCACAGATAACAATTCCCTTCTGACACCTGTGACAATCACCTAGATAAGTACACAGATAACACAGATAACAGATAATAGATACAAATTAACTTCAACTACCTCTGACAAACACACTAACTCTTTTTTTTACCCTAAATTGAAGGTCCCAGTACAAGAGTTCTAGTTCTTAGTCCCAGTAGAGAAGTTTTAGTTATACCAGCAGCTCCTTCCTCCTGGTGTTCTGTCTGTTCTCTGGCAGAAGCTATCTAGGGCAGTGTTTAAATCTGGGTTTAACCTGGCTCCTTCTAGCTAAGCCACTCCCCCTACTTTAAAAATCTTTCTACACTTAGTTAATTTCACAGATAACAATTCCCTTCTGACACCTGTGACAAGTACCTAGATAAGTTCACAGATAAAACAGATAACAATTTACTTCAACTACCTCTGACAAACTCACTAACTCTTTTTTTTTTTACCCTAAATTGAAGGTCCCAGTACAAGAGTTCTAGTTCTTAGTCCCAGTAGAGAAGTTTTAGTTATACCAGTAGCTCCTTCCTCCTGGTGTTCTGTCTGTTCTCTGCTGGCTTTGGGATGTTAGAGGGGTGCTGGGGTGTCCTAGACTTCCTCTGTATACCAGGTAGGGTTTGTAGGGGTATTTGTTGTTTTGATCGGGCAACCTTAGCGTGAGAGAAGGGGGTAGAAGTTTGCATTGTCTGAGGTCTTACAGAACATTGATATAAATACATGGAACAGCCTTCCTGAGGAGGTCGTGGAGTCAAGAACAGTGGGGGAATTCAACAATGCATGGGAGAGACATAAGGCAGTCCTAGCGGTGGGTAGGAGGAAGTAGGCTGTTGGTTAACTAGGATCTGCAGCTTATCCGTTAGGTAGGAAAATGGGCAGACTAGGTGGGCTAAGCGGTCCTTATCTGCCATCAAATTCTATGTTTCTATGTTTCTAAATCTTTTGAGACTTGACTGTGGGGATTGTTTATGGAGCCATGAGGATCAGTGTAAACACGACCATTATCAGCTTCAGCTCGCCCTGGGTTTAAACATTCTTGACTGTTGATTTGAGCTGTTCTGACCGAGAAGGCCTTCGAGTTTTGAAATTTCTGAATGAACTCCCAAGCATCTTTGACAGTTTCACATTTAAAGTATCTCCCCCCTCCTGTTGAATTACGAGTGTGACAGGATATTTAAAGTAATAGGAAACCCCATACCTTTGCAGCTGGTGCTTTACCTCCTGAAATACTTTTCTTCTGTTTACAATTTCAACTGAAGAATCCTGAAAGATTGATATGCGCTCACCCCTCCCCTCAAGTGATTTTTTTCCTTCTAGCTAATTGTAGTATTTCCTCTTTTGCAGTAAACTGTAACATGTAGGCAATAATTGGTCTGGGTTTTCCGTTTTTATTTTTAGGTCCAAGCGATCTGTGCGCTCTTTCAATCTCCAACGGCCAAGGCCATTGATGGTTTAAAAGCTCAGTTAGAAAGTTCTGTAGAAAATGGATCATTGTGACCTTCCACTCCTTCTAGCACTCCCAAAACCCTAATGTTATTTCGGCGACCTTTATTTTCAAGGTCGTCCACTTTCTCTAATAAATATGAGATTTGAGAATATTGTTTCTGTGTAATTTGCTCTAAATAACCAACCATGCTTGTAAGCTCCATAATTTTCCTTTCAGATGCTTCAGTTCTGTGGGACAGTTCCTCTGCATTTTGCGCAAGTGTGGAGGTAGTGGATTTAATAGTTGTTTTCTCTAACTGAAGCCCCTCCAGCAATTTTTTAAGTTGTGGTATGTCGTCTTTACTATCTGCAACACTGGTGATTTCTGTGATGCCCTCACTAAATGGGCACTTGTCTCGACCCAACAGCTTCATGGCAACGCTCTGCAATACACAGGATTTCTCAGCTATGCTGGGCAGGTTATAAATGCTCCTTAATCATTTTTTGAGACGTCTTTCAGTGAAACAAAGATAACTGATTGAAGCCCTTACTTTCCTCTAATGAACTATATTGACTGATTTCTGTTTTGATTATGAATTCTATTGTAATCACTAAAATATGCCAACCATAACCAGGAGCTGATGCTCAGCCTGCCCTTTTCATTAGCACTTGCTCACGCTCAGTGTGAGAGAAGTCTCTGAGGTGTGTCAATAAATGACATTTCTGTGTTCCAAAACAGGTAAGGCCAGCTCTGCAACGTGCTGCCAATTCATCATGGTTGGGCAATGCTGCATATCTATGGTGCCACAGACAGGCCACAACAATACTGAGCATATCTAAGGTGCTATAGACTGGCCAAGGCAATGCCAAACATATCTAAGATGCAATTGACAGTCCATGGCAATGTCAAGAATATCTAAGGTGCCATGGACAGGCCATGGCAATGCTGAGCATATCTAAGGTGCCGTAGACAGGCCACGGCAATGCCAAGCATATCTAAGATGCCATTGACAGGCCATGGCAATGTCAAGAATATCTAAGGTGCCACAGACAGGCCATGGCAATGCTGAGCATATCTAAGGTGCCACAGACAGGCCACGGCAATGCCAAGCATATCTAAGGTGCCTTAGACAGGCCACAGCAATACCAAGCATATTTAAGGGGCCACAGGAATGGCAAGCATATCTAAGGTGCCATAGGCAGGCCACAGAAATGCTGAGTGTATGTAAGATGACATAGACAGACCATGGCAATGCCAAGCATATCTAAGCTGCCATAGACAGCCCATGGCAATACCGAGCATGTGTAAGGTACGATAGACAGGTCTTGGCAATATCAAGTATATCCAAGGGGCCAAAGACAGGCCACAGCAATGCTGAGCATGTCTAAGGTGCCATAGACAGGCCATGGCATTGTCAACCATGACTAAGGTGCCATGGACAGGCCATGACAATGTAAAGCATGCCTAAGGTGTCATACACAGGCCATCACAATGCTGAGTGTATCTAAGGGGTCACCCACAGGCCATAGCAATGCCAACCATGTCTAAGGTGGCATGGATAGGCCACAGCAGGGTTGAACATGTCTAAGATACCAAAGACAAGCCACGGCAATGGCAATCATATCTAAAGTACCACAGAAAAGCCACAGCAGTACTGAGTATGCCTAAGGTGCCATAGACAGGCCACAGCAATACTAAACATATCTAAGGGGCCAAAGACAGGCCACAGAAATGATGAGCATGTCTAAGGTACCATAGATAGGCCATGCAATGCTGAACTTGTCTAAGATGCCATAGACAGGCCTCAGCAGTGACGAGCAAGTCTAAGGTGCCACAGACAGGCCACAGCAGTGATGAGCATGTCTAAGGTGCCTTAGACAGGCCATGGCAATGCCGAACTTGTCTAAGGTGCCATAGACAGGTCACAGCAGTGACGAGCATGTCTAAAGTGCCATAGACAGGCCACAGCAGTGATGAGCATGTCTAAGGTGCCATAGACATGCTACAGCAGTGACAAGCATATCTAAGGTGCCATAGACAGGCCATGGCAATGCCAAACTTGTCTAAGATGCCATAGACATGCCACAGCAGTGATGAGCATATCTAATGTGACATAGACAGGCCACAGTAATGCTGAGTGTATCTAAGGTGCCATAGACAGGCCACGGAAATGTCAAGCATATCTAAGATGCCACAGACAGGCCATGGCAATGCCGAGCATACCTAAGGTGCCATAGACAGCCTACAGTAATGCCGAGCATGTCTAAGTTGCCATAGACAGGACACGGCAATGCTGTGTGTATCTAAGATGCCACAGACATGCCAAACAATAACAAGCATGTCTAAGGTACCATAGACAGGCCATAGCAATACCGAATGTATCCAGGGGGCCAAAGACTGGCCACATTAATGTCAAGCATATCTAAGGTACCATAGACAGGCCACGGCAATGCCAAGCATATCTAAGATACCATAGACAGGCAATGGCAATGCCAAGCATATCTAAGGTACTGTTGACAGGCCAAAGCAATGCTGAGCATATCTAAGGTACCATAGACAGGCCACGGCAATGCCAAGCATATCTAAGATACCATAGACAGGCCATGGCAATGTTGAGCATAAGTAAGGTACCATAGACAGGCCATGGCAATGTTGAGCATAAGTAAGGTACCATAGACAGGCCATGGCAATGTTGAGCATAAGTAAGGTACCATAAATAGGCCATGGCAATGCTGAGCATATCTAAGGTACCATAGACAGGCAACAGCAATTCCAAGCATATCTATGGTACCATAGACAGGCCACGGCAATACTGAGCATATCTAAGGTACCATAGACCCCAGTAACTTGTTTATCCCACTGACTATGTCTGTCTGCTATGGGCACATTCTAATTCCTGCGCTTTTCTACCCACCCTGCTCTCAACCTCTCCATGGACAACAAGTCCTAATCACCAGCAGTACAACTTCTCAGTATCACTCTATGTCTGTATTCTATGCATGATATTCCACCTCCCCCTGTTTGTATCTGCACTCTGTAAACCAGTATGTAGCAATGTACCAAGATCCTAATGTAATCTCAACGTTATGTATTCTCTGTACACTCTGTATCATGTACCATGGTCTCCTATGTATAACTCTATGAAATGTATATGCTATCTCCCATGTATTCCCCCCCCCCCCACCAGGTCGCACAGGAGACAAGCATCTTTTTGCTAAGTGTGCCCTACCTGGTGAAACTGTTCAATAAATAAATAAATAAATAGACAGGCCACGGCAATGCTGAGCATATCTAAGTTGCCATAGACAGGCCACGGCAATGCTGTGAGTATTTAAAGATGCCATAGATAGGCCTAAGCAATAACAAGCATGTCTAAGGTAGTATAGACAGCCCATGGCAATACTGAGTGTATCAAAGGGGCCAAAGACAGGCCACAGCAATGCTGAGCATGTCTAATGTACCATAGATAGGCAATGGCAATGCCAAGCATATCTTAGGTACCATAGACAGGCCATGGCAATACCGAATGTATCAAAGGGGCCAAACACAGGCCACAGCAATGCTGAGCATGTCTAAGGTGCCATAGACAGGCAATGGCAATGCCAAGCATATCTTAGGTACCATAGACAGGCCATGGCAATACCGAATGTATCAAAGGGGCCAAAGACAGGACACAGCAATGCTGAGCATGTCTAAGGTGCCATAGACAGGCCATGGCAATGTCAAGCATGCCTAAGGACAGGCTACCACAATGCTGAGCATATCTAAGAGGCAAAAAATAGGCCACAGTAATGCCAACCTTGTCCAAGGTGCCATGGACAAGTCACAGCTATGCCAAGCATATGTAGGGTGCCACAGACAGGACACAGCAGTGCTGAGCATGTCTAAGGTGCCATAAAAAGGCCACAGCAATACCAAACATATCTAAGAGGCCAAAGACAGGCCATAGCAATAGCAATGCCAAGTATGTCTAAGGTGCCATAGACAGGCCACGGCAATGACGACCGTGTTTAAGGTACCACAGACAGGCCACAGCAAAGCTGAGCATATCTAAAGGACCAAGGACAGGCCACAGCAATGAGGAGCATGTCCAAGCTACCATAGAGATGCCATGGCAGTGCTGAGCATGTCTAAGGTGCCAGAAACAGGCCACAGCAATACCAAGCATATCGAAGGTGCCATAGACAGGCCATGGCAATGCCAAGCATGTCTAAAGTGTCACAGATAGGCCACGGCAATACCGAATGTATCTAAGGGACCAAAGATAGGCCACAGCAATGACAAGCATGTCTAAGGTACAATAGACAGGCCACAGCAATGCTGAACAGACTTAAGGGGCCACATGCAGGTCACAGCAATGTTGAGCATGTCCAAGGTGCTATAGACAGGCCACAGCCATGCCAAGCATATCTAAGGTGCCATAGACAGGCCACAACCATGCCAAGCATATCTAAGGGGCCACACACAGGCCACGGCAATGTCATACATATCTAAGGTGCTACAGACAGGCCACGACTTTGGAAACAGCTAGATCAATCTGAAGTTTTAAGGACAAAGAGGTATCAAAGGAGAGATCAAGATACAGTTGAAGTCACTTAAAGGGGACACCTCCATGGACAACTAATCATCCCCTTTAAGAGATCATCCCTATTATTAGATGCAGCACTACACAGTATCGCTAACTAGGTGCCAACACAGACAGAGACAGACACAGATGTACAGCAAAGTGATTACAGTTCTTTTTTGAATGAATGCTGTTTTGTCTGAGTTTCAGTCTCTGTAAACCTTTATTAAACAATTGGTTAAAATAAGAAAATAAGAAAATGTAAATTAAGACCAGATTAGCACTGAACAGTACACTCTGGCACACTTATCTGTCCAATGGAGTCTCGTTCGCTTTCTTCGGGCCTCAGTGAAAAAAATCCATAATTTTCTTCTGGTGTGATTCTCTTGCCATCTCTTGGAGAATCACACCTTCAAGGTTGAAAATGTGCTCACAGTCTTCCATCCGCTCATGTTGTAGGCACCAATTTCTCAACTGCGCACAATGTTCTTGGGCTTCTTTGTTTGTAACATTGGCTACTTCAGGTGTTGTTGCAGACTCCAACAGCTCATCCTCATCCTCCAATCCAGGATTTATGGTGTATACAGCATCACAGATTGTGGCAACAGTCAGATCACCATCCGTCGCTTTGTCTGCATCCATGTCGACGAAAGACAAGAATTCCTCAGGTGTCAGATTATCTGGTAGGGGCACATCGGCCATTAGATCCTCGTCTTGTTGAGACACAGTGCCTACAGCACCCTCATGTCCTCCGTTAGTAACTGCATCCTCTGCTTCTCCATGAATTAAAGTAAAACCCCCCTTCCGAAAACAGTTTGAGATTGTGGAAGTCAGCAGGTGTTAACTGGCGTAAGTGGCTAATCGTTTCTGAGTGAAGTAGCACCTAATTATCATTAGTACATCAATTAAGGTGACTCTTAACAGGTGGAAGTTAAGGGCAAAATGAGGAAAAAATCACCCCCATAAAGAGGCATGCTGAGTCCCTTTTAAAGGTCAGAAGGGCCCATTGATTAACATTGCCACTAAATTGGTGCCCAGGGGATCGGTTCCCTTTAACCGAATGTCCCCATTAACAGCGTCCCAATTAAGTGACTTCTACTGTATTTGAACCAACAAATCTTAACAGGGTGCTATCGAGAAAAATAGTAAGGTGAGCAGACAAATAGTTTAAAGGTAGGGGCTACTGAATTGCTTGGCTTTGTTTTTTGCCTTTGATTGCTATGTAACTTGCTGGGATCCAAGGTAATTAATGAAATTGTAAGCATGAAAGTCCCTGGAGGGACAGCAGGTCCCAGAGCTGTACAGGGAAATCAGGCAGATTGGATGGACCTTGGGATCTTCTTCTGCCATCATTTCTATGTTTCTGTTACAGAGTCATAAGCATATAATTGGATAGAGCAGAACTGAACAAAAGCAGGTAAAGGCTGGATAAAACGGGACAAAAGAATGGGACCAGTAATAGTTTCTTGAGGTACACCAACTGAAACAGTGGATGTAGACAGAATGGTATCACGCCAGGAGACAGGCTGAGAACAGCCAGAAAAATGAAAAACCAGTCAATCATATTAGAAAATCCATAAGAATGAAAATGGTTTAAGGAAATACATATATATATAATATTTGTTCAAATCAGAAGTTTTGAATAGTCAGTGAATACTGAACTGACAAAGACCAGTATCCAGAGTACAAGATCTAATCTGTAGAGCCTCTGCCAGTGGGAGTTGGAGTCCATGATTGACTCTATCATTTAAATATAGTTGTGGGCATGCACCCATGGAGGCCTCTTCTGTAGGGTGGAACTATAAAATACACTACCCATTGACACACACCAGAAATACTTCCTAGAAGGCCTGTTCAGTAACAAAAAGTATCACAAATGATTTTGTTAATGAAGCTTTTTCACAAAAGTACAAAAAACCCAGCAAAATGAAATTGCCGCGATCACCTAATGCCACATACCAGACTTTCTAGTAGCAATTTCAACCAGTACCTTGCTTCCACTAATGAAGTTCGTCATTTGATCAATAAAATATCAAGAAACGTAGGCCAAACGGCCATGAAAATCCTGAGGGAGAACATGCTGGTACTGAGATTGCAGAATACTGTTGTCAATTATTAAGTAATTGTTTTCTGACAAGCCTGCTTATTCATCTGCCGGTGATGCTTTTTGGGGAAGGGAGTGGGCAGTGATGTGCCACAGTAATTAAAATACTGTGTTAATTGGCAAGTGGGACAACAAACATGGCACAGTATTCATAAGGTGACAAAATGGCTGTAGGATGCCCAGCTTAGTGTTGGAGTAGGCACTGGTTCTTGCTACCAGGTGAAGTGCATAGTATGTAGTATGGTGTGGTGTGGTGTGTTGTAGTATTTGGTGTGGTGTTGTGTGGTATGCTTTGATGTGGCCTGGTGTCACAGCAGAACAAACTTAGTGTGCTACCATTTAAGGCTTCCTGATCAGTGTAGTGCTGCTCTGACAGCCCTGTGGAAGTCATATACTCAAGTAGGGAGAACAAGTAATGGCAACATGAGGTATTTACAGCCAGAGTCACAGCACTGAGCTGTCAGCCCTACTCCCCCAGTCAATAAATTGGCACAGGAGGAGCAGGCCTCTGCCTGCAACTCTGGGTGTTCCTGTACCTCTGGGCATGCGTTCACGGCACCTACTACAGCACTCAATCATGTCTTATTGCTTACGTATATAATACACGTTAAGAACATGTGATGTGCAATAAAGCCATGCCCCATCATGGAGAAGTTAATGAGGCAATAAATGGCAAAAAGCAAGTGACGTCAAGACCCCCTTAGCTGCCTGACATGGTATTATTTCATCGGTGCACAGTGCTTTTTCAGTATTTTATATAATATATAAGGATGGTCATGACTTGATGCAGAAATGTTTTTAATTCATGTATAAGTAGCCTTAATTAGTTAATTGCACGGTAATCTGTTGTTAATTGATTAATTAATTTATTGTACACATTTTTAACCACAGAAACAAACAGAGCCCAAAGCTGGCTCGTTCTCTATTGCAGACTGGCGCACTAATTGGTTTTATTACATAATTAGATATGAGTTGTCATCTTTATGTATGTCTCTTCTTGGTTTTGCTGTGCGTGTGTGTGTGTGTGTGTTGGAAGTTTTTTGTTGTGGTGTGTGTGTGTGTGTGTGTGTGTGTGTGTGTCTTGTGGTTTTTTGCTGTGGTGTGTGTGTGTATGTGCATTTACACAACTCTAGATTTAAGAAAAGCACTTTAATAAACAAAACTGACACTGACACTGACTCAAGAAATCCTGAGATTCCCATTCTGGTCAGACTCTTGCATTAGAGTGCCAAGGTTATGAGGATCCCAGAGCAAAGGGCAGGAAGGAGAATGTATGCAAATGCTGCTGTCTGAGGAAGAAATGCAAAACAGATCCCTTCTACCATATTCATCCTCACCACTGAAGGCAAACCTCATATAATGTCGTGCCTTAATTACATGCTAGAATCTGATTGGTCAATTAGGATTAAAAGGAACCCGCGGTGAATCCCAGCATGACAACATGGCTTAGAATCTTGAACTGTTCCTGCAGTCTTTTCAGTTAGTGCTTTCTTTATAAGGACATTTTTCTACAGTTTAGTAATAGGTTACGTTTTTAAATGTGCCGTTGACTGTAACATTTCAAAAAGGCCCTCTAGAGTATGTGTCATTATGTTAGGTATCACCACCTCCTCGGTGGCATAAGGCACTCAACTTTGCCTTGTGCCACACTACCCAAGGCATGGAGCATTTCTCATTGCTTAATTGATAAGACAGTGCAGCGGGACAACCCCATAGCATTATAACATGAGAGTACTAAATGGTGATGCAGGGTTATAAAATGCAAAAAGCAGGAAGGTGAAGTATTGTTTTCATTATCAGGGGTGGAAAAATTAAGGGTGTTAAACCTCATGCATTGGTGTCCAACTACTCAGTTGAGTCTTACAGCTAATACAGAAGTCTATTTACTTTGTACCTAGCTGCCAGTGGAACACTACAAAACAAAAGGAAAGGGTTGGTGGACCCCTGCCTTGGCTGTCAAGGTGCAGGCTGTGTTTTCTGTTCATTGCTGACTGGAAAGAAGTGGACAAAATCCATTCAGATTCCAGGTCAGTGGACAGTGGTTCCTCTCTCTGTCCCGCAGAGCTGTATTATCAGTGTGTATCCCACAAGACTAACCCCTTGTATGTGCAGCTGACTGGCAAGAAATTGTACTGCAGGTAACTGTTTCACTGGGAGATTGTCAGACATCATTAAAGTGAGAGCATCTGTGCCAAAAACCTAATTAATGAAAGCTTTCAATTAGCATTTGGCAATCTGTTGAACTCCTGTGGGGGGGGATCTTTGTTGAGCTGAGGAGAGAAGCTGAATGAATTATGGCACACTATAATTCAACTGAACACAGTTGTTGGTAAATTGACCCACAACCAATGGCCTGCTGGGAAGTGACATGGCTGACTGCATCATCACCATCATTTTGCCTGTATGGTACCCCAGTTATACCGCACCTACAGTTATCGATTATGATATCATTGTATAGCCAGCTAGGACAGTTTATTTCTAAACATTCAAAATAATCTTTTATCCATATGAGGGACTTCTCAAGTTTTTGGGGATGAGAGAACTTCAAAGTGAAGCCCAGTGATTCTGGCACACAAAGAGCTGGAAAAGACAAGCATAACAATATGATACACAGTGCCTTCACATATAACATACTATACATCATGTTGAAGGCTACTGTATTTAAATAAAATGGGACATGGCAAATGATTTACTTTGCAGAAAATCAGAGAAGTCGCTTTGTGGGAAACGGACTAATAAAACCTGTATTCACATCTTCAGAATCTTTAAATGGCTAGAATGAGGACATCCTTGTACAGTTACAGGCACCCAGAATGTTTAGAAATAACAATCCCAACTGGCTAAAAATGATTTCATAATTCAAAATATAAATGAAAAATATCTGGAGAACTGTAGAGATAGAATGGTGTCGAGGGGGAGGATGATGATGATGAAGGTGACAATGATGATGACAAAGATGTCAGTGATGATGATGGTGGTGGTGACATAGAAACACAGAAAGTAAGGGCAGAAGATGGTTTGAAGTCAGTCAGGTTTGCCTGAAGTAGCACCTTACATTAATTCTTTGTACTACATCCCGCTCATCCCATACATTCCCTCCCTTTGCTGGGGATCCCCCTGAAGTTGCCCCACTGTGATTTAAAATGATTGGCTTCAGCATTAGCCACACTGCTGGGCAGGCTCTTCAATTTGCATGACCTGTCCTGTAACTTCCCAGCAGGCTGGTGTCTGTGCACCAGTTTATTAGCAATTCCTGCAGGAAAGCACCATAGGTGTCACTTTTTCTACCTTTATCATCATCAGTGATGATAAGAGGACTACAATCTCAGATATCTGTGTTTTCCAACAGCATCTATTCTGTTAACAAGTACCATCAGTTAGCCGTGTGGTGCAAGATGGGAGGGACCACTAACTGGTAATCAGACACTTGACATCCAGATTGGATGATCATACAACCACTCTTCTAGCTATATGATTCTAGGTGGTTGAGCAACAATACAACATCAGCATAATGTGCTTCCCTTACAATTGCAAGTAACTGTAGCTGGGAAGAAGTTCAGAACATAGGGATCAAAATGTCAGAACAAACATGATTTAATAGCAATTCTAACAGATGAGCACTGCCAACAAACAGATGATGAGCGGGTGGCGTGAGGCTGGGGCTGAATGGAACCCCCACAGGATACATAGTCAATGTGTGGATCTCAGAGGCTTGGAAACTGTGAAACCTGACTGGTGAAAGGCAAGAAATGATGATGGGAAGGATATAAAGAGAATGGAGAGTAGGTCAACCAATGGCTAAAAGCACTGTCTCATAAGAGGGAGAGAGTAAGTTAACCCACGTTTAACCATGCTGTTTCACAAAGGGGACAGAGAGCAGGTCAACCTATGTCTAACATCACTGTCTTTTTTTCTACCTTCCTTCTCGGTTGGCCCTCATCTGCCTTGCAACTCCCCCAGCCATGTCTCTCATGATCTCTGGAGCTCACTGCTCTGCTACCTTACAGAGTTCCACAGATTCCTCCCCATGATGGGGCCTCCCGGGTTTCCCAAGCCTGGGAGGAGGTTAGGTAATGGATGCGGCAGTGGGCAGCCCAGTGGATGGTTGGATGGTGTAGAGACTGTGGAGGAGTGCAGTGTCATTCTGCATGGTCTCGGCTTTTTCAACCATTTTCTCCCCTCCTCTTGGGTGCCCTGTGGGTAGGGACTGAGTGGACGCATGCAACTGGGTGTCCCAGTCAGGTGGCACCCACCCTTGTGGCACCACTTGCGTAGCCACCTGTAGTCATCCAGGTAGCACTGTCACAGTGGAGTCCAACATCCTCCTTCCCCACAGAAGGAGAGTGCACTTTGGGACTTTCAGCCTTCCTCCCAACAGACAACCCGAGTGACCCAGGTCTATTCCCGAATGTGGGTTTCCAGCATGGTGGCAGGTGAGGTGCCAACACCTGGTGTCCAGTCAAGTCCACACCAATAAAATAGCATGGCACAAAACCACGCAGACAACACCACATAAATTGCCTAGATTGCAGTGCGAGACAGAACCATGACATCCAGGTAGTTGTCCCACCCCCCATTGCCCACTGTGGAGTTTATTATATTTGTTAAGGGGGATGTGGGGGGGCACAGTCGTAATTTAGAAATGTATGGATGTACTGCCCCACAGGGGTGGTCAGGACTGGTATTGTCAGCACGGTTTTGTACTGCGCTATTTTGTTGGTGTGGACTTGACCAGAAAGCCAGCACCTCATCTCTCTGTGCTATTGGGCTGGCTAACATCACTGTCTCATAAAGGGAATGGAAAGTAGATAAACCACGTGTATAGCCACACTTTCTCACACAGGGAACAGAGTGTAGATCAACTAACATCTAACCACACTGTTCTGTAGAGGGGATAGAGTGTAGGTCAACTAACATCAAATGACACTGTCTCGTAAAGGGGATAGAGTGTAGGTTACTAGCATCAAACCACACTGTCTCATAAAGGGGATAGAGTGTAGGTCAACTAACATCTAACCACACTATCATAAAAGGGATAGACTGTAGGTCAACTAACATCTAACCATACTGTCTCATAAAGGGGGCAGAGTTTAGATTAACTAACATCTAATCACAAATTCTCATTAAGGGGATACAGTGTAAGTCAGCTAACATCTAACCACACTGTCTTGTAAAGGGGACAGTGTGTAAGCGGACAGAGTGTAGATCAACTAACATCTAACCACACTGTCTCATAAAGGGGATAAAGTGTAGGTCAACTAGTATCTAACCACACTGTCTCTTAAAAGGGATAGAGTGTAAGTCAGCTAATGTCTAACCACACTGACTCATAAAGGGGATAGAGTGTAAGGGGACAGAGTGTAAGACAAATAACGTTTAACCAAATTGTCTTGTAAAGAGGATAGAGTGTAAGTGAACTAACATCTAACCACACTGGCTTGTAAAAGGGACAGAGTGTAAGTCAACTAACATCTAACCACAGTGTTATGTAAGTGGGGAAAGAGTGTAGATCACTAACATCTAACCACACTGTCTCATAAAGGGGATGGAGATTAAAGTAACCCAGGTCTAACCACACCATCTTGTAAGCAGAATGGAGATTAGGGTAACTGAGGTCTAACCACACTGTCTCATAAAGGGGATGGAGATTAAAGTAACCCAGGTCTAACCACACCATCTTGTAAGCAGAATGGAGATTAGGGTAACTGAGGTCTAACCACACTGTCTCATAAAGGGAATGGAGATTGGGGTAAACCATGTCTAACCTCACTGTCTCATAATGGGGATGGAGAGTAGGGCAACTCCAGTCTAACCACGCTATATCATAAAGGGGACAGAGATTGGGGTAATCCAGGTCTAATCACACTGTCTCATAAAGAGGTTACAGATTGGGGCAACCCAGGTCTAACCACAATGTCTCAGAAAGGGGATGGAGATTGTGTTATTCAGTCTCCTGCAATGCCCTAGTTGTCATTTGATGTCTCACTCAGTCATTCAGCCTTGCTTATGTTTTGTTTCTACCTTGTGCTTAGGCCGTGAGACTTCACCATTGGCCTCCCACTACTCTTGCATGTGCGTGCATGTCAACCACAACCATAGCATGGCTTCCAGAGCTCACTGCCCTTTATGCCAGCAGTCTCGATCTGCTCCATTGAAGTCTGCATCTTGAAGTTGGGTCCCTCAACTCAGGCGTGGTCCTTCTGTTTCAGCCCTTAAGGTGAGACTGTCCTATGCTCTGGGGGAAGCTTTGGACTTGCAGATTGACTCAGCGGCTCCTCCTGATGTAACATTTAAGACTTCTGCAGCCGGTGAGTGGGCCCTGTAAGTCCACAGGAGCTTCTCTAGCTATGCAGACCATGTTGGCAGCACCTTCAAAAGCTTTTCCCCCCTATAGCCACCTACAGTTCACCTGGTCTCCACCTACTTCCCTTCCTCTGCCCTTCAAAGGTGAAGATCATACCATTATGCAAGTCCTGGCCCCTCAAGGACCCAACTCCTATGCCTTAACCACTCAAAGGTTTGGCTTCCTCTCTAGGCTTCCCCTTAATGGAGGCCAGAAGAATGCCTCTCAGTGATTGTTGCTCTCCTCCTCCTGCCTTGCCGGGGGGGTCTCCTTTGTGGGGAACCTCCTTAACCTGCAGAGATCGGCATGTGGCACTCCTACAGTATTTCTCTTTATAGAGTGAGAACCCTTCTTCTAAAATAATCCCCCTGAATTGGGTCTCTAAATTGCGGTAGCCAAGCCATCAATAATTTTATCCTAAGCCTGAATGGACAGTGACCAAGGTGACAAAGACACCGGAGGATGTCTTCCAGGTGATTTCTGGACTGCGTTCCACCTTCTGTACATTGGACACTGGGCCAACCCTGCTTTTTAGAGTGCTGGGATTCACTTGGTCTGATTGTTGTGGAGATCGGTAGGTGTTCCCTCATGAAGGGGATTTTCCCTCATCCGCCTTGAAAAGGGCAGTGGTGAGGCAGTCCTTAAGAAATCTTCTTTAGACCCCAATGATCTCTTCAACTACAAGTCCATCTCAAGCCTTCCCTTTTTGGGGCCACTGCTCGAGAAGGGGTGGCATTGTAGCTGGAACAACACCAAGCAAAACGTGACATCTATGAGCCTTTTCAGTCCCGCTTCCGGCCTCAACATAGTATGGAGACCGCACTAGTCAGGGTGCATCATGATCTCCTTCTAGTGAGGGCCAGTGGGCAACATTCCATTCATGTCCTGCTAGACCTTTCTTTGGCTTTTGACATGGTGGATCATGGGGTGCTATTGGCTCATCTGAGGCACTATGTAGGACTTACAGGAATGGCATTGTGGTGGTTTGAGTCCTACATGTCTGGCAGGCTGCAGCAGGTGGCACTTGACTCTCTAGCATCGAGCAGTGCCACACTCTGCTGTGGTGTGCCTCAGGGGACAATTCTAGCTCCCATGCTATTCACCATGTAGACATTTTCATTGGAGAGATCATTAGATGCTATGGCTTCGGGTTTTATTGGCATGATTATGATATCAAAGATGATGCTGTGGAAGTTTCTGAATTGACCGAGTGCTTAGGGAAATCCAGGACTGGATGGCAGCCGGCTAGCTTAGACAAAAGCCTTCAAGGACGGAGGTGTTACTGGTGGAGCCAGGTTGGTTGGATTCACCAGCAACAAGTAGTAGCACCATTCTGTGTTCATTGGATGGTATGACACTTCAAGCTGCACACAGGGTAAGGAATCTAGGGGTCATTGTGGACTCCAAGCTGACCTTAAGATATCAGGTGTCATCTGTTGACTGCAGGGGCTTTTATCACCTGCAAAACATCTCCTGGATCGAGCCCTATCTTGAAATGGCTGTTCTTGCAAGACTGGTGCATGATTTAGGCACATCAAGGTTGGATTACTGCAGTGCTCTCTACCTTGGGTTATCTGTGAGGCTGTTGTGCCATTTGCAACTAGTCCAGAATGCAGCAGCCCAGCTGGTTGCTGAGATCTGTCACTCTAAGCCCATCATGCCAGTTCTCTGCACTCTGCTCTGGCTGCCAGTGCAGTGGTGCTTCGGCTTCAAGGTGTGCTTATTGACATACAAGGCCCTGCACGGTCTGGGTCTGGGCTACCTGAAATACCTCCTGATACCTTAAGCTCCTGGCCATTCCCTCCTGTTGGTGGAGACATACCTCTTGTCTATTCCTAGATCTTGCTTAAAATCCTTGGGTGATACAGCATTCAGTGTGGCAGACCAGATTCTGTGGAATGCCATTCCCTGGAAAGTGAGAGATGCTCCTTCACTGACCATATATAAGAAATCTTTGAAAACTCATTTCTTTTCTTTGAGTTTTGGGCCTGGCTCTGTGATTTAAATGTTGTCCTCTGGGAATTTTATATTTGCTGCTACTGATTTTAAAATATTATCATTTTTGCTGTATGCGTTGTGAGGCACCTAGAGCCCCTGGGATGGGGCACCATATAGATGAAATTGCCTAATCTTGGACCCCAGAGGTTTCCTCCTCATAGGTGTTTCTTCCTTTCCTTCATGCTGAAGGTCATGAAAATTAGGTAGTCTCCGCAGGAGGCGGTCCGTAATGTAATACATTTATATTAGTATAGCGTTTACCCTGGTAGGTTTCTGCTGTGAGTTGGGGTTGGATGGCGTCCCTCTTCCCATCCTGCCATTCCCTGTCTCCTTACAGAAGCCACGCCTCTGTCTACTACCAGTTACCAATCACTTTCAGTTGTTGCACAATTCAGTCTCTGTCTGTTTATACATTTTTATATATATGTTTTTCAACTACTTTTTATTGTAAACATAGGACCTCCTTGGAAATTAGCTTTTCTGCTCAGTGGAGTACTGTAACACCTCTCCTATTCATAATTATGGGAATAAAATGTATTGCTACTACTTACCGGTCATTACTAGTTGCTGTCAATCTGTCCTTACTCAGGCTCTGTGTTCACCACCTGCTGTGTGGTACTTTTGGGCTCCTTTCTAGGGTACCTTTAGCCTAAAGGAATTATGTTCCCACAGCACCTCTAAGGGTGGAACAATGGAACCATTCCTTTTCCTTCATGGTACCCTGATAGGGTGGTAGTTCTCCATGGGACGGAGAATGCTAATGGTTAAAGTTGCCACATATGTCAGTCAACAACGCATTCATTCAAATACCTTCAGACTATCACCAATGTTGCATAAGCATAACTCCTCAGTAAGTTGTGTGCACCCATTGAAATAAAAATTATTTTAACATTGCAGTCCATTTCAGATTGTGTACTGCTGATTGGTCAGGGTAAAAGCAGGTAATTCTAAGTCACTGTCTGCACTAGGGCAGTGAAAATGCAGCAGGGCTGGCGCTCAGACTCTTAGTTCTTAGGCTGCCTACTGCCCCATCAAGAGATTATTAAATGTTGTGGAATAACTTGCTGCACCTAGACAGCTCCCTCGACCTCTCTAGTAGCTTGTTCAGCAGCTTATGACCTTTGGAATAACAGCACTCCATCTGCATTTGCTGTTAATGTTCCTAATTTTAGATCATGAGCTAAGGTTTGGGAATCCTTCATCAGAGCAAACAAGTTACCTAGAGTCATTTTATTACTGCCCTTCATACCTTTGAAAATTTCCGTAAGGTTTGCCTCAAAAGGCTGCACTTTCCATGGGGAATTCAAAGAACCTCCTTAACCACTGCACATAGTTTAGATTCTTCACGCCTTGGTTGTCCCTACACTGCACCCCCTCCAGAGCAATAACAGATTTCACTGTGGTGATAATATCAAATCTAATGGGGTTTAGCCAGTGCTGTATATAGTAGTAATATTAGAATTGTGAGTTATATTCAACGTCTGTAATTATGCAAGGTAATATTTTGTTTAGATTTTTTTCTGCTGCCATGCGCCACGGTTGTTGTCGACTAGCAGGCAAGCGCTGAGCTCTCCTGCACTGGGTTGTAATGTACCAGGCTGCTGGGCACTGACATTCCTGCACTGGGCTGTGATGTACCAAACTGCTGGGCACTGACACTAATGCACTGGGCTGTAATGTACCAGGCTGCTGGGCACTGGGCTGTCCTGCACTGGGTTCTAATGTACCAGGCTGATGGGCACTGGCATTTCTGCACTGGGCTGTAATGTACCAGGCTGCTGGGCACTGACATTCCTGCACTGGGCTGTCTTGCACTGGACTGTATTGTACCAGGCTGCTGGGCACTGACATTCCTGCTCTGGGCTGTAATGTACCAGGCTGCTGGGCACTGACATTCCTGCACTGGGCTGTAATGTACCAGGCTGCTGGGCACTGGTATTCCTGCACTGGGCTGTCTTGCACTGGACTGCATTGTACCAAGCTGCTGGGCACTGGCATTCCTGCTCTGGGCTGTAATGTACCAGGCTGCTGGGCACTGACATTCCTGCACTGGGCTGTCCTGTTCTGCACTGGACTGTATTGTACCAGGCTGCTGGGCCCTGGCATTCCTGCACTGGGCTGTAATGTACCAGGCTGCTGGGTACTGACATTCATCACTGGACTATCCTGCACTGGGTTGTATTGTACCAGGCTGATGGGCACTGGTATTCCTGTATTGGGCTGTAATGCACTGGGCTGTAATGTACCAGGCTGCTGGGCACTGACATTCCTGCACTGGGTTCTAATGTACCAGGCTGATGGGCACTGGCATTCCTGCATTGGGCTGTCTTGCACTGGACTGTATTCTACCAGGCTGCTGGGCACTGACATTCCTGCACTGGGCTGTAATATACCAGGCTGTTGGGCACTGGCATTCCTGCTCTGGGCTGTAATATACCAGGCTGCTGGGCACTGGCATTCCTGTACTGGGCTGTAATGCACAGGGCTGTAACGTACCAGGCTGCTGGGCACTGGCATTCCTGCTCTGGGCTGTAATGTACCAGGCTGCTGGGCACTGACATTCCTGCACTGGGCTGTCCTGCACCGGACTATATTGTACCAGGCTGCCAGGCACTGACATTCCTGCACTGGGCTCTAATGTACCAGGCTGATGAGCACTGGCATTCCTGCATTGGGCTGTCTTGCACTGGACTGGATTGTACCAGGCTGCTGGGCACTGACATTCCTGCACTGGGTTCTAATGTACCAGGCTGATGGGCACTGGTATTCCTGCACTGGGCTGTCTTGCACTGGACTGTATTGTACCAGGCTACTGGGCACTGGCATTCCTGCTCTGGGCTGTAATGTACCAGGCTGCTGGGCACTGACATTCCTGCGCTGGACTGTATTGTATCAGGCTGTTGTGTACTGACATTCCTGTACTGGACTGTCCTGCACTGGGCTGTATTGTATCAGGCTGTTGTGCACTGATGTTCATGTACTGGACTGTCCTGCACTGGGCTGCATTGTACCAGACTGTTGTGTACTGACATTTCTGTACTGGGCTGTCCTGCACTGGGCTGCATTGTACCAGACTGTTGTGTACTGACATTTCTGTACTGGACTGTCCTGCACTGGGCTGCATTGTACCATGCTGCTGTGTACTAACATTCCTGTACTGGACTGTCCTGCACTGGGCTGCATTGTACATGACTGCTGTGTACTGACATTCCTGTACTAGACTGTCCTGCACTGGGCTGCATTGTACATGACTGCTGTGTACTGACATTCCTGTAGTGGACTGGACTGTCCTGCACTGGGCTATACTGTACCAGGCACTTGTGCTGTGGTAACTGTGCTGTAGGATGTCCTGCCCTGGGCTGTACTGTACCAGGCACTTGTGGTGTGGTAACTGTGCTGTAGGATGTCCTGCACTGGGCTGTACTGTACCACGTACTTGTGCTGTGGTAACTGTGCTGTAGGATGTCCTGCACTGGGCTGTAATATATCTGGCTGTTGTGCACTGGTAGTTGTGCACTGCTGTACTAAACTGTGCAGTTATGTACTAGGCTGTTGGACACTGTTAGTTGCGCACTTGGCTGTCTTGCACTGGGCTGTAATATATCAGGCTGTTGTGTGCTGCTAGTTATGCACTGGGCTGCTTGCACCAAGCAATAATGTACCAGGCTGCTGTGCAGTGGTAATCATATTCTGGACTGTACTGCACTGGGCTGTAATGTACCAGGCTGCTGTGCAGTGGTAATCATGTTTTGGGCTGTACTACACTGGGCTGTAATGTACCAGGCTGTTGTGCAGTGGTAATCGTGCTCTGGACTGTGCTGTACTGGGCTGTAATGTACCAGACTGCTGTGCAGTGGTAATCATGTTCTGGGCTGTACTGCACTGGGCTGTAATGTACCTGGCTGTTGTGCAGTGCGAATCGTGCTCTGGACTGTGCTGTACTGGGCTGTAATGTACCAGGCTGCTGTGCAGTGGTAATCGTGTTCTGGACGGTACTGCACTGGGCTGTAATGTACCAGGCTGCTGTGCAATGGTAGTCATGTGATGGGCTACCCTGTACTGGTTTGTATTGTACCAGGTGGTTAATGTACTCTTAGTTCAGCACTGGACTGCCCTGCACTGTACTGTAATGTACCAGGCTGTTGTACACAGGTAGTTGTGTGCTGGGCTGTAATGTACTAGGCTGTTGTACACTGGTAGTTGTGAACTGGTCTGTCCTGTACTGGGCTGTATTGTGCCAGGCGGTTTATGTACTCTTAGTTCAGCACTGGGCTGTAATGTACCTTGCTGTTGTACACAGGTATTTGTGTGCTGGGCTGTAATGTACCAGACTGCTGTACACAGTTAGTTGTGTGCTGGGCTGTAATGTATCAGACTGTTGCACACAGGTAGTTGTGTGCTGGGCTGTAATGTATCAGACTGTTGTGCACAGGTACTTGTGTGCTGGGCTGTAATGTATCAGACTGTTGAGCACAGGTAGTTGAGTACTGGGCCACCCTGAAAGGTACGCAGATCATTAATATACTTATTAAAGCATCATTCATTTCCATTCCTACCACCTATAAAACACATTGATGAGGGCTGGCCAGCAACCAGGGTTTTGGATTGGACTCTGGGACCTGCCAGGCACGGAGGAATGAGCATGTTAAGGGCAGCTCTGCTTCCTCAAGGAGTGTGGATCCTGTGCCCTACTGTTTGCCTGTCACCCAGCGTAAGCTGGATGGCAGTGCAATAGGGACACATACAAAAGGGATGACCTGCCCTCAGTGCTGATATGTGCCTGCCTGGCTCTGTGTGCACCTGATTACAGCACTGCACAGCTGGTGGCCCTCAAGGGGGAAACTGCTATGGAAAACCCTGACCACAACTGGAGGAAATCTCCGCCCCTCCCACTGACTGGGCACTGCCCCATCTGGACTGTGTTCTGAGGGGGGCCTAGTCACCCTCTCTGGCTCTGCCATGAGGGGTAACCTCTGCAAGAACCTTTAGAGAGTTAAGGCCTTGGGATGGTAGGTGACCGGTCTGGAGGGCCAGGGCAGAAGGGAGTAGGTCAGTGACAAGGGAGGCTAAACAAATGATAAAATAAATGGATGTAAACTGTCTCAACCCTTGACTTTATTCGCCATCGCAGCAAAAAATCTCACCAGAAAGCACTTGCAGTATTGTAAATATTATGTGAAATGCCTTGGCGAGCATCAGTGACAGAAGCAATATCCACATGAAAATATCTTGTAAAAGTAACTGAAAGTGTATCCAGGAGAGGCACTGCAGGAGGCTGTACAGCACTACATTATACTGCACTGTGGGAGGCCGTACAGCACTGCATTATGTTGCATTGCAGGAGGCCATACAGCACTGCATTACATTGCACTGCAGGAGGCTATACAGCACTGCATTATACTGCACTGTGGGAGGCCGTACAGCACTGCATTATGTTGCATTGCAGGAGGCCATACAGCACTGCATTACATTGCACTGCAGGAGGCCATACAGCACTGCATTATGTTGCACTGCAGGAGGCTGTACAGCACTGCATTACACTGCACTGCAGGGGGCCATACAGCACTGCATTACGCTGCACTGCAGGAGGCCGTACTGCACAGCATTATGGTGCCCTGCAGGAGGCCATAAAGAACTGCATTATGTTGCGCTGCATTCAGCTGTACAGTAAGGTGTCACTCTGCAATGTGCTGCATTGTGCTACACTCATATGTCGTATTGTTCTGTAATCTGTAGTACTGCAGTAAATCTGATTGTAATAGTAATGCAGTGTATTGTGTTGTATTATATTGTAATAATAACTGGTGGGCAGTGTGTTCTATGGGCTCAACCAGTTATTATTCGCAGTAATAATGAGCTTGTTATTAAGGCAGATATGCACTGCATGAGAGTCTATAAGCACGAGCTCCATTCTCACAGCCGCACAGCTGCTGTCACTTTCACTTCCCCCTGTGGCTGTGAGAACGGACATGCTCATATTACAAACAGGTGTAAATTCAGAGCTTTTCTTCATTTAGAACTGTTTGTTGAACTTTTTTTCAAATAATTTAAATGCTCAAATCATTGTGCCACAAGCACTGCACATTTCAAAGTTAAAGTCAGAGTTTTAAAAAATTCAGCATTTTCAGCCACTTCTTGAACCACTGTTCACCCATTTTGCCATTTTCTGAATCCATTCACCATGATTCTCTGCTTAAGAATGGTGACAAGTGTTCCTGTAAAATATATTTAAATAAATTTACTTCAAACTACACACTCTTCTTGTGTTTTTAATGTGTGCACATCCAATGTTGAATCCTGCTGGCATCCTACTTTCTTACTATGCCATGGTTAAGTTTTTATAATTTCTGGTTGGAAAAACTTGCTCACCAGAAATTACAAAAACTAATGCATGGGATGGAGTGCAACTCAATTTAATACACACCCTCGGTGTGTGATGCTTGATAAACCCCCCGAGCATCACTCTCAGTGTTTATGTAGTATCACGCACCTTGGGTGTGTATTAAATTCTCATGATGCACTCCACTGCATACATCATTCTAGTTACATCATACGGCATGGTACGGTATGGTATGGTACGGTATGGTATACAGTAATGCATGCATGTGGTGTGGGCTGGGGTATGGTGTGGTGTGGTTTGGGGTAGGGTGGGGTGTGGTGCGGTATTGTATGGTGTACAGTAATGGATATGTGTGGTGTGGTGGGGAGGGGTGTGGTATGGTATGGTGTGGTGTGGTGTGGTATGGTGTGGCATGGTGGTGTGGTCTGGGGTGTGGTATTGTACAGTGTACAGTAACGCATGCATGTAGTGTGGTGGAGAGTTGTGTGGTATGGTGTCAAGTGGTGATGTGGTGGTGTGGGGTGTGCTGTGTGGTGTGGGGTAGGGTGTGGTTTAGTGTCGCACAGTGGTATGGTGTGGGGTGTTATTGTATGATGTACAATAATGCATACATGTGGTGAGTGGGGGTGCGGTGTGGTATGGTATGGTATGGTGCGGTGGTGTAGCGTAATGTGGTGCAGTGATGTAGTGTGGGGTGTGGTATGGTGGGGAGAGGTGTGGCATGGTGGTGTAGGGGGAGCTGGGGTGTGGTGTAGTATTGTACAATGTGCAGTAATGCATACGTGTGGTGTGGTGGGCAGGGGTGTGGTATGGTATGGTGCAGTGGTATGGTGTAGGATGGGGCAGGGTGTGGGGTTGTAATGTATGGTGTGCAGTAATTCATACATGTGGTGTGGTGGGGAGGGGTGTGGTATGATATAGTGCAGTGGGGTGGGGTGAGGTGCCATGCAGTGGTGTGGTGTGGTATTGCATGGTGTACTGTAATGGATACGTGTGGTGTGGTGTGGTGGGGAGGGATGTGGTGTGTGGTGCGGTGCGGTGATGAGGTGTGGGTTTGGGTGAAGTGTGGTGTGGAATTGGACATTGTATGGTAATGAATACATGTAGTATGGTGGGGACGGATGTGAAGTGTCGCGCGGTGGTGTGGGGTGGGTTGGGGTGTGGTGTGGTGTGGCATTGCATGGTGTACTGTAATGGATACATGTGGTGTGGTGTGGTGTGGTGGGGAGGGATGTGGTGTGTGGTGCGGTGCAGTGATGAGATGTGGGTTTGGGTGGAGTGTGGTGTGGGATTGGACATAGTATGGTAATGAATACATGTAGTATGGTGGGGACAGATGTGAGGTGTCGCGCGGTAGTGTGGCGTGGGTTGGGGTGTGGTGTGGTATTGTGCGGTGTACAGTAATGGATATGTGTGGTGTGGTGGGGAAGGGTGTGGAGTGGAATTGGACAGTATACAGTAATGCATACATGTAGTGTGGTTGGGAGGGATGTGGTGTGGTGGGGTATTGTACAGTGTACAATAATGCATACAAGTGGTGCAGTGGGGAGAGGTAGAGTGTGGGGTGGGGTGTGGTGGGGTAATTTCTGGTTGGAAAAACTTGCTCACCAGAAATTACAAAAACTAATGCATGGGATGGAGTGCAACTCAATTTAATACACACCCTCGGTGTGTGATGCTTGATAAACCCCTCAAGCATCACTCTCAGTGTTTATGTAGTATCACGCACCTTGGGTGTGTATTAAATTCTCATGATGCACTCCAGCATACATCATTCTTAGTTACATCCTCTGACATGATGCGGTATGGTATGTGATGCGGTATGGTATACAGTAATACATGCATATGGTGTGGGCTGGGGTATGGTGTGGTGTGGTTTGGGTAGGGTGGGGTGTGGTGCGGTGTTGTATGGTGTACAGTAATGGATATGTGTGTGGTGTGGTGGGGAGGGTGTGGTATGGTATGGTGTGGTGTGGTGTGGTATGGTGTGGCATGGTGGTGTGGTCTGGGGTGTGGTATTGTACAGTGTACAGTAACGCATGCATGTAGTGTGGTGGAGAGTTGTGTGGTATGGTGTCAAGTGGTGATGTGGTGGTGTGTGATGTGGGGTGTGCTGTGTGGTGTGGGGTAGGGTGTGGTTTAGTGTCGCACAGTGGTATGGTGTGGGGTGTTATTGTATGATGTACAATAATGCATACATGTGGTGAGGTGGGGGTGCGGTGTGGTATGGTATGGTATAGATGCCGGTGGTGTAGCGTAATAGTGGTGCAGTGATGTAGTGTGGGGTGTGGTATGGTGGGAGAGAGTAGCATGGTGGTGTGAGGAGCTGGGGTGTGGTGTAGTATTGTACAGTGTGCAGTAATGCATCGTGTGGTGTGGTGGGCAGGGGGTGTGGTATGGTATGGTGCAGTGGTATGGTGTAGGATGGGGCAGGGTGTGGGGTTGTAATGTATGGTGTGCAGTAATTCATACATGTGGTGTGGTGGGGAGGGGTGTGGTATGATATAGTGCAGTGGGGTGGGGTGAGGTGCCATGCAGTGGTGTGGTGTGGTATTGCATGGTGTACTGTAATGGATACATGTGGTGTGGTGTGGTGGGGAGGGATGTGGTGTGTGGTGCGGTTGCAGTGATGAGGTGTGGGTTTGGGTGAAGTGTGGTGTGGAATTGGACATGTATGGTAATGAATACATGTAGTATGGTGGGGAGACGGATGTGAAAGTGTGTAGGTGGTGTGTGGGGTGGGTTGGGGTGTGGTGTGGTGTGGCATTGCATGGTGTACTGTAATGGATACATGTGGTGTGGTGTGGTGTGGTGGGGAGGGATGTGGTGTGAGTGCGGTGCAGTGATGAGATGTGGGTTTGGGTGGGTGGTGTGGGATTGGACATAGTATGGTAATGAATACATGTAGTATGGTGAGGACAGATGTGAGGTGTGCAGCGGTAGTGTGGGGATGGGTTGGGGTGTGGTGTGTGGTATTGTGCGGTGTACAGTAATGGATACGTGTGGTGTGGTGGGGAAGGTGTGGAGTGGAATTGGACAGTATACAGTATGCATACATGTAGTGTGGTTGGGAGGGATTATGTTGTAGTTGAGGTATTGTACAGTGTACAATAATGCATAGAAGTGGTGCAGTGGGGAGAGGTAGGGGAGTGTGGGAGTGCAGGGTGTGGTGGGGAATTGTATGGTGTATAGTAATGCATACAAGCGGTGCAGTGGGAGGGTAGAGGTGTGGGGGTGGGGTGTGGTGGGATTACTTTGTGGTTATGCACAGTAATCACATGTGGTGTAGTGGGGAGGGTAGGAGTGTGTGGTGGGGTGTGGTGGGGTATTGTATGGTGTACAGTAATGCATACATGTGGTGTAGTGGGGAGGGGTAGGGTGTGGGGTGGGGTGTTGTGGGGTATTGTATGGTGTACAGTAATGCATACATGTGGTGTTAGTGGGAGGGAGTGTGTGGGGTGGTGTGTTGTGGGGTATTGTATGGTGTACAGTAATGCATACATGTGGTGTAGTGGGGAGGGGTAGAGTGTGGGGTGAGGTATGGTGGGGTATTGTATGGTGTAAAAGTAATGCATACATGTGGTGTAGTGGGAGGGTGTGATGTGGGGAGGTGGGTGGGGTGTGGTGGGGTGTGTATGGTGTGCATGTGCATACATTTGGTGTGAGTGGGGATGGGGAGTGTGGGGTGGGGTGTAGTATGGTATTGTATGGTGTACAGTAATGGATAACTATGTGGTGTGATGGGAAGATGTGGTTGTGGAATTGGACAGTGTACAGTAATGCATACATGTGGTGTGGTTGGGAGGGATGTGGTGTGGTGGGAGGTATTGTCGGTGTACAATAAATACATACAAAGTGGTGTGGTGGAGAGGGGTGTGGTGTGGGGTAGGGTGTGGTATGGTGGGGTATTGTATGGTGTACAGTAATGCATACATGTGGTGTAATGGGAGGGGTAGGGTATGGGGTGGGGTGGTGGGGTATTGTATGGTGGCAGTAATGCATACATGTGGTGTAGTGGGGAGGGTAGAGTGTGGGTGGGGTGTGATGGGGTATTGTATGGTGTGCAGTAATGCATACATGTGGTGTAGTGGGGAGGGGTAGAGTGTGGGGTGGGGTGTGGTGGGGTACTGTATGGTGTACAGTAATGCACACATGTGGTGTAGTGGGGAGGGGTAGAGTGTGGAGTGTGGTGTGGTGGGGTATTGTATGGTGTACAGTAATGCATACATGTGGTGTAGTGGGGAGGGGTAGAGTGTGGGGTGGAGTGTGGTATGGTATTGTGCGGTGTACAGTAATGGATACGTGTGGTGTGGTGGGGAAGGGTGGGGTGTGGTGGGGTATTGTATGGTGTACAGTCAATGCATACATGTGGTGTAGTGGGAGGGAGGGGGAGTGTGGGGTGGGGTGTGGTGGGTATTGTCTGGTGTACAGTAATGCATACATGTGGTGTAGTGGGAGGGATAGAGTGTGGGTGGGTGTTGTGGGGTATTGTATGGTGTACAGTAATGCATACATGTGGTGTAGTGGGGAGGGGTAGAGTGTGGGGTGGAGTGTGGTGGGGTATTGTATCGTGTACAGTAATGCATACATGTAGTGTAGTGGGGAGGGTAGAGTGTGGGGTGGAGTGTGGTGGAGTATTGTGTCGTGTTACAGTAATGCATACATGTAGTGTGAGGAAAGGGTAGAGTCTTCAGGAGGTGTGGTGGGGTATTGTATGGTGTACAGTGTGCTACATGTGGTGTGGTGGGAGGGGTAAGTGTGGGGTGGGGTGTAGTATGGTATTGTACGGTGTACAGTAATGGATACGTATGGTGTAGTGGAGAAGGGTGTGGTGTGGAATTGGACAGTGTACAGTAATGCATACATGTAGTGTGGTTGGGAGGGCTGTGGTGTGGTGGGGTATTGTACTGTGTACAATAATGCATACAAGTGGTGTGGTGGAGAGGGGTGTGGTGTGGGGTAGGGTGTGGTATGGTGGGTATTGTATGGTGTACAGTAATGCATACATATGGTGTAGTGGGAGGGAGTAGGGTATGGGGTGGGGTGTGGTGGGGTATTGTATGGTGTACAGTAATGCATACAGGTGTTGTATTGGGGAGGGGTAGGGTGTGGGGTGGGGTGTGGTGGGCATTGTATGGTGTACAGTAATGCACACATGTGGTGTGGTGTGGTGTGGGGTGGGTTTGTGTGGTGTGGTGTGGTAGGTTTTGGTTCAGAGGGGTGTGGTATGATATGGTGTGGTGGTGTGGTGTAGTGTTGTGCGGAGTGTGTGGTGCAGGGTAGTGTGGTGTAGTGTGGGGTGTTGTTTAGTTTGGTGTGGGAATGGGTGTGGAGTGAGGGGGGTGTGGTATGGAGTGTTATGTGGGGTGTGGTATGGTGGGTGAGGTGAGGTGTGGTGAGGTGGTATGGTATGGAGTGTGCTGTGGTGCTGTATGGTATGCAGTAATGCATTTGTGTGGTGTAGTGCAGTGTGATATAGTGTGGTATGGTATGGTTATGGCACAGCATGGTATGGTGTGGCATGGTAAGACGTGCTTATGCAAGGCATGATATAGCATCATATTACACCACATGTTACTATGTTGCAATGTATTCTGTTACATTGATTGTTAAGCACTGTATTGCATCATGTTATACTGTGTGGTACTACATTGAATATGACATTTCTAAATAGCTATTGTGGGTGCAGACTGGAAGGAGTGTAGCTGGACTGGCAGTATAGCCTAGAGGTTAGAGTAATGAGCTGCAAATGAGCTTGGTACATCAAGCAGACCTAGGTTCGAGTCTCATAACCTCCACTTGCATACTGTGTGACTCTGAACAAGTCACTTCACCTCCCCAGTGCTCATGGGTCACCCCTGAAAATAGGCATTTAAGTCTAGTGGGACTTATTTGGTTACCAAAGAATAACAAAATAAAAAACGATAGCGAGGGAAGACGCTGACAAGTAACGTAGGGATTGCTGGATTTAGCGAGCTAAACAGCATTCAGCAGACAGTGCCTCACCCCAGACTTGAATTGTATGCTCCCTACATTGCAGAGATATGCTAGGTTTTGGGGGTGCCCTCTAATGTCCCCCTCAGAACATGCAGCCTGAAGTCACGGGGAAACCTGAATCAAATCTGGAGCTCTGGTTGCCTATGAAATAAGAAAGTTATTGCATTATGCAGCTTTTGTTTGAGTCTCTGAAGCCCCATTAAAACTTTTCAGCCAATTTCCTTTGCTCCTAGATTCCATCTGAACTCAGCTTCCTCCTCATTTCCTTCAGAAGCCTCTCTCCTTTTCAAGTACATTACACATCTCGGTTTATATAATGGCTTGATTTCTGGCCCCCTCCCGCCCAGCACAGGAGGTACCTCGGCCTCCGCCCATGACCACCCATATGCTCCACAGTAACATTTTGAATTCATCTCATTAATCTGAATTTGGAACACTCAGTGCTTCTGTGTGCTCCCCAGAGGCTGGTGGAAGAAAATGCAAAAGCTGCAGCAGCCTGAATATTAGATGTGAGGAGCCTTACTGACAGGCTTGTGAGGTGTGGGGAGCCTTGAAAATGATAGGCCTGTGAGATGTGGAGAGCCCTGAACTGACACGAGATTGGGGAGCCCTGGAACTGACTGACCTGTGAGATGTAGGGAGCCCTGGAACTGACAGGCCTGTGAGATGTGGGGAGCCCTGGAACTGATAGACCTGTGAGATGTGGGGAGCCCTGGAACTGACAGATCTGTGAGATGTGGGGAGCCCTGGAACTGACAGGCCTGTGAGATGTGGGGAGCCCTGGAACTGATGGACCTGTGAGATGTAGGGAGCCCTGGATCTGACATGAGATGTGGGGAGCCCTGGAACTGACAGATCTGTGAGATGTGGGGAGCCCTGGAACTGACAGGCCTGTGAGATGTGGGGAGCCCTGGAACTGATAGACCAGTGAGATGTGGGAAGTACTGGAACTGACATGAAATGTTAGGATCCTTGAACTGACGGGCCTCTGAGATGTGAGGAGTCCTGGAACTGACAGGCCTGTGAGATGTGGGGAGCTCTGGAATTGACATGAGATGTGGGGAGCTCTGGAACTGATAGATCTGTGAGATGTGAGAAGCCCTGGAACTGACAGACCTGTGAGATGTAGGGAGCCCTGGACCTGACATGAGATGTGGGGAGCCCTGGAACTGACAGACCTGTGAGATGTGGGGAGCCCTAGAACTGACAGACCTGTGAGATGTGGGGAGCCCTGGAACTGACAGACCTGTGACATGTGGGGAGCCCTGGAACTGACAGACCTGTGACATGTGGGGAGCCCTGGAACTGACAGACCTGTGACATGTGGGGAGCCCTGGAACTAACAGACCTGTGAGATGTGGGTAGCCGGGAACTGACTGACCTGTGTGATGTGGGGAGCACTGGAACTGACTGACCTGTGAAATGTGGGGATCCCTGGAACTGACAGACCTGTGACATGTGGAGAGCCCTGGAGCTGACAGACCTGCGAGACGTGGGGAGCCCTGGAACTGACATGAGATGTGGGTGCCCTGGAACTGACTGACCTGTGAGATGTGGGAAGCCCTGGAACTGGCTGACCTGTGAGGTGTGGGGAGCTCTGGAACTGACATGAGATGTGGGGAGCCCTGGAACTGACTGACCTGTGAGATGTGGGAAGCCCTGGAACTGACTGACCTGTGAGGTGTGGGGAGCTCTGGAACTGACATGAGATGTGGGGAGCCCTGGAACTGACTGACCTGTGAGATGTGGGGAGCCCTGGAACTGACAGACCTGTGAGATGTGGGGAGCCTGGAACTGACTGACCTGTGAGATGTGGGTAGCCTGGAACTGACTGACCTGTGAGATGTGGGGAGCCCTGGAACTGACATGAGATGTGGGGAGCCCTGGAACTGACTGAACTGTGAGATGTGGGGAGCCCTGGAACTGACTGACCTGTGAGATGTGGGGATCCCTAGAACTGACAGGCCTGTGAGATGTGGGTAGCCCTGGAACTGACATGAGATGTGGCGAGCTCTGGACCTGACATGAGATGTGGGGAGCCCTGGAACTGACTGACCTGTGAGATGTGGGGAGTCCTGAAACTGACATGAGATGTGGGTAGCCTGGAACTGACTGACCTGTGAGATGTGGGGAGCCCTGGAACTGACTGACCTGTGAGATGTGGGGAGCCCTGGAACTGACATGAGATGTGGGGCTCTGGACCTGACATGAGATGTGGGGAGCCCTGGAACTGACAGACTGTGAGATGTGGGGAGCCTTGAACTGACATGAGATGTGGGGAGCCCTGAACCGACATGAGATGTGGGAGCCTGGAACTGACATGAGATATGGGGAGCCCTGGAACTGACAGACATGTGAGATGTGGGGAGCCTGGAACTGACATGAGATGTGGGAGCCTAGAACTGACAGGTCTGTGAGATGTGGGGAGCCCTGGAACTGACATGCTGTGAGATGTGGGAGCCCTGGAACTGACATGAGATGTGGGGAGCCCTGGAACTGACAGACATGTGAGATGTGGGAAGCCCTGGAATTGACATGAGATGTGGGGAGCCCTGGAACTGACAGATCTGTGAGATGTGGGGAGCCCTGGTACTGACAGACATGTGAGATGTGGGAGCCCTGGAACTGACAGACCTGTGAGATGTGGGGAGCCCTGGAACTGACTGACCTGTGAGATGTGGGGAGCCTGGAACTGACTGACCTGTGAGATGTGGGTAGCCCTGGAACTGACTGACCTGTGAGATGTGGGGAGCCCTGGAACTGGACATGAGATGTGGGAGCCCAACTGGACTGACCTGAGGTGTGGGGAGCCCTGGAACTGACTGACCTGTGAGATGTGGGAGCCCTGGAACTGACTGACCTGTGAGATGTGGGGAGCCCTGGAACTGACTGACCTGTGATGTGGGGGAGCCCTGGAACTGACTGACCTGTGAGATGTGGGGAGCCCTGGAACTGACTGACCTGTGAGATGTGGGGAGCCGAACTGACTGACCTGTGAGATGTGGGGAGCCCTGGAACTGACAGACTGTGAGATGTGGGGAGCCCTGGAACTGACATGAGATGTGGGGAGCCCTGGAACTGACTGAGATGTGGAGACTGGAACTGACTGACCTGTGAGATGGGGGAGCCCTGGAACTGACTGACCTGTGAGATGTGGGAGCCCTGGAACTGACTGACCTGTGAGATGTGGGGAGCCCTGAACTGACGACCTGTGAGATGTGGGAGCCCTGGAACTGACATGAGATGTGGGGAGCCTGGAACTGACATGAGATGGGGGAGCCCTGGAACTGACAGATCTGTGAGATGTGGGAGCCCTGGAACTGACAGACCTGTGAGATGTGGGAGCCCTGGAACTGACTGACCTGTGAGATGTGGGGAGCCCTGGAACTGACAGACTTGAGATGTGGGGAGCCCTGGAACTGACATGAGATGTGGGGAGCCCTGGAACTGACAGACCTGTGAGATGTGGGGAGCTCTGGAACTGACAGAGATGTGGGAGCTCTGGACCTGACATGAGATGTGGGAGCCCTGGAACTGACAGACCTGTGAGATGTGGGGAGCCCTGGAACTGACATGAGATGTGGGAGCCCTGGAACTGACATGAGATGTGGAGCCCTGGAACTGACAGACCTGTGAGATGTGGGGAGCCCTGGAACTGACTGACCTGTGAGATGTGGGGAGCCCTGGAACTGACAGAGATGTAGATGGGGAGCCCTGGAACTGACTGACCTGTGAGATGTGGGGAGCCCTGGAACTGACAGACCTGTAGATGTGGGAGCCTGGACTGACTGACCTGGAGATGTGGGGAGCCCTGGAACTGACATGAGATGTGGGTAGCCTGGAACTGACTGACCTGTGAGATGTGGGGAGCCCTGGAACTGACTGACCTGTGAGGTGTGGGGAGCCCTGGAACTGACATGAGATGTTGGGAGCTCTGGACCTGACATGAGATATGGGGAGCCCTGGAACTGACAGACATGTGAGATGTGGGGAGCCCTGGAACTGACATGAGATGTGGGGAGCCCTAGAACTGACAGGTCTGTGAGATGTGGGGAGCTCTGGAACTGACAGGCCTCTATGCTGTGGGGAGCCCTGGAACTGACATGAGATATGGGGAGCCCTGGAACTGACAGGCCTGTGAGATGTGGGGAGCCCTGGAACTGACATGAGATGTGGGAAGCCCTGGTACTGACGTGAGATGTGGGGAGCCCTGGAACTGACAGACATGTAAGATGTGGGAAGCCCTGGAATTGACATGAGATGTGGGGAGCCCTGGAACTGACAGATCTGTGAGATGTGGGGAGCCCCGGTACTGACAGACATGTGAGATGTGGGGAGCCTGGAACTGACAGTCCTGTGAGATGTGGGGAGCCCTGGAACTGACAGACCTGTAAGATGTGGGGAGCCTGGAACTGACTGACCTGTGAGATGTGACAGAAGGACAAAGGGAGGGATAGTTAGACTGAAGGGGGAGGATGGGAGCAGCGTGGAGGATGACAACAGTAAAGCTGACATATTGAACAGGTATTTCTGCTCAGTCTTTACTAAGGAAGAGGGGGGTAATGGGTCTGAAGGGAGTACAAGGGGTGAGAATGGTGCAGAAATGGACACAAGTCCCTTTACACGAGAAAGGGTCCTGAAGGAACTGGAAGTAATAAGAGTTGACAAAGCAATGGGGCCAGATGGGTGCACCCTAGGTCCTTAAAGAACTAAGAAGGTGGTGGCTGAACCTCTGGCTATCCTGTTCAGCCAATCACTGGAAACAGGAGGTACCCAAAGACTGGAGGACAGCAGATGTAGTCCCCTTATAAAAAGTGGGAACAAAGAGGAAGCAGGGAACTACAGACAGTCAGCCTCACCTCGGTAGTGGGAAAGATCATGGAAGCACTACTGAGAGGAGAGATTGGTGGAACATCTGGTTGTCAATGGACTACAGGACCCAAGGCAGCATGGTTTCACCAGGGGAGGTCATGTCAGACCAACCTCATTGAATTTTTGACTGGGTGACTAGGGAGGTGGATCAGGGAGGGCAGTGGACATGGCCTATCTGGACTTCAGCAAGGCCTTTGACACTGTGCCACATAGAAGACTATTACACAAACTGGGGAATATGGGTGTGGGCAGGACAGTAGTGTGGTGGGTAGGTAACTGGCTGGGTGGCAGGACACAGAGGGTGGTGGTAAATGGCTGTCACTCCACAGAGGGAAGAGTGACCAGTGGGGTACCACAGGGATCAGTGCTGGGACCGGTCCTATTCAGCATCTTCATCAGTGACATTGCACATGATATAGAAGGCAGAATTTCACTGTTCGCTGATGACACAAAGCTCTGTAACAGAGTAGACACACCAGAGGGTGTAGACAGAATGAGAAGGATGAAGAATGGTCAAGGGTTTGGCAGTTGAAATTCAATGCAAAGAAGTGCAAGATAATGCATATAGGGCACAAAAACCTGGCACAATATATCAGTTGGGGGTGAGGATATAGCATGCACCAAGCAGGGAAAGGATCTTAGGGGTTGTCATCTCTCAGATGACCTCCAAATTCAAGGAAACAGTGTGACAAGGCATCAGGTAAAGCAAATGAGGATGCTGGGATGTATAGGCAGAGGCATCACCAGCAGGAAAGGGAGGTCATAATTCTGCTATACAAGACACTAGTGAGGCCCCACCTGGGTACAGTGTACAGTTCTGGAGACCATACATCGGACGCGACATAGGCAGTGAGAAGGTTCAGAGGAGGGCAACAAAGATGGTGCATGGGTTGCATCACAAATCCTATGAAGACAGGTTGAAGGAACTGAACATGTACTCCCTGGAGGAGAAGGGAGGAGAGGATATGATGAGACATACAAGTATCTCACAGGGAGGAACAGGTGCAGGAAAACACTATTTTAAGTGAAAAGATGTTTCAGGACTAGAGGGCATGGGATGAAGTTGGAGGAGGGCGATTCAGAGGAAACATGAGAAAGAATTTCTTCACTGAACGGGTGGTGGACAAGTGGAACACTACCAGAGGAAGTGGTGGGGGCTGAAACAATCACGGGATTTAAGAATGCATGGGATAGACATAAAGGAATTCTAGAGGTCAGGGGTAAGGGGAAATAGACTTCTAGGAAAACAAACTGAACTTGCAAGCTCAAATGGGCAGACTAGGTGGGCCATAGGCCCTTATCTGCCGACACTGTCTATGTATCTATGTATCTATGTATCTATGTGGGTAGCCTGGAACTGACTGACCTGTGTGATGTGGAGAGCCCTGGAACTGACAGACCTGTGAGATGTGGGGAGCCCTGGAACTGACTGACCTGTGAGATGTGGGTAGCCTGGAACTGACTGATCTGTGTGATGTGGGGAGCCCTGGAACTGACTGACCTGTGAAATGTGGGGATCCCTGGAGCTGACAGACCTGCGAGACGTGGGGAGCCCTGGAACTGACATGAGATGTGGGGAGCCCTGGAACTGACTGACCTGTGAGGTGTGGGGAGCCCTGGAACTGACTGACCTGTGAGATGTGGGGAGCCCTGGAACTGGCTGACCTGTGAGATGTGGGGAGCCCTGGAACTGACATGACATGTGGGGAGCCTGGAACTGACATGAGATGTGGGGAGCCCTGGAACTGACTGACCTGTGAGATGTGGGAGCCCTGGAACTGACTGACCATGATGATGGGGAGCCCTGGAACTGACAGACCTGTGAGATGTGGGGAGCCCTGGAACTGACTGACCTGTGAGATGTGGGGAGCCCTGGAACTGACTGACCTGTGAGATGTGGGGAGCCCTGGAACTGACAGCTGTGAGATGTGGGGAGCCCTGGAACTGACTGACCTGTGAGATGTGGGGAGCCCTGGAACTGACTGACCTGTGAGATGTGGGGAGCCCTAGAACTGACAGGCCTGTGAGATGTGGGTAGCCTGGAACTGACTGACCAGTGTGATGTGAGAAGCCCTGGAACTGACTGACCTGTGAGATGTGGGGAGCCCTGGAACTGACTGACCTGTGAGATGTGGGGAGCCCTGGAACTGACTGACCTGTGAGGTGTGGGGAGCCCTGGAACTGATAGATCTGTGTGATGTGGGGAGCCCTGGAACTGACTGACCTGTGAGATGTGGGGAGCCCTGGAACTGACTGACCTGTGAGATGTGGGGAGCCCTGGAACTGACTGACCTGTGAGATGTGGGGAGCCCTGGAACTGACTGACCTGTGAGATGTGGGGAGCCCTAGAACTGACAGGTCTGTGAGATGTGGGTAGCCCTGGAACTGACATGAGATGTGGGGAGCTCTGGACCTGACATGAGATGTGGGGAGCCCTGGAACTGACTGACCTGTGAGATGTGGGGAGCCCTGGAACTGACATGAGATGTGGGTAGCCTGGAACTGACTGACCTGTGAGATGTGGGGAGCCCTGGAACTGACTGACCTGTGAGGTGTGGGGAGCCCTGGAACTGACATGAGATGTGGGGGCTCTGGACCTGACATGAGATATAGGGGAGCCCTGGAACTGACAGACATGTGTGAGATGTGGGGAGCCCTGGAACTGACATGAGATGTGGGGCCTAGAACGCAGGTCTGTGAGATGTGGGGAGCTCTGGAACTGACAGGCCTCTAAGCTGTGGGGGAGCCCTGGAACTGACATGAGATGTGGGGGGCCCTGGAACTGACAGACATGTGAGATGTGGGGAGCTCTGGAACTGACATGAGATGTGGGGAGCCCTAGAACTGACAGGTCTGTGAGATGTGGGGAGCTCTGGAACTGACAGGCCTGTGAGATGTGGGGAGCCCTGGAACTGACGTGAGATGTGGGGAGCCCTGGAACTGACAGACATGTGAGCTATGAAGCCCTGGAATTGACATGAGATGTGGAGCCTGAACTGACAGATCTGTGAGATGTGGGAGCCCTGGTACTGACAGACATGTGAGATGTGGGAGCCCTGGAACTGACTGACCTGTGAGATGTGGGGAGCCCTAGAACTGACAGGCCTGTGAGATGTGGGTAGCCCTGAACTGACATGAGATGTGGGGAGCTCTGACCTGACATGAGATGTGGGGAGCCCTGGAACTGACTGACCTGTGAGATGTGGGGAGCCCTGGAACTGACATGTGAGATGTGGGTAGCCTGGAACTGACTGACCTGTGAGATGTGGGGAGCCCTGGAACTGACTGACCTGTGAGGTGTGGGGAGCCCTGGAACTGACATGAGATGTGGGGAGCTCTGGACCTGACATGAGATATGGGGAGCCCTGGAACTGACAGACATGTGAGATGTGGGGAGCCCTGGAACTGACATGAGATGTGGGGAGCCCTAGAACTGACAGGTCTGTGAGATGTGGGGAGCTCTGGACCTGACAGGCCTCTAAGCTGTGGGGAGCCCTGGAACTGACATGAGATGTGGGGAGCCCTGGAACTGACAGACATGTTAGATGTGGGGAGCTCTGGAACTGACATGAGATATGTGGAGCCCTGGAACTGACAGGCCTGTGAAATGTGGGGATCCCTGGAGCTGACAGACCTGCGAGACGTGGGGAGCCCTGGAACTGACATGAGATGTGGGGAGCCCTGGAACTGACTGACCTGTGAGGTGTGGGAGCCCTGGAACTGACTGACCTGTGAGATGTGGGAAGCCCTGGAACTGGCTGACCTGTGAGGTGTGGGGAGCTCTGGAACTGACATGAGATGTGGGGGGCCCTGGAACTGACTGACCTGTGAGATGTGGGGAGCCCTGGAACTGACTGACCTGTGAGATGTGGGGAGCCCTGGAACTGACATGAGATGTGGGGAGCCCTGGAACTGACTGACCTGTGAGATGTGGGGAGCCCTGGAACTGACTGACCTGTGAGATGTGGGGAGCCCTGGAACTGACTGACCTGTGAGATGTGGGGAGCCCTGGAACTGACTGACCTGTGAGATGTGGGGAGCTCTGGAACTGACATGAGATGTGGGGAGCCCTGGAACTGACTGACCTGTGAGATGTGGGGAGCCCTGGAACTGACTGACCTGTGAGATGTGGGGAGCCCTGGAACTGACTGACCTGTGAGATGTGGGGAGCCCTAGAACTGACAGGCCTGTGAGATGTGGGTAGCCTGGAACTGACTGACCAGTGTGATGTGGGAAGCCCTGGAACTGACTGACCTGTGAGATGTGGGGAGCCCTGGAACTGACTGACCTGTGAGATGTGGGGAGCCCTGGAACTGACTGACCTGTGAGATGTGGGGAGCCCTGGAACTGACAGATCTGTGTGATGTGGGGAGCCCTGGAACTGACTGACCTGTGAGATGTGGGGAGCCCTGGAACTGACTGACCTGTGAGATGTGGGAGCCCTGGAACTGACTGACTGTGAGATGTGGGAGCCCTGGAACTGACTGACCTGTGAGATGTGGGGGCCCTAGAACTGACAGGCCTGTGAGATGTGGGTAGCCCTGGAACTGACATGAGATGTGGGGAGCTCTGGACCTGACATGAGATGTGGGGAGCCCTGGAACTGACTGACCTGTGAGATGTGGGGAGCCTGGAACTGACATGGATGTGGGTAGCCTGGAACTGACTGACCTGTGAGATGTGGAGCCCTGAACTGACTGACCTGTGGTGTGAGGGAGCCCTGGAACTGACATGAGATGTGGGGAGCTCTGGACCTGACATGAGATATGGGGAGCCCTGGAACTGACAGACATGTGAGATGTGGGGAGCCCTGGAACTGACATGAGATGTGGGGAGCCCTAGAACTGACAGGTCTGTGAGATGTGGGGAGCTCTGGAACTGACAGGCCTCTAAGCTGTGGGGAGCCCTGGAACTGACATGAGATGTGGGGGGCCCTGGAACTGACAGACATGTGAGATGTGGGGAGCTCTGGAACTGACATGAGATGTGGGGAGCCCTAGAACTGACAGGTCTGTGAGATGTGGGGAGCTCTGGAACTGACAGGCCTGTGAGATGTGGGGAGCCCTGGAACTGACGTGAGATGTGGGGAGCCCTGGAACTGACAGACATGTGAGCTATGGGAAGCCCTGGAATTGACATGAGATGTGGGGAGCCCTGGAACTGACAGATCTGTGAGATGTGGGGAGCCCTGGTACTGACAGACATGTGAGATGTGGGGAGCCCTGGAACTGACTGACCTGTGAGATGTGGGGAGCCCTAGAACTGACAGGCCTGTGAGATGTGGGTAGCCCTGGAACTGACATGAGATGTGGGGAGCTCTGGACCTGACATGAGATGTGGGGAGCCCTGGAACTGACTGACCTGTGAGATGTGGGGAGCCCTGGAACTGACATGAGATGTGGGTAGCCTGGAACTGACTGACCTGTGAGATGTGGGGAGCCCTGGAACTGACTGACCTGTGAGGTGTGGGGAGCCCTGGAACTGACATGAGATGTGGGGAGCTCTGGACCTGACATGAGATATGGGGAGCCCTGGAACTGACAGACATGTGAGATGTGGGGAGCCCTGGAACTGACATGAGATGTGGGGAGCCCTGAACTGACAGGTCTGTGAGATGTGGGGAGCTCTGGAACTGACAGGCCTCTAAGCTGTGGGGAGCCCTGGAACTGACATGAGATGTGGGGAGCCCTGGAACTGACAGACATGTTAGATGTGGGGAGCTCTGGAACTGACATGAGATATGTGGAGCCCTGGAACTGACAGGCCTGTGAGATGTGGGGAGCCCTGGAACTGACGTGAGATGTGGGAGCCCTGGAACTGACAGACATGTGAGATGTGGGAAGCCCTGGAATTGACATGAGATGTGGGGAGCCCTGGAACTGACAGATCTGTGAGATTTGGGGAGCCCTGGTACTGACAGACATGTGAAATGTGGGGAGCCTGGAACTGACAGTCCTGTGAGATGTGGGGAGCCCTGGAATTGACATGAGATGTGGGGAGCCCTGGAACTGACAGATCTGTGAGATGTGGGGAGCTTTGGAACAGACAGATCTGTGAGATGTGGGACCCTGGAACTGACAGACCTGTGAGATGGGGAGCCCTGGAACTGACAGACATGTGAGATGTGGGGAGCCCTGGAACTGACACTGTGAGATGTGGGGAACCCTGAATTGACATGAGATGTGGGGAGCCCTGGAACTGACAGATCTGTGAGATGTGGGAAGCCCTGGGACTGACATGAGATATGGGAGCCCTGGAACTGACAGACCTGTGAGATGTGGGGAGCCCTGGTACTGACAGATCTGTGAGATGTGGGAAGCCCTGGAACTGACATGAGATGTGGGGAGCCCTGGAATTGACATGAGATGTGGGGAGCCTGGAACTGACAGTCCTGTGAGATGTGAGGAGCCCTGGAATTGACATGAGATGTGGGGAGCCCTGGAACTGACAAACCTGTGAAGTGTGAGGAGCCCTGGAACCAAAAGGCCCAGTGTTATCCTGTTGTATACTGTCAAGAGAACTAGCACTGTACAGTGATGTCCTGTTCTATATGCCACAGACTATACTGTCAGGAGAACTAGCACTGTACAGTGTTATCCTGTTCTATATGCCACAAACTCTACTGTCAGGGGAACTAGCACTGTACAGTGTTATCCTGTTCTATACTGTCAGGAGAACTAGCACTGTACAGTGTTATCCTGTTCTATATGCCACAGACTCTACTGTCAGGGGAACTAGCATTGTACATTGTTATGCTGTTCTATATGCCACAGACTATACTGTCAGGAGAACTAGCACTGTACAGTGTTGTCCTGTTCTATATGCCACAGACCATACTGTCAGGAGAACTAGCACTGTACAGTGTTGTCCTGTTCTATATGCCACAGACTATACTGTCAGGAGAACTAGCACTGTACAGTGTTGTCCTGTTCTATACTGTCAGGAGAACTAGCACTGTACAGTGTTATCCTGTTCTATACTGTCAGGAGAACTAGCACTGTACTCTGACATGTCGAGCAGGTGCTGGGCGGGATTCCCATAGGGTGACGCAGGGCTCGCATCACGCCCTGCACCACAACACTTTAAAAGCACCAGCGCGCCAATCCCTGTTGCTGAAACTGCAGCCAAGTTTTGAAGGTCTGGTGCTGTTGTGACAGTTTTCCCGATATACAGCAGCTGGCACCAAATCTGTGGCACACATTCCATAAAAACAGTCCCCAGGATTGAGAAGCGGTATACCACAAAAAGACGGTCTAGTTGTGTCAATCACTGCAAGAGAGGCTGACGCAAGCCGGGTGTTCCATGTCTTTGTCCACTGAGTCCAAAACGTTCTCATGATCAGTGCTGAAAAAGTGATTATGACTTGGTCAGAATTTTGTCAAGTATACATTTTTGTGCTTGTAAAATATAGCAACATTCCTTATTTACACTGCGTACCTGTACTAGTAATAAATAACCAGGATTACCTCTGGGTTGAGGAATGCGACACATAGCATGCGTTAAAATAACACCTGCATTATAACTCTCAGGTGAGTGCTAGCCAGACTACAGCATACATACTGACCTAGATTTTCTAAGAGCCTCATTTCTCGTTGAAAATGAATTCTTTTTGACATTCTCTGTCTCCTTTTAATACGTGACTAGACAACAATAATCCGTTTTAATGTAAAATTAAGCATTTGAGAAAAGGTGAAAGTCACTGAAATACAGGAAGAAAAAGAATCAGTGTTTATATAGGGCTTTTCATAAACAATGTATCCCAAAGCACTTTACAAGCAATGTTAGACTGGTAGTGAAGTGACTGAATGTGAAGTGGCGGCCATATCGCACATCAACACCCACACACAGCCTGGACACTTGCATGAACCAGTTTTATGGGAAGGGGAATATTAGCCAAGACACCGGGAATGTCCCCTACTCTTTGCGAAGAATGCCTTTTGTTCTTTTACTTCCACCTGGACACCCACCAGGACAGCACCAGGATGGATAGAAGGGACCTCACTTTAACATTTCATCCAAAGGACGGCACACCCAAACAGTACAGCAACCCCCCCCCCCCAATACTGCACTCTGGTGCCAGCATTTTTAGGTACAAGTCAAATCCCAGTGTGGGATGAGAATCCACAACCTTCTGGTCCAGAAGCGGATGTGCTACCAACTGAGCCACGCTGATGACATATACAGGGCACCTCATGATACAGTTGGAACCCCCCATTCTGTTTCTCATGTTTTACAGTTTGTTATAATTGTTTCTTCTTCCCTTCCTCATCACATCTACTAACTTCTGTACCTATCAGCTGTACTCTCGATAGGTCTGTTGGCTCACTGGATGCTACCCATCGCTGCAGGAAGACTTTCATTACCCAGGTGATCTGTGCACCTCCCACCCTACCCCCTTCCCATGGCAGGTCAGAAGAAGAGAAGCAAAAGAATCACACATGTTAAACTGGATCCCAGGAATAAGGTGGGGTTTGCAAGGGGCAGTGACATGGAGTTGTACAATCGAGATCCTTTTTCTACTCCTAACCCATCCTCCATCCACCATCCACTTCACTGTGTGTGTCCACACCCAGGCTGGACGTTGTGCTGTCATCCATGACATTTTATGTCACTGCCAGCTCCCAGGAAGGTATTAGTAATGCGGTTCAGTGTGACCATTCCTTCATTAACACAGCCAGACCACTACAGACTTACTGTATGGGACAACCTGTTTGGAAAAGGAGCAGTACGTTGAATACACAAATGATTCAAGAAGACAGATCATTTCCAATGTGTTTGGGTTTTGTACACCTCTCCAAGCATGGGTATAGGCAGGCATACTCCAAGCACTCCATGGTGTGCAATTTTATTTAAGGGGGGGGGGAGGTAGCAAATAGGCTCTGAACTGCTTCCTTTTTCCATGAAAAATAAACAAAGAAAATGCTGAACCTTTGCCTAATTTTATTCAGAGGAGTTGAAACTAGAAGGACTGGTCACTAATACTCTCTTTGCATCCCAAGGACAATACAACTTTACAGGCTCTGAGCTGATATGTGGGTGTCTTAGGGAACAATGCATGGCAACAACCATTGCCATGAGATACAAAAGTTGTATTTATTGTGCCAAATGAGGGGTAGCAGTGAGTCCACTTGGTGTGCAGATCTGAAATCCCTGGCTACACCCCTGTCTCCAAGCTGTCCTCATACATTCAAAATCATAAAATCTAACCATTAGTATGCAGGAAGCATCATTAGTATGAGGGAAGCATCATTAGTAAGCAGGAAGCATCATTAGCATGGGGGCAAGGTAAGTCGAATAAAATATTTCTCAGCTGGTAGAATATACAAACAGAATTTGTCTGCAGAAAAGGATCGCTTGGACCAAGCAGCATGCCCAATGGACCCTGCCCACTCGGTCTCTGGCAACCCTCCCCTCCTTGCCAATATATTAATATCCCCCCTAATCTAGCCCATGCACCCTTGTAGCCCCTTACTGTTTTCACCTCCACCACTTCTATTGGCAGTCTGTTCCAGGTGTCTACCACTCTTTCAGTGAACAAGTACTTCCTCACATCCATCCTAATCTCCCTCCTTCCAGCTTCATTGTGTGCCCTCTGATCCTGATGCTCTTTCTCATTTGAAAAAATCTCCCCTCCTGCACCTTCTTCACCCCTGTGAGGTACTTGAAGATCTCTATCAAGTCCGCTCGTGCTCTCTTCTCTTCCAGGGTGTACATGTTGAGATCCCTCAGTCTCTCCTAGTAGGGTTTTTATGCAGCCCCTGCACCATTTTAGTTGCCCTCCTCTGGACTGCTTCTACCTTGTCTCTGTCCTTTTTGGAAGTACGGCCTCCAGAACTGTACACAATACTCCAGGTAGGGTCTCACCAGTGAGCAATACAGTGGTAATATTGCTTACCTTCTGCTGGTAATACTTCTCCCTCTGCATTCCAGCATCTGACTGGCCCTTCCCACTGCACTGTCACACTGCCCTACCAATTTGAGGTAATCAGATATAATACCCCAATGTCCTTTTCCTAATTAGTGACTGTTAGTGCCTCCCCCACATCCTTTACTAGGATTACTAGGAGATTTCAGACATAAGGGGGCAGTAGACCCATCTAGAATGTCTCCCATGAGTGGTTACTGAAACCAGTAAATGTTTCAAATAAAAAAGCCTGCCTAGGTTTTTTTTAAACGTTTCTAAACTAGTGATATCTACAATTGATTGTGGAAGCCTATTCCATGCTTTTACAGCTTTAATCATGTAGAAATTGTCTCTCTTTATGGTTAATGCTTTTGATAGCATTGATTTTTATGTTGGCCTGTGCTCTCATGCACAAGCAACATTTTGTGGTAGTAGGACTGTATTAGCACTTTCAGAGGTGCGTCAGTGTGTTGTGGCGAATCCAGCGGATGCTTTAGCCAGTGTGTCCCTCAGCCGCCAACCAGTGAGCACGCTGCTGATGACAGCAGTTTCAGAGAGCGCCACCAACTTGAAAGAAATCAGCCGCTGCAATGAGAGACAGTCTCGTCACTGCAGCAGCAGATCTGACATGCCTCCATGACGTGCCGTTCCTGGTGAAACATTTCAATAAACATGGCAGTGGCTCTCACCGTCCAACTCTCACAATCTCTAGAAAGCCAACTTTGGGGGTGCTCAGTCCCCCTGTCGGCATGCCCCCTTCCCAGTTCAGTTTGTTTGCCGATGGGGTGCCCAATCCAAGTTGGCATAATGACCTCCTAGTTTCATTTGTCTGTCAACGGGGGTGCCCAATCTTCATTGGTTTCAATCCCCCCCCACAAAACCTGATGGCACAGTGGGAGCCCACCCCAGTGTGCCCAAATGTATTTGTAAAACTTGTGAAAAAAAAAACTTCCCCCGATGTTCTGTTTTTTTTTTTTGTTTTGTAAAACAGGAAATGGTCCCTCGTGGTCCTGACACCCCCCCCGCTCCCCCAACTCGCACCCACCTTCTGCACACCACCCCCGACCCTCACCCCATACTTACCTCCAGAGGCCTGGCACAGTGATTTTCGGTGGAGCGGGAGGCGTATGAACTCTTCAAAAGCCAACCATGAACTGAAGAAAATCACGGTGAGCTGTATAATGGCATCAATGAGGGGGTTTCAACTTAGGTGGATATTGCAGCCATTTTTTTTTTACTTTTGGCTCCAAATTTTCAACATAGCGTTCTTGGGACCCCACTTCATGAAAGCAGTCACTGTCATTTTGTTATTTGGTCCTGAAAGGTGATTTCGCAGTCACTGCAAGGAATCACCTGTTGGGACTGATTAACGAAACGACAGTGCCACGGTTCATGAGGTGGGCTCCCAAAAAGCCTATGTTGCAAATTTGGTGCAAAAATTCCAAAAAATGGCTGTTATAAGCGTGCATTGCGCAATTTCCATGAATGGTCATAACTTTAAGAATTTTTAATATTTTCACTCCAGATTTTCAACATTGCCATTTTTTCACACCTCCTTATGAACAGTACAGCTGTCATTTTTCACATCCTGCCTGAAATTAGTTTTTGCACATCTCGAGCACAATGGCACTTTTTGGCATTGAACCCCAACTGCTATGCTCTTGACCACTCAAGTTTCCCAAAGGCCCTAAGCACTCTCTCCACTTGCATCTAAGTATTCACTCTGTTAGAGATTTTGGTGTCATCTGCAAAAAGGCATACCTTCCCTTCCAGTTCTTCTACAATGTCACTTATTTAGACGCTGATGAGGATTAGTTCCATTACTGAGGCCTGTGGCACCCTGCTGGTCACTCTCCCCACCTTACAGTGACTGCCGTTATCCAGCGCCCCTCTGTCACCTAGCCATTAAACAGTTTCTTACCCAGTTTACCACTTTTGACCCATCCCTATGCCACTCAATTTCTTGATCAGTCTCCTGTGTGTCACAGTGCTGAAGGCCTTACTAGAGCCCAAACAGGCTGTGTCCACTGCCCTTCCCTAATCAATTTACATGATCACCAAGTTGAAGAATGCAATCAGATTCATCTAGCATTACCTCCCCCATGATTCCATGCTGCCTTTGGTCTTGTAGTTCATCAGAATCTAGATACTCTACTAACCTTCCCTTTAGCAGGGTTTCCATTTATTTCGCCACCACTGATGTGAGACTGACTGGCCCATAGTTGCTAGCCTCCTCCCTGCTACCCCTCTTACGGAGCCAGATCATGTCTGCTCTCTTCCAGTCCTCTGGAACTATGCCTGTTTCCAGTGAGCTGTTGAATAAGGCCATCAGTGTTGCAGCAAGCACCTCTCTGAGTTCTTCAAGCAGCCTTGGGCGTATCCCATCTGGACCCATGACCTTATTCACTTTCAGATCTGTAAGTCCCTTCAGGATTTTTTCCTTGTTTTCACCTCCCCCTCAGATGTTCCTGCTGCTCCCTGGTGGTCTGTCCCACCTCCTTCCACTGAGAAAATTGAGCAGAAGTACCTGTTCTGGATGTCTGCTTTTTCTTAATCCTCTTCTGTACAGTTTTTCTCTGTTGTCCTTTATATCCTCATCATCCCTCCCCTTGCTTTCATTTTCTCACTTATGCACCTGAAGAATATCTTAAATCACACATACTCGCATAATGCAAAGCATCATGGGCTGTATATGCAAATCACCACAAAATATTATGCTGATATCCGGTAGAATATCTTATCCTATGCTGTTAGAATATAGTATCCCCTTTATCTGCCCCTTTGGTTATCCTTTTTTCTGTCTATGCCTTTGTTCCCCTCACTGCCTCACCTGCTGTCCTCTCTGTTAGCTGGTGCACCTCCTTGTCTCCCCCCTCTGCCTTTTTTGTACCTCCTGAAATTCCACCTTTTTTTTCTTTACCAGCATAGTCGCTTCCCTAGAGTACCATACCTGTCTTTTTTTCCTTTTACTGTTTCTCCATTCCTTCACACAGAGGATGGTTGTCTTATGCTCTCCGTTATTTTTCCCAGCTGTTCTTCTATGCTTTCCTGGAGATCCTCCTCTACGAGGCAATTTCTTTTTTTTCCATAAAGATTTTTCTGCTCCCTGGCAGGCTGGGTGGCTGCATCATAGTCACTGACCGTCCCGATTCCCTTTCCACCTCCCAGGACTGAGCGGGCTGTTAGTGCTCTCGGGCAGGACTTCACTAAGCCCAGCCTTTGTGTTTTTTCAGTGTTTTTCTCCCCTGGGGCCTGTGGACATGCAATGGATATGATGTCCGAGGTCCACCTCTGCAGAGACAGTCTCGGTGTCCTGAGCGCGGGTTCCCCTTCCCTTATGTGGTGACGAGCATGTGCTATCATCCAGCCATCACTGGGTGGCTCGCAAGCAGCACAGCACACTAACCCCCCTCCCCGAGGAAAGAAAACTATCTTGGGATGCTCAATCCTTCCTCTTCTCACCAGCCCCATAGCAACCTGAATCCGTTCCTGACCCCGAGTCACCAGCATTGCAGGAGGTAAGGTGCCCAGTGCCTCAGCTCTCCATGCCACTGGGCCAGCTACAGGGCAGTTTCTGAGGCAGTCTCCCATTCCTTGAAACTCTGCCTCTGTGCCCATCTTAATGTTGAACCACACTGTATGCTGATCACTGGTCACCAGGGGGCTGCCCACTGTGACATCTGCAATGCTGTTCCTGCTAGCAAGTACCAGGTTCAGCACTGCCCTGTCCCTAGTGGGTTCACTGACATTTTGCTGACCATGTCACTACACAGACTGTGTCACAGCCAATTCACACACACTAAAGGTAACCCAAACCTTGGAAAATGCACCAAAGAGTCTGCAAGATGGCAAGAGGCTCCTCTCCTCCCCTTCCTTCCCCTCCCCTCCTCTCCTCTTTCAGATTTCAGGTCCTGTGGTGCCTACTATCTTCTGCTTCCCCCTACTGCAGTCCTTCTTCTCCTAAGCCTCCTTGTCACCATAAATCCTACTCCCACATGCTCACCATTGCTTTGTTGCTTCTGCTGTCTAGAAATGTTGAGCTCAAAATCAGCCATCCTTCTTCCTTCTCCCTTCCCCTCCCCTCCCGTCTCCCAAACTTCCTGTTCTACCTTAACATTAGAAGTTTACTCCACAAGTTGGACTACCCTAGACTATAGGTCTTGCAGTTACTCCCAGATGTCCAAAGTCATTACTGATATCTGGCTGTCTGCTAGGATTAGTGATGTAAACATCATGATCCCAGGACAGCTGTCCACACACAGGATTGTGGCATGAGATGGGGTGCCATGCTATTGTACATCCATAACAGTCACCCCTGTAAGATTGTCCAGTGTGCTGCCCCCCCCACTCATGAAATGCTCCTGTGCAAACTGTTGCTTCCCTCTTCTCTTCCCATCTATGTTGGTGGCATCTATTGTTCCCCCACTCTAAACCTGATATAATCTCTGACCTACTTTCTGCCCTGTTTACCCACTTCTTTCAAGAAGTCCTCATCTTGGGCAATTATAATTCCAGTTGGCTCACCATGCCCTTTCAAGTACGTCTGTCACCCAGGGAGTCAATTCAGGCCACCTCTCTAAACTCATCTCAGAACCTGCCCCACTTACCCCAGCCTTTAACAGTTATTCCCTCCTTGACTGAGTTTGTGCTTCCCATCCACACCATATTTGTGCTGCTGATACTCTCGCCGACTCCATCAGTGACTACCACATGGACATCTGAACCAGATTATTTGGAGCCCTCGACCTGGCATCCCTCATGCTTCAGGTAGGGTCCCTCTTGACACATCCTCAGATACTGATGAAGCCCTCTCCTTCTTCCAGTTGAACGGTGCTTCAGTCTTTGATAAACATGCCCACCTCAAGGGTGTCAGGAGGTGTTGTAATTACCCCCTTTAGGTTACCATGGATTTCATTTCTTTCTTCAGGGCTCATGACTCAGCATCGTTCACCAGAAGGCCTAGGGTGACACAGAGTTACAAGGGACTTCAAAACTCCAAAACAAAGTCCCTCTCCATGGTGAATGCTGACTACTTTGCCTCCAAGCTGCACACCAGTCTCAATTTCTCTGCTAATTTCTGGCAAATTGTTCACTCCCTTTTAATCCCTATCAAGTCAACCTGGACAGTTATTACATTTAATGGTTCCATTTTCTCCCCTTCTGAAACAGTAGCTGTTGTCAACCACCACTCCACTATATGCACTGCTACCTCTGTTCCATTTGCTGCTCATCCTCCTGCCTCTCACTACTCATTCACATTCCTTGTTCTTTGCCCCCATCACTCAAGCTGCAGCCTTGTCTGCTCTGCACTCACTCCACCCCTCCATGGATCACAGCCCTGATGGCCTTGGGCCCAAACTCGTTCATCTCTCTGCCCCAGCTTTATTGCCCCTCTGTCTACACTCCTTAGCCTCAAGTTTTGTTTTGGGACTATTCCACATACTTAGAAACAGGCTAAAGTCCTCCCCTTTCCTGGTAGCTACCACTCTATTTCCCCCCCACTATATCTAAGCTTCAGGAGAAGCTGAATCTATTCCAGCTCTTGGCCTTCCTTGATGTTTTCCCTCCGCAGTCCAGTCTGGCTTTCATAAGGAACACTCCATCATCTAATCCCTCCGTGTTACTGATGCCATCCACAGGGGTCTGGATCAGGGCAATACTACTGCTGCCATTTTCATTGACCTAGCTAATGCCTGTGATACTGTGGCTCACCACACCCTTCTAGAGGAGCTAGATACTGCAGATCTGACCTACCCCATGATGGGCTGGTTTCACAAATATCTCGCTAACTGGCACCAGGAGCTCCAGGTCAGCAACACTGTATTCCCTCCCATTCATATCTCCTCAGGTGTGCCCCAAGGCTTCACCTTGAGGCCCATTCTTTTTGATCTGTTCCTCAATCACTTCCCAACTGTCTTGGTGTGCAGCACCCTTATGGCTTCCAGCCCAGTAAAGATAAAACACACAGTGAGGAATCCACTTCCTAAACAGTCCCCCAGATATCCCATCCAAAGTAGGAATCAAATAACTCCTCTCAGCCCAAGAGTATAATTTAATCTAAATATTTACTAAGGCAAAAATGTGACCTGACCTGTTATAGAAACTACCAACGTTTCACCAGAATAACTAGCATCTTCAGGGCAACATGTTCTGAACCTTAGGTCACACTGGTTTAATGCCTTTCAAAAACTTAATCTATCTTCCTCCAAAGATTTGTGTTGTTCTTTTAACACTTCTTTCTACTATTTTTATGGACACGAATTGCATCCTTCAGGATTCTCCTTAATATTTTGGCATGTCTTACATGACTGTCACCTTTCCCTTTAGTGAGAGCCAACTGTCTGTGTCTCCTCTACCATATGTATTTACATGGATGGCACCATTCTCTACACCACTGGCACCTCTATTCCTGTGCTGGAAGCATCGCGTCAGGGTGACTTTGACCATGTTCAGTGCTGGTTCCTTTCACACACCATCTCACGCTAAACTCTAAAAACATAGTTACTAAGTATTTTGTCTCCAGGCAACACCTCGCCAGTCTTAGTCATCCCCCAACCTTTTAATCCCTGGATGGTGCCCCACTTGAAAAGGTCTCCCACTTCAAGAACTTCGGTGTGTGGCTGGACAGGAACTTAGACTTCCCCTCCCATGTTTCTTACATAAGAAACACCATCCAAAGCTTGGAGCCTTATACAGGAATCTAGTCCACTGGTTCACTGAGAGATTCTCCTAAAGACGGTCTTATCAACATTTGACTATGCAGATGTGGTCTGGGGGCTCCCTGTAAATTGGCACTGACCATACTGGACACTCTCCTCCATTCATTCTGTCACTTTGTCACAGACTCCCAGATGGAGACAGGTACTTAGCAGACTCAGTCAGTTATTGCGCCTTTTTCTGACAGCTTCTATGTTTCTATGATAGTGCATGGACTGTAGAATAATATAGAATCCACGTTTAGGTAATACTTATCATACACTGATCCCACATATCTACAGACGATAGCCTAGTGTAGATGCCATATCTCATTTTCAGAGGGGTCTTGCTTCTGCTTGGAGCAGCTTGAGGCCTTTCAATACTACTGGTACTCAAATTAATGTGCGTTTTTCAATGCACTCACATTTCTTCTGTTGAATTGTATCCACTATTCAGATAATCTTTGGGTTTTCTTTTGCTGAATAAAGTATTCTATTTACAGTTTAATGTCACCAAGTCTGCTGGGTTCTCATCACTCTTTACTGCTCTCCATTGCTAAGGTTGCTGGATATCCTGTGATGTCACTTCTGTTGGTCATTGTAGTTCACTCAGCCTTGCAGATCAGTGGACGTGACACCACAGAACATCCAGGAAGCATGGAAACAGCAAAGTAAGAAAGGCCAGACTATAAACATCAGAACCTGCAGCCATTAATAAATGCTTATTGACAAAACCAGAAATCGCAGCAAAGAGTGATGTCTATTGGGAAGTGGTTGGGGTGGGGGACTAAGGGGTATGTAACTGTGTCCCACCACATTTAATGTCTATATCTGTTTATTTATTGACTTATTTTATGTATGTATGTATTTGATATTTTTCCAACCAGAAAAAATGAAGACAACTCCATGAGCTGCAGCATCTCATTTTCATGGGGGTCCCAGAGAGTACACTAGCAAGCAGCAGTATAATGCAGCACAGCAGAAAAGTAGTTACAAACCATACACAAATATAAGGTAGAAATACAATGTAAATGCAAATAAGATGGAAAAACATAAATCAGCACAGGATGCCTCAGGTGGCACAACAGCAGTGTGGGAATTGGGCCTCCAGTGTACCATGTACTGTGACTGGGTGCGAACGATACTGGGCCAAAACAGGTACAGTGAGTTCTAAGAAAGCAGAGGGTGCCTGTTTTTTAATACTTGTAGTCTGGGGGGGGGATTCTTCCTCCGTTTAGAGGAAATTTGTTCCAGGAATCTGAGGCAGAATATGCAAATATCTTTTGACCAGAATAATGCTTCATTTTGGGAGTTACAAAATTGGGCAATGCAGATAAGCAGAGTGAGTAAAAACAAGGGTTTGAGTGGGGAAAGGATGGATCTCCCTCCACCCCATAGTCCACCCTTACAAACTAACTCCATACTGTAGGTTCTAGGGTTGTTGCACCCACCAACTGCCCACAGGCCAGCTCCACCTCCTTATTTCAATATCCAGTATGAAGGAACCAGCTGCACTGCAGTCAAGATGTTATTCTGCATTGAAATATCTAATAACTATGAGGGCAGCCACCTGGGTATAATAAATCGAAGCTGTCACATGCACCTGCCAACAGCAGAATTCTTCTCAAGCCCCTTCTCAGCTCCAAAGCCATCAATGTTCCTTTGTATGTTCCAGTATCTTCCAAGGACTCCACCTCCCCAACTAAACTTCAGCTACTGTGTTGATAAAATGATGAATGATGTTTCAGGTCAGAAAGACATTCTTGCTGCGATAACCCATTGACCCACCTAATGTTTACCCAGACAGCATTTGTGATACACCTCATAAAACTATAAAATCACAGCTTAAGCTTTTATTAACAATGATTAATTAATCCTGCACGTACAAATCCACATGTAGACACACGCATGCGTGCACACACACACACACAAAGAAAATAATTTCAAACAATTTCGTACTTCCAGGGTACTCTCATTGTTGTTCTGTCCCACGTGATATAAAGAAAAAGCAGCAACTCCAAGCACTTTGTCAGGTTAATTCTAGACCCTGAATCTGTTGATTTTCACCTCAATGTTCCAAATCTCACCCAAACTACACATTGCACAGCTGTTAAAATAAAGCTGCTTGCATTCCCAGTTTGTAGCAACATACAACTGTAAAACTCAAACGCTTATACAGAGACATCCAAACATAGTCTACTAAAGGAACAATGGCAGTACATGTCAGATAATACTATAAATACGACTGGCAATATTTTATTTCTGCAGGCAGTAATCACACAAAACACTATTTTTGCACAATGTAGGTTTCTGAAAAAAATCATTGGATTTGCACAAAAATGGTGAAATCAAGCAAAAACTGTCACTTTTGCTTAAAAACAGCAAACTTAAGGTGGATAAAGCCTTGAGCCAGATAGTATCCACCCCAGAATACTAAAAGAGCTTTGGGAAGAAATAGCTGCACCATTAGCTGAGCAGTTTAATCTATCTCTGGAAAGCAGCAGAGTACCACAAGACTGGAAAAGGGCAACAGTTGTGCCTTTGCACAAAAGTGGAAGCAAGGATGAGGCAGGAAACTACCGTCCAATCAGCCTGACTTCTATAGCGGGAAACATTATGGAGATATTACTAAAGGAGAGGATAGCTGACTACCTAAAGAAAACTGGAAAACTTGACCCCAAGCAGCATGCTTCATAGCAGGGCACTCATGCCAAACAAACCATGACTGATTTCTTCGATTGGGTTACCAGAACAGTGGATCACGGAGGGGCGGTGGACGTGGTGTACCTAGACTTCAGCAAGGCTTTTGACACCGTTCCCCACAGGAGACTTGCTAACAAATTAAAACGCACAGGAGTCAGACAGAAAATAGTAAACTGGATTAGAAACTGCCTGCAGAATAGGACCCAGAGAGTTTTGGTCAATGGGGCATTATCAAGGGAGGGAGGGAGATGTGACCAGTGGCATTCCACAGGGATCGGTGCTGGGTCCAATCCTATTCAACATATTCATCAGTGACATCACTGATGAACTGGAGGGGAAGGTTTGCCTGTTTCCAGATGATGCAAAGTTCTGCAACGGGGTGGATATACTAAAGGGGGCATTATATATGGAAGCCGACCTAAGGAGACTGGAAGAATGGTTCAGATATTTGAACTTAAAATGTAATGCCAAGAAGTGTAAGGTAATGCACCTGGGGAAGCAGAACCCAGGAAAACAATATGTATTAGAAGGGAATCAATTAGAGGAGAGAAGGATGGAACAGGATCTGGGTGTGATCATTACCAACAACTTAAAGGTAGGAAAACAATGTAAAAAAGCAGTGCAGAAGACAAGTGGTATCCTCAGATGCATAGGGAGCAGTATTATGAGCAGAAAGCAGGAAGTTATCATGCCCCTGTATAGAGTCTTGGTGAGGCCACACCTCAAGTACCAAGTCCACTTCTGGAGGCCTCACCGAAACAAGGACATTGACCATCTGGGGATGGTGCAGAAAAGGGCCACAAAGATGATGCAGAGGCTGCATCATAAGTCATTTGAGACAAGACTCAAAGAGTTGAATTTATTCTCTCTGGATAGAGAAGAAACAGTGAGGACATGATAGAAACATTTAAGCAAGTCAAGGAAATTAACATAACTCAGAAGGAAAACCTCTTCCAGGAAAACAGGGCGGCTCATACAAGAGGGCACAACTTGTGTCTTGTGGGAGGCAAGTTTAAAAGCAACTCTTTTTCACCGAGAGCGTGATAGACCCATGGAACAGTCTGCTACCAGAAGTAGTGGCATGGCATCAAAGACAGTAAGGGAATTCAAGCTCACTTGAGATGGGCAATGTGGGCAACTTAGGAAAAAATATATAATGGGCCGGCTACATGGACCACACGGTCCCATCTGCCAGCACTTTTCTTATGTTCTTATGTCCTTAACTGCAGAGAAGTGGCAGGCTTGCAATTTCTCTTCTATAAAAATGGGCAATTTTTATGGAAATTTGTGATTTTTGTGGAAATAACACACAACCCTAAGCCCATGCTCTCTATGAGAGGGATGATGGTGTCCCTGGTTAGTGTCAATCCTTTCTTTGGGAGAGGTTGCTCTATCCTTGTTGTGTGTTCATCCTGTCTCTGAAAGAGACAGCTCTGTCCCTGCATAGTGTCAATGAGATCCCTGGGAGAGATGGTTCTGTTCCTGCTCTATCCGCGATGTTCCTGAGGGAGATAGCTATGTTCCTGTTGTGTGCCTATAGACACGTTTATACATACCATGCCAATGGACTGCCATCTGCACCGCTCTATCGCTGCTACACCTGAAACTTTGCTGGCTCCCCTTGACACACCAACATTTTGCAATGTAGCAGGAAAACTTCCTGCCTTTCAACTGTATTTCCCCTGGGGTTGGGAAGGGGGGGCTTGTGAAGCAGATGACAGATTGGGGTGGCACAGGGAGTTGGGTAGGTATTAAGTTGTTTAATTTGCTACTACAGAAAATATGTGATACATATAATTAACATCCAAGTCAAAAATTAGAGTGGGTATCCACAATAAGGAATTTTTTTTGAGATGGGTTTATCTGCACCAATCACTCTTTAGTTCATTATATATCATATAAAACAAGCAACTTTTCTTAACTAAAAATAAAGAAGTGCTGGACGAACAAGCAAACCATTCGTGGTGTGACTGCAAAGTAGCAATCAAGGAAGCTGTATCGCTGAATGTGGTGTACCACAGGAAAAGAGCAAAGGGGTAGAATATGAACATGGAAAACAGTACTCATTGGGCTAGGATGGTGCAGCATGGGGTGCATCAGTGCAGCGTGTTTACATGCTTGCAAAACACACCTGGACTGGTATGTGTTCCCACCAAGTCAGGGACCACTCTGCACAGCAGCAGAATGACTTGCAGTGCTCTGGCAGCAGCTTACACTGCTGTACTTGCACTGGTGCAACTCAGCTGCACTGCTGGCAGCGGTGCCATTCTGTTAACGTAAACACTCCTTATGAAGTCCCTGAAAGATAATTCTTTCTTGTGGCCAGGCTATCCCTGAGAGAGCTGGCTGTCTACTTGCTTAGTGTCTCTTTCCCTGGCAGAGATGTCTTGGTTCTTGCTCTGTGTCCATGCTGTCCCTGAGAAAGATGGCTTCATGCATGCTGTGTGTCCATACTGTCCATGACAGAGATGGCTCTAGCCCTGCATATACCAAAGTATCCCAGAGAGAGAGAGAGAGTGAGAGAGAGAGTCCCTACTCTGAGTCCATGCTTTCCCAGGGAGTGTTGGCTCTGTCCTAGTACATGCTATCCCTGAGAGAGATGGGAAGTCCCTGCTCTGTGTCCAAGTTCAAGTTGGTTTTACTGTTTAAAAGCCTTTACAAATATAACAAAGCATTTAAAAACTTTGAAGTAATCATCTTAGTTTTACTCCTGAACATAAAAATGCACAGGCAGTCCAGTTCGTTACCATGAATATAAAATACTTCACATAAAGTCAAACCCTATCAAATGCTCTATCTGCATACTGTCCCTGAGCGGACTCCATCCCTGCTGTGTGTCCATACTGTCACTGCTTTGTGTCTATACTGTCCCTGCTCTGTAGCTATACTGTCCCTGTTCTGTGTCCATACTAACCCAGCTTTGTGTCCATACTGTTCCTGCTTTGTGTATATACTGTCCCTGCTCTGTCTATACTGTCCCTGGTCTGTGTCCATACTGTCCCTGCTCTGTCTGTACTGTCCAAACTGTGTATCCATACTGTCCCTGCTGCATGTCCATTCTGCCTCTGATCTGTGTCCATACTGTGAGGAGGCAGTACAGTGTAGTGGTTAACGGCACGGAGTTACAAACCTGGAGACCTGGGTTTGAATCCCATCAGTTCCCACTTGCATACTGTGTGACCCTGAGCAAGTCACTTAACTTCCTTGTGCTCCCAGGTCACACCTGGAAACAATCTCTGGCTTAGTGTGCCTTTCCTGGTTAAACAATTTCCCCTTTCCCTATACTGTCTCTTCTCTGTGTCTATACTGTTCCTGCTGTAGATCAATATTGTCCCTGCTCTGAGTCCATACTGACCTGCTCTATGTCTATTCTCTCCCTTTTCTGTGTCTATAGTGTTCCAACTTTGTATCTATACTGTCCCTGTTCTATGTCTAGTCCCTGCTGTGTGTCAATACTGTTCCTGCTGTAGGTTAATATTGTCCATTTTCTGAGTCCATACTGTCCCTGCTATGTATCTATACTAGAGTTTGATGGCAGATAAGGACTACATGGCCCACCTCGTCTGTCCATTTTCCCTACCTACTATAACACCGAAGACTCTACTTGTTCTCCGGCTCCCCTCCCTCACCTTTCCTTACCACTAAGGTTCCCTTATGCCTAGAGAAACAAAAGGTTTGATGGCAGATAAAGACTGATTAGCACACCTAGTATGCTCACTTTCCCTACTATCTGTGCTGAGTATCTGTACACTGTCTGCTGTGTCCATACTGTCCCTGTTCTGTGTCCATCCTGTCACTGCTGCATGTCCATACTGTCCCTACTATGTCCATACTGTCTCTGCTCTTTGTCAATACTGTCCCTGATCTGTGTTCATGGTGTCTATGCTGTACCCAAGAAGGATAGCTCTGTCATTGCAATGAGTCCATTTTATGTCTTGATCCCTCTCTCTCACTCTCTTCTCTCTCATACTCAGGAAACTTTATTGACATGCTAAGATATACTGCTACCATATTTTCAAAGTGTATACACAGAAACACAGACAATGATGGTAGAAAAAGACAGCTAGTCCATCCAGTCTGCCCATTATTCATGAAACTATTCATATGAGATACAGTGAACATACTAAAATGCAAGTAAGTTAGTACATCTACAGTATGTTGTATTTCAAAGTTGGTGGCAGGATGCTCTATAGTTTGCAGCTATTTCTGCCGCATTGTTCTTTCCCCCAGCAATATGCAAAGTTCAGCTTCATTAATCATGAGGCAGAACCTTGAAACCGTGTGTAATAGCTGTAGAAAACATTGTTCTCCTATACAGTTTTGTTTCACACAGGGAAGAATGCAATGTGTTCCTGATTCAGTTTCACTGCTACAGAGTAAGGTGTCTTTAGGTTTCCAGGTTAATTTGTGCTAACCTGTTACTATTTCTAAACCATGGTCACTGTATTCGTATTTGGTTAGACTTTGTCTGGGTTTTGCATGCTTAATTGTATGCAGATATGCAGATAAGTAACTAGGGTGAAGTTTATGTGGAGGGATCTGTAGCTCTCTAGCTTTATTAGAGGTTTTGAGTTTCTCTTCCCAGTATACAATCTATTGTTTTTTCAGTGCTGTCTCTAGTGACCTGCATAGTATATAGCTGTCTTATTGTATAGGGTTACCCCTTGTTGTGCATGAATTTCCATCCTAGCTAAAACACTGTTGTACCACAGTTCAAAGATCATAAAATGCTATTGTACTCTTCAATGGTACAACAACATTTTTAATTAGAATGGAAACTTGTACCACCTGCTGTTTCACCCCCCTCCACACACACACAGCACCCAGATATTCTCCTTCCACAAATGTTTGTCTTGTTTCATCTTTTGTTTTTTTTTTTTAATCAGGCAAAGCTCATTTGCAAGGAGGTCCTGGGTAGGACAGTAAAAGCAATACATACAGACTGGAATAACAATTTAGGAGTACAATAACAACTGCTAGTGTGTAATACATAGAGGAGGCAGTATATGAAAGCAGAAATAATGAGAAAGGGATACTATATTTTTAGTCCTGTGACAAGGCACCTTTGTAAATGAGCCTATGGCTCAAAGGTTTCCAAACTGCTGTCTAAATAAATAAATAAATAAATAGTCATAGTAACACCTTTGTGGTACAAAACGCTTAAGAAAGGAGGTCTAGGAGTAACAGACAGTAATAAAGCTTAACGCAAGCAGAGAAAGATTGGCAAGGAGGAAACTAATCATAACACAGTAGGCAAGTGCAGTGCTAATGGCAAAGACATGTGTCCATACTGCGCTGGTTAAGGAGGGTTTGGAAGAATGGAGGACAGACCAGGGTAGGTAGCTCAACCCTTGCAGGGCCGTGAACTGATATATCAGTCCAAGATTCATATATATTCTAATTCTGTCGGCAGCCTAAGGGTTAAATAATTTCTGGCGGGCATTCCACTCGGTAGGGGCAGCCCAGCTGAAGGCCATCTTTCCTATGTTTTGAGCAGTGCCTAGGGATGCCAAGCAGAATGACATTGTGTATTCTAAGTGTAAGAAACCTACCACTCATCAGTGTGGTTTCTGTGCAACTGGGCGAGAGTGTTTTTTAAATAAGAAATAAACCCATGATTTCTTGGCAAAAAAAAAAATCTCATTTCAAACCATATACTATACAAAATAACACAATGGCCAACCATGCACACCTAGGCTGTTTCCATCTTGGGGTTCTGATGACATCCTAGACCTCTAGAGCTTTCCTGTCATGGTCCCTATGATGTCATCAGCCTTGTTGTGCATGGTTGTCCATGCATCATTCTCTATTAGGTTGATAACAGTATGTCACAGCCTTCCATTGCAATATTACTGCAACATACTGTATTATAGCAGCAACGCTGATGCTAATAAAACTTAAAATGAATACCCACTCCCTACTGTATTCAGTACAGCAATAGCGGGATACACATCACTAAAATGGGGATTTTTCCCATAAGTCTTTGGTGGCACTTGATCGGGCTCCTCAGGGAGCTGCCTCTGCTTCTGCATTTGCCAACACTCTGCAAAGTTAAATCACAAAATAAGTACCAAGCAGAAAGTTATGCTTTATAGCCGAATGGAGACTTCAGCTAGCAGGATAAGTGCTGTTAGAGGGGCAGTCCTGTAGCAAATAGAGTTGCTGGTCACAATTAAATAATTTAATGCTTGAAATGGTAGGAATTTTCTTCACTTTTTTTGAAGATGGGAGCAGAATTTAAGTACTGTATTCATTTCTGTTTGTTTTGCAAGACAGTGAATTGTCTCAGTTCAGCCCTGCAGCCATTACTGCATGAATTTCTGTGAATCTAAAGTATGTGCTTACAGAACAGTAAGTGCATGTTGTCTGCTGAAACCAAGATATAGAGAGATTCTGACTCCGTTTAGATTCTAAGCATTCCTCAGCAATGTTATGAGCTATCAGTACAAAAAAGACAGTGTTACGGCATTTAGGAAATTGTGACTGTGGCTTACAGGCCATGGCAGATCTACAGTACTTCATGTTGACATGTATTGTTCATGGTACAACCAGATAAGAATTACATTCCTGGGCAAGATATTGGAGTCAATTTATGTGCCACCAAAATTCATATTGGATCTTCTTTAATGCAGAAAATAGCACCTTCCTGTAGAAATTAGCCATATTCCTCCAGGAAGCAACAAAACACAGGGAAAATATGTACAACCCATTGACAAATCATGAATACACGGGGTACAATCCTTAAAAAAATACTATTTATATATGTAATGGAAAATGGGGCGGCTTCTTTTTTTTAAGCCTATAAATCAGTTTCTCTTTTTATGTTCCTTAGCAGAGCACAAGGATTACAGGCTGCAAAATGCTGTGACAGGGTGTAGGCAGCCAGACTCGAACCATACAATGTCCTGTTGAAAATTAACTAGGTTTCCTTTTCAAGAGTTAGCAAAAATTATTGGCACATTGCCCATTTTCACCTTGTAATGTCTTGTATTCTATGTGAAATAATGTGCAATATGTGAAATCACTTCTCATACCTTCTGTGAGTGCTGCTGGGTTATAGATACCTTACAAAAACCCTCTGATCAGATGCTACGATTTATGAGTTTAAGCTTCCATGTGCTACAACTTCTCTGCTGTATTTCTGCAAGAACATATTACCTGCATTAAAGGCAGGATGAACAAATAGTGCCAATGTAATTATATTGTGATACTGAAATACATGAAAAGCTGGTTTGCACATGTGAATGGAGGAAATGAACAATGGAATCTGAATGAGATGCAAATTCATTTATTTTAGAAGTATTTCACTGTACCTTTTATGCAATATATATAAAGACAGACTCTACTTTTAAAAAAAAAATCATATTTTGAGAACTTTTTGTGTAGTGAATGCTGATGTTGCAACTGTGTACCAATTTTATGCTTAATGACCAAATGGTCGACCATACAACTGATTGATTGATTGATAGATGCCTTCTGCTGGGATTTTGCCTTATTTTGTAGTCTGAATTTATTGCTGGTCTCCAGACTGTACTCTAATATAAAGAAATTGACTGAATTATACTGTCAAATAATATTAGTCACAGCTTTATAGGAGGGCTGAAGGAATCTTCAGTAGATGTTTCTTTAGAACTTAAGAAGCATAAGGAGCATTTTTCCAGGAATGTTCGGACAGTCAGATTGAAGCTGCCTCCGGCAGTTATTCTCAGGTCACAATAACTACTGTATATCCCACAGTGTGATCTGTTTATTACCATTAATATAAAATGAGAACTTGTTTCTGTTGTTTGGTTTTGGTTTTTTATGAAAAAAAAAATACATAATTGTCATCTTATTTAGTTTTACCTGGAGAGACAGGTTGTTACAGGTGTTCTTTATTTATTTGGTAATTCAGATAAAACTTTTGAGTATATACTCTTTTGCAAAGGTTCCACGTCGGGATGTAAAACAGCAGAGACATAACAAAAACTTGTCAGTTAAAAGAAAACATAAGATTGCCATGTAATACATGCTATGTTCTTGGCGCCATGAAAAGCGGGTGCTAATACCTGTATGACTATGTCACCTGCATAAAGCCAACATTTTCTCTCTGAATCATTCAGCACTAACCCTGGGATCCGAGAGTGATGAAACAGAAAAGGCAGGTCATTGATGCAAACATTAAAGTGAGATTCAGGCTGCACCCTGCTGTATTTCTTCCTGATTAAAAGGTTTGGTTTTCATGGTGCTTAATCTTTAGTTTACATTTTATGGCTGAGTGCATTTCTTTAAGGGTGTTATTAGTTTTGTCTCCATTTCCAAACAGAAGTAGTTAGTTGTAAGGAGAGTACAGGATGCCAAATTGAATCAAATGCTTTTTAGAGCCACAAGGCAGGTATATAACATCTCTTGTGGGTATTTTGTACGTGTTTATTAAAAAGTATTTGCAGAGCAAGGATATGATCCGAGATTTGATTTTTGAGAAGGAATCCAATCTGGCTTTTATGTATAATATGTTTGCTGGTATATTTTTACTCCCTCTCTCTCTCTCTCTCTCTTTCTGTCTCCCTCTTTCTTTCTTCCCTCTCTATATTCAAATTCCAATAAATTTAGTGGCAGGATAAGCTACACCAGTACTGTACTGTGTTTCCAAAGTTCATACATCAAACTATTCATGAGACCTAAACATACAATATTTCAAAGCGAGTGGCAGGATGCTGTGTAGTCTGCAACTATTTCTGCTACATTGTTTCTTTCCCCAGCTGTATACAAAGTTTAGCATTATCATTCATGAGCTGGAAACCTGCTATTGTTTTAGATAGTTCTAGGAACTGCTGTCATGTCAGGTTTACACAGTGAACAAATAAATTAATTTCTGTTTCAATGTTGCAGCTTTCACACCGAGTAGAGAGTTAGATGTCTTTATGTTTTCTGGTTCATTTGTGTCTGCCTGTTTCTAAACTGTGGTCACTGAGTCACTAATTCTGTATTTGGTTAGAATGTGTCACAAAACACTTCTATAATGAATTAGCTGTGTATTTACTCAGCCTTGCTGTCTAAGATTTGTTCCAGTTATCAGCCTACCATGTAATTATTTTCTTTTTTAAAACTATGCTGCTCTCTCGTCTGCTATGTCATGATTTGATGTTGTAAACTGTAAATGTAATTTGTTCTGTGTGTCCAGGACCATCTTGCAAATGAGCTTGCTCGACAATGTATTTGCCTGGTTAAAGGAAAACTACACCCAAAACTTGAAAAAATATATGTTGTGCAGAGTGTTTTAATTTGTATGTGAAGTTCTAGTGTTTCCTTCCCTCTGACTGGTATTAGGAGTTTTTCCCAAATTAACCTGCTAGCTTTACGACCCCTGGGGATCTTCATACCTGACAGCGTAATTGTATTTCTTGTTCCCACAGTGCATCTTGTCTCATGTGACTGTGATGTAAGAGAGACCCAACATTCAGCACACACATGCCAAACAAACTAAATATCTTGGAAGCTTTACAAGCTGCACAAAAATTACCAGCAGCAAAGTTTTTCAGGACAGTAAAACCTTTAGGATGAGGGTGGTCACCAAGCTGAATTCTACAGATTTTAAAATATAGCCATCTCTATTGTTGTGAACTGATTGTAATGCAATGCTTTCTGCTGTATTTATGGGCTCTGCTACATCACCATCACATGAAACAAGGTGCTTTGTAGGACAAAGAAATACAATAAAGCTATTTGATGTGGAGATCTCCATGGGTCCTAAAAGTACCCTAAAGCTAGCAGGCTAATTTAGGAAAAACTCCTAATACCAGTCAGAGGGAAGGAAACACTAGAACTTCACATACAAATTAAAACACTGTGCACAGCATATATTTTTTCAAGTTTTGGGTGTAGTTTTCCTTTAAATAGAGTCTCCGTCTCTCAGTCTCTCTCTCTCTCTCTCTCTCTCTTTCTCTTTCTTCATCCAGCAGGTCTGTTACCACAGCAAGCCTCCTGGGTTTGGTCTCAGCATGACACCCCCAGCTGGGATACAAACTGTCACTCCAGTACACTGCGGTGCAGGATATCAAAGTCTTCAGGCCTGTCCTAGAGGAAATAATAAAGGAAACAGCTCCCTTATCTAGTGTCCAAGTTCCAGAGGTCAGACTCACATAATCCATTCCTGTGAGACAAAGGACAGATAAAACTGTAAGCAGTTAAGAAAGATTCAGCTGCACACACCTCCCCCCTTGAGCTCAGAGGTAACCCACCTGTAAATACAGCACTCCAACAGGCAGCAGAAACACAGAACAATCTCAAGTAATTTATCACCTTTTGTACAAGATCTAAAATTTCAAAGGGGGGGGGGCAGAGGTATGCATCCCATTGGAGTTTGCATTTTAATATTGTTTTTGGGGCATGCTCAGGGTTACATTGTACATTCAGTTACATTTTATCTTCCTTTTTTAAAGATTGCTATTCCTGGCCACACTGCAGCAGTCTCGCCACACTTGTGTTCCTGCAGCAGAACCACATGTTCCATTTCAGAACTAAGGGTTCTGGCTTGTTCCCACTCCTTTGAAGATCAAGGCCCAAACACAGCACCACTGACAGAGCATCAGAAACAGACATCCTCAAGAAATGTTTCTGTGTCTGAAACTGGTCCCTTTGGAGAAGACCAGTATTTGAAATGGGACCATTTGGGGTGGGCATACTTCCTGGGAATGTATAACAACAACCTGATTAATTTCAGATTAACAGAGCTTGTATGACCTCTCCAGAATGTGTTTTCATTAGATTCTACCAGTTTGAAACTGTTCTGATAGGCATCTCTGTTTCATTTGTTGTTAGATTGCCTCATTGCTAACATCCTCTTATAACATGGAAGGATCTGGTATGTTCTAAGCCTTACCAGTGCCAGATTTCCAAAACACTGGCTTTCTTGTCTGCTGAATCTCAGACTTCAGCACTGGGATGCAGGAATATCGCTGCTGTCTCTGAAATAATGGGTTTGCAGTAATTATACAGGAGCAGAGGAACTGAATGAGCAAACCCTCCTACCTTTGTGATCATGTCCACAGCTCACTCTTCCCTTCACAACCCAAAGAGTCTGCCCACAGATGCATGGAAAATATTAGATATTTTGGGATAACAGGCTGCCAAAGAAACAGTGAGTGTGGGAACAGTATGAAAAATTACTCCATTCCCTAGTACACTAATGGTTTATAGGATTGATTTGGCTCTGAATAAGCAGGCATCGATTGATCAGGGTTGACTGGGATATTAGATTGACTCATTTCATTGATTCCATCTGCACATGTCTCTACCTGTCGGATAGAGAAGCCCATGTCATTATTTGCAATTGAAATGCAAGCCACAGCTAGCAGATTCCTTGGATGGAATATATGAGCCTGCAGTGTAACACCACATTCCAGCCAAGTTGTACAGGAACCTAGGAAATGCTAAGAGGTAAAAAGATTGGAAGGGGGGCATTGGGATCCTCTCCTAACATCTGGGCAGTGCAGCACCCAACACTGTGTTCATAGGCAAGGCAGTGAAGGGAGCAAAGGCACAGACAGAGGAAAGGATTGCCAGAAGGGTCACTATAGGAGATAACACATTTTCACGTACATAAGTGAGAAGAGAAAAGCAAGGGGAGGGATAGTAAAGATTATTTATTTATTACAATCTCAGATTACAACCTTTGAGCTAGAAGCTTGTTTACAAAGGTGCCACAGCATGACAAAACAGGGATACAATAGTTAAACTATACAAATCAAAACAGTGTTAAAGAAAACAGGCAATTCAGATACAGCCATTTAACATGTAGGATTATAAAAGTACATATATTATGGTACAGTATATGCAGCAACAAAATCACGTATAACATAAGTGCACTAATAATGGGAAGCAGGAGAAGGAGAGAGGGCCATGGATGGGAAGGGACTGGTGGTGGGGGGTGATAGGAGGAGAGAAAGAGTGAAGGAAGGACTAAGAGAGGGGAGGACTGGAGCAGCCAAGAGGCCTTATCAAAATGTAGCTGTTGAGGGGAGTAGATAGAGGGGAAGTGGAGTGGAGATGGGGCGGGGGCATGTAGATCTGGGTGGGGGGTTGGGGAGATGGAGGGACATGGCTGGGGAAACTGAGGGATGCATTGAGAGAAATATGAAGGTGGGGGACATAAGAAGGGGAAGTGGAGGTGTTGATAGGGGCTTAAGCAGGCTAAAGGTAGCAGTCACAGTAGCTTAGGATTGTATGATTAGAAGGGCAGAAGGAGGAGACTGGGCAGGGCAGGAACAATAAAAAGCTGCTACCTTAAACAAGTACTTTTGCTCAGTCTTCATAGTGGAGTGAAAAGGGGATGGACCATCAGGGAGAAGCAGGAATAGGGGGAGGGATTGGGGGACATAAGTCAATTTTCAGAGGAAAGAGTCCTGAAAGGACTTGCAGCCCTAAAGGTGGACAAGGCAATGGGACTGGAGGGAATTCACCCCAGGGTGTTAAAAGAACTTATGGAGGTGCTAGCTGCCCCACTGACAGCCTTATTCAACAGCTCACTGGAAAGAGTAGTAGTTACAGAGGACTTGAGAAGGGTGAGTGTGGTCTCTCTACATAAAGACAGCAGCAGGGAGGAGGCTAGCAACTATGGGCCAGTCAGTCTCACTTCAGTGGTGCGGAGATTAATGGAAACTCAACTGAAAGGAATACTGCTAGAATATCTCAAACCATATGGTCTACAAGAAAATAGACAACATGGATTCATGGGTGGGGGGGGGGAACATGCCAAACTAATCTAAAACAATTCTTTGATTAGGTGACCAGAGAAATTGATCAGGGGAGGACAGTGGATGTGGCCTATCTGGACTTTAGCAAGGCCTTCGATACGGTGCCACACAGGAGAGTGATTATGAAGCTGGCCAGCTTGAGAGTGGGATCAAAAAGCAAACATTGGGTTAAAAACCGTTTAACAAATAGAAGACAGAGGGTGTTGGTCAATGGTACTCATTCTAAGGAGTGGAGAGAGACCAGTGGAGTACCACAGGGCTCAGTAGTGGGACTAGTCCTGTTCAATATCTTCATAGGGAACATCGCAGAAGTACTAGAAGAGAAGGTAAGTCTTTCTGCAGATGACACCAAAGTCTGCAATAGAGTAGACACTCAGGATGGGGTGAAAAAATGAACAGCGATCTCAGGAAACTTGAGGAATGGTCAATAACATGGCAGTTTGGGTTTAATGCAAAAAGTGCAAAATCATGCACCTAGGGCATACAAATCCTGGAGCTAGTATAGGATGGGAAGGTACTAAGTCACTAAACTGGAAAGGCACCTCAGGGTTATCATGTCTGAGAACCACAAGTGGGCAGGGAAATGTGACAAGGCAGTGGGGAGGACTAGTCGGATGCTGGGATGCATAGAGAGGGGTATCTCAAGCAAGAGGAGGGATGTGGTTATGCTGTTATATCATTTGCTGATGCAACCACACCTGGGGTACGGTTTTCAGTTTTGGAGGCCATACCACAGAAAGGACATAGACAGGGTGGAGGCAGCCAGAGGAGGGTAACTAAAATAGTACAGGGTTTGCATGAGAAGCCCTATGAGGAGAGCCTGAGGAATCTCAACATGAACACTCTGGAAGAGAGGAGATAGAGAGAAAAGACATGATAGAGACCTATGGATATCTTAAAGGGGTGAGCAGTGTGTAGGTAGGGAGTCTCTTTCAAATGAGAACAAGCACCAGGGGCATGCAATGAAGCTGTGGGGTGGAGTTCTAGAGCGATGTTAAGAAATATTTCTTCACTGAAAGGGTGGTGGATGCCTGGAATAGACTGCCAGCAGAAGCGGTGGAGGCTGGGACAGTGGGGGGGGGGCTTCAAGCATTCATGGGATAGACATGGGGTATATTAAATAGGAGGAAGGGAGACAGAATAGGCATGGAACATCTGGGCAGACTGGATGGGCCAAACAGTTCTTTTCTCCTATCAAATTACATGCTTCTAGAGGAACAAAGGAAATGCTATATGTAAACAGACCGTGGTGACACTGTATTTGTCTCTATCCACCCAGGCAGCTGCAGCAACCAACACTGAGTCCTAAGAACATAGGAAATGCTAGATGAAAAGGGACCAGGAATGGAGGGCATCATGTTTATCCACTGCCAGCTAGGCAGGTGTAGTACCCACACTGGGTACATAGGGAATGCTACATGGAAAAAAAGACTGGGGGTATAATTTATGTTTCATCACTGTGATCCAGGCAGCTGCAGCCCCCGACACTGGGCACATAGGGAACACCAGCTGAAAACAGACAAAGGGGGGTTTATTGTGTTAATCTCCTGACCTCTAGGCAGCTGCAGCACCAAACAGGAAGTACATAACAACTTGTGTAAAACAAGATGAAGGCCATGGGGGGGGGCATTTTTCTAAGCTGATAGCGTCCAGACAGCTGTGGTTTTCAATACCATGTGATATGGCTGCAACAAGTGTTAATAGGAAGCAATATCAGTACATCTGATGGATTTTGGCACCACTGAGAAAAACAACCAATGGCAGAGACTTCTAGAAACCCAAACTCAACTTATTGCCCCCCCAGCAGGGCCAGCTTTAGGGTTTTGAGAGCCCCCCAGCAGGATTAGTGAAGTCATGCCCCCCCAATTTACCCACCTCCATGTGTTTGACTGTAGCCCTTATGCACAACATTTTATTTTATTTTTAGTACAACCAGTGGTATATTTATGCTACTCCTGGGGGTTGTTCCTCCCATCCATTGCTCCCCATCTGCCTTTTACTGGCTGAGTCATAGCTTGGTGAGGTATTTCGTGGCATCATGATGTCAAATCAGAAGAAGCTGCACAGCCCTTTATTGCTGTTTCCAGAAGATAATAGGATATAAAAAAAAAAAATTGAAAAATTGAAACTGCTTTGGTTGGAGACTCCCATGAGCAGGGGCCCCCCAATGACCGTAGGGTTCACTGGTGCCTAAAACTGGCTATGCCCCAGCATGCCAGTTCCTTCTCTGTGGTGTGTTCTTTGTGATCATCTCTTCTTCAATGTGTGAAGTGATGTACTTAGGAGTGTTATCTTCTGGTACTTTTGCAGGCAAAGCAGGTGTTGCTATAAGGGAGTGGGAAATGTTTGGGACACCAGAAATGTTTTAAAATAAGAGTTAGAAGTTTAAAACCAGCAAAGTTCCTCATAAAGTTGGCTGAAGTAGAACCAAAAATCATAATTTTAAAACAGTGTTTTTAAAGATTCTTTTTTAAATCATGCAATTGTATGTGTTGATAAAAAACATAGTATCAGTAAATCTAGCAATGCAAAAACAGTGTGGATATAATGTGTCTGACTTGCTTTGCTTGTGTCACAGCAAAAAATGGTATCGATAATGCATTCAAAAAGTGGGTTCAACATAGAATGGATATATCAAAAAATGCTCCTGTTCAGCTGATTAATGTCTGTTGTCTCCTATTTGTGACGTGAAACCATTGCAACTGAACAAGTGAGCTCAAAGGTTTTCTCCAATCTTTAAATAAAAATAAAAAAATGACTTTGGAGCGGGCTGAGCTAGGAGCTTTTTTTTTTAAATGACAACTTGGAGTCAGCTAAGTTGCTGTATTAATATATAGTGTTACTACAACTTCCATATATTGCTATATGGAGAACTTAAAATGGTTTAACAAAATATTTTAATCCTGTTGTTTTTATCAGCATATCATATTGGCACCAACAGACAAGTATTAGCACAAGAAAACTCTCTTGTTATGATCTATTCATGTGACTCTAACCCTAATGTCCAAGTTTTCATTTTAAGAACAAAAAAATGTCTAGTCCCAACAATTGTTTTTTAATTGGGGTAACAATGGAACTGTTAGGGCTAGAGGAGAATCGGCTACGTTCATATAGCGCTTGCATCATGCTTACTAACATTTCCATATCTTGATATACAAAAACATAAAATTGTTTGAAATATTTTTCAAATCCTGTTGATATTTACCAATGTGTTATAACAGGACACAAAGTGAGAATAAACAATTAAGTTGGAAGGTACTAGTGTTTATTCCATCAAAGAGCAAACCCTCCTTTTCTAGGTCTCCATGAGGAACCGGTCCCAGAGCCATTTAAAAGACAGCACTCACACGGTTCCCATTGGGAGCTTGTTCCACAGACCTACCACCTCTGGGAGAAAAATTAGAAAAGTATTTTTTTATTTTATTAAATTTAGTGCTCATAAAAAGCAGGGTGTAGCAGCATGCGGTGTGGTTACTGAAGTCCTCTCATATGCACTGCAGCAGAAGATACGTGAATGTCTGCCCTATGGCTCCATCAACCCAACTCACTACAGTACTGACCTTGGTGAGACATTCTCCCCACAGCAACTCCAGTGTGCCCTACTAGTGACCTAGTGAACCTCTATTGTAATGTGCCTAGAGGGCTTTCTATGCACTGCTTATCTCAAGTTTCATGAATATATCAGTGAGCCATTCTCAGCAAAGCCTGTGGGAGGGGCCAAAGTTATGGAGTTTGTGACTCTTACCTTTTAATATTATTGATTGAGGGAGTGACCCTGGTCAATCAGAGAGCTTCTTTCCTCCACGTGTGAGACACTCTTATTCTGTGAAGAGTGTCTCATTCATAGCTACCCTGGAAATGGGCACATTCAAGGTAGGTTTGTTAAAATTGTCAGTATAGCCGAGAGTTTAGAGTAATGAGCTGTGAATGATGTTGGTACATCCAGCAGACCTGGATTTGATTCCCACAACCTCCAGTTGCATACTGTGTGACTCTAAGCAAGTCACTTGCAGTGTCAGTGGCTCAGTAGGTAGCACACTCACCTCTGAGGCCGGGAGATCAGAGAGCTGTGGGTTCAGTTCCCACATCTGGCACTTGGGTTAATATCCCAGTACTGAAACTGTAGTGCAGCATGAGAGGGGTGCTGTAATTCTGAGGTGCCGTCTTTCGGATGAGACGTTAAACCGAGGTCCCATCTGCCTGGATTGGTGGTAGTTCAGGTGGATGTTAAAGATCCCATGGCAATTATCGAAAAGAGTAGGGGATTTCCCCGGTGTCCTGGCCAAATTTCCCTCATTCAGTAAAAATACCACCAACAGCTTAATCTGGTTCAAGGTCAGTTGGCATTCATCTGTATCCCCCTCCCCCGGGTCGTGCCTGAAAATAGGCAGGATTTGTCTAGTGCACTTACCCGGTCAACAAAAACTAAAAAAATAAAATAAACTTAATCTCCCCAGTGCTCCTGGGTCGCCCCTGAAAACAGGCACTTGTGCCTAGTGGGCCTTATCCAGTTACCAAAGACTAAAATAAATGAAATTGTAATATATTCCCACAGATAATCCCACAGATCTGGAATGCTCTGCTGGTCTCCATAAGACATGTACAGAACCCGCACCAATGCAACCCTCTACTCAGAGCCCATTTCTCTTCCAGCTGCACCTGTTAAAACTAGTCACGCTAGTGTTTCCTGCTTGCTGTTACTATAAAAGTATATGTAATGTCATGACCCTGTCATTCTGTATAATGTATTGAGTACCTCTGTCTGTAACTTTGAACTAATGTTATATAGGTAAGCCTTGTCTTTCCAAAAATGTTTTCTGTCTGTATCCATGTACTGTATTTATGTGTCTCGACCCCCAGGTCGCATCTGGAATCGAGCTTTTAGCTCAGTATGCTTTCCTGGAAAATCTTGTAAATTAATCTCGTAAATAAATAAAATAAATATTATTGATCAATCTCGACCAGTAATATATTAATACTGTGAATGAGACTCACTTATGGTTGTAAGGGTGATCTCACTTACATTCTTGGATATCAGAACCGCTCATCATTTCGCGATTCTCATACCATAAGAATGTGCATGAGACCACTCTTACAACCGCAAGAGTGATCTTGGTGGCAGTTTTAACATATAGCAGTGCCCAGAGACAGTAAAGATTTAAGAATAGTAAATAGGGGAACAAAGTAACCATCAGGCGATGTGCACATTTTGTAAAACTTTATTCATACTCACAATGTAAACTTACAAGAATACAGAGCACACGTACCAGGTACATTACAAAAACACATTTTTTCAAGAAAATAAAAATAAAACATCAGTAGTATTTTCTTTTCTAACAGTCAAACATTTGCATCATTGCAGCTTTGCCATTGACAGTCAAAGATGAACAGGGCCTAGAGAACACTATGTGATACAGGTCCCACTGCAGAGGCTAGAGAAGCCTGTCTCCCTCGACTTTAACTCTGACAGTCAGGGACAGAGAGGGACGCTGTCTCCAAGGGGTACATGACCCACTCCAGAGGCTCAACAAGTCCATCTCCCACATATTCTGCACATTTTGTGGACAGAGGTCTGATCCGCAGGCAATGCACGGCTAACCCCAGAGGCCCGGTCTCCCTCATATCCACCATATTCAGGTGGGAAGTCCTATTACTCCATGCCCAGGCTGCCTCATGGACTACTGACCAGGCAGCCGGGGGAAGAATCTGAACGGCTTCAGAGTGTTCAGCCCCATTTTCTTATGGTGCAAATACAAGCTTAGAGTTATGTTAGGCTTTGATGAGGACATCAAATTGGAAGCTTTGGCAAAAATACTGATATCAATGGATCCTCACCATAAAATGTTAAAAATCACCAAATGCAAGAGCAACATCCAGGCAGCTAGGCCAGAACTGTACCGTTCTTACATGGAAATCCAATATGTTATGGACAGAAGGGGCTCTGGGTCCATCAGGTACCCCCTGTTTCATAAGTAGGGATAAAAAAGTGTGTAGTGCAAAGATATCTTAGTGTATAGTTTATAACATTTGTGTGTTAACAAAGAGAAATTGCAATGGTTAAAATCCTGTGCCTGACCGTCTGTAGTAAATATGTTATTAAATGAAAAGGGTTAAAGCATGTTTACAGTTAGCACACAGAGTTAGTTTCAGCAGAGCTGGGATCTGAAAACATTCCCCAAAATATTAAACCTCAGCACATTCCATTCTGTGTGCCTTAATCCATATGCAGGACGTCCAGCTCCTTGACCCTTAGACTTTCTCTCTCACACCTGCTTTTTCCCATCTTGATGTCACAATCTGTTGTCATGGAAATGGTTTTGATATCACAAGAAAAAGATTGTGACTTTAAGGCAGGAAAAAGAGTGGGAACTGCTCAAGTACAGATGTCTAGGATCCTGCTTTCAGACAACACTGCTTTACATTGGAAAGTCCAGAAATTAACATTTTTGGGGGGACGCTGTGTAAGTACTGATACCAAATGTGATTTTTGTTCTGCTGGAAATCCAAAAAGCACTTTAAGAGATTTTCTGGTTTCTAGCCAAATGAATCACACAACACAGGCATCAGCAGAACTGAGCGGCACAATATTCCCACAATAGGAATTTCAAAATATTACTTTTTTATGGAAGACATTTTCATGAACACAGAATCTTTTCTTAGACTTTATCTGTTCCTGCCACTGATACTTACCCAGAAGTTACAGTCCTTTGCTTGTGACATCACAAACTGTTGCTGTACGGATGATTGTGATGCCACAAAGAGGATTTAGACTTCCAGTTGGATATCAGCAGCAGGAACAGATGATACCCCAAGGAAAAGATCATGTTTTCATGCAAATATCTTCAGGGGCAGAATGTCCCGAAATGCTAGTTCTTGAGAGTGCGATGACAGCGAGTCTTGCTGATGACAACTGTCAGGGGTTTTCGGAAAACCCCTTTTCACCAAAGTATTCCAGTTTCATAACAAGTGTTACAGAGTTTGGATATTATTGGGGTTTACAATAAATCATCAGATCTGGTTTTGATTTCCTGTCCTCTATCATTGACTAAAACCTAACCTGAACTGTTGTTTGTCTCATGTTTGGCCAAAACGAGATGCTCTGGGAGAGGCAGCTCATGAAACTTATTGTAAGCCAAACTCCATAGGCGAGCAAGGTTACTACCTTGCACATGGATAATTGGTCACCCAGGGTTTAAATTACTAGATATTCCCTCCCCCATATATGGTGCTGAGGGATAGCAGTAGTAATTGCCCCTCCCAACCCCCAGTCTGCTAGCAATCTGTACTAGACACTGTAATCCCTGCTGGGGGTCTACAGTGCTTAGTGCACCTCACAGCTTTAAGCATCTGATCTCTTCAGTGCTGCAGTCAGCGAAAGGAAAAGGCAGGGTATCCTGCTGCACACAAACACTTCAAAGGAAAGTCAATCCCGCAGCTAAACCATGATTCAACACCCTCCTTGAGAGGTGAGCTCACAGTCTATAAACGGAGTATTTGTTTCCCACAGTATAACGCTTTTAATCTGTGATAGGATGTATTGTATCTCTCAGGAGCACTAGTAATTAAATGGTATGATTTGGCAGCATTTTTATGATACTGACAGAATGAGTAAACTAGAAATAGCCGGGGGTGGCACAATATTAAGCATACTTGGAGAATGGGTGGTTTATTAAACTGATATGCTGAAGAGATTGAGTGAGTAGGCACAGTTTTGATGCTCGGATCCCCAAGTACAGTGCTGTAGGCATATGCCTACTGTAAGGAAAGATAAATCCCCAGCTCCCTGTTTAAAGTGGTTGTGTCAGGGTGACAGTACAAGATACAACAACCACCCAGCACTGCAGATTGACTCTCTGATCAGGTTCTAATAACTGAACTAGCTAGCATCCCTAAAACAGATGAAACTCTATTTAAACCTGAAAACAAACACTGGCTTGGCTGCATAAATGTTATTACTCCATTTGGTGATTAACAAACGGGTCTGTCACTGGCTAAGGTAGGATACAAGCAAAGTACTGGGAGCCCAGCTTCAGACAGTTCCCCACAAATTAGTGTACAGATACTGCTTAAATTGTAACCATGGATGATAATTAGGGGAACAGAGCCATGAAAATTAAGTGCAGTGGAAGGGGAATTGTTGTATTTTTGTTTGCAGAAAACAGCAAGTAGTCTGTTTAGATACTGCGACACAGAGTCCTTTCTGAGGGACAACATGAATGGTCAGGCATGGATTAGTAACTGGGCCAAAAACTTCCTTGCTGGGGAGACAATGTGAAGGGTACAATATGGACTAGGACTAAAACAGAGAGAGGGAATCCCTGTTGGGGGAACATGTGAACAGTACAGTATGGAGTAGGATTGGGGCACATAGAGAGAGAGAGAGAGAGAGAGAGAGAGAGACTATGTTTGGGGGCAATGTGAACTGTGAAGAACGGATTAGTATCAGGGCAGCTAGAGTCCTTGTTGAGGGACAATGTGAATGGTGCAGTACCGCTTCATATTGGGGCAGAGCCCCTTATTAGGGGACAATGTAAACATTGCATTATGGATTAATTCTGGGGCAGATAGAAAGAGTCCATGTTGGTGGAGCAATGAAAATAATGCTCTATGGATTCATTCTGGGGCAGACAGAGAAAGTTCATGTTGGGGGGAAAATGTGAATGGTGCACTGAAGACCAGTATCAGGGCAGATAGGGAGAGTTTATGTTGGGGGGCAATGTGAACAGTGCAGTATAGATTAGTATAGCGGTAGACCGAGAGAGTCTATTTTGGGGGACAATGGGAAAAGTGCAGTATAGATTAGTATCGGGATAAATAGAGAGCATCCATGTTGGGGGACAATGAGAAGAGTGCAGTATAGATTAGTATAGGGTTAGACCAAGAAAGTCTATTTTGGGGGACAATGAGAAAAGTGCAGTATAGATTAGTTTTGGGGTAAACAGAGTCCATGTTGGGGGACAATGAGCAGAGTGCAGTATAGATTCGTATAGGGTTAGACCAAGAAAGTCTATTTTGGGGACAATGAGAAAAGTGCAGTATAGATTAGTATTTGGGTAAACAGAGTCCATGTTGGGGGACAATGAGCAGAGTGCAGTATAGATTAGTATTGGAGTAAACAGAGTCCATGTTGGGGGACAATGAGCAGAGTACAGTATAGATTAGTATAGGGTTAGACCAAGAAAGTCTATTTTGGGGGACAATGAGAAGAGTGCAGTATAGATTAGTATAGGGTTAGACCAAGAGAGTCTATTTTGGGGGACAATGAGAAAAGTGCAGTATAGATTAGTATTGGGGTAAACAGAGTCCATGTTGGGGGACAATGAGCAGAGTGCAGTATAGATTAGTATTGGGGTAAACAGAGAGAGTCCATGTTGGGAGACAATGAGAAGAATGCAGTATAGATTAGTATCGGGGTAAATAGAGAGTTCATGTTAGGGACAATGAGAACAGTGCAGTATAGATTAGTATTGGGGTAAATAAAAAGAGTCCATGTTGGGGGACAATGAGGACAGTGCAATATAGATTAGTATTGGGGTACACAGAGAGATTCCATGTTAGGGACAACGAGAACAGTGCAGTATGGACTAGTATTAGGGCAGTGCCAGATTGTGGCAATCTGTGCTGGGGGACAGTGAGAAGAGTGCAGTATGCATCAGTTCTGGGGCAGATAGTGTTCATATGGGAGGACAATGTGAATGGTGCACTACAGACTAGCATCAGGGCAGATAGAGATAGTTCATGTTGGGGGCAATTAGAACAGTGCAGTATGGATTAGTATTGGGGCAGATAGAGAGAATCCTTGTTAGGGGTACAGTGTGAATTGTATGGAGTGGATTAACATTGAAGCAGATAGAGGGTCCCTGTTGGGGGACGATGTGAACAGTGCAGTATGGATTAGAACTGGGGCAGATAGAGGGTCCTCATTAGGGGACAATGAGAACAGTGCAGTATGACAGGTATTGAAGTAGATAGAGGGTCCGTGTTAGGGGACAATGAGAACAGTGCAGTAGGATTAGCACTGAAGCAGACAGAGGATCCCTGCTATGGAACAATGAGAACAGTGCAGGAGGATTAGCACTGAAGCAGACAGAGGATCCCTGTTAGGGGACAATGAGAACAGTGCAGTAGGATTAGGACTGAAGCAGATAGAGGGTCCCTGTAAGGGGAAAATAAGAACAGTGCAGTAGGATTAGCACTGAAGCAGGTAGAGGGTCCCTGTTAGGGGACAATGAGAACAGTGCAGCAGGATTAGAACTGAAGCAGATAGAGGGTCCCTGTTAGGGGACAATGAGAACAGTGCAGTAGGATTAGTACTGAAGCAGGTAGAGGGCTCCTATTAGGGGACAATGAGAACAGCGCAGTAGGATTAGTGCTGAAGCAGATAGAGTTTATGTTAGGGATAATGTAAATAATACAATATGAATTAATATTGGAACAGATAGAGTGAATCCTTGTTCGGGGTCAATGTAAATAGTAATTAAATATGCACATTTTTCACTTGCATTTTAAATAACTGGTATCAGGAGGATCCTTTTGCTTGTAAATGTTAGAATCAACCAGGTTCTTGGGGGTTCTTTAATTTTTGGAGCAGTCTGGTTTGGGTCTGCTTGAGAATGCCCAGCAACTACCACCCCGACTCATTTCCCACAGTGCCCAGGGCTCATGAAAGATTTTCATATGGAATCAGGAACTTTTGTGTTGAGTCTGAGCTGTATATTACAGCACTAACAGACAGTCATCACAAGTAGGCAGGGAGAAGCATGGGTAAGAAGGTTTGGATTGAGGATGTGTGGAGGTAAGAAGATGTGTGGTTTATGGGGCATGCACCGTGAGGGCATGAGGTGAGAAATGTGGAAGCGAGGGACATAATGGTGAGGTACATGGGGTGAAGAATGAAGGAGACAGGGTGTGTGAAGGCGAAAGGTATAAGCTGAAGGGAAGATCAGGAAAAGCCCTGCACTGATGACTAATAAGAAAAACCACTTCAAACAATGTAGTGTAGCTCACTAGAAATCCATTTTAACGTATCAAGAGTCAAAATAACAGATAGTTTCACCCATGACTAGCCCTGGTGCTTCGAGTCAAAGACTCTTCATCAGGGGATGAGCTGAAGGGACACTGGCTACGTAAGGGCAGGAGTGGGGGTGACTCTATGACATGGTTGTGACTCTATGACAATAGGTAACGTACTAACAAACACAGCTAGGGATGTGCATATGCTGGAAGGTCCCAGAAGGGGAACACTGGTTACATCACATGCTCACATTCACTAGTTGTGCCATGGAGGAGGGGAGGTTTGCCTTCCTGGGAATCACATCCCACCTGTGTCTGAAACCTCTGTCTTGCTGTACCTCACATATACAGTAATCCTAAGGGTGAGTGTCCAGTTGGATTCCTGGATAAAGTAATGTCCTCCCTTCCCACTAAGATCTTTGCTATTCTCATTATACACGTCTCTACACTATAATACAGAAGACGACATTACAAGCTCTATGGCACCATCCCCAGTACCTTCACAAACAGATATGGAGAAGGATTCCTGTCACACAGTCCACACATTAATAGACATTACAGTATATACACATACATTTCTAATATTGTGATGAACACACACAGGCTCAAACAGTTCACCTGGGAGTTAGACTGACGCAGTCCGACTCACCTGGAACAAAAATCAACAGAATTCCAGTTGTAGGAGGTTTATGTTGGGTGGGGCTGCTCTTCTCTACAAACCTTAACATGATGTCAAGGTACTGCCCACCCAGGACAGTCGCTGCATGTCACCATGAAGAAAGGCAAACAATATGTTACAAGGGACAGGAAATGACATCACAGCTCCATGGGGAGAGGGACTATATTACAAGGGACAGGAAGTGACATCACAGCTCCAACACTTGACAAGTTGACAACTGTTCATTTGGTTTTTGAGGTACTCCTGGAACCCAAGAATGATCAGGACCCATGGTCATTTCATAATCACATGGACACTTCTCAGGCTGGCATGCACCGGAGAGCACACAATGCAGCAATATAAAAACACACTATTTGGGAGTAAAATGAGGTGTTTTCTTTTGTAGTTTTCTTAAATTGAACAAAAGATGGGCTGTTTCTATATGTATGATACACAGAAGTTTTGTTGAAGCAGCATGAGCATGCATCTCTCTCTTCTCGGGTGCTTAGTCGGAGCACAAGGAGTACGGATTGTGCTATGAGTCTTTCCAGGCTCCACTCTGCAACCTCAACACTGCAGGGAGAGAAAGAGAAAACATGATAGGGTGAGGGTGCACACACCAGTCATCAGTTGAGACTCCATCCACCTTCTTTCCTAGTCTTCCTGCCCTCCCAACCTTTCCCTCATGCCAACTCAGCCAAACCTGAAATTATGATCAAATGCTAGAACAGAAAATAGCAGAACTGGTTTTTAATTCACACTGTATACACTAGTCGATATGTAGATTTCAGTGCTTGTGAGCAGGAGCTTGCACTGAACAATAACATGTTTATAGTATGGTTTTTGTGCAGCTCGAACTATACACATTCAGTACTCTAAAGCCTCATTCACAGAGCAAGGCACCATGGTTAAAGTATGTGATCAGTATCCTTCTGAGCCAGCGGGAGGAATTTAAGTCCCGCAGGAGGGTACCAGCAATTTGGGGCCAATTTATTTATACACAGAGGTGGATGCTGCAGTGTAAGGACCATGCACACACAAACATGGCAGTCACTATACACTGAGTTGCATACTGTAGTGTAAAGACCATACACACGCAAACATGGCAATCATACACCGAGTTGCATACTGTAGTGCAAGAACCATACACATGCAAACATGGCAATCATACACTGAACTGCATACTGTAGTGCAAGGACTATACACACACAAACAAGCAGTCATTATACACCGAGTTTCATAATGTAGTGCGGGGATCATAGGCACGCAAACAAGGCACTCATTATACACCGAGCTACATACTGTAGTGCGAAGACCATACATACACAAACATGACAGTCATTATACATCAAGTTGCATACTGTAGTGCAAGGACCATATACATGCAAACATGCCAGTCATTATTAGGGTGTGCAGCAGGCCAGCTCAGAGGTTTTGGTTACCCAGGTATTCCCTGGCCTGTTATGGTGGACCGGAATCAGACCACAGCCAGTTCAACCCATTACTGACCAGTCTGCTGCTGTGCTACAGTATCTATGGGCATTGTGGCCACATTATTTAGATGCAACAGGGCACTAGGGCCCTGCAGAATCCTCTCTCCTCTGACAGTTGGTGGAAGGAGAGGGAGAGAGAGAGTTGGTTGGGTGTCACATCTACGGACATTATGGCCAAATTACACAGCGATGGCAGGGCAGGGCGCTAGTGCCCTGTGGCAACCTTTCTCCTGTGCCAGTCAATGAATTGAGCTAGAGAGAGAGAGAGAGAGATAGATGGGAAATTTCCACTGCCCACCACATTGGGAGAGAGGAAACTCAAGTGCCAGCATGGGCTGCCTGCTGCTGGCTGCTGGAAAGGTAGTCTAACTGACGATGGGCCGCCATTAATGCAGTCAGGGAGGAGTGGCAAGTGACAGACACTGGAGGAGTGGCTGCCACTGGTGATGATGTGTTGCTAGCAGGCTGAAGAGGTGGAACCTGGTGGCAGTGATGGGACTAGCATTAGACCAAGGAAAGTAAGCACAAAAATCACTCGACACCTATGTGAGACTGGGGACATGAAGTGGGGCTCAGTGGTGCCTGTCAGAAGAGGGAATGGGGGGATCATATTGGTTCTGACTGGCTGGATGGCCTCTAAGGGGTGGATCTGGGGAGTGGGTGGGAGCCAAGCCACGCTGCAGCAGCAGGTAGTATAGACAGAGCTCACTGAGGCAGAACTGAGACCAGTGGTCCAGTTGAGGGGTGCATCGGAGAATTTTACACCCAGTTTTGCCCTTTTTACACCCTGTGTAGAGTCCTGGGTAGTATCATCACTACCAGGTGTTCCCATGGACTTCATGCATTCGCACTTCAGTTCACCAGAACAATGTGACCGCGTTGCAAAATACTACCTGGCATACCGAAATACTAGCAGCTTGGAAAACTAAGACGTTTTTACTTCCTGGCCTAAAAAGCTATCTGGAGCACTGACTGAGACTGAGAGACTCAGAGAGAGTTGGTCAGCTAAGGGATGCAAAGGGCATCTCAATTTGGAACTAAAAGGAAATCGTTTGCTAAACAAAAACTGTACTGAAACAAAAAAATTAGAGAAACAACAGGTGGAGAAGTAGAGCTGCTGGGCCTGGCAGGCTGTCCAGGGCAAACAGTGAGCACTGGTCATTGGGGAAGGGGACTACAGCTGAACTGCACTGGACATTAGGAGAAGGGGACTACAGCTGAACTGCACTGGAAATTAGGGAGGGGACTACAGCTGAACTGCACTGACATTAGGGGAGGGACTACAGCTGAACTGCATTGGACATTAGGGAGGGGACTACAGCTGAACTGCATTGGACATTAGGGAGGGACTACAGCTGAACTGCATTGGACATTAGGGAGGGACTACAGCTGAACTGCATTGGACATTAGGGAGGGACTACAGCTGAACTGCACTGGACATTAGGGGGAGGGGACTACAGCTGAACTGCACTGGACATTACGGGAAGGGGACTACAGCCGAACTGCACTGGACATTAGGGGATGGGCACTACAGCTGAACTGCACTGGACATTAGGAGGAGGGTACTACAGCTGAACTGCACTGGACATTAGGGGGAGGGGACTACAGCTGAACTGCACTGGACATTAGGAATAGGGGACTACAGCCGAACTGCACTGGACATTAGAGGGAGTGGGACCACAGCAGAACTGCACTGGACATTAGAGGGAGTGGGACTACAGCTGAACTGCACTGGACATTAGGGGAAGGGGACTACAGCCGAACTGCACTGGACATTAGGGGGAGGGGACTACAGCTGAACTGCACTGGACATTAGGGGGAGGGGACTACAGCTGAACTGCATTGGACATTAGGGGAAGGGGACTACAGCCGAACTGCACTGGACATTAGGGAAAGGGGACTACAGCCGAACTGCACTGGACATTAGGAGGAGGGGGATTACAGCTGAACTGCACTGGACTTTAGGGAGGGGAACTACAACTGAACTGCACTGGACATTAGGGGGAGGGGACTACAGCTGAACTGCATTGGACATTAGGGGAAGGGGACTACAGCCGAACTGCACTGGACATTAGGGGAAGGGGACTACAGCCGAACTGCACTGGACATTAGGAGGAGGGGGATTACAGCTGAACTGCACTGGACTTTAGGGAGGGGAACTACAACTGAACTGCACTGGACATTAGAGGAAAGGGACTATAGCTGAACTGCACTGGACATTAGGGGAAGGGGACTACAGCTGAACTGCACTGGACATTAGAGGGAGTGGGACTACAGCTGAACTGCACTGGACATTAGAGGGAGTGGGACTACAGCTGAACTGCACTGGACATTAGGAGGAGGGGATTACAGCTGAACTGCACTGGACATTAGAAGGAGGGAACTACAGCTGAACTGCACTGGACATTAGAAGGAGGGAACTACAGCTGAACTGCACTGGACATTAGGAGGAGGGGGATTACAGCTGAACTGCACTGGACATTAGGGAAGGGGAACTGCAGCTGAACTACACTAGATATTAGGGGAGGGGGACTATATCTGAAGTTCACTGAACATTAGAGGAGGGGAACTACAGCTGAACTGCACTGAAAATTGGGTGAAGGGAACAACAGCTGAGCTACACTGGACATTAGAGGGAGGGGGACTACAGCTGAACTACACTGGACATTAGGGAAGGGGGACTATATCTGAAGTGCACTGAACATTAGGGGTGTGGACCTACAGCTGAACTACACTGGACATTAAGGGGAGAGGGATCACAGCTGAACTGCACTGGATATTAGGGGAGGGGGACTATATCTGAAGTGCACTGAACATTAGAGGAAGGGAACTACAGCTGAACTGCACTGAAAATTAGGTGAAGGGAACAACAGCTGAGCTACACTGGACATCAGAGGGAGGGGGACTACAGCTGAACTGCACTGAACATTAAAAAGAGGGGGCTAACAGCCTTACTGCACTAGACATTAGGGTGATGGGGACTACAGCTGAATTGCCCTGAACATTAGGAGGAGGGGGGATTATAGCTGGACTGCACTGGGCATTAGGGGAGGGGGACTACAGATGAACTGCACTGGAAATTAGGGAGGAGGGGACTATGGCTGAACTGCACTGAACATTGGGGAGGGGACCACAGATGAACTGCACTGGACTTTAGGGGAGGAGGGGACTATGGCTGAACTGCACTGAACATTAGGGAGGGGATTACAGCTGAACTGCAATGGACATTGGGGGGACCACATCTGAATTGCACTGGACTTTGGGGAGGGGACTACAGCTGAAGTGCACTGGTCATTAGGGAAGGATGGGGACTACAGCCGAACTGCACTGAACATTAGGGGAGGGACTACAGCTGAACTGCACCGACATTAGGGGAGGGACTACAGCTGAACTGCACTGGACATTAGGGGAGGGACTACAGCTGAAGTGCACTGGTCATTAGGGAAGGATGGGGACTACAGCCGAACTGCACTGAACATTAGGGGAGGGGACTACAGCTGAACTGCACTGGACATTAGGGGGAGGGGACTACAGCTGAACTGCACTGGACATTAGGGGGAGGTGTCTACATCTGCACTGGATTTTAGGGAAAGGGGGGCTACAGTTGAACTGCAATGGACATTTGGGGGAGGAGGGTGACTACAGCTGAACTGCACTGGATATTAGAGGGAGTGGGATAACAGACTGAACTGCACTGGACATTAGAGGGAGTGGGGCCACAGCTGAACTGCACTGGACATTGGGGAAGGGGGAGCACAGCTGAACTGCACTGAAAAGATACCTGAAGAAATTTAAATGTATTCTTAAAAAAATCAGAAAGATGGACAGGAGCAGAACAGGCTTGGGCAGCAGTCCAGGCGGTGGGCACTGGACACTGGGCATTGGGGTGAAGGGCAGGGGGCTACAGTTAAACTGCAATGAAAAAATATCTTTTAATAAAAGCCAAAGAAACTGAGACTGGAGCAGAAATAGGGCCTGGTAGAAGGCAGTCCGGGGCTGTGGTTGTTAGGCAGTAGAGGGCAAGAGCTACCCATCACTGAAAAAAAATACCTGAAAAAAAAAATGTTTTAGAAAAAGTCAAAGAGTGAGATGGGGGATTGGAGCAGAAGCAACGCCCGTCAGGAAGCAGTCCAGGGCAACTGTGGACATTGGGCAGGAGGGGGCTAGAGCTAAACCGCACCAAAAAAATTCCTGAAAGAAAATATGTATGTTGCTCTGTCACAGATCCCTGAAGGGCTAGTTGCAATTTAAGTATGTGTCTGTTTTTCCCTAAAAAACACCAATATACAGGATCAGTTGGGCTGTGCATTATGCCTCTGCATGCTGCAACCAAGGGTGCATTACTGCATACTTTTATGTCCACTTGTCTATTGCTCTGTCACAGTTGTGCAAAGGGCTAGTTACATTTTAACCCTTGGCTATTTTTCTTTTAAAAATAAAACATGAGTAGGACCAGCTGAACACTGAAGTATGTCTCTACAGGTTGCCACCTAGCATGCCTGGGTGCCTGCTGTCACGTTCAGTTGTGTACCGCTCTGTCACAGTTGCTCAAAGGGATAATTGCATTTTTAGTGCTTGACTATTGAAAAAAGTTGCATACAGACTGTACTGCTTATATCTATCTTTGCCCGTCTTCCATTCCTCCCTTATAGGACAAACATGGGTTGCACTGAGAAGGCCAGTACTGCATCTGTGTGAGATGCTACCAGTGGAGCAGGGTGGGTGGGATGGCACAGATGGAGGAAGAAATGATTCCACTGGTTCACACCTGCCTTTTCAGGGCAGCAGATCCACACCTGCTGTGAAACATTGATCTTGTGTTGCTCTATTGAGCGCACCACTAATTATTACAATAGATTACACTTTTGGGTTTGCTTTTGATTCTGGTTCTGATTTGCCCAACCTGACCTGGCCCAGCAGAACTGGAAAATCTGACCCGCAACCCGCTAGTTGTAACACACCACTGAGTTGCATACTGTAGTGCAAGGCTCATACGCACACAAATGTAGCAGTCATTATACACTGAGCTGCACAGTGGTTTTGTAGGGACTGTATGCAGGCAAACACAGCAGTCACTATCAGGACCAGTTTTAGACCTACTGGGGCCCCAAGCAGAAACACTTATAGTGCCCCCTTCACTGTTCCCATTGCCCTATATCCTTCCTTCTGCCCCACCCCACATCCAAATTCTCCGAACACAAGGGCAACAACAACAATTTTGTTTTTTTATGGTAAAATGTTTTGCATTTCAAGCTGATCTCTACTTATATTTTCTACTATAGTGCGCCCCTTCTATGTAAGTGCCCCAAGCCACTAATTGGTTTGCTTGTGCTTAATACCACCTCTGGCCATTACACACTAGAGTTGCCCAGTGGAAGTGCAGGGATCATACGCAGGCAACCATAGTGACCATTATACATCAACAAATAGTAGACTGGTAGTGCTGGGACTGTATGTAGACAACCATGGCAGTCATCATTATACACGCCATTATATTGAGGCAAAACCCTTACAGCCAATCAGAATGCTAATTTATAGGGCATTGTGTGGAGACAATGCCCCATAAATCTTGGGAGGAAACAGCTATGGCTCTTAGAATATGCAAATGAGTCAATAAATACCTTTGGAATATTCAAACAAGGCAATAACCACCATTGGAATATTAAAATGAGCACTGAGGCATACCAAGTCATCAAACAGTTCCACTCTAGTTAAAATAAAGTTAATCTCAAATATCTACAATCGTGTCTCTTTTTATGGAAGGGATTGGCAGGTCAGTCCTCAGGAATAATGCCACTGGGCACCGTGGAACATGATCTCAGCCTCTAGCCTCGATCTTGGTTAATGGTGTCCTGTACCCCCATCAATCCCTCCGATTATTGCTATAATGAGTTTAATAGTAGCTGTAGTGCAGGGGTTGTATGCAGACTAACGTGGCACTCATTATGTACTCAATAACCCCCCCACACACACACACATACACGGCCATAAACAATAACATCAGAGTCATCACTATGGGAGAAGGATGCTGCCAAAGTCTCCAGGGAGTCTCAGACTCTTTTCAACAAGTACATTAGAATTTCCTCCAGTTATAGAACCACTATAAATTCATAGAAGAATTTCTGTATTGGTTTTCATTTGAAGAATTGTACCACAAACAGGATATCACCCCGCCCCAGTACTGTATTTGTGGTGTCAGCACTGGGTATGGGCCCAAGTCTCCAGACTATGGCTCAAACTCTTGACCACAGAGGTGAGAGTGCAAAAATCCTACCTAAAATGACAATACTGTGGTGTGTTCAGACAGAGATGTAACTCAGATCTACTGACCTGTTCTGGATGTCTCTTGTCTGAGTTCAGGCCCAGCAGTCCTGCCTCCTCATTTGGTCTGTCAGTCTTCATCTCCACCACAATGTCTTCTGTCTTTGTTTCTGGTTCAGTACTACAGGACAGATGGACAGAGAGGTTAGCAGTCCAGGCATTACTCTAATGACTGGTGTTAGGAGCATATTGAGAAGAAGCTGGGATACACTCACATGGACTTCTTCTCTGATCGGCCACAGGGCAGTTTTCCACTTTTCTGCAGGAAGTAGATGAGTCCCACAACAATGAGCAGGACCAGGACGCAGACCACCACTGCAATCACAGCCGCACTGCTTCCTCCCTGCTGCTGACGGTCTGCTGCAAACACAGACCAGAAAGGGTTAAAAATACTCCTGAAGGGTAACATCGTTTTATGTCAAAAATTAGAACCTAGGAAGGCTATCATTAATAATGATTTAACTAATTAGGTGATTGATCCGAGAGCCCTTACCTTAGTAGAACCAATTACATTGCACTGTGAATGCAGTGCGGATACAGTGAGTCCTCCCTGCCAGGCAAACTATCTCTCTAAACTGTACTGCCCCAGGGAAGCTATCCAAAGGGCAGATACACCTCCCATTCAGTCAAACTACCCACTATACTGTACTACCCCAGGGTAAACATCCAAATGGCAGCTACATTTCCCAGCCAATCAAACTATCCCATTACACTGTACTACCCCAGGGCAGATTCAAGCTATCCACTGTATTGTACTACCCCTGAGCAAACTGCCCCTTTGAAACTGTACTACCCAGGGCAGCTATCCAAATGGCAGATACACCTCCAATACAGTCAAGCTACCCACTATACTGTACTACCCCAGGGTAAATATCTGAAGGGCAGAAACATCTCCCAGCCAGGCAAAATATCCCATGACACTGTATTACCCCAGGGCAGCTATCCGAAGTACAGATATACATCTTATTCAGTCAAACTATCCTGTTACACTGTATTACCCCAAGGCAGATATCTGAAGGGCAAATGCACCTCCTAGCCAGGCAAACAATCCCTCTACATTGTACTATCCCAGGACAGATATCTGAAGAGCAAGTACACCTCCCAGTCAGGCAAACTATCTCTCTACACTGTACTACCCCAGGCAGATACCCAAAGGGCAGATATACCTTCTAGTCCATCAAACTACCCTATACTGTACTACCCCAGGGCAGATACACCTCCCATTCAAACTACCCCTCCAAACTGTACTACCCCAGGGCAGATACCATATTTATTCTATTTATTAGATTTAGTCACGTCATGAAACAAGGACAAGAAGAAAGCCAAACAACATAGATGAATACAGTTGAATTACAAAACAAAGATTAGGGTATACAATAAGAGGCACGGAATGGTGTTGTCTAGTAATGTGATGCGAATGATTTAAGCAGCAGGACTATATACGCCAGGCATTGTACATCGTATGCCTAGAAAAACTGCAAGAGGAGATTAAGGCAGAAGCAGGAGCTAATGGGTGCAGAAAGCATCATCCGTTACTAAAGTAGAGGAGGAAGGTGAGAGCAGTTCAGTGAGCAATTGTCAGGAGTGGACGGGTGAGAAAAGAGGGTGGGTGGGGTAAGGGAGCAGAGGAGCAGGGTGGAGATATGGAGCAGTCAGAGAAGAGTGAGAGGAGAAGGAGTAGGGGAAAATTGGAGGAAAGGAGGGAGGGAGGGAGGGGTGATAGTGAGAGGAAAATAAGCATAGAAGGGAAAGGGGAGTTAGAGGTGGGGAGGGGGAGGAACTATGTGAAGAGCCAGAGAGGGAGAGGATGGAAAAAAAGGGGAGTGGGGGACTATGGGCAAATAGTGCAAGCAACAAGGATGGGGCGGGAAAAGAGTGAACAGGGGAAAGGGGAGGTGTAGGTGTGGTGTATACAGGTGGGGAGGCATGAGGGGGAGTGGCCCTTGACCAGATTATGTGAAGCACTCACAGGAGGCACCAGTCACAAGGTGTTGGTGCAGTTTGTGCTTAAAAGCACCAAGCATGGCAATGTTGGTGATTTCAGTTGGAAGGGAGTGGAACCAATTAGAGGCTCTGACATTGTAGGAGCACTGACCTTGAGATATCTGAAGGGCAAATGCACTTCCCAACCAGGCAAACCATCCCTCTTATTACCCCAAGGCACATATTCAAAAGGCAGATACACCTCCTATTCAGTCAAACTATCCCACTAAACTGTACTACCCCAGGGCAGATATCCAAAGGGCAGATACATCTCCCAGACAGGCAAAATACCCCTCTTCATGGTACAGGGGGAAAGGCACCAGACTAGGGTAGGGATGGGGTACATTAGTATGTATGAAACCCCTTGTACTAACTCTGTAGATAGCGTACCTGGCTAGGGTAGGGATGGGTACATTACTATGTAGAAATCTCATTTTACTGACTCTGGGGACAGGGTACCTGGTTAGGGTAGGGTTGGGGGATATTACTATGTATAAATCTCCTTGTACTGACTCTGGGGATAGGGTACCTGGCTAGGGTAGGGATGGGGTACATTACTATGTATAAATCTCCTTGTACTGACTCTGGAAATAGGGTACCTGGCTAGGGTAGGGATGGGGTACATTACTATGTATAAATCTCCTCGTTCTGACTCTGAAGATAGGGTACCTGGCTAGGGTAGAGATGGGGATATTACTATGCATACATCTCCTTGTGTTTACTCTGGGGATAGGGTACCTGGCTAGGGTAGGGATGGGGTACATTACTATGTATAAATCTCCTTGTGCTGACTCTGGGGATAGGGTACCTGGCTAGGATAGGGATGGGGTACATTACTATGTATAAATCTCCTTGTACTGACTCTGGGGATAGGGTACCTGGCTAGGATAGGGATGGGGTACATTACTATGTATAAATCTCCTTGTACTGACTCTGGGGATAGGGTACCTGGCTGGCTAGGGTAGAGATGGGGACATTACTATGTATAAATCTCCTTGTGCTGACTCTGGGGATAGGGTACCTGGCTAGGATAGGGATGGGGTACATTACTATGTATAAATCTCCTTGTACTGACTCTGGGGATAGGGTACCTGGCTAGGGGAGGGATGTGGGACGTTAATTTTTATAAATCTTCTTGCAATGACTCTAGGGATGAGGTACCTGGCTAGGGTACAGATGAGGGGATGTTACTGTGTATAAATCTCCTTGTACTGACTCTGGGGATAGGGTACCTGGCTAGGGTAGGGATGGGGTACATTACTATGTATAAATCTCCTTGCACTGACTCTGGGGATAGGGTACCTGGTCATAGGGTAGAGATGGGACACACTATGTATAAATCTCCTTGTGCTGACTCTGGGGATAGGGTACCTGGCTAGATAGGATGGGGTACATTACTATGTATAAATCTCCTTGTACTGACTCTGGGGATAGGGTACCTGGCTAGGGAAGGGATGTGGGACGTTAATTTTTATAAATCTTCTTGCAATGACTCTAGGGATGAGGTACCTGGCTAGGGTACAGATGAGGGGATGTTACTGTGTATAAATCTCCTTGTACTGACTCTGGGGATAGGGTACCTGGCTAGGGTAGGGATGGGGTACATTACTATGTATAAATCTCCTTGCAGTGACTCTGGGGATAGGGTAGCTGACTAGGGTAGAGATGGGGACACTGCTGTATATAAAACTCTTTGTCATGACTCTGAGTACCATAAAGGCTGGCAGTATAGCCTAGAGTTAGAGTAGCAAACTGTGAACCAGCATGGTACATCCAGCAGAGCTGGGTTGGATTCTCATAAACTCAACCTGCATACTGTGTGACTCTGAGCTAGTCACATATTACCTCTCCAGTGCTCCAGGTCTACCAGTAAATGGGCCTTTTATCCAGTGGGCCTTACTCAGTTCCAAAAAAGATTAAAGGTTGAAATGTTGCCTGTGAACCCAAGGATGTGCTGGCCCTTCATCATTATAGCTCTTTAGGGGGCACACATGTTGCAACTCTGATAAACATATCCCAGAAGAATGCTCAGGCAGAGCCTACAGTACAATTAGGGCAATGTCCATACATACCTAGGGAACACAGTTCAGGTCATACAAAAACCATTATTCTAGAATGCCATGATTGGATAAGAATGTGTACAGTTTGACTGTCCCGATCACTGCTGAGGATAACGTGTGGATAAGTGCTGAGATATCAGCAGGGAAGAGTGATACTTACCTGATTTGAGAACTGGGTCCCCTGAAGGTAGCATTGAAAACAAATAAAGAGAAAAGATTTACACTCTAGAGACACATCTGGTAGTTAGGATGTTACACTTCTTACCCAGAATTCTGTGCACCAAACTAGGAAAACTGGGGGGGGGGGCAGACCTGCTCTTCTCAATGGGGCATTCTGGAGGGGTAAGCACAGGGCTCCAGATCTGTGTATGGCCACATACCTTCCGGGGCTCCTGAGTGGGTATTTCAGGACCACAACTTGAGTCAGGTGACAAGGTAGCAACTGCGCTTCCTTATCTGTGTGATGAGGTGCTTGTAGAGTTCCTAATTCAGATGCACCAGAACTATTATGAATATTATGCAGGTACCAAGGGGTCCTCAGGGGGTTCTGAAGCATATCTGCATGACCCCACCCTCTTCACTTCTGGAACACTGTACCCTGCTATTTGAATACAACTGAGACTGGACATTGCGAGAGGTGGATTTCAAATTGAACTCATTATTATGCACAGCAGAGAGATCTGATTGGCTGCCAGTAGCAGTTCGTAAGAGATGTGGGTTACGTTCCTTAGCAATATCATGAGTTTCCACTGAGCTACTCTCTCATCCTTGCCAAAGTGAAGCCAGACTGCTGTGAACCAATCACAAGCTTTTCTGATAAGGAAATGCTTACCTTCGCCTGCTGTATCAGGAGACACTTCTTTCATTTGTTCTAAAGAGACAGAAAAAAACATCAACAGTCACTTAGGAGGTAGATTATGTCCTAGCGACACAGTCCCAGCCAAAAATATCAGTACACTATTTTGCCTTGTCCATATTATTAGTTCCTGGTTCAGGGCAGAGTTTTGGGATGTCTGTATTGCATTTATTTGTTCTGGAACTCGCTACCGGATTACCCAGTGGAAGTATTTATAGATTTAAGGTTATGCAATCCTCTATACAGAATCCTTGTTTCCTGCCCCCACTTTCCATCAAAGTTCTTCCATCCCATACTTGGAAATAAGTTGTATCTCAATGAGCTGTGCTAGCCAACGCTAGTAAATGAAATCAATCCATAAAATATCCCTCCGCAAGCAAAGGATCTCTGCAGGTATGGGGGTGTGTGGCTGTGTGACACCAGTCCCACTCTGATAGCTCTGTAAGGAAAAGATCTGATTGTATGGGGGATTGTAGCCCATGTGACTCACTGTATTACTGCCTCCCCGTAATACTTTAGCCCTGTAAGGAAGGGACTTCGGATTGCTTGGGGATCATCCCCATGTGTGATTCCTTGTATTGATATCCCACCATGATAAGATGCCTTTATTTAAAATGGACAGCCTTAGCTCCCAGTGTGACTGAGACAATAGTAACTGACTGGACCGTTACGAGATCCTGTAATTGGGAATGAGTCACATTGCCTTAGGGCCAGATGTAGAAGGGATTTTTTGCTTTTGCACATGTAGAGGGCCAGCAAAAGCTGCAGAGTATCTTCTCTGCACTAGTAATGAAAGAACCAGAGAAGGATCTGATGTTCTGAAAGATTCTGATAAGCTAAGAAAGGTTCTTATATTATAAAAAGGCTCTCAGAAGTGCTGCAATCTGATTGGCTGTTAGGATTCCAACAGCCTTACATTAATCCATGTTATACTGTCATTTACAGCCTGATCACCCTGGCACATGGATTCTTCCTGTCAACATTCCATCCTCTAGCACTGCTGAATGTGTGGAATGATGCATTCTGATTTTGAACCAGCATTCTTAAAGTGTTGGTGGAAGAACTATTTTATTAAAAATCTCCCTCTAAATGAGGAAAACATTCAAAAAGTAAACTTTTAACACTTTCTTTTGGAACCATTTTTTATAATAGCAATAAGGCACTCCCAGGAGTTAGATTAACAGTCAATCACCCCCTAGGGGCAATATGGCACTCGGCTGCACCTCATGCCATATTACACCCCTGGGGGTGATTAACAGACAGTTAATCTAACCCCTGGTCATGCCTTATTGCTTAAGTAATCTGAGTCTTAGCAACAAGATTACTGGTTTTCCGGTTTTACCGGAAAACCTGGTAAAATTCCTGAATTTAGACTGCCTGCACACTAGTAAAACCTAATAATGTCACGGAATTTGGCATTTTATACCACATTAGTAAATCTACAGAACTAATTTTTGCTGTTGTTGTTATAATTGCTTCCTGTACTATGTTCAGTTTGCTTGATTTATAGCTCTGTATAGATAGCTTTCTTTTATTCTAAACCTTTATACACATGCTGAGAGAATGACAGTAGAATCCTGGTAAACTCCAGACATTAAGACAATCACTGATGCAATTCCAAGAATTTAAAGTCTTGAAAATGTAATTTCATTATTTTAATATCTGTAAATCAGTGGCATTGCTTATTAGAACCGTCAGAACCTTTCGAAGTACAAAAACTATTGTAACTAGAATTGCTCACTCATATGCAACCGGTAGCGATGCGGACAGGATCCAAAAACAACTTGGAGTTCCCCTACAGTAAATACAAGCATTTGTCAATACTGAATATTTGCTTGCTGGCATTGGCATTGGTAGTGTAAGAGTTAGAGAGCTGCATAATAGGAATGGCAGTGAAGTACTGAACTGAAGCCAACCCCACCACCACCCTGCAGAGAGTGACAGGCACTGGGGTGTGCCTTTGGGTCATCAGGCATAACAGCCACGCCATTTCACCACACCCCACCCTGCAGACACTGACAAGTGTCACGGTGTGCCTTGGGGTTTTTGGCCCTTATGCTCACTGCATTCCATCAGGAAATATGGTGAGATGGGTGCGGTATAGGAGAATGGGGTGAACTTTGGGTCCAAAGAGTCCAAGGCACACCTCGATGCCTCTCACTGGCTGCAGGGTGTGGAATGGTATGAGCATTACAGGCAAGAATCCCAAGTCACACCCCTGATGCCTGTCAATCTCTGCAGGGTGGGGCATTATGTTCGGAAACCCTAATGTCTCAGGTGTTCATTGGCATTTTCACTCCAAATTTTCAATATGGGTTTTTTGTGACCCTCACCTTATGAACAGTGGCAAAATCAGTTTGTTAGCCAAAAGCTGATTTTGCACAGTGACTATGCTATTTGGCACCACAGGTACGAAAACACATTTTGAACAGGATGTGAAAAATGACAGCTGTACTGTTCATGGGGAGGAGGAAAAAATGGCAATGTTGAAAATCTGCAGTGAAAATATGAAAAAAAAATGGTGAAGTCACGAGCGTGTGTAGAAACTGTTTAACGTACACCCATAATGCAATTAGTTTGGGAATTTTTTACAGCAGATTGTCAACACAGGTATTTTGGTACCTCTGCTCATGAACAGGGCCACTGTGATTTTTTTAATCTGTCCCGAACAGTGATTTCACACGGCGACCACGCATTTCTGCGCTGGAAGTGCAAAAACACATTTCGGCAATGGTGTGAAAAATGACAGCTGTACTGTTCATAAGGAAGTGTGGAAAAATGCCAGTGGTGAAAATCTCGACTGAAAATATTAGAAATCCATGAACTTACAAGGGTGTGTGGAAACTGCACAATGGTCGCTCATAACACAGTCATTTTATGGACTTTTTTCACCAAATTTTTAACATAGCCATTGTAACACTTCTGCTCATGAACAGTGTCACTGTGATTTTCTTAATCTGTCCCGAACATTGATTTCGCACACCGACTGCACCATTGTGTGCTACATGCGCGGAAATACATTTTGGGTGAGATGTGAAAAATGACAGCTGTACTGCTCACAAGGAGGTGTGGTAAGATGGAAATGTTGAAAATCTGGAGTGAAAACAGTGAAAATTTACAAACTTATGAGCGTGCATAGGAACAGCATGCTCGAAAAACAGTAATTTTGGGGAATATTTTTTCACCACATTTTTAACATAGCCATTTTAACACTTTTGCTCATGAACAGTGTCACTGTGATTTTCTTAGTCTGTCCTGAACATTGATTTCACACACACACTGCGCCATTGTGCGCTACATGTGCGGAAACAGATTTTGGGCGAGATGTAAAAAATGACAGCTGTACTGCTCATGAGGAGGTGTGGTAAGATGGCAGTGTTGAAAATCTGGAGTGAAAATATTGAAAATTCGTGAACTTACGAGATGTGTAGGAACAGCGCAACACATGTTCATAAAACAGTAATTTTGGGGAATTTTTTCACCAGATTTGCAACATAGGGTTTTTGGGGGCCTACCTCATGAACTGAGACACTGTCATTTTGTAAATTGGTCCACAAAGGTGGTTCTGCGCAGTGACCGCAAAATCACCTTTCGGGGCTAAAACGACAGTGACAGAATTCATGAGGTGGGGTCCCAAAAATCCCTATGTTCAAAATTTGGCGAAAAAATTCCCCAAAATGCTTGAGATATGCATCAAAGTTGAAAAAAATCCTATTTATTACGTTATACAACTTACCGGCATTTCCTCAGTTCGCGGTCGGTTTTGAAGAGTGCAGATGTGTTCCCGGTCCACCGAAGGTTGTCACGCCAGACTCCGGAGGTAAGTATGGGGAGGCAGGGTGCGCAGATGTTGGGCACAGGTGGGGGGAGCAGGGGTCAGGATAGTCAGCGAGGGAAGGTTTTCTGTTTCAGGTTTCTTTTCTTTTTTTCTTGGACAACGCAGGACTTTTGCCACACTGGGGTGGGCTCCCAGCATGGCAGCTGGAAGGCTGTTTGGGGTGGGGGCAGTGGAGCCAATGGGGGATTGGACACCCCCGTCGGCCATACGGACTGTTGCCCTGCTGGGGTGAGTTCCCAGTGTGGCACCCACTTCTCTGTTGAGGGGAGGACATTGGAGCCAACAGGGGATTGTGCACCCCCATCGCACATGCAGTGTGTGGAAGGGAGGAGCACATTAGTACGCAATATGCGTGCATGCGTGCGTGTGGGGGGGAGTGCATCCGGGCGTGGCTATTTTCTTTTAAGTTGGTAGCAACGTTCCAAACTAGTGTCACCGGCTGTGTCCCCCATTATTGGTGGACATCACATATGCCCCAAAATGCCGTGCTGGTATTGGCCACAACAGTGCCACACCTCCAGAACCTGCTTCGGCACCAAGCTGCCGCAATATGTTTCTTGCGCTGCGCGCAAGCAAACATAATAATTAGTGTTATATTGCTAGTTACAGTCATATGTACCCCTTATATAGCTAGTGACAGTCATATGTATCTCTTATGTAGCTAGTCATTTGTATCTCTTATGTAGCTAGTTACAGTCATATGTACCCCTTATGTAGCTAGTTACAGTCATATGAGCCCCTTATGTAGCTAGTTACAGTCATATGTATCTCTTATATAGCTAGTGACAGTCGTATGTATCTCTTATGTAGCTAGTTACAGTCATATGTACCCCTTATGTGGCAAGTTACAGTCATATGTATCTCTTATATAGCTAGTGACAGTCGTATGTATCTCTTATGTAGCTAGTTATAGTCATATGTACCCCTTATGTGGTTAGTTACAGTCATATGTATCTCTTATGTAGCTAGTGACAGTCGTATGTACCCCTTATGTAGCTAGTTACAGTCATATGTATCTCTTATGTAGCTAGTTACAGTCGTATGTACCTCTTATATAGCTAGTTACAGTCATATCTACCCCTTATGTGGCTAGTTACAGTCATATTTATCTCTTATATAGCTATTACAATTATATGTACCTCTTATATAGCTAGTGACAGTCATATGTATCTCTTATATAGCTAGTGACAGTCATATGTATCTCTTGTGTAGCTAGTTATAGTCATATGTACCCCTTATGTGGTTAGTTACAGTCATATGTATCTCTTATATAGCTAGTGACAGTCATATGTACCCCTTATATAGCTACTTACAGTCATATGTACCCCTTATGCAGCTAATTACAGTCATATGTATCTCTTATATAGCTATTACAATCCTATGTACCCGTTATATAGCTAGTTACAGTCATATGTACCCCTTATATAGCTAGTGACAGTCATATGTATCTATGTAGTTAGTTACAGTCATATATACCCCTTATGTGGCTAGTTACAGTCATACATACCCTTATGTAGTTAGTTATAGCTGTACATACCCTTGTGTAGCTAGTTGCAGTCATATGCACCTCTTATACTGTATAGCTAGTGACAGTACCCTTCCCTTGTGTAGCTGGTTACAGTCATATGTAGTTTCTCTACTTTTAATAATTGTTCCAGGCTGTTTATAAATATTACCTTTTTATGTCTTATTTTGAGCACTATGTACCACATGTACTGTATACTTTTATGTACCAAGATTTTATGTATGTAATTTCCTTTGTCCGTATACGTTCCTCAGGACCTCCTTGTGAAAGAGCTTGTTCACTGGAGTTTTCCTGCAATAAACTTGAACTTGAAACTTGAACCCCCTTATGTAGCTAGTTACCATCATACATGCCCTTATGTAACTAGATACAATCATGTGTACACCTTATGTAGCTAGTTACAGTTGTACGTACCTTTATGCAGCTAGTTACAGTCATGCGTACCACTTAGGTAGCTAGTTACAATCGTACATACACCTTATGTAGCTAGTCACAGTCATATGTACCCATTATACAGCTAGTGACAGTCATATGTACCCCTCCTTTGAGTAGCTAGTTACAGTCATATGTACCCCTTATGTAGCTAGTTACCATTGTACATGTCCTTGTGTAGTTAGATATAGTCATACATACCCCTTATGTACCTAGTTACAGTCATATGTACCTCTTAGATAGCTAGTGACAGTCATATGTACCCCTTAGATAGCTAGTGACAGTCATATGTGCCCCTTATGTAGCTAGTGACAGTCATCTGTATCCTTTCTGTAGCTAGTTACAGTTGTAGGTACCCTTATGTAGCTAGTTACAGTTGCACATACCCTTATGTAGCTAGTTACAGTTGTAGGTACCCCTTATGTAGTTAGTTACAGTTATACATACCCTTAGGTAGCTAGTTACAGTTGTACATACCCTTATGTAGCTAGTTACAGTTGTAGGTACCCCTTATGTAGTTAGTTACAGTTATACGTACCCTTAGGTAGCTAGTTACAGTTGTACATACCCTTATGTAGCTAGTTACAGTTGTAGATACCCCTTATGTAGTTAGTTACAGTTGCATAAACCCTTATGTAGCTAATTAAAGTTGCAGGTACCCCTTATGTAGCTAGTTACAGTTGCATAAACCCTTATGTAGCTAATTAAAGTTGCAGGTACCCCTTATGTAGCTAGTTACAGTTGCACATACACTTATGTAGCTATTTACAGTTGTAGGTATCCCTTATGTAGATAGTTACAGTTGTAGGTACCCCTTATGTAGCTTGTTACAATTGTACGTACCCTTAGGTAGCTAGTTACAGTTGTATATACCCTTATGTAGCTAGTTACAGTCGAACATACCCTTATACAGCTAGTTACAGTCGTACGTACCCCTTATGTAGCTAGTTACAGTAATACATATACTTACATAGCTAGTTACAGTGGTACGTACCCTTATGCAGCTAGTTACAGTCGTACGTACCCTTTATGTAACACCACTGTGAGTGTGATTTATTACAGCACACCTGGCTCATTGAATCCTTTCTCTGCCTCCAGTCTCTGTTTTGGGTCATTTCAATAGCAGCAGTCTTCTTTCTTTTTTTATTTTACTTTCTTATTTTGTTTCCATTTCTCCTCACCATCTGTCAGCTTCCACTTGACCAAGCCCTTCTGCCCACAGTAGGAGTCCTCTAGTGGTTCAACTCTACAACCAGCCTCTGCTCTACATCCTCTCCAGAACCTGTACCACAACACATAGTTTGGTTCCCTAAGCTGGGGGAAGGATACTTCACTAAACGGTAGAAGTCTAGGAGGAGGAGCCATTAAGGCACCGGAGGAGCCAGTAAGGCTTAGCTGTGGTATATGGGGGGGGGGGCTTTATCTTCCTGGGATATTTTTTCCCCACTAAGCCTTTCCTTATCTCTCCCTATGTTGTGGTCCTGAAGAGCGATCCAGCAGAATGCCTATCAGGGCTGTCAAAAGTGTGGGGGTACCTTTGATACTCCCCTTCCAGCCTTGCTCTGGGCCTGTGACACCTACACGTGTGTATCTATGTAAGGCTACTTCCAGGGGTTAACTTGTTGTTTTCTGCATAACATGTCCTCACCCCCGGGCCACCAGAGGGCAGTTGTGAAGCAGAAGGAAGTAACCTCCCTCAGCAGGCAAGAGGCCTCCAAGATGGACACCATGGGACTAGAACCTCACCTGAAGGGATGAAGGACTATATTCTCCAGATGGCCTGCATCTACCCAGGGGAGGCAAAGGTATCCTCTCTGAGAAGTTTAAGTGCATCCATAATGATCATTTAAACTTGCCAAGGGGGGGCATAGACAGTCAAGGGGATTATCACAGCCCCCCCCCCCCACAGGATATGACTGAAAGCAGTGAGGACCTAATAACAAGCACAATATCTAACCATAAAACTACTATGGTTACAATGGGTGAGAGAACAGAAGGTACATCACTAATGCAGAGCAGGGCAAAGACCAATAAAAAAGGAACATTAATGGGGTACACAGAGTGGTAGGTCATGTACACAAATCCCGCAGTCTGGGAAACAAAATCCCAGACCTAGTGGCACTGATGATAGACACACACCTGGACATTGTGGTTATTATGGAGACATGGTACTCAGGGAACCATGACTGGGATGCAGCCATACCAGGATATACACTTTTTAGACAGGCTAGGTAGGGGAAAAGGGAAGGAGGGGTTGCTATGTATGTAAAGGAAGGGATTAAAGCTGTGGAGGCTCAGGGATCCAGGGAAGAAGCAGAGGCATTGTGGGTCACTCTGGAGTCAGGGAACAAAACAACCATCCATGCTGGAGTAGCCTACAGGTCTCCCCTGCAGGGGTAGGATTTAGATCTAATCTTAGCAGAAGCTATCCATAATTTGGCAGTCAAAGAAGAAGTACTACAAATGGGTGACTTCAACATGCTAGAAGCAGATTAGAATACCCAGACTGCAAGTACATCAAGGAGCAGGGACTTCTTGTTTGTCATGTATGGGGCAAACCTAAGGCAGCTGGTAGTTGAGCCCACCAGCGAGGGAGCTGTACTGGACTTAGTGCTGACAAATGGGGATAGAATCATGGATGTTGCTGTGGGCAGTCCCCTTGGTACCAGAGACCACAGAACTGTGTGGTTTAGAGTGAACATGCTGGCAGAAGAAAGCCATTCGAAGATTAAGATCCTAGATTTCCGGAAGGTCAGCTTCATGGAGATGGGGGAATAGCTCAAAACTGCCCTGGCAGCAGAAGATACAGGGGGAGAGGTAGAAGAACAGTGGCTTAGGATCAAGAGATCAATAGCAGGAGTGACAAGTCAATGTGTCAGATTGCTTAGCAAAAGTAAAAGAAAGAAGCAGCCACTGTGGTTCTCTAAATCAGTAGCCGTGAAAGTGTAAGAAAAAAGTAAGGCATCCAGGAAAAACAAAGAGACACAAAAACAAGAAGACAGACTGAAATATCTGGAGAAGCAGAAAGAAGCTGAGAAAACTGTCAGAGGGGCTAAGGCAAGAACATAGAAAGGAACAGCACAGGCTATTATGAAGGGGGGCAAGACCTTCCTCCATTATATTAGTGAGAGGAGGAGGAAGAAGACCAGAAATAGCACTGTTAGGCTAAACAAGGAAGATGGTGGGTGGAGGATGACCTTGAAAAATCTGAGGTACTGAACAAATATTTTTGCTCAGTATTTACCAATGAAGATGCAGGAGAGGGGCCAAGACTCACGAGGAAAGATGTACAGAGGGGAGAGGTGGACACCAGCTCATTTACAGTTGATAGAGTCTTGAAGGAACTAGGAAAAGTTAAGATAGACAAGACAATAGGGCTAGACGGGATTCACCCTAGAGTGCTGAAGGAACTCTGTTACTCAGGGAAGTCCTAGTAGGTCCACTGACAACCCTATTCAACCAATCATTAGTGACAGGGATGGTACCCAGGGACTGGAGGAGGGCAGAGGTGATCCCCCTGCACAAGACTGGAAGTACGGAGGAGGCACGCAATTACAGACCTGTAAGCCTTACCTCAGTGGTGGGGAAGCTGATGGAGTCCCTACTTAAGGAGAGGGTAGTGAAATTCTTGGAGTCAAGTGGTGCAAAAGACCCAAGGCAGCATGGATTCACTGAGGGTATGTCCTGTCAGACTAATCTTATCGATTTCTTTGAATGGGTGACCAGGGTCGTGGATCAGGGAGGGGCAGTGGATGTGGCCTGCCTGGATTTCAGTAAGGCCTTTGACACTGTTCCTCATAGAAGGTTGCTTAAATTGGGGAATCTGGGAGTGGACTCTAAAGTGGTAAAATAGGTTGGTAACTGGATAAAAAGCAGGACCCAGGGGGTGGTAGTAAATGGCATAAAATCAGAAGAGGGGGAGGTGACCAGTGGGGTTCCACAGGGATCAGTGCTGGGTCCAGTTCTAGTCAAGGTCTTCATAAGAACCATTACAGAGAGACTGGAGGAGAACGTATGCTTGTTCTCAGATGACACCAAGATCTGTAACAGAGTTGACACACAGGAGGGGGGTGAGATGCTAACAACAACAAAAATGGAAAAGGGACCTGGGGCAGTCATATCAGATTACCTAAATGTGGGCCAGCAATGTGAGAAGGAAGTAAGGAGGGCTGGGGGGATACTGGGATGCATAGGAAGAGGCATCACCAGCAGAAAACAGGAAGTTGTTATCCCTCTGTACAGACAGGTGGTGAGACCCCATCTGGAGTACTGCATGCAGTTCAGGAGACCTCATCTCTACAAGGACATAGGCAGGATGGAGGCTGTCCAGAGGAGGGCAATTAAAATGGTGCAGGGTCTGCACCAGAAGGCATATGAAGACAGAGACTAAAGGAGCTTAATATGTATACCTTTGAGGAAAGGAGGGCGAGAGGGGACATGATAGAAACTTTCAAATACTTCAAGGGAATCGACAAAGTCCAAGAGGGTAACAGCTTTCAGAAAAAGAGGTGTGCATGAACAACAGGGCACAATTTGAAGATAGAGGGAGGGGATGGCTCAGAGGTAATGTGAGGAAGTATTTTTTCATGGAGAGAGTTGTAGATGCATGGAACGGCCTTCCTGAGGAGGTCGTGGAGTCAAAAACAGTGGAGGAATTCAAGAATGCATGGAACAGACATAAGGCAATTCCAGTAGGGGGTAGGAGGAAGTAGGTTATTGGTTAACTAGGATCTGCAGCTTATCCATTAGGTAGGAAAATGGGAAGACTGGGTGGGCCAAGTGGTCCTTATCTGCCAACAAATTCTGTTTCTATGAGCAAGCAAGCAAAGCAAGCAAATCTTGTTTATATAGCGCCTTTCAATTTCACGGTGCTGCACAAAAATACATCATAAATACAGATGAACAATATCAATTAGAATTAGTCTAGGAATGCCAATGTAATAAATACATTTTTAATAAAGATTTAAAACTACTGATGGTCAGGCATTCTCTTAACTGACGAGGCAGAGAATTCCACAGGGTTGGTGCTACAAATGAAAAGGCATGAGCTCCAGATGTTTTGAAACAAACCCTGGAACTCTCTAGCAATCCCTCATCAGTGGATTAGAGCGGGTGATTGGGGGAATAGGGAATCAGGAGATCTTTCAGGTAGACTGGTCCCTGCTCATGTAGGGCTTTAAAGGTGAGCAAGCCTACCTTATAGGTGATCCGCCACTAAACTGGCAGCCAGTGCAGTCTACGTAACACAGGCATTATGTGACTGGACCTAGAGGTACCAGTCAACAACCTGGCTGCAGCATTCTGCACCAGCTGCAAGTGGCGGATTTCAACCCCAGACAGCCCTAGGCAGAGGGCATTGCAGCAGTCAAGACGGGCAGTAATGAAGGCATGGACCAATGTTGGAAGGTCGCCCGGTGGAACCAGGTGTTTCACCCTGGCGATATTCCTCAGATGGTAAAATGATGATTTAACCACAGCTGACACCTGAGATTTCATGATCAGACCATCATCAAAAATAATGCCCAGGTTCTGCACCCTATCTGAGGTAGTGAGCTGGACACCATCAAGCCACAAGTCCGATGCATGCCCAGCCCCCAAAACCACCCCCGGGAGACCCAGATCCACAACCAGCACCTCAGTCTTATCTGGATTCAGTCTCAGCCAACTGGAGCTCATCCAGTCTTTGATTTCAGAGAGGCAGCTGTTTAGCACAGAGATTACATCCACCTGTCCGGGCACAAAGGACATTATACAGCTGAGTGTCATCTGCATAGCACTGACAACTCAAGCCATATTGCCTTATGATATCTTCCAATGGCAGCATATACACTGTGAACAATATGGGCACCAGTATGGAGCCCTGTGGCACCCCGCAAGATGGGGTAGGGCATCAGAGGAATAAATACCCATGACCACCCTCTGAACCCTACCTACAAGGAATGATTGAAACCATTTGAGGACTGTACCTGACAGTCCACAAAGAAATCGTAGGGTCTCCAAAAGTACCCCATGGTCCACAGTGTCAAAAGCTGCTGAGAGGTCAAGAAGGACCAAGATGGTACAAGCCTTTCGATCTTTCACCATTAGGAGATCATTTAGTACCTGAACAAGGGCAGTCTCCGTGCTGTGCCTCGTCCTGAAGCCAGACTGAAGGGCTTCATAGACATTGTGAGTTACAAGGTGACTGTCCAGCTACACACCTCACTAAAAGGGAGGTAGGGCCCGGATCCAAACTATAACAGGCTGGGCTCAGAGTCTGGACAATCTTCACAATGCCCATGAATTCCAGTCAGCTGAAATCTGTCCAGACAGACTGGGTGCTCACCACCTCCTGTCAACTTCCGCAACCCCTCATAAAGAGAGCCGGCCCGATTCCGGACCTGATGCCGGCAACCTTATCTGTGAAGAACCGAGCTAGCTCATCACACTTAATTTGCTAAAAAGCTCTTCTGGATGGGAGACAGATTGGATTGCACAATCTGTCAACAGTTCGGAAAAGCTGATCCAGTTGTTTCTTCACAGCAGAAATCTCCCTGGACAGGAACTCTGCCTTTTTACTAGTGATTTCTGATTTATAGCCATTGTAATGTTCTATCAATCTAAGCCTGTCAGCATCCAGGCTGGACTTCTGCCAAGCTCTTTCCAGCTTTCGACCAACATGCCTCTCAGCTCCTTCAAGGTCCCATCATACCAAGGGGACCTTGGGCGCAGAGTGAGTGGTCGAACATGAACAGAAGCAATCAAATCCAGGGCGTCTCCCACTGTCTTATTATAGGCTAGTACAAGATCCCCTGGACTTGTGCTTTCACCCAGCAATCCCGATAAGTCCAGGACCGCACATAGACCATCTGGGGTAACTCCCCTTAAAGGGCAATACCAGACCATCTCCGAAGGGGTAGGTCTATTTGGGGGGGCCCCGAAACTGAGCCCTATGGTGTGATGGTCAGACCAACTGGCTGGTTCCACCCCTAAGTCAGAGATCTTCATCCCCAGGAGGAAGAGCAGATCCAATTAGTGACCCCCTATATGAGTAGAGGAGGTAATCACCTGTGTAAGGCCCAGCATTTTCATTTTCTGGAGGAGATTTTGACCAAATGGCGAGAGTTGATCATCGATTCATGCACTGAAGTCCCCCAGAATTATCCCTCTGGGAGACTCCAACAATGCGTCAATGATGAAGTCCGCAATCTCCTGCAGGAATACACCCCCATCACCTGGTGTACGGTAAATGAGAAGTATCCTGCAACCTACACCCTCTCCCATGATACACTCAAAGGATCTGGTGATCCCCATTGGAACATCCACAAGGCCCAGTTCGGTCTTAAAAAAGATGGCTACACCCCCACCCCTACAGTCCAGCCTCGGGCAGTGAATCACCAAGAACCCAGCTGGAACTGCAGAAGCCAATACTGGGCCTGCATTTTTATCCAGCCAGGTCTCGGTGATACATCCAGATCCACCGTTTCAACAAGATCAGCTATGATTGCAGTCTTGTTTTTGATGGACCAGGCATTACATAACAACGCCCGGAGTTCGATGAGATGCTGAGGAAGACCTCGACTCCTGTCCAGCAATAATTTCTGGGCCCTTGGGTATGGGAACAAGCCAGGGATTACCCCTGTCCTGGCACCATTTTGCCCCAGGGCATTGCCTGGTCCCCACCACCTGAATACGTCCTCCCCTTTCCATTTCCCCACCAGGCCCATTCCTGCCTCTTTCCTGCACCCTCTAGAAATCCCAAAGGATTGACAACATTTATAAATCTTAGCTGACAAACAAGGGCAGTCAAAAGGGTGCAGTTCCCTGAGCCTGGTGGGGGAATATTTCCTGACCATCGTTTGGCCACCACAGCACATTCTTAAAACACTCACAACTTAATCCCTACCAATTCAAGTAACAAACAGGTCTAAATTGTAATTAAAATAACAAACAGAATAAAAATAAAATACACTATTCAAGTATTTAACTAAACAATACTTCAACCTCCATCCCCAATTCATACAATAAAGCAATTATTTAAAATATAAGTGCAATATCACAATCATTGAGTCCAAAGGAGCGAGTTGAATGAAAGCCAGAGGCAAACACGAAGATGAATCCCTGAAGCTGCAACTAATAATATAATAACAAAAACAGATTGAAAACTCACGAGAAATCAAGTTTATCCAGTTCCCAGTGAGGGGCTACATAAAATGAGAAACGACCTAAGACTACTTGAGGAGTGGTCAAGGGTTTGGCAGTTGGGTTTCAATGCAAGAAGTGCAAGATAATGCACCTGGGACACAGAAACCCAAGAGACGAATAGAGGATGGGGGGGGGGGGCAGGTTCCAGCTACCACAACTCAGGAGAGACACCTGGGGTGCACAGGAAGGGACATAACCAGTAGGAGGAGTGAAGTGGTGATGCCACTGTATAAATCACTGGTGAGGCCTCATCTGGAATACTGCGTCCAGTTCTGGAGACCGCATCTCAGGAAGGACACAGGCAGAATGGAAGCAGTCCACAGAAGAGCAACAAAAATGATACATGGACTGCACCACAAGCCTTATAAGGAAAGAATCAAGGAACTGAACAGCTATTCACTGGATGAGACAAGGGAGAGAGGGACTATGACAGAGACTTTCAAATACCTTAGAGGAATAAACAGGGTACAGGAGGGGAGCATATTTCGGAGATGAAAGTGCACAAGGACAAGGGGACATAACATGAGGCTAGAGGGAGGGAGGCTTATGGGAATGCTAGGACCTTTTTTTTTTTTTTTTTACAGAGAGGGTGGTGGATCTGTGGAACAACCTACCAGTGGAGGTGGTGGAAGCAAAAAGAGTATAGGGATTCAAAAGTGCTTGGGATAAGCATAAAGGCACCCTGCTGTACAGCAGAGCGTGGAAAAAGCAGTCCAGATAAGAGTAGGGATTGCCAAACCAAATAGGAAAATGGGCAGACTAGGTGAGCTGTATGGTCCTTATCTGCTGACAGATTCCATGTTACCAAGGAGGGAAATGGACAGACTAGGTGAGCCGTATGATCCTTATCTGCTGAGAGATTCAATGTTTCCATGTTTCTAGAACCCCACCTCACCAGTTGGCACCTGATGCAGTAGTCTTTTTTCTTGATAAAGACCAGATTGAGAAGTAAATTAAATTCCAAAGCCAAAGTTTTAAAACTTATTATCAGAACCTTCGCAGAATTTAACAAGGCCTGATAAGGTTCTCTTACAAAAAATGGCAGAGGTTTCAGAAGGTTCTTAACCCTTGCTGTGCAGCAGACTGATATATCAGTCCAGAATTACTATGCATTCTAATTCTGTCGGCAGCCTAAGGGTTAACTTATCAAAACCAGTTTTCTGTTAATCTACCACAACCACAGTGTGGGTTACACTGGCCCTCCACACTTAATCCCACGCTGCAGGTAAGTCTACATGAGCAGTTGGTCAGGCAGGTACGCTTAACACGTTGTGCTATGCACAATTTCGACAGCAAGTTCACACCGTGGAGAGGGTGCTGAGGGTGAAAGTATTACATAAGGTGGAACCCTGCAGTGACATCTGCTTGATCTGCACACAAAACTCCCCATGGTCCACTCCAGACCTAATGTCTGTTCTGCCCTCACACCAGTAGCCCTGCGCCAGCTAAAGTGGCATGAGAAGCTGGAGTTGTATAAAAATGTTATACAGCTAAGATCCTTTAAGACCAGGTTGTGGCAGTCCCTGGAGCACTGAAGAAAGAAAAACATGAAACATTTCTGTATTAGATTACTTTATGAACTATCAATTAGCTGATGTTTCATGGGGATCCACCCTGCTTCATTCAAGCGTTACGGGGTGGTCATCAGTGCCATGTGTTATGTCTTGTATCCAGTCAGATAGGCAATCTTGTTTGGCTATAGTATCAGACTCTGAATAGTGTGAGAGGGCTTACTCGTCCCACCTGGAAACTTCCCATTAATCTGCCTTCATATGGTCATCCACAGTTACGAGAGGTTCTGCATTTGGGGGTGCCTGTTCCTGTGCCTGAACAAGATATGGAACAGGGGCCCACTGCATAATGTCTGGATGGTGTGGGGTGGGTCCTTGTGAAACGTCAGCTAACTGATGGTGGAAAAGCAATCTAATAAAGAAACGTTTCAGACATAAAGAAGTAAAGTGTTTTTCTTTCTTTGTGGATTTAGGCCAGTGGGTATACACTGCCAACAGTGACATTTATACAGCAACTGTCACTACAGTGACTACAGCACCAGGTCACTGTAGTGTCGACGCTGGACCCCGGCAGTGTATTCAGGGGTCTTGCACCCCCTCCTCTAATCAACTTCAACTTAGAGTTGATTATATTTAGTGGGGGGTTTGGGGGCAAAGCCCACAAGGAAAACAAGTCTCTCGGTGAGAAACTGTATGCCGATCGCAAATGTGGTCGACATGAGAGTTTCGCTGTACGGTCGCTTGGCAAACATTTTATCAATGACCAGTCATGGATCTGGGCCAATGGAGGGTTCCTCTGCATAAAACCACCTATAGGAATCTGGGCATCCCAGAACCACCCCTTTCTTTTCCAGGTAGCCCATGGAGGACAGTCATATCCCCCAAGCCCCTGCTCCATGCTGCTCCCCACGGATCAGAGCATGTACTTTGGGGACCGATCTGGGCAACCAATTAGATGCCACACTGTCTGGTTCCATTTGCCCCCCCAAACACCCCTGCCCCCTCTTTGCTGCTCTCTGCACATGAAGCAACATTAGGGGGCATGGATGCGGACGGGTGCTCTGGCATCCCCATGTGCTTAGCCTGCATGCCCAAATACACACGTCTGGTGCATATTGGGTTGCTTAATTTGTTCGCTGGTCAATCACACGGAGTAAAAATTACAATGTAAGACTGGACCCTGGGGGAGATAACAGGAGAGTGGGCAGCAAATGAGATTAAGTGATGTGACTTCAGCTGCCTAGACATTCAGGAAGGCAGATTATGCCAGCTTCACCCGCTGCACTCTACAAAACTGCAGCAATGAGATTCAACACTCTGAGGGGATATACTTATGTTACAATAAAAGCAGGTCAGCAAGGATGTTCTGGTCTCTAGATCAAACCAAATTATGGTGGTTGGTGGCCAAGGTCAGGCTGGCTAGCTGGCCGGGTACCTCAAGCAGCAGACAGAGCCCTGCAATGGTATTCAGTGCACCCTGTCTGGGTTCAAATCTCAGTCAGTCAGGTCACATTATTTAATTCTCACTGCAATGTTAACCTTAAAGGGATATGAATCTTTTAATCATGTCAGGGCCCAAGGGATGTCCTGCACTCTGACATCAGGGGACATTCCCATGCTCCAGTCCTGTGGCCTAAAAATACTCTCCCGCTCCCCCCATCTCTCATTCTGTCTTTGTCCATGTCTTTCACTTTCTGTCTTGCTCTTTTTGTTTGTCTCTCTTTCTCTCTCTGTCTTGTTCACTATCTCTTTGTCTCTGTCTCCCTCTCACTCTGTCTCTCTGTCTGTATGTCTGTCTCTTTCTCTCTCTGTCTCTCGCTCACTCTCTCTGTCTTTGACTGTCTCTGTCTCCCTCTCAACTCTGTCTCTCTCTCTCCCTCTCTCGCTCTCTCTCTCGCTCACTCTCTCTTTGTCTCTGACTTTCTGTCTCCCTCTCACTCACTCACTCTCTCTCTCTCTCTCTCTCTCTCTCCCTCCCCCTCCCTCTCACTCTGTATCTCTCTTGCTCACTCTCTCTTTGTCTCTGTCTGTCTCCCTCTCACTCTGTCTCTGTCTCTCTCTCTCTGTCTCTCTCCCTCTCCCTCTCGCTCACTCTCTCTTTGTCTTGGACTTTATGTCTCCCTCTCACTCTCTCTCTCTCTCTCTTGCTCACAGTCTCTCTCTCTCTCTCTCTCTCTTTGTCTCTCTTTTCCTCCCTCTCACTCTGTATCTCTCTTTCTGTCTTGCTCACTCTTTCTTTGTCTCTGTCTGTCTCCCTCTCACTATGTCTCTCTCTCTCTCTCTCTCTCTCTCTGTCTTTCTCTTGCTCACTCTCTCTTTGTCTTGGACTGTCTGTCTCCCTCTCTCTCTTCCTCTTTTGTGATGAAATATAAAGTTGTCCCGATCTGCTCTTGTAAAGCTATGCAGGAGACACAGTGGAATTGGAAGAAAGCTGCTGTATACTGACGCTTGTCCAGCTGGATTGTCTTCATGTCACTGCTGAACTCATTCGTGGCTATACATTTCACTCCGCTCTTTTCCAGCTCTGGTGTGACTTCCACTGTCAGTGTGCTGGTGACACCCTTTTCTGACTGTGAGGTTTCAGGCTAAAAAGGGATTAAAAAGAGACAAACACTTTATAGACTCAGGAGCCCGAGTCACGTTACCTTATACAGCCCAAGGAGAAGTTGTGTTTACACACACACACACACACACACACACACACACACACACACACACACACTGCATACCTCAGACATGGGTTATCACTCCTAATCCAGTATGCACATGCTCACATGATCATAAACTATCAATCAAACCACTGTTTTTCTACCACTGTCCAGGGGTCCAATGTATGTCAGTGCAAATCACCAGAATATATTCAGATATTTCTTAATTAATCTTTGAGATTGTGAAAATGTCAAAGGTCAAAGCTGAAGAATGTGGTTATCTGGGATGTTCTTTGACTTGCTTAATAAAGGAATAATGCATGACAGGGTGTGTGTCGTGCTGGGATAATGCCACACCTAGGTGGCTGAGCATGAGGCTGCAGTCCGAGTGCATCTAACACCCCAGGCATGGCGTTATCCCAGCATGACACACACCCTGGAGTGCATTATTCCTATTATACAATGGCTCGTTTGAAAAAAAAAAGTGAGAAAAATTATTAAAACCTTTATTTAAGTTGCATTTTTCTGTTGTTTTTTGAAAGAACAGAATACTTACAGAAAAAATAGTGCATATTATTTGTATTGTCCAATAGGTGGAGCTGTTGTTTTGAATGTGACCGTGCCTTGCATTCCACCTTGCTTGTTCTGCTACCCCCCCCCTTCATTTGTTTGTTTTAATGTGTACTCAAATAGAAGAAGAAGATTTTAAATTTAGATTTTAATAAAGTGACTAGGTTGTTGCCAGTCATCAGTGTGATTGGCTTCAGCTATTCCACCAGCTGTCGGCATCCCAGAACTGACGGAGCGTATGTGGTGAAATGTACACTGTATTTCACTTACTCTTTTTTATTGGGTTTAGGATATGTCAACTGTACTGGGAGAACAGCACTGAGGCTTAAAATGAATTTTAATACGGAGTGGGAGCAGGACTGGGGCGGCAGGCTGTTTCCGGTTTCTCGAACAGTACTTGGGACGCTCTGTGTTTTTTGTCACCTGAAATGAGGAGGACATACTGGGCATAAATGGATTATGTGTAGCGACTTTGTAAGAGGAAAGCAGAGTAAGTGTTATTTTGATACTTTTACTTCTAATTCAAAGCCGCATCAGTCTGGTGCCTGTTCCACTCCTATGCATAACAGATTTCTTTTTTCGTACATTGAAACTCACGCACTGAGTAGTCCACTTCCCCTTATTCCGTTATTGTGAGCTGCATTGTGCTTCTGGTTCTTCCGGTACAGTTGTTTTGTACTGGAGAGAAATACAAAAGGACTGTGAGGAAAAACTAGTAGTTTAGAGTTGAACCTGATGCCTGTACTATGTTGATGGCAGACAGGGCGCATACATTGTCAGCGGTCAGCACTATATCTTATCGGAGGAACAGCTGGAGTCTGGGGATTAATTTTTTTAAAAAACATTTAATGCAGTCATAAGTGTGGAGGGACTTGATCCATGGTGTTATGCCAGGATAACACCATGGGTCCAGTCCCACACTGACCAATCAGAGTTCGAGATTTTTTTTGCCATTGTATAATAATAAAATACAGCTAGTGAAATGTTTGTCTTCTGTTGTATGCATTCACTTGTTTGTTAAGTGCTTTGAGTGTTGAAAAGGAGCTCAAGAAAATAAAGAACTATAAAAGATGAATGAAATGATAATGTTTTCACATGCCTTGAGATGAATTTAGTAATTTCTGAAACGTCCCAGTGGTCCGACCTCATGTATGCTGAGCTTCACTGTTTTCTGTATGTCTCAATGCCCTGGAACTTTGGCATGTTGAGTAACTTATAAACATGAAAATGATTTTCTCTTTTACGGAATACTTTTCTCCTAAAATAATAGTTAAAGCTTTCAGCTCATTTGTTGTGGGAGAACATCAGAAAGAAATTCAAAGAGCTAAAACCCTCTGTTAAGTCTAAATGGTTATCAGTCTGTTAAACCACTATCTGCCCACTCACACACTGAGAGGTTATCAGTTCATTCTGGTAACCGCTCACTACCGCCTCCATATCCTCAGGTAGATAGGATATCTGACTGTTTAACCCCCATCTTCCTGCCCACATACCCATGACATATTAGTCTGTTAGAGGGCAGTAGGCCACTGACATGAATCTGAAGTACATCAGTGTGTTAAACCACCATTTACCCAACCACATCTCCACTGGTTGTAAGTTCAGTCTAGTAACCCCGGTGTACTGTCTCCATATCCACAGATCCCAATTATCAGACTGTTTAACCCCCATGTTCCTGCACACATACACATTGAGATATCAATTTGTTAGAGGGCTTTGTGCCACTCACATGTATCTGGAGTACATCAGCGTGTTAAACCACCATGCACACGCTCATGATCTGTGGGAACCACTAACCTGCACTTTAGGAACACTCCAGGTGATTTCGGGCAGCGGATTTCCTACTGCAGAACAGGTCAAAACAGCCCGATTGTCCTCCTCCCAGGGATAGTCACTATTGATCTCTTCCACCATTGGTTTTCCTGAGAAGAAAGATACAGTAAAGGGTTAATTATATTCAGACAAAGTCACCTTCTCCCTGTCACATCTGCCCATAGTCACTCCCTCCCAGTCACATCTGCAGAGACCCATCTCCTCCCTGTAACATCTGCGAAGAGCCACTTTCTCCCTGCAGTGTCTGTTCTGAATAGAGCCACCTCATCAATTTCATGTTGGCACAGAACCACTTCTCAATGTCACGTCTGCATATAGCCACCTCCTCGGTGTCTCATCTGTATACAACAACCTCCTCAATATCATGTCTGCATACAGCTACCTCCTCAATGTCACATGTCTATAGAGCTGCCTTCTCAATGCCTCATCTGCATGTCCACCTCCTCATTGTTACGTCTGCACAGCCACCTCCTCAATGTCATGTCTGAATAGAGCTGCCTCCTCAATGTTATGTCTGCACGGAGTCACCTCCTCAACATCATGCCTGTATGTAACCGCCTCCCGATTGTCACATCTCCATACAGCCACCTCCTTAGTGTCTCATCTGTATACAACCACCTCCTTAGTGTCATGTCTCCATACAGCTACCTCTTCAATGTCACATCTCCATACTGCCACCTCCTCAATGTCATGTCTTTATATTGCCATCTCCTCAATGTCACATCTCAATATAACCACCTCCTCAATGTCATGTCTCCATACAGCTACCTCTTCATTGTCACATCTCCATACAGCCACCTCCTTAGTGTCTCATCTGTATACAACCACCTCCTCAGTGTCATGTCTCCATACAGCTACCTCTTCAATGTCACATCTCCATACTGCCACCTCCTCATTGTCATGTCTCTATATTGCCATCTCCTCAATGTCACATCTCAATATAACCACCTCCTCAATGTCATGTCTCCATACAGCTACCTCTTCATTGTCACATCTCCATACAGCCACCTCCTTAGTGTCTCATCTGTATACAACCACCTCCTCAGTGTCATGTCTCCATACAGCTACCTCCTCAATGTCACATCTCCATATAACCACCTCCTCAACATCATGCCTGTATGTAACCGCCTCCCAATTGTCACATCTCCATACAGCTACCTCTTCAATGTCACATCTCCATACTGCCACTTCCTCAATGTCATGTCTCCATATTACCATCTCCTCAATGTCACATCTCCATACTGCCACCTCCTCAATGTCATGTCTCCATACAGCTACCTCTTCAATGTCACGTTTCAATACAGCTAACTCCTCACTGTCAATTCTACTTGTTACTGTAACAGCATTATGTGCCCCAAGCCCACAGGCAGCTGCCAAGCCTCCACCTGTTCCAACAAGTTCCTGGGTTCCACATCCAGCATTTAGGGGATTATGGTGTAAGATGCTGTACTAGTCAGTAAGTCAGTGGATTACTGTGTGAAATAGATTTAAACTGAAGCAGCTTGTTATGCACTTACCATTTTTGGATGTAATTTTTTTCTTGTTTGTTATAACTAAATCCATTTCAGGCCAGGTGCCTAGCAGATTACATAGCCAATAGGAGCAGGTCTGCCCACCCTTATGTTCCCACAGACTCTGTCTTGCACATTTCTGGTTGTATCAGGGCTTGGTTTTGAGATATAAAGGACAAGGTGTAACAAGTAAGAATCAGTAGATGTTAACACCTTACCTTTCACAACAATAGTGATATCGTGTGTCTTGATCAGCCCTGGCACAGAGGGCACGCTTGCCTCACAAGTATATGTACCCGATGATTTGTAGCTGACATCTTGCAAGGTGAGGATATGGTTTTGGGAGACATGTTCACCATCCTAAAACACAACAGCAACAAGTCATCATATGAACAGTGTAAAGGAGGAGTGAGGTGATGCTATTACCCTTAGAGTTCATATGTGGGGGTTACCCAGCTGTTAATTTCCACAGATTATTGGGGTAGCCATTTCCCCCGTGATTTGAGGGGATGGCGTCTTCTGTTTTTCCTCATGGTTTTGTGGACTAGTGAAATGTGGAAACCCCTTTTTCATATACGTTTTTGATAGGGGCAATGGATCATATTTTTAACGCATGATTTTAGGGTATGTGTGAGATGAAGCCCCTTTTTTCACATGGTTTTCTTTTGGGAGAGAGTGAGAGTGGACCCTCTTTTTTTCTAAATTATTTTCTTTTGAGGGCAGAGTGAGGAAGGATGCTCCTTTCCCCACATGCTTTTTTCTGTTTTTGGAGATGGTGAAAGAGGACCCTCCCTTATCTGCATGATTTTGAGTTGGCGAGAAGGTAAAATGGGACTCAGCCTCAAGTTTTTGCAAATGTGAACTAGAAGCCACCATTTCGGCACAATTGTAGTTTATGCAATATGAGAGATTCCATTTTTTGAACAGGATTTGAGGTCAGTTGGGGCTCACCTTTTTCCACATGATTTTGGGTGTCTGAGATCCAGTTGTGTTGCAGGACACCTCAGTCACTCTACCGAGAAGAACAGTCACTGTCTCTGATGGCTGAACAGTCAAGGGATCCAAATCTGAAACAGAGACAGAGGGACATGAAACCAGCCAATCAGCTAGAGACAATACTCAGTCTAACCAAGGGTGGAGGGTCAGTACACAATCGGACTGATGGTGGAGGGACAATACCTGACTGACTTACAACAGAGTGTACATACTTGATCTGACTGAGGGCGGAGGGTTAATACTTGATGTGACTGGGGGTGGAGGGACAATACTTGATCAGACTGAGGGTAAATGGTCAATATTATTCAATCTGACTGAGAGTTGACAATCAATATTTGATCTGAATGAGGGTGAAGCATCAATAATACTTGATCTGACTGAGGATAGAGGATCAGTACTCACTATAAATGAGGGTGGAGGGTCAATAATACTTAATCTGACTGAGCGAATAGGATCTGTACTCATTCTGAATGAGGGTGAAGGGTTAATACTCAATTTTACAGAGGTTAGAGGGACAATACTTGATTTGACTGAGGGAGAAAGATCAATACTCGATCTGACTGAGGGACGAGGATCAATACTCAATCTGACTGAGGGTGGAGGGTCAATACCCAAGTTCACTGAGGGCAGAGGGTCAATATTTGATCTGATTGAGGGCTGATGGTCCATACTCAATCTGGCTGAGCGTGGAGGGTCAATACTTAACCTGACTGAGGGCGGAGGGTCCACACTTGATCTGACTGAGGGTAGACTGTCCGTTGGAGGATCAATACTTGATCTGACTCAGGGTAGAATGTCATTGTGACATAGACAGCCAGCTCTGAGTGCTCGAGTGCTGTTTTAATTTTTGTTATTACATATAAAATATGTGAAGGGAAGGGTCAGTTCAAGGAAAAGGCTGTCTTACTGGAACTGACACATCAAGACCTCCCAGGGATAAGTTCAAAGGACAGGAGGTATTTTAAACTGCAGAGATCTGGGGTGCAATTACCTTGCCAATTTGCTTTCATCCCAGGAAATAAGATTAGTCATTCATAATGCCCTCAGGGAGATCCTTTGACTTGCATATTTGCCAGGGAGGACTTGTGGGGAGGAGTGTCGGAGAGAGGCCAGAATGGACATTGAAGAGGTTTGATGTCTGAGCCAGGGAGGACCCAGACAGATTTGGAAGGTCCAAAATACATTCCCGGGGAATCCTTGAATTACATCAGAAAGACCTGAGGTGAAAATTCCAAGGTCCAGATGGGATTAGAACTAGGAAAGAGTATTTATTTATGTTATGAGGATGCTTATCGTAAACTCAGATCAGTGCGATGCTATCTGTCATGCGTTCTCATACATCTCTCACAAAGGGCCAATACACTTTTGCTTTGAATACATTGACTTGGATCAAAGAAACTTTTGAGATTTATGTGTAGCAGAACAAAAACCAGTTCTGACCAGTTAACCTGTGGAGAGAAAAGTCAGTGAGGTCATCTCATATGTTTTTTTAATTTTTTTTATTTGGAGAACCTGTATTGTAAAATACAGAGTTTGATGTACCAAGGCAGAGTTAGTGACCTCATGAGAAGGCTGGCTCAGAAGTGTGTTTAATTGCTGAAGTGAACCTGACAGAGACAAGAAAATATTTCTGACTGAGAGGAGAGAGAGACCCTAAAAGCACTGAAAGAATGTAAGCATTTGATTATATTAGTCTGAAGTTATAAATTGTAGGAACCATACTTTTACCTGTTTTGTTTTAAAGCTGTATGTGTTGGGATATATTATTGTTCTGTAATTATTGTTCTGTTTTGATATTTTTAAAGTAAAGATATTTTTTACAAATGAAACTGCTGGAGTGCCTTGACAATTATTTTTATTTTAAGTAGAGCTTTTAAAGGTTATAAGTACACTGTGTATGGGCTTATTGTATACCAAACTGGGAAATGGATAGAGTTCTCTAAAAGTCTTGCATTGAGTTCTAAGGGTTCATTTGAAAGACCTGGTTGGGTGCCCGTAGGCAAAGATACCTAGCCCCCTGAAGACAGAATTATCTGAGCCTGATAATTCGGTACACTAACAAGAGGTTATCAGTTTGAATCCCTTCAGAGCTTGAGACTAAGGTGACTTGAACCCACAAAACAGACAAGAGGGTTACCTTGTCTGTTCACTGTCCACAAATCATATGCTCAGAGGCTGGCACTTTGGGAGTAGAGGGCTGACCAGCTGAGCGAGATTGGGACAGTCATTACTATTCTGAGCAAGGGAGGAGGGCCAATACCAAATCCGACTGACTATAGAGGGTAATAGTTGATCCTAGAGATCATGGAGGTTAACAAATATTTTTTCATTTCCTGTAAGGCCTTGTGTATGGATGCCAGCAAGGGATTTCAGAAATTAAATAATGCCAGAGTCTGGATGGGACAGGTACAGATAGGCAGAAAGAGGGTTGGTTATAGATAGTACACCACTGTATGCCTGGGGCGATAGGACTGATGAAGACATACAGAGGGGTCCGATACCTCCTTCACTTTTAGACAACACACCTGTGCACATGCAGACAGACAGGGATCTGAAACCTCTGCTTTGGTCATGGATGGTACCTGATCTTGTCAGAACTAGGAAAGAGTATTTATTTACGTTATGAGGATGCTTATCGTAAACTCAGATCAGTGCGATGCTGTCTGTCATGCGTTCTCATACATCTCTCACAAAGGGTGATGATCCCAGTCCTACATGATGGCAAAAAAGGAAAATGGTCACCACTAGTCCCCTGGCTTCCTTTTCCTTGCTGTGTCCATCAGGTGGCCAAGGGTAAGGTACCCAACAACAAATGACCACCAACCTGCTGGCCCTTTCATCTCTTGCTCTTCCCCACTTCTCTCTTTCTCTCCTCCCTCCTCCTCCCTCTCTTTTTCTCACCTGAATGTCACAACATGCTTTGCAAAGGGCTGCCTACTTACAGTTCACCATAATGCTGATTTGTCTCTGTAAGTTGATATCTGAAGGTGAATCAAAATCCAAGGCCTCACACTTGTAGGTGCCGGTGTCATGTTTATTGATGTTTTCAAAAACTAAAATGCCAGTGGCGGAAGTATCAGTGTTGATCTCCTTCTGATCATCATCCTGTAAAATGAGACAGACAGCTTTATAGCAGTGCTCCCGATGGTCTCGCCCATGATAGCATCAGAACTAAAGTGTGCCTTTCCCTTGCGATCAACCCCCACCAGTCCACAACCATCAAATGAAAGCTAGGTCTCCAAGGAAGCTTGGGTTATGATAAGTGAGATTTCAGAATTTCCTCACACGAGTGCTTCTTATAGAATATATAAAATCATACTTTATACCCCATAGAATAAAAGTCCTTCAGAATCCTCTAGGGAACTCAGTTCAATTAAATGACCCTTCCTACAAGGGATATTGTGAAGACAGAGACCCTTTAACCATACAGAAGGCAGAATTTGAGTTAGGATCTCTGCACGCTCCACCCCAGAGCAGTCACTATATCCAGATATGGAATTTTGGTAAACTGAGCTTTAAAGAGATGTTGCAGGAAAGAATCAATGCATTTTTTCTAAGTGCTGCTGTTGCCTTACCTCCATTTTGTAGAACTGGAACTCTGGAGAGGGTTCACCATCTGCTTTGCATTTCAAAGTAACAGTATCTCCTTCCTTGATTATCTTTGGTTGTACCAGTTCAAAGGTCACATCTTCTGTGTAGTCTAGAGGGAACGGGAATCCGACAGGAGTGTTATGACAGTCACCTGCTTATATCTAGACCAAGCTCAGACTCCTAAGTGGGTTGTGAGACTACCTTTCTCCCACATTCCCAATATCTATCCCCTTGCACTAGTCACCCAACCATAACATTTGGTTCAGTATTTAGAACTTGTGTAAAGCAGGGGACTGGCAACATAAATAAATGAAAACACCTATTTATCCGCATGGCCCAGTAGTGTCTAAGGCAGGTACACTGCAAGCTTCCCCACAGTGTGATTAATTTACTGCTGCTGAACGATGAGGGGGTGGCAGCACTGGACATGAAATGCCTCTGTTTATGCACAGGACTAGGTATAGCGTGAGCAGGTATTGTGCAGCTTCCCCCATACTGAGATGGAGTTAGTGCTGGAGAAAGGTGAGGCACTGACAGCACTGGAGAGTGAAGCCCCTTCTTTATCCATAGGGAAAAGTATAGTGTTAAGGGAAGGTACAGTGCAGACCTCCCCACAAACTGTGATATATTTAGTGCACAGGAGACTGAAGCCCTCTAGTCATGTACAAGGCAGGTGCAATAATGGGCAGGTGCAGTGCAGGGCAGGTACATTTTGGGTGGGTATAGTACAGTGTAGGGCAGGTACTGTTCAGGATAGCTACAGTGCAGGACAGATACAGTGCAGGGCAGGTACAGTGCAGGTCAATTACAGTGCAGGGCAGGTACATTTCAGGGCAGGTACATTACAGTGTAGGGCAGGTACTGTTCGGGGCAGGAACAGTGCAGGTCAATTACAGTATAGGACAGGTAGAGTGCAGGGCAAGTACAGTGCAAGGCATGTACATTTCAGGGCAGGTACATTTCAGTGTAGGGCAAGTACTGTTCAGGGCAGGTACAGTGCAGGGCAGTTATATTTCAGGAAAAGGTATAATAAAGTGTAGGGCAGTACTGTTCAGGGTAGGTACAGTGCAGGACAGATACAGTGCAGGGCAGGTACATTTCAGGGCATGTATAGTAAGTACAGTGTAGGGCAGGTACTGTTCAGGACAGATGCAGTGCAGATCAGTTACAGTGCAGGGCAGGTACATTACATTGTAGGGCAGGTACAGTGCAGGTCAGTTACAGTACAGGGCAAGTACATTTCAGAGTAGGTACATTACAGTGTAGGGCAGGTACAGTGCAGGGCAGGTATAGTACAGTGTAGGGCAGATACTGTTTAGGATAGGTACAGTGCAGGACAGATATAGTGCAGAGCAGGTACAGTCCAGGGCTGGTACTGTGCAGGTCAGTTACAGTACATGGTAGGTACATTACAGTGTAGGACAGGCACTGTTCAGGGCAGTTACAGTGCAGTGCAGGTATAGTACAGTGTAGGGCAAGTACTGTTCAGGGTAGGTACAGTGCAGGACAGATACAGTGCAGGGCATTTACAGTGCAGGTCAGGTACAATTCAGGACAGGTATATTACAGTTTAAGGAAGGTACTGCTCAGGGTAGGTATAGTGCAGAACAGATACAGTGCAAGGCAGGTACAGTGCAGGTCAATTACAATGCAGGGCAGGTACATTACATTGTAGGGCAGGTACAGTACAGGGCAGTTACAGTTCAGGGCAGGTATAGCACAGTGTAGGGCAGGTACTGTTCAGGGTAGGTACAGTGCAGGGAAGGTTCACTGCAGAGCAGGTACAGTGCAGGGCAGGTATAGTACAATGTAGGGCAGGTACTGTTCAGAGTAGGTACAGTGCAGGACAGATACAGTGCAGTGCAGGTCAGCTACAGTGCAGGGCTTGTACATTTCAGGGCAGGTACATTACAGTGTAGGGCAGATACTATTCATGGTAGGTACAGTGCAGGACAGGTACCATGTAGACATTCCTGCACTAATATATTTAGAGTTGGTGAAAGGCGAAGGACTGGTGGCACCAGAGATTGAATCCCATGTACTATGGGTCAGGTAGTGTGCAAGCTTCTCCACACTGCAAACTATTTTGTGTTGGTGAACAATGAAGGACTAAGAGGACTGGAGACTAAAGCTCTTTGTTTATCCACAGGGTCAGGTATAATGTGGGGCAGGTACAGTGCAGTGCAGGGTTCCCCACACTGTAATGCATTAAGTGCTGAGGAACAGAGAGCACTCCAGAACTGGAGCTCTCTACTTATCTATAGGGATAGGGATGTGCCTGCAGGTACAATACAGTGCAGGTACAGTGCAGGTACAGGGCAGGTACAATACAGGGCAGGTACAGTGCAGTGCAGGTACAGGGCAGGTACAATACAGGGCAGGTAATGGGCAGGTACAGTGCAGGTACAGTGCAGGGCAGGTACAGTGCAGGGCAGGTACAGGGCAGGTACAGTGCAGGGCAGGTACAGTGCAGGGCAAGTATAGTGTAGGGCAGGTACAGTGCAGGTACAGTGCAGGGCAAGTATAGTGTAGGGCAGGTACAGTGCAGGGCAGGTACAGAGCAGGTACAGTGCAGGGCAGGTGCAGTACAGTGCAGGTACAGTGCAGGGCAAGTATAGTGTAGGGCAGGTACAGTGCAGGGCAGGTACAGTGCAGGTATAGTGCAGGGCAGGCACAGTGCATGGCAGGTATAGTGTGGGGCAGGTACAGTGCAGGGCAGGTACAGTGTAGGGCAGGTACAGTGCAGGGCAGGTACAGTGTAGGGCAGGTACAGTGCAGGGCAGGTACAGTGTAGGGGCAGGTACAGTGCAGGGCAGGTACAGTGCAGGTACAGTGCAGGGCAGGTACAGGGCAGGTACAGTGCAGGGCAAGTATAGTGTAGGACAGGTACAGTGCAGGGCAGGTACAGTGCAGGTATAGTGCAGGGCAGGCACAGTGCATGGCAGGTATAGTGTGGGGCAGGTACAGTGCAGGGCAGGTACAGTGTAGGGCAGGTACAGTGCAGGGCAGGTACAGTGCAGGTACAGTGCAGGGCAGGTACAGGGCAGGTACAGTGCAGGGCAAGTATAGTGTAGGACAGGTACAGTGCAGGGCAGGTACAGTGCAGGTATAGTGCAGGGCAGGCACAGTGCATGGCAGGTATAGTGTGGGGCAGGTACAGTGCAGGGCAGGTACAGGGCAGGTACAGTGCAGGGCAAGTATAGTGTAGGACAGGTACAGTGCAGGTACAGTACAGGGCAGGCACAGTGCAGGGCAAGTATAGTGTAGGACAGGTACAGTGCAGGGCAGGTACAGTGCAGGTACAGTACAGGGCAGGTACAGTGCAGGGCAAGTATAGTGTAGGGCAGGTACAGTGCAGGGCAGGTACAGTTCAGGTACAGTGCAGGGCAAGTATAGTGTAGGGCAGGTACAGTGCAGGGCAGGTACAGTGTAGGACAGGTACAGTGCAGGGCAGGTACAGTGCAGGGCAGGTACAGTGCAGGTACAGTGCAGGGCAGGTACAGGGCAGGTACAGTGCAGGGCAGGTACAGTGCAGGGCAGGTACAGGGCAGGTACAGTGCAGGGCAAGTATAGTGTAGGGCAGGTACAGTGCAGGGCAGGTACAGTGCAGGTACAGTGCAGGGCAGGTACAGGGCAGGTACAGTGCAGGGCAAGTATAGTGTAGGGCAGGTACAGTGCAGGGCAGGTACAGTGTAGGGCAGGTACAGTGCAGGGCAAGTATAGTGTAGGGCAGGTACAGTCAAGGTACAGTGCAGGGCAAGTATAGTGTAGGGCAGGTACAGTGCAGGGCAGGTACAGTGCAGGTACAATACAGGGCAGGTACAGTGCAGGGCAGGTACAGGGCAGGTACAGTGCAGGGCAGGTACAGTTCAGGTACAGTGCAGGGCAAGTATAGTGTAGGGCAGGTACAGTGCAGGGCAAGTATAGTGTAGGGCAGGTACAGTGCAGGGCAGGTACAGTGCAGGTACAGTGCAGGGCAGGTACAGTGCAGGGCAAGTATAGTGTAGGGCAGGTACAGTGCAGGGCAGGTACAGTGCAGGTATAGTGCAGGGCAGGCACAGTGCATGGCAGGTATAGTGTGGGGCAGGTACAGTGCAGGTTTCCCCATACTGTGATGCATTAACTGCTGAGGAACAGAGAGCATTCTGGAACTGGGGCTCGTTTATCTACAGGAATAAGGATGTGCAGGCAAGTACAGTGAAGCTTCCCCACACTGTGACAGAGTTAGTGCTGGAGAAAGGTGAGTAACTGACAGCACTGAGACTGAAGCACTCTGTTTATTGCCAAGGGTCAGATACAATGCGGGACAGATACAGTGCAGACATTCCTATACTGTGTTGAATTTACTGCTGGTGAAAGGCGAAGAAGGATTGACAGCACTGGAGACTGAACCCTTCTGTTTACCTACAAGACCAGGCGCTGTGTGAGGCAAGCATAGTTCTGTTTTCTCATTTACTGATGTATTAAGCACTGGTGAAAGGTGAGGGACTCACACCACTGGGGACTGAAGCCCTCTGTTTATCTACAGGGACAAACATACTGTGGGGCAGGGCAGGGCAGTGTAGGCTTCCCCACACTGTGATGGCTTTAATGCTGGTGAAAGGTGAGGGACTTACAGTAACAGTACAGGAGGCACTATAGCACAGTGGATTAAGGCTCTGCGCTGCAAACCTGGAGACCTGAGTTTGAATCCCACAGACCCCACTTGCATACTGTGTGACCCTGAGCAAGTCACTTAACTTCCTTGTGCTCCCAGGTCACAACTGGAAACAAGCTTTGGCTTAGTGTGCCTTTCCTGGTTAAACAATTTCCCCTTTCCCCCTTTCCTTTCCTAATGGAGACTGAAGCCCTTTTTTTATCCATGGAAACAGGCAAAGTTTGGAGAATGTAGGCTTCCACATACTGTAATCCATGAAGTGCTGAGGAAAATAAGGGACTGGCAGCCGTAGAGATTGCTGTGCTCTGGAGATCCACAATGACAGTGTGAAGTGTGGATGTACAGTGTCAGTGGGTCAGAGCGCAGCTCACAGTGCAAGCAATGTAGACAGTACAAGCGGACTCAGTCTTAAATGGACATGAATGTATCATACGGATTTGCTGCAGTGTGAGGATATAAGACTAACACAACACAAAACAGAATTTGGGGACTACTGAAGGCAGACATTTATTTATCTGCAAACTGATAGCACAATCAGTGACTCATGAAGACACAGAAACAAACAAGCAGAAAGCCACAGACAGGTACTGCAAAGAGCCAAGGCATACCTGCATGACTAAGTACTCACAGTGGATCACGCGTTGTGACTTGGCTGACTCCAGACTGTGGGTTTCCCCTCCAGGCATCATGTACTCAACAGTGCAGTGGAACTCCGATCCCTTGTCCTCCTTGGAGATCTTCATAAAAAGTGTACTGGAGACTGTATACAATCCAGACGGCTCCTTTGCGGTATGAGGTGCCATGTACATTTCTGAAATTAAACACAGACAGTTGGTGGGTATCTGAGTATGTCTGAGGGCAGCCTTGGGCTTCCCCACACTGTGATGCATTTAGTGCTGGTGAATGGTGAGGGTCTCACAGCACTGTAGATTGAAGTCCTGGGTTTATCCTCTGGGTCAGTCAGTGTGGGCAGGTAACAAGCAGCCTTCCTCACACTCTGATGCATTTAGTGCTGATGATGTGATTCAGTACTATAGGGCACTGGGAAGGCCACACCTGAAATACTGTCTTTGATTTTTGCCCCTTTACAGGGCACTAGGAAGCCCACATCTGGAATACTGTCTGTGAATGTTGCCCCTTTATCGGATAACGGAAAGGCCATACATGGAATGCTGTATGCTGTGCTCCCCATTTCTAGGGCACTGAGAAGGCACATTTGGAATGCTGTATGTGATTCTATCCCTTTATAGGGTGCCGCAAAGACCACACCTGGAATACTGATTGTGATTTGTATGTCTTTATAGAGAGCTGGGAAAGCCACATCCGGAATATTGCGTGGAATTTTGCTCCTTTATAGGGTGCTGGGAAGGGCACATCTGAAATACTGTATGGGATTTTGCTCTTTTATAGCAAACTGTGAAAGCCACATCTGGAGCCCTGTATGGGATTCTGTTCATCTCAGTATTAAAAGATATAGCAGCAATCAAGAGGATGCAGCAGAAAGCAACTAAAAAGATCAGGGGCAGAGAGGTAACATGGGGAATGTCTAGACAGGCTGGGCAGATTTTCTTTAGATAAATGAAAGCTGCAGAGATATTATTTCAATTTTTAAAATATGAATGAATTGGAGAGGAAGGATCAGGGAACACCTCAGCTTGTCCAGGGCAGTGTGTCTAAAGGGCACATCCAACACTATACACTGAGGGGTAATGAGAGGAAGTATTTTTGTCAGCCAGAGAGTGGTGAACTATTGGAACATGTTCCCAAAGGAAACAATGCAAGTGGGGAGTACTGAGTCTTTCAAACTCATGCTGGAAGGGCACGAAGAGCACGTGCATCACTGTAGTATTGGTACACCAGGAGGAAACAGTAGATTACTGCCAGGAGGAAACCACAGATCATTTGTTCTCGCGTTCCCACATGTTTCCTGACACTGGCAGTTTCCTGCCTGTATTGTCACTCTCCATAGCATTTATTTTTAGCACTTCCAACTTGTGGGGCTAGTTCAGTTTGCACTTTGTTTACAATTTTTTTTTTTTTTCTTATTGTTTATTGCAGTACAGTAAATTGTATCATACTGATTCTGTTGACTTGCAAGCTGGCATTTCTTTTTTTTTTTGTAATTGTCATTTCCTGTAACTATAAATCCAAATGTCCCCTACAGCCGACATCAGGGGAGAACTGCAGCAGTAGGAGATTCTGTAGCCTGCAGCGCATGTCAGTGTTTTTAGCAGAATACTGTGCTAGGAGGCAGTGTAGTGATGTGGTTTAGGGCTCTGAGCTGCAATCTTGGAGACCTGGGTTTGAATCCCGCAACCCCCAGTTGTGTACTGCGTGACCCTAAGCAAGTCACTTAACTTCCTTGTGCTCTAAGGTTGCACCTGGAAACAAGCTTCTGCATTCCAAATTTCATGTATATACGTCTGAACTTCCTATGTATATGTATCTGTAATTTGTAACTGTAACTGTTAATGATGTCATTGTAATTGTAAATTATGTAAATGTAACCATTGTATCTGCCATATTATTGTCATTATACTGCACTTCCTGGGTTGCCACTGAAAAAGGGACTGTACTGTCTCAGTGGGCTCACCCAGTTACCAAAATTCAAATACATAAATAAACAGTGTGCCTTTCCTGGTTAAACAATTTCTCCCTTCCCCTTATACTGCAGTAAACAGTAACTAAAAAAAACATTTTTGCACACAAACTGCAAATTGGAACTAGCCCCACAGTTGGGTGTGGGGTTCTTAGTGCTGATGGTTATCCTCCCAGATAGTTCACTTAATACTGACATTCGAGCTTCCTAATAGGCAGGTAATGAACATGATGGGCCCCTGATCTTGGATGCCAAGCATTTCCGAATTTCCCATGACCCCTGTGGTGTACCTGAAAGCTACCAGAGCTGTGAGTGAGTTTGTCACACTGGTTGGGGCAGCAGGTTATTACAGTATGAGTCCCAAGGGACACATAAAACATGAAAGTTCAAAACTCGGGGAGAAAACTTTGGAACTGCCCAGAGTGAGCCCTGGGGGTTACAATGCTCTCTGCAAGGGTCAGATTTAGAGGCAGCACCTGGAGCAAAACAGTGAGCTATGAAGCCGGAAGATCATCTGTTAAAGTGGATGTGTTCAAATATTACACTATTTCATACTCGACTCAGAAAGAGTGAATGAGAGAAAGAGAAAATGAGAGCAGGACAGAGAAAGAGGAGAGACAGAGAGAGAGAGAGAGTGACAATGAAAGGGAGTAAGACAGAGAGAAAATAAGCATGTAAAAGGGATAGAGAAAAGAGAGTGAACGGAGAGAGAGAGAGAGAGAGAGAATGAGGGAGAGAGAGAGGGAGGGAGAGGGGGAAAGAAGTAAGAGGAGAAAGGGGAGGAGAGAGGAAGAGAGAGAGAGAGAGGGAGAGACAGAGGGAGGGTGAGAGAGAAAGATGGAGGGCAGCAAGCAAAAGAGGAGGGAAGAGAGGAAAGAGATAAGAGGGAAAGAGAAATGGATAGGAGAGAATGAGGGAGAGTGAGAGAGATGAGAGGAGAGAGAGAAGGAGAAAGAAGAGGGGGAAGTTGTGGGGTCAAAAACAGCGGGGGAATTCAAGAATGCATGGGACAGACATAAGGCAATTCTAGTGGGGGTTAGGAGGAAGTAGGCTATTGGTTAACTAGGATCTGCAGCTTATCCATTAAGTAGAGAAATGGGCAGACATGGTGGGTTAAGCAGTCCTTATCTGCCATCAAAGTCTATGTTTCTATGTTATGTTTCTATGGAGAGGGGGACAGAGACAGAGGGATGTGTGTGTGAGAGAGAAAAATGGAAGGCAGTGAGCAAAGGAGGAGAGGAGTGAGAGGAAGGAGAGAGAGACAGAAGGAGGGAAAATGAAAGTAGGAGTGTAGCCAGAAATTTCCATTTTGTACACAATCTCCAACAGTTACACCCCCCCAGTTAAAAAATGTATACATCCTTTCCAAATGGCACCCCCTTCCAAACAAGTCAGACTGTTGTCAGATGACTCCTCTACTCTCTAAAGAGGTTGTACATGTATTAGACACTCCTCAGTGGCCTACACTAACCCAAATACTACAGATTAGAATGATAATATTAACAGAGTGGCTTATGGTTTGTGACAGGCACTCAACAAAACTGTACACAAATGTGTACAGTGAGTATGCCTGTCTACACCCTTGAATGAAAGGAAGGGGAGAGAGAGAGAGATGGAAGGAATATAGAGAATGAAGGAGGAGGGGGAGAGAGAGGTAATGGAGGGGGAAGAGAAAGAGGGTGGGCAGACAGCAAAGGAACAGGAGGAGAGAGAGAGAAAGGTGGGAAAAAGATTAAGGGAGACAGAAGGAGAGAGGGAGGGAGGGAGAGAGAGAGGAGGGAGGGGAGAGAGAGAAGGAAGGACAGAGAAAAGGAGAGACAGAGATAGGGGGAGGGGTGAGAAAATGAAGGGAGAGGGAGAGGGAGACAAAAGGAGGAGTAGAGAGAAAGAGGATGGGTAGGCAGAGAGCAAAGGAGGAGGGAGAGAAGGAGACAGAAGGAGTGGGAAGAGAGAAGAAAGGAGGGAGGAAGAAAGAGAAGGACAGGGAGAAAGAGGAAGAGAACAATTAAAGAAGGGAGGGGAGAGAGGGGAAAAATGGGAGGGAGAGAAGAAGAACAATGCTGATGGTGTTTCATGCCATTGTGTGTGGGGGCAAGTGTCAAGCCAGAAAGTCTAAGAAAAGAGAAACCATGCAGAGTGCTTCAAGAAGCTCCCTTACCATCGTTACGCTCTGTATTTGTTTCCAGAGGAACATCATTTTTGTACCAGGTGATTTTGGGCACTGGATAGCCATTTTTACTGCTGCAGGTTGCAATCTGTATGAGCAAGAGAGAAATGACCAAGACACTTGAGTCAGGAGGTTGTTTGCAGGTAAGCAGAAGGAAGCCAGTGGCTATATACTGTGTATTTGGGCCAGAAAGAGTTGCAGGTCCATCATGTTAGCCCCCCAACTTAATAAGCATGGATGGAATCAATACGCAGGTATAGGAATTCGCACCCACTCTACTACATACTGTATATGTACAATATATGCATGTACTTCATTATGTGGATATCCAAACACAATTTTTGCTCTCACACCAGAACCCAGTTCCTTATTCCCAATTGCAAAGGGACATCTAGTCAGCTTGCATTCGGATTTTGACTCCTGCAGCTCTGGAACAGCCTAGCCTTGAGTATTTGCCTGCCTGCCAGTGTTCCCTCTCCTAAACAGTCCCGTAACACTGCACTCACATCCCGCTGTGACGTCACCTGACTGTTCATTTGTGTATGTCCTTGAGTGTATGATGGAACATTGTTGCCAATGTAATCTGTTACTGAAATGTCCTTGTTGGGTTGCAGTATCACAGCCATGGACTCCAAGAAAGTTACTGGTGTAGTATTTTTAGATCTCAGCAAAGCATTCAACACTGTTAGTCTCAAGGCTAATAAAAGTAGGCGCCACCCCCCTTGCTGCCCAGTGGTTTACCAGCTACCTATCTGGAAGGATCCAGAAAGTAAAAGCTGATGGCCTCTTTTCTGCATCCCTTCCAGTTGTCAGGGCTCCATATTAGATCCCATCTTCTTCTCCCTATACATCGATAACCTTGACACTTGTATATCTCAGTTCCATCTGCATTTCTTTGCTGATGATACTGTACTGTATACATCTGGCCCTACACTGGCTGAAGTGAGGGATGTACTCCAAGCCGGCATTGCACAACTAGAAATCAACCTAATCAATGCCAAACTACTCCTCAATGACAAGAAAACTAAGGCCATGATCTTTGCCCCAAACACCACCTCCACTTCCCTTGCAAACACGCATAAAGAATTCATCACTACCTCCCTAGGTGAACCCCTTGAAATCAGCTCCAAATTCAAATATCTTGGAATGTGGCTAGACAACAAGCTTTCCTTTCATGACCACCTCAACGATCTGGCAAAGAGGCTAAAAATTATGCTAGGTTTCTTCTTCCGTATCAAGTCCTTCTTTCGATTGGATACCAGAACTAGGCTTGTCCAGGCCACTTTCTTTCTGCTACTCAACTATGGAGATCTAATCTATTCCTCCACTGTGGCCTCAGGGCTCAACAAACTAGATGTCCTCTACCACCGTGCCATACGGTTCATGACAAACCTATCCTACCGAACCCACCATTGTGATTTGTACCTAGCCACTGGCTGGACATCACTCTCAACTAGACGCACACTTCATGCTGGTATCAGGACTCCTAAGCTACTCCTGAACAAGCTCCCACACTATCACATAACCCTTTTCTGTATTTCCCATAGCGCCTACTCTCTTAGGAAAAATTACCTCCTCCTCCTTGATGTACCGAGAACTCGCACCTCACTCGGCAAGCGGGCCATATCGAGCGTACTCCCAACTATCTGAAACCAGCTCCAAGGCAAACGGAAGCTTCCCGGTAGTGTCCCTGTCTGCATGTTTAAAAGGTTGACAGCAACAAAAATAAAAGATACATGCAGCTGCTTCTAAATCCCAGCTCACTGCTCTAACCCTAGCCCACTGCTTCCTCTTACTTACCTAGAAATTAGCTGCCTTGATACTCTGAAACAAGCACTTTGTACCTTTATTCTGTACTTACATTTTTCTATGTCATTGTCATTTTTATGCAACATGTTAATGCTTGCCCATAACTCTGTACTTGAATTTGTACTGTTTTTTCGATTATGCAATCTGCAACTACCTCTATGTGTCAAAGGACCTCCTTGTGAATGAGTTTGCTCAACGGAGTTTTCCTATAATAACCTTGAAACTTAAACAATAACTACATCATCATGCTATTGTGCTACAGTGAGTATGTCACTACTGCCACACAACACCATCGGATGTCCCATGCGTGGCCCACCCGGCACTCGCTGAACCGCAGCTCCGATCGCTGATTCTAAAATTGACAGAAACAGCATTGGTATTTGTGATGGTCACTTTTTTCCTTTTTTTAAATATAAAATTGGACCACCTGCTCCATCACAGATGCCTTTAATTCTCAACTCGGTGTTACCAGGAAAAACCACGCAGTGCTGCTGGTGAAGTTGTTAAAATGTGCGGCCTGATAGGTAGGCAACAGTAAGATTTTTCCCTTTCTTATAAGCTGCCCCCCTTTACTAGCAATTGTACGTGTGTACAGAAAACCATACACTATAAAAGATTGTGTATGGTTCTCCATACACAAACAAGGGTGAGTCGGAATCTTGAGGTTGATGTGGCAACCACAGGACTTCTCAAGCTGTGTTCTCGATGTCTCCGATTGCCAAAGCAACCTCTCGACTCAGAAATGGCTTTGTTGTGTATGGAGAACCATACCCAGTCCTGTATGTTGTACATTTTTGCATTCTCCATGCCCCTGTGGGATTTGTACTTCTTATTGTAAATACTGTATAGTTTCTATATTTCAGTTATCATTTTTGATGTCTTGTATGTCTTCTTGACTACTGCATGTTGTGTTCCTTCCATGATCACACCCCATCATCCTGTTGTACCTCAATGTGTTACCCTGGTGAAACAATTTAATAAATTAATAATATATGTGTGCATGTGTGTCTGTATGTATGTGTATGGGCACATGTACATCAGTAAATGCAGCTTTAAGTAAGTATGCATGTTTTAGGAGACAATGTGGTCTGCTTAAGAGATTTGGCTTGGGAACCTGGAGATTGCAGATTAAACCCACTAGCTCCAGTCCGCTTAACTTCAGAAACAGGTATAAGCAAAACATCAATTAATTACTTCTGTAAATTTTTCTTTGTTCTGTTTTTACTTTCGCTTGCGCGCATGCGCAAGGAACATTTTGGGAGAGTAGCACACTTTCGAGGTGTGCCTCTCCCTTTGCAAGGAACACTTTGGGAGAGTAGCACACTTTGGAGGTGTGCCTCTCCCTTGCAATCCACTGCTCCGTTGAGCAGGCGTGGTGCTCCTGCACCAATGGGTGTGGGAGCTGTGTATGACAGCGGTGGTCTTCGCTTCAAAGAAAACCACCGCTGTCACTACAGAGCAACTGTCACGCCCCATGTCACGCCACCCCCGGCCACGCCACCCCCAAAGCGGTGCCATGCTGGGAGCCCACCCCAGCGTGGCAAACGCCCTCGTTGTTTGGTCGGCCAGGTGCCCAATCCTCATCGGTTCCACAGCTCCCGCTGGGTTTCTTCTGCCACGCTGGGAGCCCACCCAGCGTGGCAAACGCATTTTCACGTTGTTTGCAGAAGGGGTGCCCAACTCGCCAGCCCTCAGCCCTCCCAGCCATTCTTCTGCCATGCTGGGAGCCCACCCCAGAGTGGCAAACGTCCCACGTAGTCTTTTTTTTTTTTAAACCTGTAAATCAAAAACGGTCCCACGGCGCTTCTCCCAGTCCCCTCCCACAACCCGCACCCACCCACTGCGCACTCCAGCCTCCCCACACCCCCACCCCATACTTACTCCAGAGCTCAGCGTGATGATCTTCGGTGGACCGGGAACACGTCTGCACTCTTCAAAGCCAACCGCGAACTGAGGAAATGCCGGTAAGCTGTATAATGGGCTAGATAGGGGGTTTTCAACTTTATTGCATATCTCAGGCATTTTTTGGAATTTTTGCACCAAATTTTCAACATGGGGTTTTTGGGGCCCCTTCTCATGAATGATGTCACTGTCATGGCGTTATTGGGACCCAAAAGGTGATTTCGCAGTCACTGCATGAAATCACCCTTTGGGCATGAATAACGCCATGACATTGACATCATTCATGAGAAGGGTCCCAAAACCCCATGTTGAAAATTTGTGCAAAAATTCCAAAAGTGACTGTTTTAAGAGCGTTAAGGCTATGCAGTTCCTACGCAGGCTCGTAGTTCGCGAATTTTCAATATTTTCTCCAGATTTTTCAACATTGCCATTTTACCACACCTCCTTATGAGCAGTACAGCTATCATTTTTCCATCCTGCCCAAAACCTGTTTCTGCCATGTAGCGTACAATGGCGCAGTCGGTGTGCTAAATCAATCGGCGGGATGCATTAAGAAAATCATGGTGACACTGTTCATTAGCAGAGGTCTTAAAATGGCTATGTTGAAAATTTGGTGACAAAATTCCTAAAATGACTGTTTTACGAGCGCATATAAGTAGTACCTACGCACGCCAGAGCAAGCTATGAATTTTCAATATTTGCACTCAGATTTTCAACATTTTCATTTTACCACACCTCCTCATGAGCAGTACAGCTGTCATTTTTCACATCCTGCCCAAAATGTGTTTCCGCCCATGTAGCGCACAATGGCGCAGTCGGTGTGCAAAATCATTGTATGGGACACATTAAGACAATCACAGTGACACCGTACATTAGCAGAGGTTTTAAAATGCCAATGTTGAAAATTTGGTGAAAAAATTCCTAACAATGACTGTTTTACGAGCCTGCACTGCACAGATCCCATGCACGCTCCTAGGTTTGTGAATTGTCAATATTTCCACTCCAGATTTTCAACATTGCCATTTTACCACACTTCCTTATGAGCAGTACAGCTGTCATTTTTCACATCCTGCCCAAAACGTGTTTCCGCCTATGAAGCGCACAATGGGGGTAACAAAAAGGTCATGCTGAAAATTTATTGTGCAAATACCAGCAATCGCACAGGGCATTAGGGTAAATCACCATACATGCCAAACACCACTGCAAATACCTGCAAGCGAATGTTCGGCATTGACAAATGCTTGTTTGTCTCTGACTGTATGTGACTGATGGACTTATGCATTTGTTGCCCTGTCTGTATTGCTGCTCTGTATTACTTTAGCTATATGTTGTAATCTCCTGGGGCATGCTGGAAAATAGTCACTTCATGGCTAGTGCATTTACCCGGTTAACAGAAACTAAATAAATACAATGAGATTATGCATTTTTGTTGGATTATACTAGATTAACACCCTGAAAAAATGTGTGTATGTATGTATATATCTGTATGGGTCTCAGTATACATATGTCATTATGTGAACACACATGCATGTATGTATGGCTAGATATATGCATGCATGTATGAGCACCCATATGTCACTATGTATATATACCGAATGTGTGTTTGGACATGTGTGCATGTGTCTATTTCTAGGTATATGTCAGTATGTGCATATATAATTATGTATAGTATTTATGTGTGTATGTATGTTTAGTATGTACAGTATGTATGTATGTGTGTAAAAGTACATATATGTTAGTATGCGCATATATAGTTATTTATGTATGTATAGTATATATGTATGCACATCTGTGTAGTATGTATAGTATATATGTATGCATAGTATGTATGTATATATGTATGTATAGTATGTACTGTATGTAGATATAGTATGTATGTATCTATAGTATGTATGTGTATATGAATGCATAGTACTTGTGTGTGTATACGTACATATATGTTAGTATGTGCATGTATATCTTCCCATGTGTATAGGTACATTAATGTCAGTATGTGTATAGGCATGTAGGTGTGTATTTTTGGCCTACATATAAAACAATGCACTGGTATAGGAGCTAGGCATGATGCAACAAAGTAACTTGCAGTAAGTGACATGTCAAAAAATACTGCATGACAAAAGGGCTGAATTGACATTGAATTACACTTTTCCCTGCAGCATACTGCAGCATTCTGTGATATACTGCAGCATACTGCAGCATTTTGTGATACACTGCAGTGTTACTATATTGTTTGCATCCTGGCTGGTGCCACTGTACAGTGTGTGTGTGTGTATGTATTCATTACTCTCTGTGGGTGTGTGAAACTAATTTAGTATCCATAAATATACAATTTCTCAGTGGGTATGATATGTTTATGCCAGCATGAGCTTAAGTATGTCTGTACGTGTTTGAGTGTATATGGCTATACAAATGTCAGTATGTACATATATATGTATTTACATATGTATACTGTGCATGTGTAAATGAGTACACATAATTATGTGCAAATATGTGTCCGGTCATATGGCTGCATGTATGTCAGTATAGCATAGGTATGTATACATATATATATTTATGGGTACACATAGAGTATAAACTATAAGTGTCATATGTATGTATGTGTCTGTGTGTCAATACAGATGTCAATATGTGCATATGAATGTATGTGTCTGGGTACACATCAGTATGTGCATATGTATGTCTGTGTGTGTATGTCTGGGTATACTTCAGTATGTGCATAAGTATGTATGTATCTGTATGCATCTGGGTACACATGCCAGTATGTCCACATGTATGTATGTGTCTAGGTGTGTCTGGGTACACATGTCAGTATGTGAATATGTATGTATGTGTCTGTGTGTAGCTGGATATACATCTCAGATGTGCACATGTATGCATGTGTCTGTGTCTGGGTGCACATGCTAGTATGTGCATATGTATGTATGTATCTGTGTGCATTTGGGTATACTTGTCAGTATGTGCATATGTATGTATGTGTCTGTGTATGTCTGGATACATATTTCAGTATATGCATATGAATATATGTGTCTGTGTGTATCTGGATACTCATGTCAGTATGTGCATATGTACGTATGTGTCCGAGTCTGGGTACACATGTCAGCATGTGCATATGTATGTATGTGTCTGTGTATCTGGGTACACATCTCAGTACGTGCATATGTAGGTATGTATGTGTCTTTGTGTGTCTGGGTACACATGTCAGTATGTGCATATTTATGTAGCTGTGTGTGTCAGTACACATCAGTATGTACATATATATGTATGTGTCTGTGTGTGTCTGAGTATACATGTCAGTATTTGCATATGCATGTATCTGTGTGTTGGTACATATGTCAGTATGTACATATATACATATGTGTCTGTGTATGTCTGAGTACTCATTTCAGTATCTGCATATGTATTTGCCTGTGTGTGTGGGTACACATGTTAGTATGTGCATATGTATGTACGTGTCTGTGTGCATCTGTGTACACATTTCAGTATGTGCCTATGAATGTATGTGTCTGTGTGTCTGGGTACACATGTCAGTATGTGCATATGTATGTATGTGTCTGCGTGTATCTGGATACACATCACAGGGATTTATTTAACTCTAAAAATTGATTAGCGTTTTGCTCATAAAAGTGCTAAATCTTTGTGAAAATGCATAGCTCTTGCCTCACTGTGTTTAGCAAAAACAGCACTTCTAGAAAATCTATATAAATACTTTCTGTACAGTTAGTATAGTCCCAAGAAAAAAACTGCTAATCAATTATTTAAAACCCTGCATCAGTATGTGCTTATGTATGTATGTGTCTGTGTATGTCTGGAGGTATACTGTGAACATGACAACCCTGATTTAGCATTTATAAAAAGGGCAACTCAATCACGGCACCTGTATTCTGGGCTACCTGGCAAGGTAAAGACCAGATACAGGGGTGGTGAATACAGAGATAGGATGTCACTATATATACATGTGTGGGGGGGGGGACCGTGCCGCATGATGGGTGGAAGGGGAGGAAGGGTATGTGGGATGTACTGCTGCAGTTGACTGCCGAGCTGACCATGAGGTGTGGTGGGTAGATGGCAGGATGAGGTTGAGAGGGTGCTGCGTTCGGTTCTGGGGCGATCATTTTTTGCGTCGGTTTGGGTTTCCCATTGTATTTTTAAGTTTTACACCCCTCCAACTTGCACCCCCCAGGATTTGAGAATCCTTAAGTGGGGGGTGCAGCCTCCCACATAATATAGAAACCGGTCACCACCTTGCAGTTCACTGCAAGTATACATTGCCATAATTCATTTTCAGTGACATACACTCGGCCAAACAGCGATCACTATTCTGTGATCGTCGTTATGACTTAAAACCATGTCTGGGTGCACATCTCAGTATAAGCAAGGGCATGTATGCATATGTCTGAATGTGCATGTTTATTCATATCTTAGTAACTACATATGTATACATGCAAGTGTCTGCATGTACATGGGAACACATATCAGTATGTGTATATGTACGTCTGTGTATAGGGTTATATACAGTATGTCAGTATGTACGTGTGTGTGTGTGTGTGTGTGTAATGGTACACACACCATTATGCATGTATCGATGTTATTATTTAGTATAAGCCAACTGTAACTGAACACTGATACAGAATCCTGCTTTCTGATTGGTGCACCAGATGTCTTTAACACACAAGGAATGAATCATAAGTGTGACCTGAGTATTGGGAATTGTAACATCTGTACCACTCTGCAACCAATTTTATAAAATTCAAATATTGCCTTTTTGGCATTATTTTAATTTTGAAACTCCTGAAAGGAGGTTTATATCAACAACAGTGATGTTTGGATTGGTCCTTCCTTAATAAACCTAGGATTGGTAAGGTATTAGTGCACTCAGCTTTGCCTCAAGCCCTTAACTGTCCCATCCAGTCTTTATTCTACTAATAAAAGCCAGCATCATTTGCCCCTTTTGAACTGTTTATTTCTTTATTTGAAGTTTCATAAGCAGGGATAGTCCTGCAAGATGTATTAACTCATTTTCCTGGATGTCTCAAGGGTAGTAGCAGATTGAGTTCTACAAGTCGCATTTAGAGAATTCAAACAGAAGAATATGGAAATGATTGCACAGCCTTCTTACTGTTTAAAAATCTTGGAGTAGAACAGAAATCAGCAAACAGCCCTTAAACCTTTCTTTAAAGATCTATGCGTCCCAGATGACCAACGACATGCTATGTGATAGCAGCCTGGTCCTCCTAAAATGCATAAAACACAGGTAGGTGCACTCATGCTAGGATGAGGACAGACACTGACAAGGTACCACAAAGCAGCTTTATTGTGCAGAGAGTCAGTTTCATTCAGCGCCTCTGTGTTTGGCTCCTCTAAACATCTGCACCATAAAGCTGTTTTGTGTTACCTTTTCAGTGCTTGTCCAAGCTTGTGATTGCATGGCTTGTGTTTTACTCAGTCTGAGGGAGGTTCATTGTTTCAAAAGACTGCACCAGATGACACAGTGAGCACAGCCTTGCTCCTGTGGCGCCTGATGTCCTCTGAAAACACCTCTCATTACTAAGTGTATAATACACAGTAAAGGTTTAGTTCACTGTTAAAAATGGCTTCTAATTTCTCACTAATACATCTGGCTCAGAAACCCATACTTACGTGCCCTCATCCTGTAACTGATTCTACTAACCTGCCCACATCACAGGCAAATGAGTAACACTAAACTGTCTACATCAGTCACTCATTGTACTAACATGCCTATGTCACAACAGTCTGCATTCATTGGCGCTGACCTAGTACGTTGCTTGCACTCCTGTCTCTGCGCCACTCAGCTAATTAAACCTGCATTGTTTGGTATAGAAACACCCCTGCTTGTTTCTGTCTGACTACTTCTTTAACTAAAATAATGGCATGCCTAAAACAGGGGTGTGGTTACAGTGGTGTGGTAGTACCCCATAGACATGCCGAGTAAGCATTTCTGTTAACCCCCAATTTCAGTAGCCTAGTACCACAGCCGTCCCTGGACAGACTAACTTGAAATACTTTGTGTGCATTGTCAATGCCAGGAGATCTGGGGCCTGCAAGTTTGGAGTTGGTCAGCTGGGCAGTTTTAAAGTTTCAGAAAGTTGAAAATACAGAAACAAATATATGTGCTTTGATCTTCTTTTTGCTTACCTGTAGCAAAACAACAGTGGAGAATTGAATCCTGAAACTTTTCTTTTTTGAGAGACAGGCTCCCTAGCCTGCGGAGCTCGCCTGTCTCCAGTGACCTGCCCCCTCATACTCAGGGAAGCCCCCCCAAGTGGCATTGCCATAGGCAGAACTGTCGTGGCTAGAGGGGACAGGCACCAGGAGCGGCTCATACATGGGGAGCCGGCATTTTTCTGTGATTGCTCCCTCCGCAGTCAAGTGCGTGCAATGATGCAAGCCAAGGAGGAAACCGCATGCTTCCGTGCGTACTCCCCCATAATGCATCTGCACTCAGCTCCCCCATGCTCTTGCACAGCACCTTGCTCCGAAGCCTCCACCAGGGGGTAACCAAGCACCGGTGCTGCACGTCCCCCCTCCCCAGTGAAGGAGAGCAGGCCTCTGGATGCTCAATCCTTCCCTTCCCCTGCCAAACCCCGGTGGCTCGTGCCTGATCCTGAACATGGGTCGCCGGCGTGGCGCGAGGTGAAACCTGAAACTTTTCAAGTTCATTAGACTTTGTCTCACTACTGAGAAATTAGTACATTTTAAATTAATAAAAGCAAACCCCAACAATTCCTAAAGTGGAAGATTGGAGATCAACAGTAATGAACATTTATCAGTTAAAGAAATTGACAGCTGCCTTGCATGACAAAACGGCACAATTCAGCCTTAAATGGCAATAATGGGTGTGGTATATGGCCCAAATAGATATACATTTTCTCCCCTAGGAATCTCTTCTTGGCAGGGAAGGGGTTGCTGCTTTCACTTGGGGGGGGGGATACAAAAAAATAAGGAATACCAAACACTGAACCATGTGATGACACTGTGTAATGAACTGTGACAATGTATAAATGAATCCAGGAATAAGAATTGTAAGAAGGCAGACATCATACATATCAAAATAATTCTCCTGTGACCTATGACAGTATAACCAGGTATTCAAGCAGTAATTCAAATATATGGAATTTTGTGTGTCCCGAATGTTAAAACTCAATGAAGAATCTGTTTAAATAAAACATAGAAGAAAACTCCATTTTCATGCATGAACTCAGACCATTTTTCATAAACTATTTCTTAACTGTGCTCAGTGTGGACATACCAGCGGGAAAGAAGTTTCTGAAGACTCGTGTACCAACAAAACTTACAGCATCAAGGGCCCCACCACCTGCCCCAGTGACCATCCTGTATATATAGCACAGGGCCCCCACCACTAACTATACATGGGCAAAACCACAAGAGAACTCAAAGAGGAAAATCAGTGAAAATAAAAGTTGCATCAGAAAGAATGATGAAACCTCTTCAGCAGCGTGCCACTTTCACACAGCGGGACGCTCAGCGGTATCTTTACATTACTGAAGTCCCGAACAAGTAACACATCCTGCCAGTGGGAATAACTGGTATCTAGCACTGTTGAAAAGTGAGGCTTATTGGATCCACAGAGTGGGCCCTCCAAAGAACTGGCATACACGAGGACATAAACTGGGAAATATTTTGATAAAGAACCTTTGAAGAGATGGTATTGTACCAAACAGCATCTAAGGTGGACTACGTCATATACTGAAACATAGGAGTGCCGACTAGTAGGATGTTGTTTATCTTCATCATGATAAATAAGCAGTGGCACTAACATATTGCTGTCTAGGCAAGGTTATTGTTGAACTGCTGAATATTAGGGGGCTGTTTTGCCTCACTATTTGATATACTAAATTTTAATAACATAACTATCTAGGCATGCTATACAAGACACTGTATAAATTTAGTCTGCATAAGTGAAAGGCAGAGGAGTATTCCAGTCTGTTAAATAAACTTTTATATAACCATTTCCCCCTAATGCCCAAATACTCCAGTAATCTTTCTCTCCACTATGCCAGCTGAGAAATGCCAGTGGCAGATGACGAGAGTCTTATCACACAGGCACAATCTGTATTTTTCTCTTTGTGCCTCACAACACACAAAATAACCCCACCCCCAAGACAAGTGAAGAGAGGCTTATACCCTAGTAAAGCACAATCTTATTTTGTAATTTATTTATAAACCAGAACGCCTCTATTTGCCCCCTTTCACTCCCTGCCCCCCTCCCCGCGACACTCTTGACTAACAGTCCTGGTGTAGTGCATGTTAACATCAGGTGGGCACAAAAAGGACCTTAGTACGATGCAACCTTATCTCCTCTTGATGTAATTAAATTTAGACGTTATAAACTCCATTAACGTTTATCAGTATTCTCTCTCTAGTAGAGGGTGAGTAAATACTGGGCAATAACAGTACTATTATCTGTCAGTTCATTAAGCACTCACTTGGAAGGATCTGTTTGGCATACTTGTCCTAAATTCATCCTCTCCATATTAATTTTATAACAAAACATTCTTCTCAACAATTTCTAAACAGCTACTTTTCAATAGGTTACATGTATGATTAATAAAAACTGAATCTGGACAACGGTCGAAACAGAGGGAGTGAACTGCTGTGATAGGATCAAGTAAGTCTGGATTTACACCCTCCGTAATCTGCATCAACATACTGATAGAGGTTGGTTCACTACAGTAAACAGGATCATTCTGAACTTCTTATGGGATGAAAAAGTTCCCAGAATTAATTTTCAGTAACTAATGCAGAGCAAACATATGGGTGGATGTGATCCACCTGACTTTAAAACATACCACTTAGCTGTTGCTGCTAACCAGATGTGGATGGTGGCTTAGTGATGCACCGATCTCTAAAAATCTATTTGAATTAATTATGAATCTGTAATTACAAAACCACTTATATGGTTTGATTGTTTGTTTACTAAACAAGCCAATTTGCTTAAAATCCATCAATTTATTAGTCTTCTATTACCTACATCTAATTTCTTTTTTTTTATCTAATTATGCTCTCTGATGGCCTCCATCTGCTTGACCCAGCCTGTCACCCTGGCATGCTCTCCCAGGTCTTACTGGCACCTCCCCTTATTCCGCCAGAGCTTTCCTCCTCTAACAGGGTGGCAGGGCCCCTCTTACCTCCACCGCAGCAAGATCTGGCATGGGACACCACACCTAGGAAGCCAGGTATGGGGCCTGCGAGCTGGTGGGCTTCATCCTGCCACTCGAGGGATTTCTACTTTTTCTTCTGTGTTCCCCAGGATGCCGGTGTCAAGGACGTGCCAAGCACATGCCAACACAAATGTGCGTCATGAGGTGCCTGCCAATGTTCTCCCACCCACTTGCTGCTCAAGCTGCACTGCCACCTGTGGTCAGCCAGGGGTCAGTATAGCAGCAGAGCTGGCTGCCCTATGTTCCATGAGCCACTCCAGCTGAACTGTCACCTTTGGTCACCCAGGTAGCAGTATAGCAGTGGAGCTGGTTGCTCTCAATCAAATGAGCCACTCAAGCTGCACCGTCACCTGTGGTCACCCAGGTAGCAGTATAGCAGCAGAGCTGGCTGCCTTCCATCCTACGAGCCACTCCAGCTATACTGCCATCTGTAGTCAGCCAAGGGGCAGTATAGCAACAGAGCTGGCTGCCTTCCATCCTACGAGCCACTCCAGTTATACTGCCACCTGTAGTCAGCCAAGGGGCAGTATAGCAACAGAGCTGGCTGCCTTCCATCCTACGAGCCACTCCAGTTATACTGCCACCTGTAGTCAGCCAGGGGTCAGTATAGCAGCAGAGCTGGCTACCCTTCCTCCCCAGAGAAGGAGAGCATTCTCTAGGACATTTGATCCACCTCCCCTGGCAGGCCCCCTGTGACAAAGGCTCATTTCCGATCTTGGGCCGCCAGCGTGGGAGAGGTAAGGAATGAGGCACATTAGCCCTCTGCACCACCAAGCTGACCCACCTACATCTAATTTCTTAAAGGAAAAAACTCAGCACTCCCAACTTCCCAGTTAAATTCATGCCCCTGTGGAAAACCCCACAAATTCAATACAAAAAAACCAAAAAACAACTAGAAAAGAATGGTTGGGGAAAAAAAGGACTACTTAATGTAAAGGTTATAACAAATGCGGAAACAAACCAAATATATACCTTCCACAAATTTCGAGATCGATCTGTTATAGGAAGATGGGATCAGTGACTACACCTCCAAATTAGGCAAGCCACAGAAAGAATGTTAGGATGCAGCTTGGGAATCCGGAAAAACAGACTGGGAAAAGCTAGTGGAAATGGCTGGGAGGAGGGGATGGACTCATCCGTCACAAAGTAATTAACAGTGAAACAGATATTGCCGTAAACTCTAAAGAGAAATGGTAGAAAGCACTCCAGAGAAACACAGACCCTGATGTTTGGGAAAATTATGGGATACAGCTTATAGTACAAGTCAAGAAGTTAAAGAGGGAGAAATACAATTCAAAATAACACACAACATATATTATACACCTGACAAAACTTCTAGATTACATATACAGGGGAAGGAAGGTTTATGCTGTCGAGATGCCAAAGCAAAGTAATTCAACTTCTACATACTGTATGGAGTTGTCAGTTTGTTTCAAGAATAGGGCACGAGTTAGTAACATTCTGAGAACAGCTATTCCAAACAGAGATCCCCCTCAGTCTGATGTTTTGATTTTGGGTGACACCTCACTGGTCCCACATCTTCCAAAATATTTCCAAGTATCTCTATTATCAGCATCCCTGGGATTGAAACAACTCATTTTGTCAAACTGTAAAACTGAGTCGGTTCCCTAATGGATTCAATATACTGTATGGGGTAAGCTGGCAACGCATGACCGTGTAAGCTGCATAACATTGGGAAACATAGAAATCCGCAGCCGAAGGCGGAACCCCTTTTTAACAGGAATGGTAAGAAGACCAACACCAACGTTGGGCAGAAAGTTATAACTTCATGAACCTAGCAACCAAGAAATCGTAGCACTTAAATCGTTCTATCTTAAGAGAAGTGATACAAATGTTAACTAAGACAATGTCCTGACTTATTAATCTTGCAGATTCATCTATAAGCAAGCACTAATAACTAAAGAATTTAACTTGATATTTTAATCTGTGATTTTAACTTAGAATATAGTTAAACATGCTCGTACTGTAATAAGATACCTCACAGCAAGCCAAGTATTCAAATGTTTTCTGACAATGCATAGATTCTTTGGTGTAACGTAGTGTAACCTATTTACTTGTATTTACCAAAATGTATTTCATTTGTAATGCTGTTGAATGGATGCTGTAGAATATTTTTTTCCTAGTTACTTAATAAAACATATGAAGTAAAAAAAAAAAAGTATGTTTTGGACAGCGTTTCCATACTTCATCCCCATGCCCCACAGAGTCACTGATCCTGGCATTCCCAAACTCCATCCTCATGCCACATAGAGTCACTGATCCTGGCATTCCCAAACTCCATCCCCATGCCCCACAGGGTCACTGATCCTGGCATTCCTAAACTCCATCCCCATGCCCCACAGAGTCACTGATCCTAGCATTCCCAAACTCCATCCCCATGTCCCACAGAGTCACTGATCCTGGTATTCCCAAACTCCATCCCCATGTCCCACAGAGTCACTGATCCTGGCATTCCCAAACTCCATCCCCACCCCACAGAGTCACTGATCCTGGTATTTCCAAACTCCATCCCCACCCCACAGAGTCACTGATCCTGGTATTCCCAAACTCCATCCCCATGCCCCACAGAGTCACTGATCCTAGCATTCCCAAACTCCATCCCCATGCCCCACAGAGTCACTGATCCTGGCATTCCCAAACTCCATCCCCATGCCCCACAGAGTCACTGATCCTGGCATTCCCAAACTCCATCCCCATGCCCCACAGAGTCACTGATCCTAGCATTCCCAAACTCCATCCCCATGCCCCACAGAGTCACTGATCCTAGCATTCCCACACTCCATCCCCATGCCCCACAGAGTCACTGATCCTGGCATTCCCAAACTCCATCCCCATGCCCCACAGAGTCACTGATCCTAGCATTCCCAAACTCCATCCCCATGCCCCACAGAGTCACTGATCCTGGCATTCCTAAACTCCATCCCCATGCCCCACAGAGTCACTGATCCTAGCATTCCCAAACTCCATCCCCATGTCCCACAGAGTCACTGATCCTGGCATTCCCAAACTCCATCCCCACCCCACAGAGTCACTGATCCTGGTATTCCCAAACTCCATCCCCACCCCACAGAGTCACTGATCCTGGCATTCCCAAACTCCATCCCCATCCCCACAGAGTCACTGATCCAGTATTCCCAAACTCCATCCCCATGCCCCACAGAGTCACTGATCGTGGCATTCCCACACTCCATCCCCATGCCCCACAGAGTCACTGATCCTAGCATTCCCAAACTCTATCCCCATGTCCCACAGAGTCACTGATCCTGGCATTCCCAAACTCCATCCCCACCCCACAGAGTCACTGATCCTGGCATTTCCAAACTCCATCCCCACCCCACAGAGTCACTGATCCTGGTATTCCCAAACTCCATCCCCATGCCCCACAGAGTCACTGATCCTAGCATTCCCAAACTCCATCCCCATGCCCCACAGAGTCACTGATCCTGGCATTCCAAACTCCATCCCCATGCCCCACAGAGTCACTGATCCTGGTATTCCCAAACTCCATCCCCATGCCCCACAGAGTCACTGATCCTGGCATTCCCAAACTCCATCCCCATGCCCCACAGAGTCACTGATCCTAGCATTCCCAAACTCCATCCCCATGTCCCATAGAGTCACTGATCCTGGCATTCCCAAACTCCATCCCCACCCCACAGAGTCACAGATCCTGGTATTCCCAAACTCCATCCCCACCCCACAGAGTCACTGATCCTGGCATTCCCACACTCCATCCCCATGCGACACAGAGTCACTGATCCTGGCATTCCCAAACTCCATCCCCATGCCCCACAGGGTCACTGATCCTGGCATTCCCACACCCCATCCCCATGCCCCACAGAGTCACTGATCGTGGCATTCCCACACTCCATCCCCATGCCCCACAGGGTCACTGATCCTGGCATTCCCACATTCCATCCCCATGCCCCACAGGGTCACTGATCCCGGTATTCCCACACTCCATCCCCATTTGACACAGAGTCACTGATCCTGGCATTCCCAAACTCCATCCCCATGCCCCACAGAGTCACTGATCCTGGTATTCCCAAACTCCATCCCCATGCCCCACAGAGTCACTGATCCTGGCATTCCCAAACTCCATCCCCACCCCACAGAGTCACTGATCCTGGTATTCCCAAACTCCATCCCCACCCCACAGAGTCACTGATCCTGGTATTCCCAAACTCCATCCCCATTGACACAGAGTCACTGATCCTGGCATTCCCAAACTCCATCCCCATGCCCCACAGAGTCACTGATCCTGGCATTCCCAACCCATCCCCATGCCCCACAGAGTCACTGATCCTGGCATTCCCAAACTCCATCCCCATGCCCCACAGAGTCACTGATCCTGGCATTCCCAACCCCATCCCCATGTCCCACAGAGTCACTGATCCTGGCATTCCCAAACTCCATCCCCATGCCCCACAGAGTCACTGATCCTGGCATTCCCAAACTCCATCCCCATTCCCACAGAGTCACTGATCCTGGCATTCCAAACTCCATCCCCATGCCCCACAGAGTCACTGATCCTAGCATTCCCAAACTCCATCCCCATGCCCCACAGAGTCACTGATCCTGGCATTCCTAAACTCCATCCCCATGCCCCACAGAGTCACTGATCCTGGCATTCCCAAACTCCATCCCCATGCCCCACAGAGTCACTGATCCTGGCATTCCCAAACTCCATCCCCATGCCCCACAGAGTCACTGATCCTAGCATTCCCAAACTCCATCCCCATGTCCCACAGAGTCACTGATCCTGGCATTCCCAAACTCCATCCCCACCCCACAGAGTCACTGATCCTGGTATTCCCAAACTCCATCCCCACCCCACAGAGTCACGGATCCTGGCATTCCCACACTCCATCCCCATGCGACACAGAGTCACTGATCCTGGCATTCCCAAACTCCATCCTCATGCCCCACAGGGTTACTGATCCAGGCATTCCCACACCCCATCCCCATGCCCCACAGGGTCACTGATCCTGGCATTCCCACACTCCATCCCCATGCCCCACAGGGTCACTGATCCTGGTATTCCCACACTCCATCCCCACCCCACAGAGTCACTGATCCTAGCATTCCCACACTCCATCCCCATGCCCCACAGGGTCACTGATCCTGGCATTCCCACACTCCATCCCCATGCCCCACAGGGTCACTGATCCTGGCATTCCCAAACTCCATCCCCATGCCCCACAGGGTCACTGATCCTGGCATTCCCAAACTCCATCCCCATGCCCCACAGGGTCACTGATCCTGGCATTCCCACACTCCATCCCCATGCCCCACAGAGTCACTGATCCTAGCATTCCCAAACTCTATCCCCATGCCCCACAGAGTCACTGATCCTGGCATTCCCACACTCCATCCCCACCCCACAGAGTCACTGATCCTGGCATTCCTAAACTCCATCCCCATGCCCCACAGAGTCACTGATCCTAGCATTCCCAAACTCTATCCCCATGCCCCACAGAGTCACTGATCCTGGCATTCCCACACTCCATCCCCACCCCACAGAGTCACTGATCCTGGCATTCCTAAACTCCATCCCCATGCCCCACAGAGTCACTGATCCTGGCACTGCACTTTCAGTGTAATGAGGTAGAACTGAGTGGGTAGTACATTCTTTCACTGACGTTATTTGATGTTCACGCCTCCTGCGTGGCACCATGAGGCACGAATGAGCTACCTGCCAGCTTTCTATATCACACACAAGTAACATCCTGTGCTTGGTTTCAAGTGCATCTGTTAATAGTTAGATATATCATAAAGGCTCCATACACTTCTCTGCATACATAGTTCAGAACTGCTGCTAGGATGGTAATTGTGTATGATATAGAAATACATAGTGAAGGACACAATGCCACTAATACTGTGAAGTATGTTCACAGAAGCATTGTAACGTTAGTACTGCAAGAAGCACTAATAAGTATATCGCTATGTGATTTCATTATGTTAAGTTCAATAGCTTTTAAAGTTGTTTAGGAGAACATGTTAAGTCCAGTCAGGCTTACCAACAGCTTCTGAAGCAGATTTTTTAGGAAATGTGCTTTTTTGATATGGCATATTTTAATTAAATGTTTAGAACTCTTTCATATTAACTGATATGAGTGTCCATTTTATACAGAGATTATGTCGCACCAGGAGATTTGAAGAGGGGCCTCATGGGTGTTTATTATAAAAAGTGTATAAATATATGGGAGGAACTGTCAGCATATTATGACTGACAAGTGACCACAGTTTACTGGACCAGATGAAGTGGTGAAGCTCCCGAAAAGTTGCCTGTTTTCTGAAGTGTGTAGCATGAAAAATTAAAAAAAGATTTTCTAAATCTAGCTCGGATGTGGAGTGAGATGTTTACTGGATCTACATATAGACTTCACTAGCTACAGCTCAACAAGGGCATCCCCAGTACAAAAACGTTATTAACTCCCTTAAAAGGAGCAGGCAGGCGGCCTGAATTAATACTGGTTTTTGCTTTAATAAAAGAAATTCCCACTTCATGCATCCACACAGTCTATTTTGCATAAAATGTTTCTAGACTGGATTTTGCTGAATTGCCATAAGTGCCTAACGCTAGTTTCATGGGCAATTTATGTTACTTTTGTAAGCGATTCCACTGTTTCTGTGACTCCTAGTAGTCCCAAAACAGTGGAATCCTTCACCTCCCTAAAAACACATTTTGGGGTATTTGAAGGTGACCGCTAATGTGGCTGCAAGGTGGCGGCCTGATATGCCCTCCATGTAAGTTTGGGTCAAATGTCTTTAGAATTCTGCAGGATGCAGAGGCGGCTCAGAATAACCGGGGCAAAGAGTCACCAATGAGTCAAATGCGAGAACAGAAGCCCTTACCACACAGGCCAGGTTTCCAATGCAGGACAAGTTTTATTTTGCTGTTGCAGGACCACTGTGAAACCAGTAGCTGATCTGACAGAGAGAGCCTCATGTTTTGCACATCTGCACTTTGTCAAGAGACCCTTGACAAAGCACAGCTGCATGAAGGCTTCCTGCATTGGAAACCTGGTGAGTTCTTTTGGTGTGTGTGTGGGGGGGGGGAGGGGCAGGTATACCTGTGGTGAGGTCTTTTGTTCTCAAAGTCTTTAGAATTCATCAGGTTATTGCAAGCTAAAAATTGCAACAGAAAAATATACTAAGGCAACGTGCATGCACAATGCACCTTTTTGGGGAACTGTTTGTCATGAAATGCAAAAATAAAAACACCAAGTCCCACTAATGGTACATCATGCATCAGTATCCACTCAGCTTGTTTTACTGATACCTTTTCAATTTGCCATAGCTTGTTAATTTTTAAAGATATTTGGGCCAATCTTGCATGGATAGCATATTAGGAGCCCTCATGACCACAAAAGTAGTCACAGTTAAACTGATCATGAAATGGGGGTTTAGGGTCAGCCACTAAAAACACATTTTTGGGGGCGATTTGTAATTTACCACTTGTGTGGTCATGAAGAAGATCCTAACGAACACATCTCCCAAGAGTGGGGCCAAAATATTGCAAACTGTATAAGTTATGGCCATCTAACAATTCTGAATTAAAAAAAAAATGAAATCCTACAAACTGCACATTGTGTATGCACGGGGACATCGTTTTTCTTTTTACAAAGGAAACATTTTACATGTCTATAACTTGGTCAATTCAGAATATATTGGGCCACATCTTGGTCGATGCTTTAGGTAGCATTCCCCCCTTGCAACCACGTAAGTGGTCAAACTTCAGTTATACCCAGGGTCCTTGTGCTCTACGGCACTTCAGTTCCGATTCCTGTCACAGTATGTTCATTTATGCAAAACGCATTATTCATTTCTGTGGCAGAATGCAACCCTGCTATTGATTAGAATATGATGTGATATCATCTATGAAATTACACACTGAGCATACAGAGGGGCATCAGGGTAAACAAGGTGTGGAAGAGAGACAAAAACTATAGAAAAACTACACATTATAGTGAACAATCACCACAAGTAACAAGTTCTGCGGTACTGCCCATATTTGGTGGCATGATGCAAATTTTGTGGAATATTCCATGGCTGTGGAATCATGGAATGTCGGGGGCCTAGATTATTCTCAAAATGGGTTTTTGGGGTTTACCTTCTCTCCATTGCAGCTGCTTCTTGAGTAGCCACTCATGACGTCCGCTACAGGCCCAGGGCAATGTGTGATGATGATGCAGCAGCTTCAACAGTGGTCCAAAGGGCTACAGGTCTGGTGCAGTTTGTGTAACCCTGCAACTGCTGTGTGAGTGGTCCATAGAGCCCCTTGTGAAGCCCACTACAGGTCTGGTGCAGTCTGTGTGACCCTGAAATTGCTGTGTGAGTGGTCTGCAAGGCCACTGGTGAAGTCTGCTACAGGTCTGGTACAGTCTGTGTGACCCTGAAATTGCTGTGTGAGTGGTTCGCAGTGCCCCTTGTGAAACACGCTAGTGGTCTGGGGCAATGTGTGTGACAATGCAGCTGCTGTGTGAGTGGTTCGCAATGCCCCTTGTGAAACACGCTACTGGTCTCGGGCAATGTGTGTGACCCTGCAGCTGCTGTGTGAGTGGTTCGCAGGACCCCTTGTGAAACACGCTACTGGTCTGGGGCAATGTGTCTGACAATGCAGCTGCTGTGTGAGTGGTTCGCAGTCCCCTTGTGAAACACGCTACTGGTCTGGGGCAATGTGTATGACAATGCAGCTGCTGTGTGAGTGGTTCGCAGTGCCCCTTGTGAAACACGCTACAGGTCTGGGACAATGTGTGTGACAATGCAGTTGCTGTGTGAGTAGTTCGTAGTGCCCCTTGTGAAACATGCTACTGGTCTGAGGCAATGTGTGTGACCCTGCAGCTGCTGTGTGAGTGGTTCGCAGGGCCCCTTGTGAAACACGCCACTGGTCTGGGGCAAATGTGACAATGCAGCTGCTGTGTGAGTGGTTCAGGTGCCCCTTGTGAAACACGCTACTGGTCTGGGGCAATGTGTGTGACAATGCAGCTGCTGTGTGAGTGGTTCGCAGTGCCCCTTGTGAAATACACTACAGGTCTGGGGCAATGTGTGTGACAATGCAGCTGCTGTGTGAGTAGTTCGTAGTGCCCCTTGTGAAACACGCTACAGGTCTAGTGCAGTTTGTGTGACCCTGCAGCTGCTGTGTGAGTGGTCCGCAAGGCCCCTTGTGAAGCCCACTACAGGTCTGGTGCAGTTTGTGTGGTAATAAGGGCTGCAATTTTGTCACAGAACTCATGTAAATCATGGATTGGTGTTTCCCATTTTTTTATGCTGTATTCCAGGATTTTGGGCTTTTCCATGAGAACACTATAATTATCAGTTGTTTGTAATGAAAACACCAACATTTCTAGTGTTTGTAAATGACAGACACAATAATTTGTCTCCCCACTGCAATGGCCTTTGTTCTCAGTTGGCTCCAGTGTGGGATTTGAAGCTTGTACATGAGCCCCGGTCCCCGAAATGGAAGCACAAGCTGCTACATCCTGCTTTTAGACAAGGGAAACAATGTATGTAAACAGTTACAAATTTGCTGATCTGCTTATATAAAGTATATCAAAATAGAGGTAAATTGTTTAATGCACAATGGACTAGTGACTTTTCACAGCTTTTAATGATTTCTGTCATTTTACCATGACAAAACCATGATTTTCCACATAACAAAAATATACCCCCTGGTGATGTCATAAGTGTTTTTCAACAAGTGCAGTGTTCACCATATGATGTAACTGTATTCCATGTTCTATGATATTAATTTACAATGTTAAAACATATGTTTGAAATCTGGATTGTGCTTTGGCATTCAGTCTGGAAAGGTTCACAGGGTGGTGCATGGGGTGTGTGGAGTTAGGTCTCAAAAAACCCTAACACCGCATTTCCTTATTTTTTATAGCTGAGATAATAATCACTAACGTGTGCATTAATGTAGTTTTCTGCAGTTATATCCTAAAGAACAGTGCATGCCCAAGAGTGTATCACTGGGCCAAATGTTCTATCTTGAGGTTCTGAGGACATTTCATAAATATTTTAAGCTATGCTACTGAGGTTTATGTAGGTCTTCAGAACTGCAATATAAAATATTGCCCATAATACACTCTTTGCCATGCATTATCCTCTATTTTACAAATGATCCACAAATCTACACTGGATCTCACATTACTGATGCCATCAGACAGGATCCCTACTGAAGCTGCAGAAAGGGCCGGAATCCACTTACCTCGAGGGGCTCAGGGTTCACTGTCACAGCCAGGGCCTCTTTCTTGTGTGATATTTCTGGCTTCTCAGGAACAGCTGGATAAAACAAAGTAAAAACAATGTGAGTGCACCCTGACCAGACTCTCCATACCCCTCACAGATGTAAATCAAGATGACAATTAGATGTTTTTGGTGCAGTATTAGCCACTGCTAAGCAATTTAGATCACAAATGGTAGTGAGAAAGAAATAATGTGACCTACTGGGAATTGAACCCAGGCCCCCAGAACACCATCCCGGTGCTCACATGGTTGGACCAGACTCTTTCCGGACACACTTCCTTTCTCTGGAATTGCAAATCCTGCAATTAGAAACAATCAAGATGACAATTCAATGTTTTTGGTGCAAATTTAGTAACTGGATTCAAAAGCCTCAGTATGGAGTTGTTTATGCACAAACACCACACACAAAAGGTAAGCTTCTACATTTGAAGTGACTCCAAACAGCCTTTTGAGTGAGAATCCTCTGCATAGAAGAGCGTACTACAGATTTAAGGTAAGCTGGTATTAAGTGCTGCATGTGTACCCAACACACTCCATTTGCAATATGTGGATCATGTGACAGACATGGGGTGAGACAGAAAATGCTCTCTATGTGCACCCCACAGTCCCCACCCCACATTTCTCAGAAGGTGATTCGGTCCTGATAATTAGGTCCTGATGATTACAGTGTACCATAAAGCTACATTCTCAGATGCCAAAAGGCAGGGAGGGGGCTGTTTCCCTAAAGAAGGAACACAGACGTTGTTATGGAACACTAATTATTGACATAACTCCCTCGCTGCCTACGAAGCCATGAAACCTGTGACCGTCTGTTTTTACACTGAGGGCAATGTCATTAAATCTCAAAAGAATGAAAACAGGAGATTCAGTAAACACATTCCAATCGTTCACATTGCATGCAAAATCCAGTTGTGTTTGGTAGGTACAGAGCATGAATTGGGGGTAATCTCAGAAAGTGACCATGTTTAGGAGGTGCAGAGTGACATTTAAATTGTAACTCTAGAGAGGTGTTGTGTTGGGGGTGCAGAGTGTGGAGAGAGATGTAACCCCAGAAATGATCCATGTTTGGGGGTACAGAGTACAAGGTACAGGGTACAGAGTACGGAGTAGGGCATAATCTCAGAAAGCGTCTGTGTTTTGAGAATACAAAGTGTAGAATGGGGCATATGTTGGAATGCTAGAGAAGGGTCATATTTTGGAGTTACGAAGTATATAGTGAGTTACAACCCTAAAGGGTGTGTGTGTGTGTGTATTTGCATATGTGAGTGTGTGTAGAGTGCTGTACGGTATGGTTGAGTTTGACCTTGCTAAAAACAGACCACTTTTTTTTTTTATTCTTTGGTAACTGGGTAAGGCCCACTAGGCACAATATTTGTTTTCATGGGTTGCCCAGGAGTGCTGGGGAGCTTACGTAACTTGCTAAGGGTCACACAGTATGCAAATGAAGGTTGTGGGAATCAAACTCAGGTCTGTTGGATGTAGCAAGCTCATTTACAGCTCATTACTCTAAGCTCTAGGCCAGTGGTGGGCAACCTGCAGCCCGAGGGCTGCATGCGGCTCCACAGGTGGCAACCTGTGGCCCCCTCATCCATCTGCTTTTGCTGTTTATTCTGTATTGAAGTGTTCAAGTCCTTTTTTACATTCTTATATATATATATATATATATATATATATATATATATATATATATATGTATATAGCTTATTTTTAATTCAGATGTATAATTTTGGCTTGTGACAGTGGTAAATGTGGTCTTGTGGCCCATAGGGGTATTTGAGGGCCACAACTGTGGCCCCCTGATTATCTTAGGTTGCCCAACCCTGCTCTAGGCTATACTGCCAACCCATTAAATGATGCAAAGCAGGCTTCCCCCCCCCCCACCAAAAATAATGCTTTTCACATGTGATAATGGTGTGGAGGACAACAAAGGACTGGAGATTGACATTAACTCTTCCTTGCAGAGTTTCATCCCTTGTGTCCAAGTACGCCCTGTAAACACGTTTCTATTGTTCGGGACTTTCCTCTGATTCAGGATGACTTAACCTTGAGTTAGCAAGTCTGACATTTCCTTCATCCTCCCTAGCTGAAAAATCAATTAATTTTAGGGAACAAACACAAATCCCAGCTAGTTACTGAGCCAGTTCAGGGCATTCTGAGCAGAAATGATTCAAACCAAATTGGGGAAGGGGGGCTGCCACCACAGATACAGTTAGAACCTTCTGGGGATTTAGTAGAATGGCGCTACCTGCTCCACCCCCCAACATGGACAGACAGATAGAACCTGCTGGAGATTTAGCAGAATGACCCTACCTGCTCTACTCCCCCGCAGGGACAGTAAGACAGAACGTGCTGAGGGTTCAGTAGAATGCCCCCCCTCCAATGGCTAGACAGGTAGAACCTGTTGGGGATTCAGTAGACTGGCCCTATCTGCCCCTCCCTCTCCACACACACACACACACACACACACACACACACACACACACAGAGACAAATAGAGCCTGGTGGCTGGAATAGAATGGCCCCGCCTTCCTGTCAAAGGAGTAGCTGGGCCATAGCCTTAAGGCCTAGGCCTTCATTTGTATTCAAAACTTTTGTCCAAATGTGCCTTAAATCAGCTGCTGATGAATACCAACTTTGCCCTACACGGCATGCCCTGATGCTTGGGCCTTTAGTTTCTGAAATCCTGACTACTCTCCTGCCTGCCCCCCCCCCCCACCTCAATAGATATATAGAACACTCCAGCGACAACTGGTGGATGTAAGTGCTCTGTCCAATGGATGAACATTCAGATAGACAGAACGAACCTGTTGTCTACTTTTGACACTTTGTTTTTTTATTTATTTATTGTACAAATTGGAATTACAATCCTTTGAGTCATAGACTCGTTTCTAAAGGCTCCTCATCAGACAAATACAGTTTACAATAAACAGAACATCACAATGAAACAGGGGAATACAATGACAAGCAACATACAGTGGTGTAGCTACATGAGCTGATGGAACAGGTATAACATAGTAAAACTTCAGAAAACAGAGGTATAACCTAGCATAACTTCACAGGGCTACGGGGGGGGACATGAGTGGGCATGCTTTGGGGGAAATAAATGCCCTATACAGTGACTGAAGGATGGTCTAAAAAGGGGGATGGGGGGGGGAATGGAGGCAGGAAAGGAGATTATCAGGCGGGAGGAAGATATAAAGTGATAGTGCTAATAAAGACACTCTTCATGGGAGAAATAGCTGTCCAGGGGATGTTGTCGGGGGGGGCTGTGGGCGGCTGAAAAGTCAAGCCAGGGGGGTCATGGTCTATCAGCAGTTGCAGCAGTGTGAGGCAAAGAGGTGGTTTTTGAGTGCAACTTTGAAAGGGCCTATTCTAGGAAGGCTGGTAATAGTGGCAGGGAGGGAGTTGTACCATAGAGGGGCCCTATATGGGAAGGACCATTGTACAAGCGAGGTCTTGACTCTGGGAACTGTGAGGGTGGGTTTGCAGGTACTGCTGGTTGATACTATGGGGGAGGTGGCACTGAGGAAGGAGGTCACCCCTGGGGGGGGGGGGAGAGACCCAGGAGTATTTTCTTTACCAGCAGACAGGATGGGTAAAAGAGCCTCTCCTCAAAATCGAGTATGTTGGCGAGCGAGTAGAGAGAGCAGGTGTGGGTGCACCTGTCGGCACCTGACAGGAGCTTGCAGGCTTTATTGATGGACAGTTGTACTCTACTGAGGGCAGTTTTGTCAACAGCGGCATAGATAGGGAGGCCAAAATCTACCAGAGAAAGAACTGATGAGGTGACTGCCGCATGGAGCACCTCGGGGGTCAGGCAGTCCCTGTGGCGGTAGAGGAGAATGATTCGTATGTTAATGTCTGATGAGAGGGCTACAATATGGTGGTGAAAAGTGAGGGCAGGGTCAAAGGTGATGCCCAGGTATTTGTACTTAGTCCCCTGTTCAGGGGGCACTTGGGTGCTGGGGAGGATCTGGAGAGGGGTGTTTCTGGTTTTATTCTGATGGTGGGCAAAGAGCATGGATTTAGTTTTTTTGAGGCTGATGACCAACCTGTGGTCAATGAACTATTGTTCGGCCATGGTGAAGGAGTGCTGGAGGGTGTTCCATGGGGTAATGGGGTGTGGGTGCGAGACGAGGAGGACCACATCATCTGCATAGAGAAGGATTATTTTTCAGAGCTGAGGGTGGGGAGCGAGTTTAGGTAGAGGCTGAAGATGAGTGGGCCTAATATGGAGCCTTGGAGGACTCCGGAGCAGACAGGTTGGACACTGGACACACTGGACAGGGTAATATGGATCCTTGGGGAACTCCGGAGTGTACAGGTTGGGCATTGGACAGGGTGCTATTGCTTTTTACTCGCTTGGACCCGGATGACAAATAGCTGTCAAACCAGGAGAGGGGCCCTTGAGAGAGACCGATATTCTGTAGAGAGCTGAGAAGAAGAGGGTAGCAGACCATATCAAAGGCCTTGGAGAGGTCAATAAAGACTACTCTGGCCATGTGTCCAGTGTCCAGTTCTGTGTGGAGGACATTGGAGAATTCCAGCAGGGCAGTGGTGATACTGTGCCCTGCACGGAAGCCATGCTGCTCCCTGCACATGAAGCTGTGCTTGGTAAGGTAGTCAGATAGCTGGTCGGCCATGATTTTATCCAGTGCCTTGGAAAGTGGGGGCAGGATAGAAATTGGGTGATAATTACTAGGGGTGGTGCGGCCTCCACCTTTGTGAATCGGGGAGACGATTGCCGTTTTCCAGGCAAGAGGGAACTGACCTAGGCATAGCGAACAATTAAGTAGGTGGGTGAGGGGGGTGAGTACTGTGTCCAGTACTCGCTGAAGTATCCTGGTGTCCAGTGGGCCGTTGCAGGGGCAGGTGCTGTTGAGAGCTTTTTGCAGGTATGGCTTGGCTTCTAGTGGGGTTCTGGTCTGAAGGTGGAGGGGGGTGGTGGAGGTCGGGTGTGGGGGACAGGGGAACTGGGTCAAAGAAATAATTGGGCAGGACAGAGCTGAGGTCGGTGAAGAAGTTGTTGAGGCTGTCAGCAGTGGTGTGTGGGTCTGTGGTGATGGAGCCATTGACGATGAGTTGGGATGGGGGGTGATTGTGTCTTCCCATTCAACTCCTTTAGCTTACTCCAGAAGTTCTGGGCATTACCCCAGGAGGTGACAAGGGTGGATTTGTAGTGCTCAGCCTTAACCTTATGGATGGCCCACGTGCACTTGTTATGTTCGTCGTTATAGGTCTGTCTATCTGCTGGTTTACCTGAGTCCACAGTTTTTTGCCAAAGGTTATCCCTTAATTTCATTTGTTGGAGAAGCGCTGGGGTAACCCAGGTGGTGTTTTGTTTTTTAGTTATGGTCTTGGTGAGGGGATGTGAAAATGTCACAGACTTTGTTGAAGGAGCTTGTGAAGTAATCAAGCCCTTGGTCTATAGTTGGGGCGTGGGCAATGAGCATCCAGTCCCATTGGGCAAGGTAAAGCCTTAGTTTATTGAGGCTGCTGGGGTAAAGGAACCGCCGGTAGAATGTTCTGGGGGCTGTTTTTTTAACCTGGGAGGCCCAGATGAATACGACAGGGGAGTGGTCACTAAGTGCATTAAGGAGGACATGTAGGTCCACAATCTTGTGGGGAGGGTTGGATAGAACAATGTCTAGTACGGTGCTGGTGCCAGAGGTGGGGTTGTACATGGTAGGTTGGGAGACGAGTTGTGTCATGTTTAGGGCTAAGAAGCAGTCAATAATGTGTGAGTTTGAGCAGGAAAGACAATTAGTGTTCAGATCCCCTTTGATGGGCCTGTTTTGTTCTGAGAAGTTCACTTCAGCATTTTCTTCCTAACACCCAACTGCTCCCCCACCACCCACAACAATCATGTTGGGTGTCTCTCAGTTTGTCTGTCTCTAGCGCTTTACTTCTCTCTACCACTCTCTCTCTCTCTCGCTCTTTCTCATCTAAGGCTGAGGGAATATGTCTGCCACAGAGGGACAGTTCAAAGAGGCTTTGCATCTAAGGCTGAGGGAATATGGCTATCGGAAGCGATGGTTCACAGAGGTGTTTTATCTAAGGCTGAAGGAATATGGCTATCGGAAGTGATGGTTCACAGAGATGTTTTATCTAAGGCTGGGGACTTTTTTTTTTAAATTTAAATATTGGTAACTGGGAGAGGCACACTGAGCCAAGGCTCATTTCCAGGTGTGGACCAGGAGAAGGGAAGGGGAGAACACAATTGCAAAGATTACTGGAAGTCAGATGATACGGCTACGATGACAATAAATACAACAGTAGGGTGCAGAACAAACAAGAAAGCAAGATCACTGCATGTAACAGAGGACAAATAAATTAGCATGCAAGCCAAGCAATTTTAGCCAATCAAAAAGGGCTTAGTGCCTGAATGAGCAGAGAATGATCTTGAGTAGTGAAACAGGCTGATTAAACAACACACCAAATAGCCCAAACCATGCAGTTAGGCAGGGAGAGAAAGGTAAGGAGAGGGCAGAATTTCAGGGGAAGGGTTAGAAAGGGTTCAGGTAGAAGGTTGGCAGGAGCAGGCTGGACAAGGGAGAAGTTTTAACTGTCACCTGATGAGGGAAGGAAGATGGAGGGCTGGATGGAGGAAGGAAGCTGTTCCAGACCGGGGGCGATGATAGGAGAATGCAAGTTTTCCAGCTGAGGAGTTAGGCTGGGGGAGGGGGATGGTGTGAGGGTCCCTAAAGCATAAGATGCAGAAGGAAGAGGGGATGGATTCATACGAGGATTTAGAGCTGGTCAAATACACAGGCCCCCTCATGAAGCCTTAAGGGGAAGGCGAAGCGCTGGGGTTTTTTTTGCCTGTGTATTTGACCAGCATTAACATTATGGAGCAAGTTGGCTCAGTAATAAACAGTATTTTGAATTGAAACTGTTATCCCTGTGGCGTTCTTACTCTCAGGAGTGCAGTTATATTGTGCTTCATATGTCTTTGGGATAGCTTCCCTTAACTGCACCAACCAACCAATAAAAGGACGCAGGGGCACGGTTTGGAACTTTCAGGATTTAGAGATGATGGAAGCACCCATGCGACTGGCCATGTAAGGGGAGAGAGCAGATGGATAAGGAGCAGTATAGGAAACAGTGGTGGGTAAGAGATGGTGACTCAATAGCGAAGCAGCAAAAGGTATTGCAGAGGCTATCTAGTCTGGAAGCAGAACTGGAGGGGGGGTGGTACGATAGACCACATCTGCACAGTTGGAAACCAGAAGAACCATTTTGGTGTGCAAACCAGGAAAGCATAGCATCACCACCATCTAAGCTAAATAAAGTACCAGATCAGCATTAAGAACTCCGTAAGTATAAGGCCTTATTTACTTACAATGTGCTGAGGCACAAATCTAATGTAAGCCTCTTGCAGGGGTGCCAGCAGTACTCACTGATAGTCACTCAGACCAGTTTTGCATGTTTCTGCATCCTCAGTTGCTAACGCTTGTTTGGTTCTTTATTTAGCTTAGACACTGGCGGTGTTATGTTTCCCTGGTTTGTAAAATGTTTTATTGTAGTACTAGTACACCTTGCAGTCGGGTGGGGTGGGCCTTCTTTTGTCTGAACCATTTTGGTGACCAGCTCTTGGCGAACCTTGGGAGAAAGACAGTCTGTATTATGGTACAGGGCACTGAGTTTCGGGCGGAGTTTGGCACAGACGGCATCAATGTGGACAGAGAAATCAAGCCCGCTATCTAACCACACACCGAGGTACTTGAAAATTGAGACTACTGCAAGGTGGGTAATGTCTAGCGTGGAGAAAACAGGGAGGGAGGGAGAGCATGGTCAAATTCTGGCTGGTACCAAAGGTCACTGACACTGTTGTTTTAGTGTTGACCCAAAGTTGGTTGGACTGGAACCAATGCAGAACATTGTGAAAGTCTTGCTGGAGTGAGACTTTCACAGATACAGCTGAGGGACCGAAGTGTAGAGAACTGTAACATCTGCTCACATGTGAATATGGCTGCTAGAGAGGGGTGGTACAGAGGGGCATTGTATCTTAAGGCAGAGGGAATACTGCTGCCACAGAGGGGCTGTACAAGAGGGGCTTGTTTTTAAGGCTGAGGGAATATGATGGCCATAGAGGGGTAGTTCAGAGGAGCATTGTATCCAAGGCAGAGAAATACTGCTGCCAGAGATCAGAAGTAGAGGGGCATTATATATAAGGCTGAGGGAATACGCCTGCCACAGAGGGCCAGTTCAGAGGGGCACTGTATCTAATGCTAAGGAAATATGACTGCCACAGAGGGCCAGTTCAGAGGGGCATTGTCTCTAATGCAGAGGGAATATGACCACCACAGAGGGCCAGTTCAGAGGGGCATTGTATCTAATGCTAAGGAAATATGACTGCCACAGAGGGCCAGTTCAGTGGGGCATTGTATCTAAAGCAGAGGGAATACTGCTGCCAGAGATGGGAAGTACAGAGGGGCACTGTATCCATGGCTGAGGGAATATGCCTGCCACACAGGACCAGTTCAGAGGGGCATTGTATCAAAAACAGAGGGAATATGCCTGACACAGAGGGCCAGTTCAGAGGGGCATTGTATCTAAGGCAGAGGGAATATGACTACCACAGAGGGCCAGTTCAGAGGGGCATTGTATCAAAAACAGAGGAAATATGACTACCACAGAGCGCCAGTTCAGGGGGCATTGGATCTAAGGTAGAGGGAATACTGCTGCCAGAGATGGGAAGTATAGGGGCATTGTATGTAAGGCTGAGGGAATATGTCTGTCACAGAGGGCCAGTTCAGAGGAGTATTGTTTCTAAGGCTCAGGTAGTTCAGAGGGTTATTGTGACTGTTAGGCCCTGTCCACACTTGCAGGTAAAATTTGATAACGTTTTTCGAACCATTAGAGAGCATACAGTGCTGCTGCATTCACACGTGTAGGAACCGTGTCTTAACATGGTTATGTGCCCGTCCACACCTCCTGAAATGAAAGCATGTTTAAACATGCTGTCAACTGGCTTGCTAGTGTAGCATCATGGGTGTCAGGAGGATCATCGGTAGGGAACATGAATTGGACACCTGTACACACTAGTAAATGAAAACGTTTCTCACTTAAACTGTTTTCAAAACCGTGCTAAAACCCTGATTGTATCAGGGTTTAAACATGGTTTTGAAACACAGTTCAGTAACGTTACCAGTGTGGACGTGAACCGTGTTCCCCGATTTTAAAATGTTACAGGGCATCTGTAACATTTTAAGATCCCCAGTGTGGACAGGGCCTTACTGTTTGGAGGAGAGGAGAGGAGAGGAGAGAAGAGGAGAGGAGAACCCCCACAGTACCACTTGCTTACACTCCAAACTCACCATACACCTTCAAGTTCGTCATTCCCTCTCCACTACCAGAAGGCCCTGCAGTCACCTGACAGTAGAATGTCCGTTCATCGATTAGCTCTACTCCAGAAATGTGAAGGGTATAATCCGAGTGAGAGGAGACCCGGTCCCAATATTCTGTGCCCTGGTCAGCCACGGAACTGGTCAGGTCTGTGTATGCGATGCGCTCTCTTACCCCATTCTTTCCATCCTGAAACAAACGGGCAATTGTTAGTGCAGATTGCATTCACAGAAACACACAACCTGCCTCTCACCGTCTGTAACAGCTGCAACTGGGGGGAAATGATGCATAACCTTCCAGGCACACATGCATGCATACGTACACACGCTACCCATGTTCACTTTCACATATGGACAGGGAAAAGTATAAATTCCTACCACCACCCATTCACACAGACATTCGATCCCCCTCACCATACAGCTCGAGGAGGAAAATAGTTTAACCTACACACACAGGGAAACAAGCCTCTTACTGTTTGACATAGCTTGAATGAGAAAAGGATGTACAACCCCCCATATACGCACACACACACACACACACTCTCCCATAAACACATAGCCTCATTTTGTCCCTGCGTGTTATAACTGGAAAGGGGAAACAATGTATACCCCCACAACACAGACGCACTCACACACACACACACACACACGGACATGCGCAGAAGCGTGCACACACACACACACACACACACACACGGACATGAGCATGCACACACATATACACACAATGACCATCTCATAGTGTCAGATCAAGTTGAAAAAGATGTATATAATACTTTCTCTCTCTCGTTCTCTCTCCATCTCTCACTGTCAGACACAGCTAAAAGTGAAAAATGATTTATAGGCCCAAGTTCATTAATGGGCTTTGCTTCACATCCTTAAAGGGGAACTATCAGCATTGTACAAGTAAAAACACGGGACCTATAGGTCCCAATTAGCTAAAAGCATTAGCTGCCCATTTTCTAAATACCTTATACTGTTGAAATCTTTAACTTTATCTGGTTGTTACCTTGACCATCTGCCGCCATTACCTGTCCAGATTTGCAGCTAGCCTCCTGATAATGAGCTGATCAGCTAAGGCATGGAGGACTCCTATCTGCTAATATTGTTGCCTGAAAATAGTAACAGATATGAAGCACATGTTTGCACTTCTAACACTGGTACTGATCAACCAAGGCAAGTGTTGCCTCGGTCGATCGGTACCAGCGTTAGACGTATGAACATGTGCTTCATACCTGTTACTATTTTTGGGCAACTATACTGGCAAATAGTCATTACCCATGGCACAGCCAATCAGTCACGTCATCAGATGTGTGGCTGCAGAAGACTCTGGGACAATAATGGTGGGTAGAGGGATGTAGGATCAACAGAATAAAGATTTCACAAGGTAAGGTCTTAAAAAAATGTACGGCTGGTGCAGTCTAGCTAATTGGGACACATAGGTCCCATATGTTTACTTGTATGATGCTGACAGTTCCCCTTTATGTGATCAAGCTCCAGCTCTAAGCTACGGCCAAAATAACGGTGAACAGGACAGGAGTTTTCATCCTGAGCCCAGGTAGTACAGAGGTGGTAACCTGTAACCTGTGAGGAACATGCATGCACATTGTTCTTGGCTCCTTTGGCCCAGTAGTTCAGAAGTGGGATTGGGATCCTTCAACTCATGAGGCAGGTTCAGGGGCATTGTTTACAGCTGTCTTAGTTTGATGTGTGTTTTGGCTCATAGAAGCTAACCCTTAGCTTGGCTGTCTCTAGGCTGTAGTAAAATGTCTGGCTTGCCCACCTTGGCGTATGAGATGTGACACCTCGGTTCTATGGGTATCGCAAGGTGCCAGGAGACTGAGAAAATACATGGGTTGCACCAGTAGTAGGCATCAGACCTGGGACTACTGAGCCCAATTGAGACAGACAGGCTGGGGGATTAAGGTGAGACACTGCACCTGATACACCAACAGACACATTTCATTTGCTTGGTATGCTGTCCAAAAGCCTGTCTCTGGAATTTTTTGTTTGTGGGGGTATCTTCTGCTGCAGTGTGGACTAAGACTGCTCCAACTCATTTCATTTTTAACCCAACTGGAAACAATCAGAGGGCATCTCTTCTGCAGCTCCCAAGTGATAGCCCCCACCCCACGTGGATACCATTTCTAGTCACCATCTTTCTCCATTGTACTCTCCCATTATTGCACTGTGTGATCACCCTTTCTCCATATTTGATTGGTCCACCCTTTCTCCATATTTGATTGGTCCATTGTGCTAATGTGGAACAGTAGGCCTCAGGGCTAAATGGGGAACTCAGGCGGACTGAATGGACTTTTTTTCTGCCGTCATTGTCTATGTTTCTGTCACTAGTCCTGTTGTTAGCCTGAAGGGAGTGCAGTAATGGGGGGGAACTAGTGAGGCTCTCACATGTAGTAACAACTTCAGCCAATGAAGGTACAGTACCCACTCCCCAATATTTTGATCAGCACTTACAACAAACCACTCCACCATATGTTTTGTGGGGGTCCCCGTGACCTCGTGGGTACAACGGAGTTGGACAGAACCGCCAATCATTGCCTCCAGCTGATCTGGAAGGGACATCATCACTTCAGCACGTGCACCTGGAAAAAGAGAGACAGAGAAATAGAGAAAATAGTCAGTTACTCACAGCAGAGGTCTATATACATGCGTAGATCTGCACATTAGGTTTCCATTAAGCCCACTGTTACACATTAAGCCTACTGTTACACGGTAGGCTTAATGTTACACTTTAGGCCTAGTGTTACCCAATAGACTTAGTGTTACACATAGGTGTTGGTGTTAACACATTAGGCTTACTGCTGTACACTAGACTGAAGTACAAAATCACACATGCCTCCTCAATGCAAAGCATCATGGGCTGTATATGCAAATCACCACAGAATATTTTGATGGTTCAACTTTAAGCAGAAATGCATGGTGCCGAAAGGCCTTTCACACAGTTTGCAAAGGGTGCCAACAGAAGACATAGACACCTGTTTCATTCTACCAGGACTCATCAGTATGCCTCGTCTGTCTGACACCCCAATGGAATGAACCAACTACCCTAAAATGGTCTATCTAGGTTATGTTGTGGTGAACCCAAGTAAAACAAAAAACAATTTAAAAGACAAAGAACCTCTGTGTGCAAGCACCGAGGCAATTTTAACCCCAAAGGGCATTTGGCCGGGAAGCCAAGTTTCAAAGAAATACAAAATCACACATGCCCCCACAATGCAAAGCATCATGGGCTGCATATGCAAATCTCCACTGCACACTTCTGCGCACTTAGCTTTGGGTTAGACATTTGGCTTAGCATTACACATTAGGCCTAGTGTTATCCACTGGAAATAGTGTTACACAAAGCCTTGGTGTTACACATTAGGCTTTGTGATACATATTAGGATTAGTGTCACACAGTAAGCTTAATGATTTACACTAGACTGAAGTGTTACACAAAGACCTTGGTCTTGTACTTCAGGCTTAATTTTACTCATTAGGCTTAGTGCTGTACACTTGGCTTAGTGTTATACATTAGGCATAGTTCTGCACACTTGACTTAGTGTTATACATCAGGCTTAGTGTTGCCCATTAGGCCTAGTGTTACACATGGGCCTTGGTGTTACACATTAGGTTTAGTGTTACATATTAGGCTTAGTGTTACACATTAGGCTTAGTTCTACACACTTGGCTTAGTGTTATACATCAGGCTTAGTGTTGCCCATTAGGCCTAGTGTTACACATTAGGTTTAATGTTACATATTAGGCTTAGTGTTACACATTAGGCTTAGTTCTACACACTTGGCTTAGTGTTATACATCAGGCTTAGTGTTGCCCATTAGGCCTAGTGTTACACATTAGGTTTAGTGTTACATATTAGGCTTAGTGTTACACATTAGGCTTAGTTCTGCACACTTGGCTTAGTGTTATACATTAGACTTAGTATTGCACATTAGGCTTAGTGCTGTACACTAGACTGGAATACACATAACCACTGGTGTTATATATTAGGCTTAGTGTTACATCAGGCTTAATCTTACACATTAGGCTGAGTTCTTCACACTTGGCATAGTGTTACCCATTAGGCTGAGTTCTTCACACTTGGCATAGTGTTATACATTTGGCTTAGTTCTGCACACTTAGCTTAGTGCTGCTCATCAGGCTTAGTGTTACATATTAGGTTTGGGGTAACTCCCTGTTTACCCTGTGTGCTGAGTGTGGGGTAACTCTCTGTTTACCCTGTGTGCTGAGTGTGGGGTAACTCTCTGTTTAACCTGTGTGCTGAGTGTGGGGTAACTCCCTGTTTACTCTGTGTGCTGAGTGTGGGGTAACGCCCTGTTTACCCTGCATGCTGAGTGTGGGGTAACTCCCTGTTTACCCTGTGTGCTGAGTGTGGGGTAACTCCCTGTTTACCCTGCATGCTGAGTGTGGGGTAACTCCCTGTTTACATTGCATGCTGAGTGCAAGGTAACTCCTGGTTTACCCTGTGTGCTGAGTGTGGGGTAACTCCCTGTTTACCCTGCATGCTGAGTGTAGTTTAACTCCCTGTTTACCTGTGTGCGGAGTGTGGGGTAACTCCCGGTTTACTCAGCATGCTGAGTGTGGGGTAACTTCCTGTTTACCCTGCATGCTGAGTGTGGAGTAACTTCCTGTTTACTCTGTGTGCTGAGTGTGGGGTAACGCCCTGTTTACCCTGCATGCTGAGTGTGGGGTAACTCCCTGTTTACCCTGTGTGCTGAGTGTGGGGTAACTCCCTGTTTACTCTGTGTGCTGAGTGTGGGGTAACGCCCTGTTTACCCTGCATGCTGAGTGTGGGGTAACTCCCTGTTTACCCTGTGTGCTGAGTGTGGGGTAACTCCCTGTTTACCCTGCATGCTGAGTGTGGGGTAACTCCCTGTTTACATTGCATGCTGAGTGCAAGGTAACTCCTGGTTTACCCTGTGTGCTGAGTGTGGGGTAACTCCCTGTTTACCCTGCATGCTGAGTGTAGTTTAACTCCCTGTTTACCTGTGTGCGGAGTGTGGGGTAACTCCCGGTTTACTCAGCATGCTGAGTGTGGGGTAACTTCCTGTTTACCCTGCATGCTGAGTGTGGAGTAACTTCCTGTTTACCTGTGTGCTGAGTGTAGTGCAACTCCCTGGTGATCCTGAATGCTGCCAGCCCACCGGCGCAGCAGTTGGATTTCCTCTTGCAACGCCAGTGACCCGGGTTTGGGAACAGACTTGGGTCGCTGGGGGCCCAGATGGGGGAGAATGGCTTGAGAATCCCATGACAACTCACTTTCTCCAGGGGTAGGGGGGTCCAATGCCCGCAACTTGCCTGACCCCGAGCAGAGGCTCAAGGTATAGCAAGCCCTGTACACGGGGGGGGCTGCCATGACACGTGGTGGACATCGGCGCATAGCACCTTGACATCAAGGCACACGCCACGTGAGGGATGGAAAGCGAAGGAAAAACAGCCTTCCATTACCTGGAAGACAGGGCCCCAGGAGCATGCCCTCAATGTACCATCACTCGCCCAGACCACGTTGCCCGACAAAACAAGAAGTGTAAGGGGTGTGCAGACCCCGCCTTGTTCCCCACCCAGGTGGGCATAACCGTGGCTACATGGGGTGCAGGGTCGGTCTCGGGTCAGGTGGTTGGCAGAGGGATGACTCCTAGGTGCCCCCGAAGGATCGGAGATGGACGGCACGTCGGAGGGAAAAATAGAAAGTTAAAAAAAGAAGATCCTGAATGCTGAGTATGGGGTAACTCCCTGCTGATTCTGCAGGTTAAGTGTGGGGTAACGCCAAGGCATAGTTATGCCACCCATCTCCCCGACTGTAATGTATATATGTAATGTCCCAGCTGAGGAGTACGTGATGGGGGGGGGAGGTACTGGCAACCAAGAACTAAAAAAGGGACCTGGGGTGATCAGAACTGATGACCTAAAGAGGACCTGGCAGTATGAGAAGGCAGAATGGAGGTTGAGCAGGATGCTGGGTTGCATAGGGAGGGGAATCAGTAGTAGAAAGAGAGAGGTGGTGATGCAACTTTAAAGACAATTACTGAGACCGCATCTGGAATAGTTTGTACAATTCTGCAGGCCGTATCTCAAGAAAGACATAGACAGAGTAAAGATGGTTCAGAGAAGGACTACAAAGATGGTAAAAGGGTTGCATCAGATGTCAAATGAGGACAGACTGAGACCTCAACGTGTTTGCTGGAGGAGAGAAGAGAAAGAGGGGTTATGATAGTAACTTTCAAATACCTCAAAGTACAGAGGAGTATCCTCTTCCAGATAAAACAGGGTTCAAGAATAAGAGGTCATGACATGAAGTTGGAGGGAGGCAGACTCAGGAGTAAGCTGAGGCAGTACTTCATGGAAAGTGAGGAGGACAAGAGTAACAGCCCGGCCGCAGAGGTGGTGGAGGCGAAGATAGTGGGAATTCAAGAGAGCCTGGGATAAACAAGAAGGGAACACTGTCAACACAGGAGTAAGGGGACAATGCAGAGTGAATGAGGTCTACTATTAACAAACAGGTAAAGAAGAATGGACAGACTCAGTGGGCCAGGCAGTCCTTATCTGCCAGTCAGATTCTATGTTTCTATGTTCCAGCAAGGGATGGTGTAAGAAATAGCTTGTGATATTAGTGTTACAGTAGTGTTGATCTGCAGGCAGGGAGCTACAGAACCGAGTAGTTTATGTGGTGAAACAAAAATCCTCTAAGCAGAGGTACTGGTGGAAAGTTCTTGGATATTTCAACTGAAGGCGAAACTTGACCTTGGACTCAGATAACAAGTGCTACAGAGAAGCTGTCATTCCTGCTTTGCTAAGGAAGGGGGTGCATTTTAGATATTTGGACATCAAACGTGACACCCCGGGTCACATTTCTTCTCAAGAACACCTTTCAGCATTTCTCTGCCAAGCTACAAACCACAGGACCTAAGTCACCCTGCTTGGTTTCCCTTGTTGTGTCCCATTTTCTCCCATTATCCCAGACACTGTAATAGATGGGCAAATTCCAGGAGCAGTGCAGGTTCCTAGCTCTGTCGCTCCTCCAATGAACTGCTCTGACATTCCTTGCATTGCCTCAGCATTCTTTCTTTCTATAAGCAAGGAGTTGGTTGGTATGTGTGTCTGGAGGGGGGTGGGTATGTGTGTGTGTGTGTCTGGAGGGGTGTGTGTGCGTGTGTGTGTGTGTGTGTCTATCTGTTACCCTATCTCAGATAAGCTGTCATTCTGGAGTTGGAGTAAGCAAGAGGAGTGAGTGTAGGACTGATTTTTGAGAATGGAGATACAAAAGTTCCCTCCTTCCACCAGCTACTGAAAGCAGTAATCTGTCCTCACATTCTAATTAGATGCCTCTCCCTTCCCTACAGTCCTGCCATCTCATCTTCTTGCTCAGAGACACTGTAGTACTGTAGAATCAGTGAATGCAGATGCAGAGTTCCTGACCCACTGACTAACCCCCCCCCACACACACACATGCACTTGGCAACGCATGCCAACTTCCTCAACTGTTAGTGAGGTATGATTTTAGAGTTTGCACATAACTAGAGATTATTAATACAAAATCCAAGTTATGATAATATTAGGACTGGCATACACAGCAAAACCGATACAGAAATTCAGAGCAAAGTGTAAAATAGCCCTTCAGTTAGACTTGAAGCCATGTGCACTAGGAGTAGGCCATGGCAGACAAGAATACATGTAAATGTTGATGTATGCAAATTATAGCAGTGACTACAAGCCACTCATCAGCACAAAGATTGCCTCCCAGTGTTCACGCGGCGTGACTAAGTCACCAAAACCATTCTCCCTATTATAGACTATGCTGATATTGTCTATAGCTCTGTTTCTGCAACGTCACTAGCCACCTCCCCACCACACTCACCACTGTACCCTCTACTCCTCTCTCTTCCCCTTACGTCCCTAGCCACAAGGTGCCATTTGCATAGCCTCATCTTTCATCGGCAAATTCTGGTTTGGGAGTCTACCCTCCTACCTCAGATCCTGTCTTTCTCCAGTTATCCCCTCCGAATATTCCCTTCGCTCCAGAGATGCTCGAACGTTCTCCCTCTCACTCCCTCACCCATGCTCAGGCCAGGTGGCATTTTCTTACCATCTCCCTTATCTCTGGAACCAACTCCCATGGGTCACCCGCCATGCCTCTACCTTCATTGCGCTCAAATCCCTGCTCAGTGCCACCCCACAGCTCCATGCACTTGTCCCTCCCTCATTCCTCCTATCCCCTATCCCTCCCAACCCTTCCTCCTCACCTCCCAAAGGCTTAGCATCCTTAACTACCTAAGGGGACCCAGTTCCTTTGATCTGGCATCCTTTCTTTTCTTTTGACTTTGCTATATACATCACTGCCTCCTCTATCACTGTTGAGGTTTGAGTCACAATTCCTGACCATTCTTGTATTGTACACACTCGATTCATTGTAACTACTATACTTGACATTGTAACTATTGTTTTACTTTGTTCAAATCTGATGCTACTGTGTACACCTGGCATTTTTATCAGTTTATCAATCTGTTCACATGTATATATCTGTGTATACTTTTTGGTATGTGCTTTTTGTGTTTTTCTCCCTGTTTGTGTATTTAATCCCTTGGGTCACACCTGGAAACAAGCCTCAGCTTAGTGTGCCTTTCCTGGTTATCAACTTTTAAATAAAATAAATAAACTGATGTCATAGTGCCATCTAGTTTATTACAGACAGGATCATATGTGCCCTACTTCTGCCTGGTAGTTTCTATACCCCTACTTGTGCTGTGCAAGCAACCGTCAGTGCCATTCTCCATCAGGAATCTGTGTTACCCCCTACTCATGCTGTGTAAACCTCCATACCACTCTCCTCGGGACTCTGTCTACTCTTGTGTTACCCCTACTTATCCTGTGCAACCCTCTATGCCATTGACTCAGATATCTTTCTAGTCCTGTTACCCCTACACTGTGTAACCCTCAATGCCATTCCTTCTTAGGAATCTGTCTAGCCCTGTGTTACCCCCTACTCATGCTGTATAACCCTTAGTGTCATAGTCCCTCAAGAATTTGTCTGTACTGTGTTACCACTATGCATGGTGTATAACCATCAATGACATTCTCCATCAGGCATCTGTCTAGTCCTGTGTTCCCCTACTCCTGGTGTGCAACCCACAATGCCGGTCACCCTCAGATATTTGTCTAGTCCTGGGTTACCATTACTTATGGAGCGTAACCCATAATGCCATTCACCCACAGGATTATGTCTAGTCCTGTGTCGCCCCTACTCATGCTGTGTAACCCTTAAAATCATTCTTCCTCAGGACTCTGCCTAGTCCTGTGTTACTCCTACTCATGCTGTGTAACTCTCAATGCCATTCCTCCTTAGGAATCTATCTAGGCCTGTGTTACCCCTACTCATGTTGTATAACCCTCAATGCCATTCTCTCTCAGGAAGCTGTCTAGTCCTGTGTTGCTCCTACTCATACTGTGTAACCCTCAAGACCATTCACCCTTAGGGGTCTGTCTAATCCTGTGTTACCCCTACTCATGCTGGGTAACTCTCAAGAATCTGTCTAGTTCTGCGTTATTCCTACTCATGCTATGTAACTCTTACGAATCTGTCGAGTCTTGGGTTACCCCTACTCATGCTGTGTAACCCTCAATGCCATTCTTCCTCCGGGATCTGTCTAGTCCTCTGTTATCCCTACTCATGCTGTGTAACTCTCAATGCCATGCAACCTTAGGGATCTGTCTAGTCCTGTGTTACAAGTGCTAAGACAGTCACTGCAGGCTACTGATGCAGATGGCATGGTAATTTCTATTATTCACAGCAGTGATTGCATATCAACTTGAAGAGCTAGTGTACTGCCTGGAAACTGCCTAGAATTAATTGTAACTTTCAGATGTAGTCAGCTTTCACGTCTTATATCACAAGTATTTTTTCTTTTTTGTCTGCTAATTAGATTTTCTACCTGGCAGTACTGGGGTGATGTTTGGAGTAGCACTCTGTCTGGAGGCTCAAAAAAGTCAGCTCTGTTCCTCCCACTACTTCAACACTGAGACCACACTGACTGTGATGTCATTAATAACCAATAAAAAACATTTCTCACTGCTAGATTATTCTTTTTCACATGACGCAGCAGGGACCGACTCTTCCGGGTTATCAGTGATGTCACAATTTCTTGTATTTTGATTGGTAACTTGTGAAAGTCACTGTTCAGACTGCAAGGGTTGTGGTGTCTCAAGGTATTTGGTCACATTTCTGAGGATGTAGTAGAAGGAACAGGACTGACTTTTTTTTAGCCTCCAGAGTGCTGCTTCACAAATCAGCCCAGTACTGCCAAGTGGAAAATCCTCTAATTAGCAAATAGAAAATAAAAAAAAAATACTTCCAATATTAGAAGTGATAGTTGACTGCATCTGAAAATGACTATTACTTCTAGGCAGTACACTAGCTCTTTAATACAGGTTTTTTTTCAATACAGACAGATTAACTACCATTAAAGAATAGGGAACTTAATTAGCAAGACTCAGTTAGTGCTACCCTCCATGTTTAACGCGCTGATTTTTAGCAAAAATTATACTAGAATGTTTCAGTGTCATGCATGGAGGAGTCAGTGATTATTTATGTGTATGCTTACACATATTTATACACACCCTCACAAATATACATGCAGACACACACACATGTGTGCGCGCACACACACACACACACACACACACGCGCTATCCTTTAGAAACACAAAGTAAATTCAACTTCTGCACAAGGGGTAGTACAGTAACTGCACTGCCGCCTTTTCCTAAAGGACCCTGGAAAGGGAACACGGGTACTTCAGAACATCTAATGAGTGGGAATTAATGATCCTGAAAATGCACTGGCTATCACACCTCAGACCCATCTCATGGTTCAGTGACTCTCACACCTTGGAACAGCCTCACAGTTCCAAGGCTTTAACACCTCAGAACTGTCTCGTGCTTCTCCCTATTGGGATCCTAAAGGATGATGAAACACCAGGCTTGTTGTAATGGTAGGTAACAAGGAGCAACTCTCTTGCTGCTGCTGCCACACCCTGCCAGTTCAGGTGCGACTCCAGACTCTCGACTAGCTGTCTCCTCTCCTGTCAGAGTAAAACAACATGGGAGGTAAAAATCTGCCTGCTGGGGACAGGTCTTGTCTCTGCTGTAGTGGTGAACTTCAACAAACCCTGCATGCAAGATGGCATGTAAAGTCTCATAGTATTCCCTCATCAGTATGTACAAGGAACAAGATACTTAGAACACTTACTCAGGAAGTCAGAGGTTAAGTGGGACATTTTTCCTTATGCCATGTTTGCATTCGCACAGCTGCAGCAGAGGAACTGGGGGTGTTCTGCGCTCTGATTAAATGACCTTCTAGTGTGGCTGTATGCTACAACACCGTTGCCCTTGGCTGAGCTTGCAATGCTGCTGATGAAGTTCAAGAGAATCTGGACTGGAGTTCAGAAGCTTCTCTGGTTGGTGACATTTAAGTCCAACTATAATATAAACCTCTCAGCTCCATTCCAGGCAATGATCAGGGAGAACAGCTGAGAGGGCTGTGCTAGAACGCAATGCTGCAGACCACGATCCGGCTCCTAGGGAAATGCCAGCCGAAGCACAACCCTTCGCCCCTTCCAACTGACCCTGCTCTTTCCACCCCTCAGTGAATGTAAGGGTTCATGGATGGAACCAAAAGAGGACATTTGTAGGGGATGGACTTGGACAGTCTAGTCAGACATGGTTTTTCGATGTTTCTAGGTGGGCTGCTATATAACGCAGTTGCTGTAATCCATTACAGATTCATCTCTGTTTCATGTGTTATCTGTCTGTGCTGGTTATTCTATTGATTACCTGCAAAGCTGCAATTCTAGATCCAGGGCATAGAACTAAACCCAGATTACAGTTCCAGAAAAGCAGATCCAGAGGTTGGGCCTGAGTCCAGACTCTGCAGTTCTGGAATATGACCTGGGGCCATATGTCCAGTTATAGAGCAGCTGATGCTGTACAGTAAGTTCTCCAGAAGACAAGATGTTTCATTCTTGAATAGCCACAATGTTCCAGAATATGGCTCAAGAACAGATGTTCTACTATTGAGTACCTGCTGTTCTAGAGATGTTCTCCCCCTAGTTCAGATGCCCCATTATGGAGTTACTGCACTTTAGTGTAAGACCACAAGTCTAGGTATCATGTTCCGGAGAAGCTACAGTTCTGAAGTACTGGCCCAGTGCAGGACACCTTTCTAGCAATAAACCTGAGATCTTGGGATAGCTAATGAAATGCAAGGGTTACTGTGTTTCTTCAAAGTCTTTTAGGAATACTGGAACAGAGTTCAGTGGTGGAAAACTATTCTAAGAAGCTCTTCCACCTTTATTGGAAGACCCACCAACACTGCAATAAGAACAAGGGCATATGAGACATCCTTTTTCATACATTATATGGATATCATACACCCCCCCCCATTCCGCCCTGTAAAACTGGCTATAGATGTGTAGTCACATCAAATAATGTCTTTGCAATAAGGCATAAGGAAGGGAAAAAAAGGTAAAGCACTCTGGTTGTTTCTGGATGATAAATTGGTATTTTCAGTGAATAGGTTTGTATGAAATTTTTAGAAAGTATACCTGTGTTTTAAATGTTTTTTCTTAATTAGATAGATGGTTAACAGTATTAGCTGTAGGATTTGTCACCTTGTTATGGTATGTAACCCCTGGGGGCACTATCCCAAGGACTACTACCCCTGCCTGCCTTTCCCCTAGCAGGTTAAGAGGCCTGGATCCAGTGGCAGGTGCCTCCACCCAGAGGTCGGGGTTGGAACAGTCGAGCACGACTCGGTCACAGCCCTCTGGGTTACTGCAACCCCCCTTTCCTTCTACTAGTGGCCACAAACACTTCCCTCACAGTCGTTGTCACTTACACTTACCCCCAGATTGAAAGGACCGTCTTGGTGCTGAGGACCCCCTGTAAAATAAGATGCGGTGACACAATAGCCCATGTACAAGAGGGTAGCACTAACATGCAGTTCAGACAGTATACCTTGCAAAGAACAAATCTAATTTATCGAAGGGGAAATAACAAGGATGGGGAAATCAGGTTGATTAGCTTAACACTCTAATATACATACATAGAGGGCACTGTGCACAGGCCAAACCTATCAGTCACTGTCTCTGGGTTCCCAGGCAATACAAGGCTAGCATATTAGGTGCAGCTGGTTGGGGCCCTGCTGCAGAAAATGAGCATTTGATCCCTAAATTGATTAAGGAGAGCCAGCAGGCTCAGTTCATGCAGCCCTCGAAGCAGCCAGACAAAGCTTGCCCTCAAAGTGAACATCTGACAGGGAGCTACCCTGATTCAGTACTCACGACTCCTGCAGCACAATCCCTCACACCACTGGCAGGACTCAGCCGGGGATCCAGACACTTCTCCACACATTTATAGGTAGCGCAGAGGGGTACCATACCAGGCAGCTGCTGAATTCTCCAGATCACTTTCACTGTACAATCCGGGTGACACGACGCAGCTTCACTTGTCCTGACAGACCGAGCACGATTGAAGCAGATTCTCCAGTCCTTTACAGGGTGTGCCTGGTAGGTAGCTGTAAACGTACAGCCTCCTCTGCCTGCACTCCTCCATGGATCTTGTCTGCTCTCTACTGGCAATGTAGTTGCCCAACTTCTGGGCCTAAACACATGCACTTCCCATGCAAAGACTTTCACAGCGCAGGAGCCAGATCTTCTCTCTTCACGATCACAAACACCTCTGCCCCTTCAGAACAGTTGCAGGGCAGTTTCCTCTCACTCCACCAGCTCCAGTTGGCTGCTTTTTCCTGCCAGTAACCTCATACACCCTCTATTGGTGCAAAAAAGGCACCAGGCTCCAAACTACGCTTCCCAGAACACCTACCATTTACTCCCCTTGATGGCAGGCTCCCCATGGGAGTCCAAGTTCTGGTTGGCTCAAGCGGTCTCCGTTTTAAAGTCCCCCCTCTCCAATTGGCCCATCTCAGAGTCCAGGTCCAAAATGGAGGGGCCAAACACACAGAGTCCCAGCTGCAAATAAGGCAGGTTAAGCAAACTACATTTTTATTAGCACACTACCTGTTTCCCAGCAAACAGTTACATCTCTCAGTTAGGCTCCCTCTGCTCTCTTAGTGACTGCAGAAGTGAAGTGATTTAAACAGCAGCTCGGGTGGGATTCGAGCAGTAAACCCACAGCCCCATACAACTAATCAAGCTGGCGAGCAGGCGGCTCTTACAGAGACAGTACCAGAGGCTTTAGAAGCACTCACAACGCCCTCATTTAAACGGCATTACGCCGAATGCCCCTCAGGCAGGGAGCACTTATACAAGCTCCGGGAAGGCATTGTAGGAACCCCCATTAGTAAGGGGGTTACAGGTAAATTTTGTATGTTCTCTTTCTTGGTGTATTGTATTCAACTTACCTTCAGATGTGTTACAATACTGTGTGTTTAAATAAAATCTCTCTCTCTCTCTCTCTCAGAAACGAACAGTTTGTGATTGGGTCCTCTCCTAAAAGGGAAAGTACCCTCAACCTATTTTCTGTATACCTAAGCAGTCTGTGGGCATGAACAATGATTCCCTCTCTTACACGCCACTAATTTAAATTTAAATGAAGTTGCTTCACACTGTTCTGCCTTGGTGCGAAAACCTTTTGACTCCATTGCAAAGGCCAAGACCCTACTCATGCAAGGCACCATGGGAGTTGATGATGCATGCATGCAGAAGCCAGCAGAAGTGCTACTGTCAGTCATTTCTGTCGTATGCCTTCTGAAGTCTCTCTGTTCTTGTTTAATGCTGACCATCAAACTGTTCAAGGTACAGTATGTTCCCTAATGTTTTCTGTTGTTTAAGTGTGTCTGAGTTGGAAAAATGCAGCTGGAAGGAGTCCAGCACTTGTGACATTTTGTTATTCGACTAATTAATTTGGTTATGTGCTAGGAGCCCTTTGCTTACTCACTGATCATAAAGTCCCTTTACTGTGCAAATATATATTAAATCAGCTCCCATGTTTCCTTTCATGAATGGAGTCATGACCTTTGCAATGGAGTCAAACAGGTTTCACACCAGGGCAGAACAGAGTGAAAAAAACTCATTTAAATTTAAATTAGGGTGAACTTAGTGGGATACAAGAGAAGAATTCACTGTTTATGCCTACAAACTACACAGGCATACAAAAAATGTTGAGGGGACTTTCCCTTTAAGGATCTGCAGCTGTATCACGTGAACCACATTCTGCTCTCCTGCTCATCATCAAAGGGTCGCTGTTGACATTCTCGCAGAAAAATGGCCAGTGGAATTTGGCAACAATGTGCCAAAAAGCCCATGCAAACTCCAGTCCAGCAAGGAAAAGTAATATCTGTAAACGGAAACCCCACATGAATGTGAGATCGTGTTTGCGGTCCCATGCTAGTCTGTCCCATCTGCCTTCAATAAGATAAAAAAAGGCTTTGGTATGGAAACGCCGGGAATATGATTTACAGATGCCAGACAAAATCTAGTGGACCCCACATTAAAAAGTTTTTCTTTTTTTTTTTTAAGACCCACCTGTTGACATAATAATCAGTGAGCTGAGGATTGCAGGTTTAAAGACAGCAAGCCCTTTGTTAGTGGGGTTGTCCTTGCTAACTCCTTTCACGGCCCCTCACTCTGAAACTTAACAGAGAGGTCCAGCTTAGCAAACCTCACCAAGAAACAAAAGGAGGTGTTGACATTTCTGACAGTGGCTTCTCTGCAAGTCTGTTTAACCATGGCCCAGGGTTACATATTTAGGGGACAGCAGGACATAGCAGCTCACTATATTGTGTGCGGGTGTGGTGCTGTGTGACTGTGGGGCTGTGGTACATTCCAGAGAGTGAGAAACCTAATAAAGTCATGCATGATACAGGGTAGGGAGAGATATAGAGGGGGCTGTCTGTGAGTGTGTGCACATCTATTTACATGAGAGTGTAGGAGTGTTTGTATGTTCTGCAGGCAGGAGAGGTGTGTGTGTGTGTGTGTATATATATATAAATAATGCTTACAGTCTCCTGTTCTTTTCTTATTTAAAAATCTCACTCCTGGGGATCACCCCAGGAGAAGCAGAATCTCATTTTCATGGAGGTCCCTCGGAAACAGCAAACTGAGGAAATGTGAACAGTACCAAACACAATAATGCAGTAGAATATAGGAATTTATTTACAAAGACAGAAGGAGGTGAAACTTTCAGCTGAAGTTACAATATCTGATAATCAACTAAACCTTTCACCATATTATTTTTAGTAATATCTCTGGCAAAAAACATCAAGAAACCCATCCCTCTTGTCATGTCCACCTTGAAAAAAATAAAATATCTTGGCATAGCCCAGTGATCTTGCCATCAGAAATGTATCAGTACCATCCTAATACATGCAGAGTGCGAAACCAGCCCGGACAGCACAACCAAACAAAAAGCTGGGCAGAGAAAATACCCCGAAAGATGAGACCTCATAGTAATCCAAATATATACATCACTTTATTTTAGGATAAAGCTAAAAAGTGCAAAATGAAAAGACACCCTCATGAAACACCCACTGGTTCATGCCAAAAAGCTGTATGCTTTTCAAGGGTCCTGCTGTTCGGCACAGAATGTTGGAGCTTTCCAAGGTAGAGTGGAGGTGGGCAGGTGATGGACTTGAAAGTGGGGGGAAGAGAGAAGGGAAAAAGAGAGAGAGAGAGACAATCCACACCCTTCAGGATGACTGAGAACCCTGCCAGGGGATCAGGATTAGAAAGTGGGGGGAAGAGGGGTAGAAGAGAGGGAGCCAAGATAGATACCCTTCAGGATGACAGAGAATCCTGCAAGGGGTACAGGACCAGGCAGAAACGGAGGGGAGAGAAGGGGGGCAGGGAGGAGAAGTGGAGTGTGGTGGGTGACCGGAGAGGAGAAGAGGGATAAGGAATAGGGAGGCTGGAGAAAATAGGGGTGCACTAGGAATGGAAAAAGAGGGGAGCATCAGAGTGGGGAAGAGGGGATTGTGGGGGAGAAAGACAGCTGTAAAGTGTCAAAATAGCACAGTAGCTTGTGGATGGTAGTAGAGTGTCGAAATGGTGAAATAGGTTGTGGTGGGGGTGGGAGGAGGGGGTATAACAGGAGGAAGGGCTCAATTAGGAGACCACAGGTAAGTCAGGGACAGAGGAGTAGGGCATAGTGCACAAGGGATTGGAAGGGCTGTGAAGAGGGGCTAAGAGCAACTACAGTTAGGAGAACAGAAGTAAAGTAGGGCTAAAGGATAAAGCGCCAGGGTGGGGAGTGTTGAAGGGGGCTAAGAACAAGTCCAATTTGGGAAATAGAGATTGTGAAGGACTAAAGAAATTGAAGAGGAAAGTCTGATAGGAGGCGGCAGTGAGTTCCAAAGCTTTGGGAAGCTGTAGGAGAAAGTTTCCTGTCCTATGGAGGTAGAGCAATGAGGAATAGATACAGTGTGTGTATCACATACTGCATACACGCTCAGACATACATGCACAATCACAAGAACATACGATTTATATATTTTAGATATATATACCAGTATATATATATAAATATCCATACACACACACACACACACACACACACAGCCAGTTCTCATGTCTTAAGGAGGAAAGGGATCCAATAAAGATGGAGGTCTTGGAATTTACCGTAAGAGGTGTGGCGGTGAGATTCAAGGGCTTTCTAGAAGATCATTACACACAGCTGATATCTCATACGTTATCCTATTTCTTTCAGATTTTGCCTTACAAAATTAAAGGTAGATTTAGAAACACAGAAAGATAGAATGTGATGGTAGAAGGAAACCGACAGGCCATCACATTTGTCCAAAGTTGGTACTGCCTTTCCCACCGCCTAGTGCCTAGTGGGCTATTCAAACCCTCCTTTGCATCTGCTTCCTCCCCCAAGTAGGATTAGGGGTCCCAGTCCCAGCCATGTTTTGAACCCATTAATGGTCCTTGCCCCAACAATCTCCAACAGCAATCTGTTCCCAGTCTCCACCACCCTTTCTGTGAAGTAACACCTCCTCACATCCTTCTTGAATTTACCTCCCGCTAATCCCCAATTGTGCCCACTTGTGACTGCATTGCTGTTTCTAACAAGCAGGTCCTTACAATTTACCTTTTTATACCCCTCAAGAACTTATAAGTATCATGTGCTCCATCTCCCAACTGGTCTACAGTGAGTACATGTTCAGGGCCATCATACATTCCTAATTTGACGTGCCATGCCAGCCTCAAATCATTGTTGTGACCCTTCGCTGCACTGGCTCCAGACTATCAATGTCCTTTCTTAGGTGAGGACTCCAAAACTGGGCACAGTACTCCAGGTGAGGCCTCACCAGTGATCCGTATAGGGGCAGTATCACCTCCACCTCCTACTGTTAAAACCCCTTCCCCTACACCCTAGCATCCTAGATGCCTTGCTTTAGGCTGTGTTGCTCTGGCTGGTTTGCTTCAATGAGTCGCTGATGAGGGTTCACAGATCTCTCTCCTCTGCTGAAGTGACAAGCTTCAGCCCTCATATTCAGTATTCCGTGGGTGGGATCTTATTTTCTAAGTGCATCATCTTGCTCTTCTTGGCTGTGAATTTCAACTGCCAGTCCTTTGACCACCTCTCACGCCTTTCTAGATCCCTCTGAAGCTCCCTCACCCCTTCCTCATTGTCCATCCTGCCATAGAGCTGTGTGTCATCAGCAAAGAAACACATCTTGCTCTGGATACCTTCTCCTTTGTCACTGATGAACACACTAAATAGGCCAGGTCTCACGACTGATCCCTGCGGTCAGCCCACTTGTGACCCCATCCCCAGATATGACCTTCTTACCTACCACCCTCTGCTACCTTCCCCTAACCAGTTTACCACCCACTTCACCAGCCTCCAGTGGGGCCCAGAATCAACAGCTTGAATGACGTCAAGGCAGACCAAATCTACCACTGGCCTCTGCCACCACCCAGGTGATCCAGTCAAAAAACAATCAGGTTTGCCATACACAATCTTTCTGACGAAAACCCGCAATACCTGCTGTACTGCAGCTTGTTATTCTCTAAGAGGGCTACTAGTCATTCCTTCACAACTACAAAAAAGAGGCTGCACAAGGAAGAGTGGTGCTTCCAAACAATAAAATCCAAAAATCAAACAGAGCCGGGCACTCACCAACCAAATAACACACGCAGGGTTCCAAAAAATAATCAAAAATCCAATTTATTCAACACCCATGTGCACGCTTGATGCATTTCGGACAACCAATCATCAATTTTCCCATGATGGAAGTAAGGCTTACCAGTCTGTAGTCACCTGGATCCTCCTTCCCCCCTCCCTGTGGAGTGGGACTATGTCCATACTTCTTCAATCCCCTGGCACTGTCCCTGACTGAAGTGAGTTGCTACTGATCATAACATAGAAACACAAACCTGTTGCCGGCCCAGTGGCATTGAGGGTTGAGGCGCTGGATGCCACACCTTGCACCATGCTGGTGACCCGTGTTCAAGAATGAGCACAGGCCGCCGGAGGTTTGGCAGGGGAGGGAGAGGATCGAGTGTCCGGAGGACAGCTCTTCTCTCCCAGGGAGGGATGACTGATGCTCCCGCTGAATGACTGCCACCAGGTGCAGGCTTGGTGGAAGTGCAGGATTGTGGGCGTCATGGAAGGGAGGGTGCTGCAGGACATCCGTGAGCATGAGCACACCTCCACATATGCGCATCCTGCGTGTGCACCCCAGCAATGGGGAAGGGAAGAAAAAATGGTGGAAAAACACCTCCAGCTGCAGGATGACGACCGACCCCTCGCAGGCTCCTCACCCGGTGACCGGGCATGCTCTGCGTAAGTCCCGGTGAGACCGGGGTGATGGGGCTGAGGGGGTCGGTTAGAAGGGGACAGCTGGAGGCAGTACAAAGAGATAAACACCTCTCTAAAAAAAAGAGAAACGTAGGCCTGTGATTGCAGAAAAAGGCCCGTTGGCCCAGCCAGTCAGCCTAACCAATAAAAGGTTTGTAGCAGGAATCGAACCCATGATGTTTTGAATTCATAGATAAAGTCATGTCCACATGTTTTCACTGGCTGCCCAAACTCTTGAAAGAAAGTTGCTATTGGGTTCCTATCTGTAAATAATTAATAACAACTGGTCAGCAATTTTTTACATTGCCTGACCAAGTTATAGTTTCCCGTTATAACTTCATGATTATAGCAGGGCATCAACTGATCAGTCACAAAACCTGTTCTCTGATTGGCTCTGCGTGTGGTCTGGGGTGGGCTTTCAGTTAGAAAAACATGGTGGCTCCTCACTCGCTTAGTGAGGAGCTGCCAGAGCAAGCGTTCTCATTGCTTTTTTAAAAAAATAAAGGAATGTACCTTGTTGACGCTACCATTTAGAAATGGCAGCATGTCTGAGTCTCACTCGCTATCCGAATGATCCTGCCATTCGGCGGCCACACAGAACAGGAAGTAGCAACGGGAAGACAACTGCAGTAAGATCACAAACACAAAATAAATGCAAAATGTAAAACAAAAAATTGATGACCAGCAATTATATTTAATAAGGGATGGGGAAGTGTGTTAAATTCGAAATTAATAGTTGCCTTCAGTGTGGGATGCCTTAATAAACCCCTCGGGCTTCACCTTCGGGGTTTATGTAACATCCCATACCTCGGGCAACCAATAATTTCTTATTAAGCACACTTCCCCATCCATTATTGTATATATAATAATGTGGGTCAGGATTACTGCAATCACATTCACAGAAATAAAACACATGTTTATGCAAATGGCCCTTTGCCAAGGACCCCTGTCAATCTACAAATATGGGTAACCCTTAGACCAGTCAATCAACATGCTCATCTCTGAAAAAAAATCCCAGCTTAGCTCCCCCCCCCCCCAAAGCTGGTTCAGTTTTATGTAAACAGTTTGAAATTTATGTAACATACAGTATATTAAAAATAAATGAGGGCCCTATAGGATCAGATATTCTGAGATCCTAGAAGGCATGGATTGCTTAGTAGTTGAGCTAATTTTAAATAAGCTTATGAAAGGTACTGTATATGCACTCCCCCAAAACCAAACTGGCCTATTTTGATGTTTTAGAGGCTAAACTTCTAGATATAGTACAGGATGCTGATTTTATTTTATTGGGAGACTTTAATGCTGATTGGAACATGGGTGGGGGGGAAGGTTAAAAGATAGTTTTCACATATTGGGAACAAAACAGGTGATACACAGGACAACAAAAAGTACAAGCAGTATAGTGCAAGGGTCCTTACTTGAGCTAATATTTGTATCAAAACATCTACTAGCAAAGTCGACTGAAATAACGTCACTCAATTTGAGTGGCCATTGCCCTACCCGATGTATTATCGAATGGGCTAATCCAAAGCGGCCTGAAATTGAATCCACCTGGGTGACAAATTGGAAGAGCGTTAATGCAAATACTTTTAGGGATAGCTTGCTTAATATAAATCAGAATCGACTAACATTAATACCCGAACTGGACTTGGCAATCCAGGACTTTACTAATACATTAGTCATGATTATTAATAAACATGCCCCTGAGATACAAAGGGTAGTTGGGAAAAAAGTTACCATGGGTAACTGAGAAAATTAAAAAGTTTATAAGAATAAAAAATAGGCTATTGAAAAAGTCCAAAAGAACAAAGTCTTCTGATGACTGGGCTACTTTTAAGAAATGACGAAACAAATGTTCACACTTAGTATGGGTGGCCAAATTACAGTATTATAAGAATGGATTGGAAAATGCAACTGATCCTAAGAAATTTTGGCACTATATTAAGAAGTTACAAAATCCTGTTAATTTAAAAAGACCCATCCAAGTAATTGAGAATTACGTAATAAAAGAAGACAAGAAACTAGTAGCTAATCTCCTGAATGAATACTACACAGAGCTACCTGATTTGGACCTGGAAAATCTCAAGTCGGACTCTGTTGACTTGAGAATACAATACCTTATTCAAAATTCAGAAACACTGGAATCCAGAGATCAGCAACCCAGGTTCAGGTTTATGGTTCTAAATAGTTCTGATGTTGAAAAGGAATTAAAAAGGTTAAAAATTGAGAAGTCTGGAGGGCTAGACGAGGTGGATTTCAAATTCCTGAAGATAGGAACAGATATACTAGCTCCAATCATTACATATTTATTCAACTGGAGTTTACAGGTGCATTCCCCAACAAATGGAAGATAGGGGAAATTGTTCCAGTACATAAAGGAGGGGATCCCCTGGTTCCATCAAACTATAGGCCAATAAATAGCTCTGCTGCAGGTCCATCAAAGGTGCTTGAAGGATGTGTACACGGGCAGCTTTGCCAGTACCTGGAGCAGTACGATCTGATTTCAAGCTGCCAGCATGGCTTTAGAGCAGGGAGGTCCACAGACACTGCCCTTATTGATTTTTAACACTCTTATAGCAGTGCCAATGAATCAGGGGTGCAGCATGGGGGCCGTGTTCATGGACCTCAGTAAAGCCTTCGATTTGGTGGACCATGGAATCACTTTGAGAAAACTGTATGAAATTGGAGTGCATGAAGCAGCTCTGTCTTGGTTTAAATCTTATTTATCTAAAAGAAGACAATCTGTATTGATAGGGAAGACTGTGTCATCATTGAGAGGGGTGAGGAGAGGGGTGCCCCAGGGCTCAATAGTAGGGCCCCTTCTCTTCAACATTTATGTAAACAGAGGTTAACGTATGAAGAGCATGTCAACCTGGCAGTAAAAAAGTGTAACCAAAAATTGGGCACTTTAAGAAGAATTTGCTCTTCCCTTGGAAAATCAACAAGGATTAAATTAGTAAATCAGCTAATACTCCCTCATCTAAATTATAGGGTATTGATGTACAGAAATGCTTCAAAAAATGTACTTAGGAAAGATGACCAAACATTTTATAGGCTTGCTAGATTTGCTAGCTTAAGTAAATTTGGAGAACACCATTGTAAAATTTATGATAACCTACACTGGATAGGTCCAGAGTTAAAGAGAAATATTCAATGGTTCACCTGGTGCTACAAGCTTATGAAAGCCAACCACGCCTATGCCTTAAAACACCTGTTAAAAAAGAGTAACCAAGAGAATGGGTATGCCTTGAGAGAAACTTCGTTAGGAATGGTATGATTAGAATTAACAACAGATTTGGTGATATGGCATTACAACTGCTGTAGCACATACTTGGAATGCTATCCAAACCAACTAAAACTGGAAAATATCGCTCAAAAGTAACACACTGCAATAAGGAACCATTACCATACAGGCTGTAATTGCTATGTCTCATCCTAGCTGTTATTGCAGTCAAGTTGATCGTAATTGCCATGTCTTATCTTAGCTGATATTTTAGTCATAGCTCTTATGATATTTTGTGTATGTACTTCTTGTATTTATGAGTTGCTGTCCATGCATACATGTGTATTTTTGTAAGTTCCATGTGTATATACGGGGCACTCTCTGTAAACAGGGACGTGTCCCTAAAGTCTCTTCCTGAATAAAAATAAAATTATCTTCATCATTTAACTGCTTTATTTGCCACTCAGCCCAGCTGCTTTCAGATGTCACGGCCCATTCCTTATCTTCACCTAGCCATGCAGATTAACACATTTCCAAGTATTTTGAAATCTAATGTTCCAACACAATTCAGCCTATTTGTCAACAGTTTTCCTCTGTCTCCCTTCCATTCATTATCATTAATTGAGGATAGCTGTCTGAAAAAAGAATCTCTGTGTCTCAAACCTCATGTCCTTCCCTTCTCCTCGACTGGAATAAGACATTTGTGGGACTGCAGTCATTTTCACAGCAGCAGGCTGTGTTGTCACAAAAACAGCAATATGACTTCAGTCCGGGGTGGGGGGGCGGAGGTTCAAATACCACATGGGGGAAAAGGTAATGTTCTCATGCAAGTGCACTCAGTAAAAAATGTCACAGAATACAGATAGGTAATGGACTAAATGTAGAATTGTGGTGGAATATTATATGGTTTAATGTTTCCTGCGATACTGAAAAACACTGTTAAGGTTTCTCCTCTAGACTGCAGCAGGTCAGGAACCAGGTGCCCCATTACTTGCGTGGCCTCACGCCACCCCAAGTCAGTCAGACCGTCATGTGGTCAATCACATCAGATAGCATCACCCTCTTGATCTTTACCTCATTGCCGGCACTCTTGTCTGCACCGTGCTGGCTGTGCCATCTTGGTACCCATCATGCTTTTCAGTTTTCAAGTGTTGGTGATGTGGGTAGGAAACCAGAGTCTCTGTGCGTCAGCTCAACCAAACAGGGCAAAAGCCTTGCCTACCCTACTGGCTTCTACTGTTAGCATCATGGTCTCTGTAGGTGCAATGCTGCCAAAGAGTTCCAAAGAAACTGGTCATCAGCCTGTAGCCACAGGCTGTGCAGCTCATCTGAAACAAATTCCAAGCTGGGGTGAGTCCTGACTCATGCATGATGTGGGGGCCATGCAGACATTATTAGTCATCTCTGCCTCTCTCTCACTCTCTCCCACCTCCATCCCCTGCCTCTCTCTCACTCTCTCCTCCCTCCATCCTCCTGCCTCTCTCTCTCACTCTCTCCCACCTAGATCCCCTGCCTCTCTCTCTTATTCTCCCACCTCCATCCCCTCTCTCTCACCTCTCTCCACTCCATCTCTTCTTCTCTCTCTCTCTCTCCACCTCCATCCCTGTCTCTCTCTCTCTCTCTCTCTCTCCACCTCCATCCCATCTCTCTCTCTCTCCTCCCTCCATCCCCTGCCTCTCTCTACTCTCTCCCACCTCCATCTCCTGCCTCTCTCTCTCTCTCTCCCACCTCCATCCCATCTCTCTCTCACTCTCTCCCACCTCCATCCGCCTCTCTCTCTCTCCCACCTCCATCCCCTGCCTCTCTCACCTCTCCCACCTCCATCCCCTGCCTCTCTCACTCTCTCCCACCTCCATCCCCTGTTCTCTCACTCTCTCCCACCTAGATCCCTGCCTCTCTTATTCTCTCCCACCTCCATCCCTCTCTCTCTCTCCTCTCTCCCACCTCCATCTCCCTCTCTCTCTCACCTCTCCCACCTCCATCCCATCTCTCTCACTCTCCCACCTCCATCCCTGCTCTCTCTCTCTCTCCCACCTCCATCCCCTGCCTCTCTCTCTCTCCCACCTCCATCCCTGCCTCTCTCACTCTCCCACCTCCATCCCCTGCCTCTCTCCTTCTCTCCCACCTCCATCCCCTGTCTCTCTCTCTCTCTCCCACCTCCATCCCCTGTCTCTCTCTCTCTCCCCACCTCCATCCCCTGTCTCTCTCACTCTCTCCCACCTCCATCCCTGCCTCTCTCACTCTCTCCCACTCACATCCCATCTCTCTCTCCTCCCTCCCACCTCCATCCCTGCCTCTGACTCTCCCACCTCCATCCCCTGCTCTCTCTCCTCTCTCCCACCTCCAACCCCTGCCTCTCTCTCACACTATCCCACCTCCATCCCATCTCTCTCACTCTCTCCCACCTCCATCCCCTGCCTCTCTCACTCTCTCCCACCTCCAACCCCTGCCTCTCTCTCTCACACTCTCCCACTCTCCCACCACCATCCCCTGTCTCTCTCACCTCCATCCCCTGTCTCTCTCACTCTCTCCCACCTTCATCCCCTGCCTCTCTCTCACTCTCTCCTCCCTCCATCCCCCTGCCTCTCTCTCCTCTCCCACCTAGATCCCCTGCCTCTCTTATTTCTCTCCCACCTCCATCCCCTCTCTCTCTCTCTCTCCCACCTCCATCCCCTGTCTCTCTCTCTCTCTCCCACCTCCATCCCCTGCCTCTCTACCTCTCCCACCTCCAACCCCTGCCTGTCTCTCTCACACTCTCCCACCTCCATCCCCTGTCTCTCTCACCTCCATCCCCTGTCTCTCTCTCATCCTCCCACCTCCATCCCTGCCTCTCTCACCTCTCCCACCTCCATTCCTGCCTCTCACTCTCCCACCTACATCCTGCTCTCTCTCCTCTCTCCCACCCTCCATCCCCTGCCTCTCTCTCACTCTCTCCCACCTCAATCCTGCCTCTCTCTCACTCTCCCACCTCCATCCCCTGCCTCTCTCACTCTCCCACCTCCATCCCTGCCTCTCTCACTCTCCCACCTCCATCCCTGTCTCTCTCTCTCTGTCTCTTTCTCACCACCACTCTATCTCTCCCCTCCCCTACTCTCAGCTAGGCTCTGCCTTCCTTGTCCCATCAGCTCTAATAGAGGGCATCCCAGATCTTTAGCGACCATGATTGGACGCCTACCAAAGGGCAACATCAATCATGGCACCTGTCATCGGGCGACCATGGAAGGTGGCCGCACTGATGGGGTGTGCATGAAACAGCATCATCCTTTCGCTACATGCCTACGTGTGTGGGGAGGAGCATGCGCGTAAGGGTGGGACGGACGGAGGGAATGTAGGGATGGCACCGTGGCAAGCTGCCGAGCTGTTCCGTGGCATAGTGGGTGGGTTCAGGGCTGGGTGGAATGGTGCTGGTTGGTCTGGGCACGGGTGCTTTTTGTACCTGACCCGATATATTTTTATTCGCTTTTTGCACCCCCGACATACACCCCCTGGAGTTGAGAATCCTTAAGTGAGGGGATGCTGGGGTCAGCCCCTGCATAAAGCAGAAGATGCACAGTCCCTGGTGCAGTTTTGCTGTAGTGCTAGGGTACATCACAAAATATATTTCAGCCGATGTGCCGCTGTTTAACGGTGATCACCATAATCACATAATTCCCTAATAGACTGCATCCAATTAAACTTTAGAAGTAGGCGGCAATAGTGATGGGGTGCGCAAGGAAGATTTCTGATCCTATGGTCAACCTGACTGTCCTTCAAACCCAGAACTTTGTAAGCTACAAAAAAGAGGCAGTGCTTGGACACTGGCGTGGCAGGTTCCCATGTGCCCACTATGCCAACCAAGATTACCCTCCCTCTGCCCTATGATCCTAACATTTTCAGCATTACCTGCATCAGCAAACACCTGGGTGAAAAAAGTCAGTATGTCATTATCTAGGTTGGCAATGGGAGGTGGCTTTACTAGTTTGGCTTCACCAATTTTGGCCTCATCCATTTTAGCCTCTACCACACAAACACACACACGCACAGACACACACTACTCTAACACATCATGTACACACAGATTGAATCCTGCAAGACATATGCTTGCTAACACATAGAAATACAGACAAAATGATGCACAGTAAAAAAGACATGTTCACACACACATACACATATGCACAGCATACAGAAACAAACATACTAACAACATGTACACACAGAAACATGCACACAAAGATACACACTAACACACATGCATACACAGACACCAGCTGCAGGGATCTCTGATTGACTTATCTTGCAGCCATATGCCAACAATACAGACATGAGGCAACAGCTACTAGTAAGAATTTCCTACATGCCCAGTAAGTGGATTTGTTGGTTCTCCCTAACTGGGGCAATGACCTTGTCTGGGGAACTGGAGACTTGGTTTTCCCCGAAAAACTCATAAGGCCCCTCTTTTAACTCCACAAAGAAACTACAGCTTCCTTTTGTCTCAGACTCTGGCAGAAGGATTCAGGTTTCCTTAGGAAATTTAAAGAAGTTAAGCTGATTATCCAAATAAAATTAAAAAAGGTGCAGATTTAAATATTGTCAATGGCACCTCCCCCACTGCCTGGAATGCATGTGACCCACTCACCTTCTTGCTCAGAGGAATTTCACAAAGAGGACATTTCACTGGTTACCACGGCAACCACCTTCTCCACTACAGACCCTTGACATACTAATCCCTCCCCACCCCACCCCAGCCCAGTTCTGTCTGCAGCAAAATTTATTCTTGTGTTTCTGCTCCCTGTTATTCCTGTCGTTGAGTTTCTCATTGGGCTGAAAGCTTGCCTCATGAAGTTTCACTGTTATGTACTGTACACTAGCGGAATTCAAGCAGCACGATTTTAAAACCCCTGAAGGAAAAACCTCTAACTGCACAGCACCCCCTACACATCACTATGTTGAGGTAATGACAGACTCTGCCACTCCCAGAAGTACAGTACCCCTACATGTCACCTGCGACCACACCACACCCCTACACACCTTCCAGCAGAGGTATTGATAGAACGAGTGTCACCTCCGGCAGCACAGTGGACCCTACATGACACCTGTGACCACACAACGCCTTACACATACAACCCATACAGGGGTGCTGGCAGATGGACTGCATGACCTTGAACTGCACAGCAGCCCCTTCACTCCATGCTGGGATGTTGGTAGATGGGGGTATGCCCAGGTACCTTCAACAATACAGTTCTGTTACCCACCAAGTTGGGGTGTTTGTAGATGGGGTATGTCCAGGTAACTCCAACTAAACAACACCTCTACACACTATACTGGGGTATTTGTAGATGGGGTATGTTCAGGTACCTCTAACAGCACAGCACCCCCTATACACTATGCTGGGATGTCTGTAAATAGATTGTGTCCAGGTACTTCCAACAGCACATCATCCCCTACACACCATACTGGGATGTTTTTTTTTTCACTCTCTGTTTATCACACCCCATCTATGCCTCCCCTGAGCCACTCCCTCAGGGTTCTCCAAGGTACAAGTGGCTAGGTATACTACTGTACAACCCGTTACTCTGCCTCCGTGCTGCCTCCGATTGCCCCCTGGGAGGGGAAGGAGAGAGAACCCCTTTCTACTCCCCCTACCTGAACAAACTTTCATCAGGCAGTGTTCGTAGGTTTCTGGGTTTGGTCCTTTGTCACAACACCAGAGGCCATCGTCGGGCCAACTGTGGGGTCTTTTCCATGGTTTCTCCCATTCCAGAGGACACTGGCATGCATGGGTCCAAGGAGTGTGTGTATGCAAGGTGCACTGCTGCTCCAGATCTCGGACAACATCCTGCCCTCCCACAGCGCCCATGAGCTGCACTGAAACCTGTGGTCACCTAGGTGGCAGTATTACAGCAGAAACAGTGACCTTCCCTCCCCGGAGGAGGAGCGCATCCCCTGAGATGCTTAATCCTTCTCCCCCAGCAGCCCAAGTTCATTCCCAAACTTTGGTTGCCAACGTCGAGAGTGGTAGCGCTGCCACTACACCGACAGGCTGGCCAGCCATACTGGGATGTCTGTAGATGAGGTATGTCCAGGTACCGCCCATGGCACAGCACCCCCTACAGTCCATGCTGGGGTGTTTGTAGATGGAGTATGTCCAGATACCTCCAATAGCAGAGTGTCCCCCCACATAAAGTTATGGTGGTGTTGGTAGATGGTGCATGTTACCTCCCACAGCTTAGAACCCCTATGTACAATTATGGGGTGTTTATAGATGGGGTATATCCCCTTCAATAGAACAGCACTCCCTACCTACAGTTCTGGGGCATTAGTAGTTAGGTATGTCACCTTAGCAGTACATTGCCCCCAACACACCATGTTGGGTTGTTGGAAGATGGGATATGTCCCCTCCAACAGCACAATGCCCCCTACATACAATTGTGGGGTGTTGGAAGATGGAATATGTCCCCTTGAACAGCACAGTACCCCTACATACAATTCTGGGGTGTTGAAAGATGGGGCATGTCTCCTCCAACAACACAGTGCCTCTATATACAATTTTGGGGTGTTGTAAGATGGGCTATATCCCCTAGAACAGTACAGTACCCCCTCCATACAATTTTGGGGTGTTGAAAGATATGGTATGCTCCCTCCAACAGCACAGTGCCCCCAACATACAATTCTGAGGCATCATCTGATGGAAATTTGGAATATGTAGCTCCAGATTTGAGCCTGTTGTGGTACTGACTTGTGAGATTACCTACTTCCACCTGAAACACTGACATACACGACTGCAGCCAGACTGTAAGATTCCTGCATTCAGAAAACACATAGCACTTCTGTTTGGTACATATCCTTATAAAGAAGCAGCAGATGGCAGTCAGGTTTCCAGGTTTTAATAAGTTTATAATTTCAACCCATCCTGGTATTTAAGAGATGCTTTTTTTATATCACATAGAAACATAAAAACAGAATTTGCTCGCACATAAGGACCACTTGGCCCAGTCTGCCCATTTTTCCCTGCCTATAGTATCACTGCAGGTCCTACTTGATCTCCAGCCCCTTCATGGTACGGGGTCAGTATAGCGCAGACAAAACCGCTCATGGAATAATGCACTATAGGAAGGACGAATGGCTCTACAGCGACAGGATTTGTTTCGGCGTGCGGTAAAGAACCGCTATCCCTGTCACTGTAAGCTGGCATGATGAAACATGAAGGATGCTGCCAAGGCAACACCTGGCTGAGCTGCTCCCATGGTGGAGTGGCTAGAGCATCTGCCTCTGGTGGCATCGGGGACCTGGGGCTGCGGTTTGGTTCTCCCCAGGTCCCACTGTAATGCGGCTTTTTAAAAAAAAAAATACAGATTTCCCCACTCTGAGGTTTCTTCTTTCCCCAAAGTCCATGACCCCCCCCAAGAGTTGATTATTATAAGTCCAGAGAGTGTGGGGGGCGATGCCCCCATGTCGGGGGGTGCGGGTGGCCTTGTCCCCTGCAAAAAGAAAGACAGTTGCTGTTATTTCAAAGGCGTGTGCTCTTGTTGTTTTGGTCAGGATTTTGTCCCAACCCTGTTAGAGCACATGCCGTTGTGTCTGCACCATTGTGTGTATGTGTGGCTATGTCTGTGACATTATGACCCTGTGCCCCCATTCATCCACCCCCCCTTCCCTTTCGCTAATATTCCCTTATGCCTATCCCATGCATTCTTGAACCCTGCTGTTTTTGCCCCTACCACCTCCACTGGAGGACTGTTTCAGGAATCCCTCTCTTTCTGTGAAGTACTTCCTCACATCTCTCCTGAATCTATCCCTCCAACTTCTTATCATGCCTCCTCATCCATGAGCGCTTTTTGTGAAAAATACTTCCCTCCTGTACCTTATTTACCCCTGTGAGGTATTTAAAAGTCTCTGTCATTTCCTCTTTCTCCTTCCTGTCTTCCAAGGTGTACATATTGAGGTCCTTCAGTCTCTACTGGTAAGGCTTCTGATGCAGAACCTATTGAAGTGGAATACTGCTACTCAGGCCACTCTGACTTGAGTTGTTAGGCCCTGTTACACAGAGCACTCTGCACTGTTGCGAGTGGTACAGAGCAATTACAGCGTTACCTTTCATATCATGTAAAGGCAAGCCGCACTGCAGTAGAAGTGAGCGTTCACTGTCAACCGTTCCCTGGTTTCCTGGGTGCACAGTGTGTTTGGGTCATTTTGCACCATTGTGAGCTACCGCCTAAACAAATGGCAGCTCTCCAATGGATGCAGGCTACCTTCTCCCGAGGCACTTCTGGAGTAAGCCGGTGTTAGAGGCAGTCCTTTCAACTGCTGAATTCCAGTGAACAATTGTTTAGTTAACTTAATGAATACTTTTGTAAACATTTACCAATTCCTACTAAAGAGTGGTATGCAGTGGTTTACAGAGTAGGTCCGTTTACTTTCTGTTCAGACATTTTAAAACAAAATTATTTTATTTTTAGTTGCAAATCCTACAGTTTCCAGACTCCATTTACCAAACCCTCCAATTTCAGCTGCCATCCAGGAGCACAAGAAAAGAGTTTGGGGGAGGGGGGCAGATGCAGTTTGTGCCTCATTCTGATTGGTTCCTGTTGATTCTCTGTACAATCCTCAGGACACCGGACGCCAGGCATAAGAATGTTCAGAAGCACTTTGTCCCACTCGCCCCCCCCCCCCAAATCCATCCTCTCTTCTCGTGCTCTCAGGCAACAGGAAACGCACCTAAAATACCAGAAGAGAATTGGCAATGTTGCACAGTCGCTGCGTGTAAACAGAACAGGCAGCAGTGCCATCAGAGCAGAGGGAGCCAATTCAGAAGGCAACGCTCCAAAGTACAGTGAAGCCCACCAGGATGAAGCGCAGTGTCACAGGTTTACTGCATGACAAAAGAGATTAACTCACATTGAAATTGCATTGTTTACTGCAGTAACTACTGCAGAATTCTGCAGCACTGCGCTTCATCCTGATGGACTTCACTGTAGGCTGCCAGTCACTGCTGTGGCATTTACCAGCAGCCACAAAGCAAAATTCAGCTGTGTTTAGAGAGCTAGAGTCAGTCTCTGGTAAGCGTGTGTGTCTTAATCCGGTGGAAATCTGTATTTACTTAGACAGCCAAGGCCAGTGGAGACCTGCAGACCAAGCTACAGACATGCCCCCCCCCCATTTAATCCTAACAATCCTAACACCCCTTATTCTGAGTTCCTGCCGTTATTCGCCAGTACTGCCACTTTTCTAAGCTCAGGCCTCATTCCCACAGCCACCACCACAACTTCACCTTTCTTGGTCGGGGAAGCTGCCGACTGGCCTTTTGTGGGGTTAGCTGTGAACTGAGAGCAGGATATGTAGACATGTACGGCATGTACAGTCTTTATAAAGGCTGCAATCCTGATTAACTCTGTAATTGCAGTTTTTCTGGAGTGGAAAGCCTTGATCAGATGTCAGATCCAGACAGGGCTGAGATGCTTGGGGCAAGTAGAAAATCAGAACAGGGCTGAGCTTTGGGGCAAATGGCAACTTCTAATGGGACTGAGAGCCTGGAAACAGAGGGCATATCCAGACTGACTAGGTGATAGCAGTATTCTCAGGGAATGATGGAGACAGAGGGCACATCTGGACTGACTAGGTGATGGTGGTGTTCTCAGGGGTTAAGAGACTCCATACTAACAAGGTGATAGCAGTATTCTCAGGGGACAAGCGGGTCAGAGATCAAATCCAGACTGACTAGTTGATAGCAGTATTCTCAGGGGATGATGGAGACAGTGGCCACATCTGGACTAACTAGGTGATAGCAGTATTCTCAGGGGACAAGAGGGTCAGAGAGCAGATCCAGACTGACTAGGTGATAGCAGTATTCTCAGGGGATGATGGAGACAGTGGCCACATCTGGACTAACTAGGTAATAGCAGTATTCTCAGGGGATGAGAGGGACAGAAAGCAGATCCAGACTGACTAGGTGATAATATTCTCAGGGGACAAGAGGGACAGAGAGCAGATCTAGACTGACTAGGTGATAGCAGTATTCTCAGGGGATGATGGAGGCAGCGGGTACATCTGGACTGATTAGGTGATGGCAGTATTCTCAGGGAATGAAAGGCTCTGTATTAACTAGGTGTTAGCAGTATTCTCAGGGATGATGGAGACAGGGGCACATCTGGACTGACTCGGTGATGTCAGTGTTCTCAGGATGAGAGGGACAGAGAGCAGATCCAGACTGACTAGGTGATAGCAGTGTTCTTGGAGTTATGAGGCTGAAGACAGCAGGCTGTTCCAGACTTACTGGGTGATAGCAGGATTCTGTCAGGTTATGAGGCTGGAGACATGGGGCAGATATGGACTAGACTAGTGATGGAGGTGTTTTCTGTGACTGAGAACCTGAAGACAGAGGGCAGATTCAGACAGGTTTAGTAATTGCCATTTTCTCTGGGACTGGGAGCTTGGAGACAGAGGTTGTAACTAAACTTAAACATGTTGCATTGGATAGTTACTATCCAACACAGATGACAGCTGTTCAGCCACATATGGAAACAGAGTTAACATATCCAGTGGGTATCTGTCAGAACAAATACCTCCCTATGCCAGCAGCTCGAGAGTTAATTCTCATTCTGGACAGATTTAGATTCAGTACTAATGAGAAAATGCTGCTGTTCTGAGCATTCTTCTGGGAACTGAGTGTGAAGGTATATCAGAGTGCAGAGGTCATTCTGCCTGTCGGAGGCCTAGTCTGAGTATCCCCATGCTCCTACACATATCCCTAAAACTGGAACCACCCCCCCAAACCTGGGACAAAATGCTGCTCCCCCCTCCTCCTTTGTCTGGTATGGTGCTGGGGCACTAGAGGCAGGGCCTTTATTTGGCCAGCTGATTTATGAAGGCAGTACTTGATTTTTACACACTGATACAGGACAACGCTGTTGTTTTCCAGACTGATTTATGACCAGTGCCACTGTTTTAATTTCCTTGCTACACTTGGAGCCCCTTAGTCACATTCTCACACACAATGAGAGAGCAGATTCCTGACACAGAAGCAATAAATGAAAAAAGCTGCTCGGAATCCTCTCCTCCTGCCTCAAGTCTCTTACTGAACTCATTTTAGAGAGTGTGTGTAAACATGGCTGCCTGGGTCTCATCTGTCACCCAGACAGGCAAACTATCATCCCCCCCCCCAAACACACACACACACACACATACTCCAGGAAGCCATCTGTTACTGTTTTTTCATAGAAAATTACCTTCTTTGTGGTATCTCCTCTATTTATCCTTCAGGGTTTCTATCCCTCTACACTCAGGGTCTTCCTCCTTCTCCCCTTCAGGGGCTCCCTTCTTGTGAGCTTTGGGATCATCATCCTGCCCCTCTTCCTTTCAGGATCTCCCTCTCTACCTCTGTCCTTTAGGGTTTCCCTCCCTTCTTTGTGCTCTTCAAGGTCTCCTTCTCTCCCTTTCTCTGTCCTTCAGGGTCTCCCTCCCTCCCTGTGCCTTTAAGATCTCCTTCCTTCCCTCCCTCCCTCTGTCCTTCAGGGTCTTCCTCCCATCCTGTGCCCTTCGAGGTCCTCCATTTCTTTTCCTTTCAGGGGTTCCCTCCCTCCCTCCCTCCTTTGCAATTCACAGTCTTCCTCCCTCACTCTTCCTTTCAGGGTCTCTCTCCTTCCCTTTGCACTTCAGGGTTCCCCCCCCTGCCCAAAAGCTTCCCGTTCACCTGCACCCTATGGAGGTGTCTCACCAACTTCGGTTTCATGGTATTACCCACTCTTCCTGCTCCATGAGGTCTCCCTTTTTACACCACAAGGTTTCTCGTCATCTGTCCTGTTGAGATGCTATTCTTCAGATGAGACGTTTAACCGAGGTCCCTTCTGCCACTCTCTGGTGTCTTCCCAGGTGGAAGTGACTGATCCCACATTACTTATCGTAACATTAGGGAATTGCTTACGATATCATGAACATCCTTCCCCTCAGTAAACAGGTGCATGTAACCCACTCTCAGGACACACCTGGAAACAAGCAGCTTAGTGTACCTTTCCTGGCTAAATTTACAACTAAATAAATAAAACAGGTCCCAAGAAGCCCTTACCCCAGGACACAGCTAGTCAAATAAACTGGATGTATGTACAACAGGTTGATGCGATTTATTTTAAACAGCCCCTATGATACCCATAATTGCAAATTATACAATCGACTGGGCTGGAGCTCCCTGACTGACAAGTGAAATTACACAAAATCTTGTACTCAGTTAACTAAATGAAGTCTCGGGGGAAGGGGGGCCAGATTTTTTACTTCAGCGACTTGTCGGAGAGAGACGTGTGTCCTTTAGAAACGCCAACCTCCTGGAATTGGTAACCCCGTAAATTCTGTAAGAGCCATGTATTTTTTTAGTTATTGGGTGCCCCATGTGTGGAATTCCTTTCTGGTAAACCTCATATCTAAAATAACAAACTGCCTACCCCAAAACAAACAAAACTATGGTTCTGGTCTTTCCCACAGTGCTGCGATAAATGTAGTGAGGGAACAATGTAACATTACTTTCCAGCAGCGTACTGGAACATTCTTCTGCTAATGTTTTGCACAATCTGAAATTGATTTGCTAAATGTTGATGCATATAACAATTGGCTGACGTACCTGAAATATAATGTTTGTCCTTTGTGCATTTGATGAACCGTGTGCTTTTAAAAAAGTGCCTAAGAGCTTATATTTGTATTAATGTAAAACCTTTTACTGTGATGAATGCCTACAATGATTGTATGTAGGTGCATCGTGGTGAAGGAGCTTTTGCTCAGTGACCTTTCCTTAATAAACTAAACTTGAACTTGACAGCCAGATTTGAGTTGCTACATCTCAGTGTGCCTTTCCTGGTCAAACATTATAAATTAATCAATTACTCAGTCAATCAGTGCTATAGAGTGGTTCCACGTCAAGATAGCGACTCTGGAACGGCGATGCGTGAAAACAGCCTGGAATCACAGTGCAGCCACTTACAGCAATCTCTCGATTGTGGGGGTTTCGCCCCCCACAACCCCTCTTGTGGGGGGGGGCAACTATATATACCAGCTCTGGGGGGTGCAACTTGGGGATGGGGAGAGCAGTCGGTCACCATTAGGTGGTCACACTGTGTTCTAGGGCTGTTTTCACGCTCAGTGTGCCTTTCCTGGTCAAACATTATAAATTAATCAATCAGTCCATGCTACAGAGTTCCTTGTCATTTTTCAGCCCCCACTGGGTTCTCTCTCTCTTTCTTTATATCATTTGTTCTATGGAGTCACCCTTCACTCCTACCCTTTATTCTCTTAGGTCTCCCTTTTGCTGCCTTTTCTCCTCTACTGCTATCCTGTGAGGTCTTCCTTTCTACCTTGCTGGGGGGGGGGATGAGTAAGTCCTACTGTGTTCTTCAACGTTTATTTTCTTCTCTACACAATTCAGTCTCCCCCTGTTTTTAAGCCTCTCTGGAAATTTGCTGTCAGTCTCTGTAACTCCATAATCAGACACGGAAATGTCTGAGTGTTTGATTAAAGTTAAAGGGGTTCCTTTGTGTGGGATGGTGATCACGGTCACAGAGACATTATTTGAGAGTTCTGTTATGGTTGACGAGGGTCCCTGAATGTCAAACTGAGAGCCCAAAGGCACCTCAGCTGAGGAACAGTGCTTTTCTGCACCAGTCCTCCAGGACCATGAGATCTCATTGTGTTTGGTACCCACAAGATGAGGCGACTTCCTTTCCATCTCTCTTTGTAAAGTGAATTGCAGGGCTGCAGGTGGTCTGGACTCAGGCAGTGAGACAGGTGGACAAGTAGTATCCATCAATACAGTGACTCTTTCAATTCTCACCAGACCATTCATGGTGGGGGGGGGGGGGACATGAAAGTAAAAAGTGAGCCTCATTAGCAGAGGCACATGGGGAGAGGGTAGGCAGGTGACATATGGTGCCGGAGACCTGACGCCCCGCAGCTCTGACCCATTGCCAGATGTCTCTACTACTCTCACTAAAGAAATCAGAACTACTGTTTGAAGCAGTAAAGTGAGGGCTCCATCAGGAGAAATGATTACATTTTAACCCCTTCATGAAGTCCACGCCTCTCACTGAAGACATCAAGAAACAATAGGGCTCAAAGCATTAGGAGACAGCGTGACCTAGTAGTTAGGGCACTGGCTTGGAAACCAGGAGACTGCAAGTTTAAACATCATGAGAGCCAAAATACTCACTCTATGACCTTGAGCAAGTCACTTAACCTCCCAGTGAGCAAGTCTACCGATCTGTGGAAATTGGTAGAAGCAAGATATCACTGAAAACAAGGTGTGGCACCTCAGCCTGGCTAGCCTAGCAAGGAAAATAAACTGTAAAACAATAGGGGGAGTCAATCAGGAGAAATGCACACACACTTTAACCCTTTCTTGTCAATTACATTCACCACCTTGATGTGTATGGAGGCACAGAAGATGAAACTGTGAGAATGACAGGTTGTCTTACAAATCCTTTCCCATGTAAACAGCTGTGTGTGTGTGTGTGTGTGTGGGGGGGTGACTTCAGGTAAGCAAAGGTTACTCCAGAGGATAATTTAAAGAACTGCTGACACCTCATGGAAAACTTTGGAAAACATAACATTAAGGTACAATTCAACTTGTATTTTATGTAGCTTGCATACATGACTCCTCCCTGTTAGCGATTACTGAGGAAATTTGCATGAAAACAGAATCTTTATCCCTCGGAGTTCTTCTAGCTCTATAGCTGACTCCCTACTTCAAGTCATAACTTCTGTTGTGACATCACAATCTGTTGCCATGGGAGTAACTGTGATGTCATAAGCAATGCATTATGACCTCAGGTAGGTAGAAAGCAAGAGGAACAGATGAACTCTTCAGGAACAAAGATCCTGTTTTCATGTAAATGACCTCATTAATAAAAAAAACCCAGGGAGGATAAAGTCAGACCTAATTTGAAGAATAGGTTGAACTGAGTTTAAATAATATGTTTTCTTAAAGTTTTCCTGGAGGTGTCAGCTGTCCTTTAAAATAAGACAGAACATTCCATAAGATAAACAGTGAGTCAGCATACAATAAATGGAAATTACATACTTACCGTAATTCTTGATCTTCTTGGACGTAGTCTCCACCGCTCATTCACACTAATAGGATAGCGCCAGAGGTGCTAGGACCAAGCAGGAGCCAAAAATTTTCAGAAGGGTTGTCGCCGAGATAGGACCATGCATGCGTGGCGCCACTAGACTAGCTCGACATCGACCCTTCAACCACCTCAGTACCTTTTTGACTGAGGAGGTGCAGTGTAACTAGTAAAAATAACTTATCCTAACCTTCTGGGCCTGAAAGGTCCAGATGACCCTTGCAAGAAGGGTCAATTGAGCAATGTCTTCACAGTGGGACCACAAGGCCATGAAGACCAAAGAAACAAAACAAGTGAGCCCAGGGGATGGTGGGTGGGCGTGTGAATGAGTGGTGGAGACTGCGTCCAAGAAGATCAAGAATTACAGTAAGTAAGTAATTTCCATAGCTTCCTGGTCTACAGTCTCCACCACTCATTCACACTAATGGGAGAGCACCAAGCTAAAACCAACCCACCCAGAGTAGGGTGGTAGGAGATAGGGCTCACTCTGGAAAGAAGATCCAGAACATAGTGCTTACAAAGGTATGCACTTGAGCTCCAACTCACTACTATGCAGAAGACTGCAATGGACACAAAATGAAACTCCTCCAGGAGGCCCCAACCACTCTTGAAGAGCGGTGAGAACCTGGCCTCTCAATTTGGTCTAAGCCAAAAATGTATAGTGTCGAAGACATGCTACTAAACTAGCCTAAAACATCTCAGGGTAAGAAGGTGATCCAACTGAGGCAAGCTGAAGCTACACAAAAAATGTTGGAGTGTAGCCCTTTGTTCTGTGAAGAAAGTCAGAACCATTACAACAATCAAAGAGTGAAGGGAGCACTCCCTTCCTTCTGGAGGTAAGGCAAAATGTTTTACTAACTGAAAGAGCAAGAGGTAAAGTCTACTGGTTCAAGGTAGACCGAGAAAGTGCAGATGGATACCCCCACTACCAAGTATGGCTGGCCTATGAACAACAGGTCTGAGAGACATTTGAACCCCTTACTTGGTGAGCAATTGGAGGTCCAGGTGGAGTTAACCCATCAATGGAGAAAGGTTTCCACTTAGTCACTTAAGCCTTCTTGATGGAAATCCAAAGCACTACTTAGAAGCCTCTTGTAGTAGTCTGGGAGAACCAGAGCCTACCCACTTCTTATTCCAAGAGGAATCATTCTGCTGCTGTTTGCCTACAACTCTAGTAGCAGTCTCTGAACTAAGAGAAGAGAGGGAAAGTGTACAGGAGGATGTGCCCACTGCGGAGAAGCATTCAGACAGGAAAAACCAGGGTCTGGATTTCTGAGGCAAGATGGGGCAGATCTGAGTCGAGAGGGGAAACAGAAAGAACCAAGTTTGGGCTGACCCATTGTTGAAAGTGACTGCATAACGACTGAAGTGACCCAACGTGGAGAGGCAACACTAGCTCCAGCCTTCCTGAAAGGGAGTAGGAAAAAGGCTCTAGATTTCTTGCTAATGAAAAACAAACAAAACAATTTCATCACCTGCTAGAAGTGGGTAACTTTGTGTCAGAGGGTCTCCTTTGCCCTGGAGTTAACTAGGGGCGTTCCTAAGGAAGAAGCTGCTGTGAAGGTGAAACTAACACCTACCCCTAAATGGAAAAACTCTTCCTGGGAAGGGAGAGGAGAGCTGGGCAATTGCTGCCGAAGAGTCTAGTCCAGAGTGACTGCCACGGAACCAATATGCAGAAAGTGAAGGTATGAATACAGAGAACCCATCTCTGAACAAGAACCTACTTGACCTTTACAGTCGAGAAAGGAAGCATGCCATCTGTTAACTTGGAGCAAGCAAGGAAGTAGGAACCTGTGTTCCGACTCACCGTAGAGTCATTTCTGTTACTCTGAGGCTCTGATAAAGAGAAGAGAGTCTGAAGAAACAAAACCAACAGACCGGGGTGCCGCCTCGGTCTAGGGAACATCTCTAATTAAGAGAAAATCTCCCTTGGGGAAAAGTGATGACCCATATCTCTGCTAGATTGGACTACTCCTAGAAGTAGAAGCAGTCAGGAGCTCTCCACTGTAGTCTAGAGATAACCGCCTCAGGCAGCTGAGGTGGAACCTGTGCCAGATCCAGAAAGATGGTATAGGAAGTTTCGGGATACGCCCTCTGCTGTGAAAATATATATATTTTTTTAACAATTAGTTAGAGTCTGACAAGGCTCTCAGGCTTCTACCTTGAAAGGACTGCCTGATACAAGAATGACCAAAGATGACGTCCATTGGAGGGGCAGGGGGAGCCTGAGCGTCCATAACTTAAACTGGGACTGGACCAAGAATCACAGCTGAGGAGATGTTAATCACCCGTTGCTGATGAAGCCACCAAAGGGGCAGCATCACAGGGGGGCTATATAAATAATAATAATAATAATACATTTTATTTATAGGGCACCTTATTCATAGGCAAGGTGCCTAACAATTTTAAAAACAAAACAAACATCAATACAATTAACATTAAAATAGCAGTACACCAAAAAAGGAAAATCAGTCCCTGAATGCCTGGTGCCACAAAAAAAGTTTTTAAGGTTTGCTTAAATCTTTCCACAGTTGTGCACTCCTGTGACCGACAGGGTAGAGAATTCCAAAGGGTAGGGGCTGCATACATAAATGCTCTCACCCCAAATGATTTCAAACACACCCTTGGAATCTCTAGCAACCCCTCGTCAGCCGAGCGGAGTGACTATCCAGGGCACTAAGGAACCAGAAGCGCTTTCAGGTAATCCCGCTCAAAGGTGCAGAAGAGCCTGGAAGGCACCCAACCATTGAATTAGTGTATTCCACAGGGTGTAACTCTACTGACAACTGAAAAAAGTCCAGAAGCAGAAGTGTTTGGTCCACGGAAGAAGTCCGAAATGTTATGGCGGACCCCACATCCCTGAGGGAAAAAATGAAAAGAAGAACTTCCATCACAGACTCTGCTGACAGAGAAGGCCTCCAGTTTCTAAAATGAGTCATCCACTGTATCACCGACAAGTAGGACAGGGAGAGACTCATCCAGATGCACTTCTATCCCAGAAGGACTTCCAAGTGGAGGCCTAGGTCAGAATCCCTAGAGACTCCGCCACCAGGAAACATGTTGAGGAGCTCACTGCCACTTAAGGAGCCGACCAAGTGCTGAATGGAATGCGGAATTCCACCGGCAGAACAGTGCAGAACAAGAGTTCCACCAGTGGAAAACTGCTGGAATGACACAGTATAACACATGGACCTCCACCCACTAGGATCTGTGGAAATATTCCGCAGAACAGGACTTCATTCCACGGAAAACTCTTTGCAACAACTTCCGCAGAAGAAGAGGTCCATGGAAAGGAAAAACTCTGTCACCTGTTCTGCCAAACAGCACTAACCGGCACCACCTGTGGTACCAGCATCACCCGCGGCGCCCACAGCGCCATCCATGACACCGGACACCCACAGTACCACTCATGGAGCCATCTCGCACTAGCGGCACTGCCTGCTGCATTGCACAGCAACAACGGCCCTATCCACGGTGCTGCATGACACCAATGGCACTTACCACGGTGCTGCACAGCACCAAAGGTACCAACAGCACCACGTGGCACTGACACCAGCGGCACAGTCCACGGCACCACGTGACACCAACATCACCATCCATGGTACCACATAGCACCAGTGACACCGATGGTACCAAAGGTACCATCCAAGGTGCTGAGTGGCACCGATGGCACCAGTGGTGCCATCCATGGCACTGTGTGGCACTGACAGCAACAACAGTGCCCTCCATGGCACTATGTGACACCAATGGTGCCATCCAAGGCACTGCACAGCACCAACAGCACCATCCATGGCACCACATGGCCTAGTGGCACCACCGCCACAGAACCGCGTGGCGGCACCAACGGCAATGCCAGCGGCGCGCGAAGATCCTGTGGAAAAAGGGAGAAGGAAAAGCGGTACCTGTGCTGGCCCCTTCATGGAAAAAAGGGGAGGGGGTAGGTATGAGGGGTCGACGCGATGGTGAAGGCACCAGAGATGGCACCGTGCACATCCTGACCCAATCGACCTGGCCCTGGTCCTGCAGCTCCGAGGCCAGGAGGCCCCAGAACTGGGAACACTGGCCAAGAAAACTGGACAGAAGTCAAATCCCCTGCTCCAAAGGAGTGGCCAAAAGGTGAAACTGCTCACTGGAACTCCATCAAGGACAGAGATGGAATCCAGTGTCGAAAAATGTGGCCATTAAGAGCAGGGCCAAAGTGAACCCACCAAAGTCAGTTCAGGTCTACCGCCCCTCACCACCGACAATCCCCGCACAGATGTACCAGAGAGGATGACCTCGAGCAGTACCAATTCTTCTTCCCTCAAGGAGTAAGAAGAGCTCGAGGTCAAGCAGAGACAGATCCCTGGAACCACCAGTTTTGTGCTTCAGTGGACTGCCTTCCCCCCCAAGCACAGGACTGCCCAGGGGGACACCCCCTTCGTGAAGGGTGGCGAACTGGACACAGCCCCTCTGCCATAACAACTTTCAAACAAAGTCTTCCTACCATCACCACTACTGTCTAAGGGTGACTCCATTGATGGCAGGTGAGAATTTATTTTTCTTCTTCTTCTTCTTCTTCATCATAATCTTCTTTTTCTTCTTCTTAAAATAAGAAAATAATAGTAAAATGTTAATTTAAACGAATACTGAATGGCTTAATGCTGCTGTCGTATAGACGAAAACTTTGACTCCAGCAGACGAGTGACATTGACAACCAAGCACACTCGACAATGGGAGAAAAGGAACTGAGGCGGTTGAAGGGTCGATGCTGAGATAGCTTTACACAGGTGTGAAAGCACGCGTGCACACGTGCGGGTCCTGTCTCGGCGCCGACTCATCTGAAAATTTTAAGGGTCCTACTTTGGTCCTAGTGCCTCCGGTGCTATTCCATTAGTGTGAATGAGTGGTGGAGACTGCAGTCCAGGAAGATATTATCCTTCTAATAATGCAGTTGTGAAACTTCAAAAGGTAAACTAGGAGCCCTGACTGATGCATCTGAAAGAATGAGCTCAGCTAATTGAAATGAGCAAACTGAATCTCAGTGTTGGGGCCAGAAATCTGCGTCTCACGATGATCAGGAATTGTGCTGTATGCAATAAAGATGCAATAACTGCGCAGGAGATGGGACTGAGTCAGGTTAAAGCACTGCATCTCACAATTACTGATTGTTCTATTAACTAAAGATGCAATAACTGTGCAGGAGATGGGACTGAGTCAGGTTAAAGCACTGCATCTCACAATTACTGATTGTTCTATTAACTAAAGATGCAATAACTGTGCAGGAGATGGGACTGAGTCAGCTTAGAACATTGCGTTTCACAACTGCTGATTGTTCTAGTAACTAAAGATACAATAACTGCGCAGGAGATGGGATTGAGTCAGGTTAGAACACTGCGTCTCACAATTGCTGATTATTCTATTAACTAAAGATGCAATAACTGCGCAGGAGATGGGACTGAGGCAGCTTAGAACAGTGTGTTTCACAACTGCTGATTGTTCTAGTAACTAAAGATACAATAACTGCGCAGGAGATGAGACTGAGTCAGGTTAGAGCACTGTGTCTCACAATTACTGATTGTTCTATTAACTAAAGATGCAATAACTGGGCAGGAGATGAGACTGAGTCAGCTTAAAGCACTGCGTCTCACAATCACTGATTGTGCTATAAACTAAAGGTGCAGTAACCACGCAGGAGATGGGACTGAGTCAGGTTAAAGCACTGCGTCTCACATTCACTGATTGTGCTATAAACTAAAGGTGCAGTAACCATGCAGGAGATGAGAATGAGTCAGGTTAGAGCACTGCATCTCACAATCACTGATTGTGCTACAAACTAAAGGTGCGATAACTGTGCAGGAGACAGAACTGAGTCAAGTTAGAGCATTAGTTCTCACACTTTGTTATAGTGAGCCTCCTATAAGCCATGGAAAAGATTCTGAACCTCCCTCAAATTTGGAAATAATCCTGGGCCTGCCCACAGAACAAATATCATACGAAAACTGTGACACTGCGCTTCATCCTGATGGGCTTCACTGTACTTTACACAATACACCAGCAATAAAGTAAGGCTAATGAAGTTGACTGAGTATGTTCTCTTTTTATTCAACTTATTATTCTCTCCCCATCCCCTTACCCCAGGTTATCCTTGTCACTCCACTTTTCTGACTCTTGGACTCTTGTTAATTTGTTTCCCCTCTATCTGAACAACCATCCTAGCCACCTTCATCTCTCTCCTCTTCTTACCCTGTTAAGAAACATCCTTTGCCATCACCCTAAGTCACACCTGAAAACAAGTCTGGACTCAGTGTGCCTTTCCCAGTCATCAATTTACATATAAACACCTATGGTAGAAACAAGTCTTGACTCGGTGTGCCTTTCCCAGTCACCAATTTACATGTAAATGGACAGCTACTGTAGTAACAAGCCTTGACTCGGTGTTTTTTCCAGTCACCAATTTACATATACTGTAAATACACACTCAGAAACAATATTTGGCTCAGTGGGCCATTCCTGATCACCAATTTGTGCATAAGTAAAGAAATTCACCTGCCATTTATCCATATTTATATTACTTCATCCCTTCACACAAAACATCCAAAACTTTATACCGTACATTCTCAGACTTGGGCCTCCCCTGGAACAGTTTGGGGCCTCCCTTGGGAGGCTGGCCTCACCATTTGAGAACAATTGGGTTAGAGCACTGTGTCCCACAAACAGAGATTGTGCTATAAACGAAAGGTGCAATAACTGCGTGGGAGACAGAATTGAGTTAGTCTGGAGAACTACAGCTCACGATCAATGACTGTGCTGTAAACTAAAGGTTAATAACTGCGTGGGAGACGGGACTGAGCTGGGCTGGAGCACTGCAGCTTGGGATCCATGATTGTGCTGTAAAGTAAAGGTGTGATAACTGCACATGGGGTCAGGATGTTCCTCCTTACCAAGGGAATCAGCGAGTACCCTAAATAATGCAGAAAGTAGGAAATTCCTAAGGACTGATAAATGATCATGCAGAATATATTTGTTCTTCCCTACTTAGGAAGCAGGGGGACGGAGATGATGGACCCAGAATTACGGTATGATTCTGTGGCCTATATTCCTGAATAAAATCTTCTGCAGTGACACCGCTTTACTTTACCCTAACATTAACCAATTCTGCTTTGTTACTATGGCGGAGTCTTAGTGTCAGGGCAAGTTCTGCAGCCCATGATCACAGATTGTGCTGTAAACTAAAGGCTAGATCATAAGGCTGGATAGGATCACAGTTTTGGAGTTGAGGTAACAGGAAGGCCTCGGAGATGGGATGGTGCTTTATGCTGAGAGGGACGGTTCTGATGCCAGGAAAGCCTCCTGTCCATAACACTAGCCGAGTTTCTTATGGCTGCCTCCTTAGCTCTGTCTCTGTATCCTCTTCCCAACTATCTGTCAGGAACACATGGGAGGAGTTCAGACAGTCCACTATGGTACAGAACATAGCATATTATTCCTGTCACTGATCTCCCCAAGGTCTGCCAGGCAGCTGTGCCCGGCACTGCACCTCCATTGGAAATGGGGTCACTGGCTGCCCAGGGAAAATTAACCTTTAATGTGCTGCTACTGTGAGAGTCACAGGGGACATGAGGTCATAGATATGGGGTCATAGATATGTTGTCACATGAGACATGACGTCATAGATATGGGGGGTCACAGGAGACATGATGTCATAGATATGGGGTCCCAGGGGACATGGGGTCATAGATATGGGATTATCGGGACATGGGACCCTATATATGGGGTCCCAGGGAACACGAGGTCATAGATGGTAAGGTTACAAGGAACATTGGGTCACAGATATGGGGTTACAGGGAACACTGGGTCACAGCTACAGACTTACGGGGCACAATGGGTTACAGATATGGAATTACAGGGAACATTGGATCACAGATACAGACTTACGGGGAACAGTGGCTTACAGATACAGTGTTATTACAGGGAATATTGGGCCACAGATATGGAGTTTCAGGGAACATTGAGCCACAGATATGGAGTGACAGGGAACATTGAGCCACAGACAGGGAACACTGGAAGGGAGGGAGACAGACAGACAGACTGATAGAGAGGAAGACAGAAACTCAAACGCTGTATGGATAGGTTGATGTTTAAACACTGCCCATACCTGTATTCCTAAATCATGCCAATATGAAGATTTTAGTTTGCATTTGATAGTGAAGAGCTGAAGTCGGAGAGAGAAATGGAGAGTAAGGATGGGAGAGATAGAAGGACAGAGGTGAATGACTGATGGGGAGATATGGCGAGGATGGAGGGGGAGAGAGAGAGAAGGCAAGGATGACTTTGGGACAGAATTGTGCAGAGTATGGCTTGGGGTCAGTGGGTTATGGTTCAGGAGCTTTCTGGATTGGGAGTTTCATTATAAGAGCCCGGAATGGAGGGGAAGAGGGTCCCTAGAGGAGCTGAACTAGTCTAGGGTTGGAGGGGTGCATCAGAAAGGGTCCAGCTCCCGACCGGTGTGAGTCTCAGAAAGGCCCTGACACCAGGGTAGGCACAGTATGTTGGAAAGGGCCCAACTTCAAAATAGAGGGGAGGGATCTAGGAGGGACTTGACTACAGGTTGAAGGGATGTCTTGGGATTGGCTCAGCTCCAGGATGGGGGGTATCTGGAGGGACTGGACTACAGTATGGTGGGTCTCAGGAATAGACCAATTAAAGGTGGGGGGGTTATCGGGAAGTATCTTACTACAGGATTGGGGGGATCTTACTACAGGATGGGGGGAATGTCTCAGAACTGGCCATGATCCATGGTGGGTGGAGGGTCTCATGAGGGTTTCATGCCACAGTACAGACAGTCACCCACCTTCCACCATCATTAAATACAAACAGGGTAACCAGAATGCCTATGTTGTACCTCCACACACTGTGTCAGACAATTAGATAAGCGAGGACAGCTTCAGTGTCCTATGCAGTCTGTCCCTTACCTTTCACCACTCTCTAAATACATTAAAGTGTGGGGGCCTGCGCTGTCACTACCTATACTTACCTGCCAAAGCAACACAAACCCACACTCGTCAAACAACACCACACTACACTTCAACACATTAGAAAATTAAGTGCTTCACAAAATAAAGAGGTGCGTGAACAGAAAATCTGCACACCCCTACTGGGGCAATAGTCATGTGCAGATGGTCTGTTCACCCACTTCTCAAGTTTGAATTGAAGCACTTTAATTTTCCATGTGTTGAAGTGTGGTGTAGTGTTACGCAACGAGTGCAGGTTTGTGTTGCTTTGCTAGTTATTCGGCTGGCCACCTGTCTCCCGCACTGACCCAGCACTGAGCTTTCACAGTCCCTTGTTGGATTGTTTTCTAGGCTTATCTGACCCTGTTGAAGAACAGAGGACATTATCCCTCTCTATCATCAAACACCCACCATTTACCAGCACAGAATGTAAAACAGTGTAGCGGAGAAGCCTGCACTGCACCTGCTCACACCGTACCTGACCTATAGATAAATAGTATCCAGTGCTTTCACTCCCTTATGTTTTATCATCCCTAAATCCATCACAGTGTGGGGCAGTCTGCACTATACCTGCTCAACACTGTGCCCGTCCATGTTGTAAACATAAAACAGAGGTCTTTAGCCTCCATGATGGCTGTTTAAAAGTAACCTGGGCTGATCGGGTGGGGGAGGTAGCGAGGTACTTCTCTGGCCCTTTAAGGCTTCAAGCTGGAAAGCCAATATGTGAGACACTGTTACAGTTTACTGCTGTTTAGTGATTGATATGAAAATAGATCCACAGACCTTGTGATGCCAGAATTTTGGCAGGGTTATGTTTCCCATGATCCTCCATTCTTGGGCCAGTGCACACTAATCAGTGATTACGTTGTCTGCTACTGAGCATTATTGATCTGATTTGTCCCCCAAAATGTTCTGTGTTTAAAGGCAGCCCCAGTCTCTCTCTGACCCTCACCCCATAATCCTAGGAACATTACATTTCAGGAAAGGATTGGGTTTTTCCTCGCCACCAGATTGGGGGGGGGACCATGTCACTCTTTTTTCTGAAGTATAAAGGTGGATACATAATCTACAGCTGATACCCCCTGCTTCTGGTGTATGTTCCACATCTTTACTACACATTGTGTAAAGTAGTTCTTCCTTTTTAATTCCCTTGACTCTCCTTAAATTCAGTTATTCTGTATCCTCTTGTTCTATTATCCTTTGAAATTCAGAAGAGCTGTGTCCAGCCTGATGGCTTCGTCCCTTTTAGGTAAGGGAAAGTTATCCCTCACAGCTGCCTAGAGTACCGCTGTCTTGAAATAGCTCACCCCACTCCCCTAATCAACCCAGAGACTCCAGGTGGGAAGGAGTATCCCCTTCTGTGTGCCAGAACGCACTAAAAGGTAATGTATCTATTTCCAAATGTTCCCAAGCAGCCAAGTTCCCCAAAGCAGTAGCGAGCTGTGGCAAGGAAAGGGTTACTGTCAGAAGGAAGTGTTTGTGCTGGTGATTAAACATCAACAGGTGCTGCAGCTACAGTGAACAGCTGTCTTTATACAAATATCAGCAGGAGATGAGAAATCAGAGAGAAAAACAAGAAAGTAGGAGACCGTGCCAGCACAGCCTAACAGAAACTCAGCATAATGAGGAAATTGCGCAAGCGCAGCCTGCAAATAGGAAATCAGCGTAACCAGGAAACTGTGCCAATGCAACCTGAGACTAGGAAATCAGTGTAACCAGGAAACTGCACCAAATGTAGCCTGCGACTAGGAAATCAGCATAACCAGGAAACTGTGTGAGCCCGGCATGTGAATAGGAAAGGAAGCATGGAGACCCAATGACAGAACAGCAGGGTGTGACAGGAGACCTTGTTACAACAGGGGAGCAAGGGGCTCTCGTCCCTCAGGGAGGGGGGGGTTGCCATGGCTCGCTGTTCACTACCACCTGGGGATATGTGGGTGGCCGCGCAAGCAAGGTAGACAGTGGTAAGGGATCTCATGCACAGAGTTCCAGGGGCAGCTCCACAGAGCATGCACATCGTGCACACTGCACATCCTTGGGCCCAGGGGAGAAAAAGTGGAAACCTGGAGGCCTGGGCTTCATGAAACCCTACCTGTGTCCTGATGGTCTGCCCCACCAGTCCGGTCCTGAGGACACACTGGATGGTCTGCAGGGGGGAGGACTGCTCTCTCTTTCCCACCTCACCGTGGAGGAAATCCATGGGGGCACCTGCTTCCAGATCAGTAGAAGGTAACTGGGTGACAGTTGGGAACAGAGACAGGGCTGATAAGCCACCCAGATCCACCAAAGGAGGATAAAACTTTGGTGGGAAAAAAAAAAGGCGGCAGCAAGATGTTACATACGACTCTCCAAATGGAGAGCAGGCTGTGACAGAACACCCTGTGATGGAGCAGTGGGGGGCGACAGGGACATGGACCATACCTGTGATTTACAGGTGGGAGGAACATTTCCATAAACACACTGTTTTATAGGAAGCTGTGTAGATAAGAAGATCTGCTGTGTAGGTGGTAACAAGTTCAGCTTGGTGTACAGTGTGCAGTGGTGGTATCAAGGGTCCCATGACAGGATGGATCTACAGACTGTTTTGGATCCAGCATCCCAACCATATAATACAGCCATGGAGTACATCCATGTAATACAGCCATGGAGGTACTGTGGTAGATACTGTCACATTTTATTGATTGGTTGTTTGTTTACCAGGTTAGGTACACCAGACAAGTAAATGCCTATTTTCAGATACAACCCAGGAGAGTACAACAAGGTTAAATAACGCAAGCATACGCATTACACATAACAGGTAGGGTACTCCTTACAAATGATAAACCATAAAGTTATGTGATGAGCATGGACTAGAATGCCAAAGTGCACAACCAAAAAATAAATACATGGATAAAACCTGCACAGGAGTGAAACACACAATTACACATAACAAGAATAATAACAAATATTTAATGCAAGAGTCTGAACATGGTGCCTTAATGTGGAACAGGAAAACCTGGGAGCAAATCTGCATAACGACAGGCTGACAAACTCATCAGATGCATATGTAAGGCACTTTTGAAGAGCCTGTGTGGTCCCTTGTCCATGATGGGCAGAATGAAATATGCTACCATCTGCTTATGTGAAGCAAGAAGCCCATTGGGATTGTCCCCAGCAACATTGTGGGTCATTATTCCTAAATCCGATTTAATTTTAACCATTTATCTACAGTACGTCTTTTTTAAAGGCAGAGAAGGTGTTGATGTCTAAAAGTTCTTGTGGGAGCCTGTTCCACAGCCTAGGTGTTCTTACAGTGCAGTAGTCAAGTCTCTTATTTGTTCTAGCGTTACTTCAATTAGTTTATTATGAAGCCTAGGAACTATCTGTCTCTGAGAGAAGGCTAGTCTTCATTGACGTATCTGTTCTGGTGAGTGATGGATTTTAAACAGAAAAAGGAGATCACTGCTGCACCTTCTGGGTTGTAAGGAATGGAAGCCCGTTGCTTGGAGTCTCTCAGGATAGTTTTTAGATGCCAAGTTGGGAACCATCTTAGTTGCTTGTCTCTGTATTTGTTCGATCCTATTAATATCCTTTTTAAGATATTGACTCCAGAAGGGACACCCATAATCAGAGTAATGTCTAATATGTGCCCTATATAGCGCGATTATGCATTCTACTGTCTTTGAGATGAATGTGCGATTAATGTGCCTAAGTAGCACGTTGGATAGTTTGGCCACTTTTCTGCACTGGTCAGTTGAGGAGAGTTTATTAACCTTCACACCCAGATCTCTCTCTCCCTGTGAGATGTTTTCGGGGGGGGGGGGTGTTGTTTAAGTTATAGATCTGTGTGGGGTTATTTTTGCCAAAGTGCAAGACAGTGCATTTGTCAATGTTAAAAGACATACTGTTGGAATGAGCCCAATGTTCGATGATATGCAGATTGTCAGTAAGTGCAGTCCCATTTATTGAGCAATCAACCCTCCCCCCTAACTTGGTGTTGTCGAAGAATTTGGATAATATACTAAATGGGCCTATCTGCATATCACTGATGAAAATGTTGAATAGTGTAGGTCCAAGGACCAAGCCCTGAGGCACCCCACTAGTCACTTGCCCTTTATCTGACAAGGTTCCAGTTATTTTTACTTGCTGGCATCTGTTAGTAAGCTGTTTACCCATTTGACTAGAATTGGGGAAAACCCCACTGTGGATAGATTAGTGAGGAGTTTACCATGTGATACCTTATCAAAAGCACAACTATAATCTAACGGGATTACATCCATGGGGGTGTTGAGTCAAGTCCTTGAGTTATGTGGTTATAGAAAGCTATGAGGTTGGAGGTACTGTACATGAGTAACCTTGCTTGAAACCATGTTGGGACAGATCATAGATGTTCAGGGATACCATTTCTTTTTCTAAAAGAGATTTGACTATTTTCTCCATCAATTTACAAAGGCCTGAGGTGAGACTAATAGGACGATAGTTTTCTGTTTTTGACCAGTTTTCTTTCTTAAAAACAGGCACTACTGTGCCCTTTAGCCAGTCTTGTAGGACTGTGTTTTCAAGTAGGGATTTATTAAATATTATTGTCAGGGAAGGGCTAAAGCTTCAGATGTTTCAATCAAGAACCTAGGATTTAAGTTGTCAGGGCCTGGACTTGTAGTTTTATTTAAAGCACTTAATACCAAAAGGGTATCGGACCTAGTAATTGTGTAATTGTTGGGGATGTGTCCTAGGCCATTGGGGTGTCAAATACTTCTTTGTTAGAAAAAACTGAACAAAAGTAATTGTTAAATGTGTCTGCAGTTTCTTTATCTGATGTAAGCGTGGAGTTGTTTACAATTAATGGCCCCATTTGTTTACAATCTAACTTTTTTATCATTGAGGTAAGATAATAGTGATTTGTGACAATCTTTAGAATGGGATAATCTAAACTCTAAATTTCTCTTGCATTATTTAATTAGATGTTTCAAATCTTTGACTACGTTCTTATATTTGCACAGGATTTCCCCTTTATTATTACTACCACATGCTTCTAGTGAGGAAAAACGTTTTTCTTTGCACTTAATTTGTTTTTTAATGGAATTATTTAACCATAAAGGAATCTTCCCTTTTCTGTTATATTTTTTCTTAGTAAGGACAAATGTTTCTTCCAACTTAAGAATTGTAGAGTTTAAGTACTTCCAAGCATCCTCCTAGTGGGAGGGGAGATAAAATGTCCTCCTACTGAATTTTATTTAAGTGGTCATTAATTTCTCCAAAATTGGCATTGGACCATTTTCAATGAGGGGATGGGGTGAGGTAGAATCAAACGTCAAGATGGAGGAAGGGATCAATCAACAGAACCAGAGAGGGGCCGCTCCAGCAGCATCCTTGTTGGTGTACGCCACAGTCTGCCTGAAGGGTATCCATCATCATAACCAGAAAGGGGCAGCTCCAGCAGTGCTCATATTGGTATATGCCACAGTCTGCCTGAAGGGTACCCATCACCATAACCAGAGAGGAGCTGATCCAGCAGTGCCCATATTGGTGTATACCTCAGTCTGATTGAAGGGTATCCATCACCATGACCAGAGAGGGGTAGTTCCTGCAGTGCCCATATTGGTATATGCCACAGTCTGCCTGAAGGGTATCCATCACCATAACCAGAAATGGGCAGCTCCAGCAGTATCCTTGTTGGTGTATGCCACAGTTTGACTGAAGGGTATCCATCACCATGACCAGAGAAGGGTAGTTCCTGCAGCGTGCACGTTGGTGTATACCACAGTCTGACAGAAGGGTATCCATCACCATAACCAGAGAGGGGCAGCTCCAGCAGTGCCCATATTGGTGTATACCTCAGTCTGCCTGAAGGGTATCCATCACCATAACCAGAAATGGGCAGCTCCAGCAGTGCCCATATTGGTGTATACCTCAGTCTGACTGAAGGGTATCCATCACCATAACCAGAAAGGGGCAGCTCCAGCAGTGCCCATATTGGCGAATACCTCAGTCTGCCTGAAGGGTATCCATCACCATAACCAGAGAGGAGCTGATCCGGCAGTGCCCATATTGGCGAATACCTCAGTCTGCCTGAAGGGTATCCATCACCATGACCAGAGAGGGGTAGTTCCTGCAGTGTGCATGTTGGTGTATGCCACAGTCTGACAGAAGGGTATCCATCACCATAACCAGAGAGGAGCTGATCCGGCAATGCCTCTGTTGGAGTATGCCATTAATACAGAAGTGATTCCAGCTCCTGATCCTGCTCTGTATTGGGGGGGGGGGGTAACTTATTTTCCAGTCAGAAACTATTTCAGTTTCTGCTCTTCTGACCTGGGCTTATGTTTTTTTATTTTTTGGGGGTGAGTGGGAGATGTTACGCAAGCAGTTCCCAGGCGGCCGAGGTATCCCTCCTGAACATGTATAGTTACAAGTTTGAGTGATGACATCTCTCTTCACAGTCAACACAAACTGGATTATTGTTGTTTATTAATGGGAAGGGAAGGGGGTTAAACCTCATCAGTCTCCTTCTCGAGTTTTGACTGATGTGGGACAGCCACATTGCTGATGTATGAATTTAATATAATTTCTTAAAAGCCTAATTTAATTTCTTTGTTTAACAGTTGGTGTTCCTTCACTTTCAGTTCCTTTATCACAGGACCTTTCACATCTGGGACATCCTCAAGCAGAATACATAAGGACGGGCCCTACAGCCTCGCCCCTTGCCCCTGGCAGTGTGGTGGTGGGTAGTTAACAGAATAGTCAGGGCACTAGTCTGAGGGCACTAGTGTGAGGGCCTAGTGTGAGGGCACTAGGTGATGTGTGGTTGTTGCTGTGTGCACGTGTGTGTTGGGGGGGTTGGCTGAGTTCTGTATGAGACAGGTAGTTAGCCAAGTGTGTGGGGGGAGGTGAAGGTTTATTGGCCAATTTGTGGGTGTAGTTGATGAAGTGCTGTGTGCATGTGGGAGGGAGGAGAGATGGTCGAGTGTTCTATGAGACAGGTAGTTAAAGTGCTGTGTGTGTGTGTGTGTGTTTGTGCATGTGAAAATGGGGTTTTTTTTCAGCCAAGCTCTGTGGGCATATTTGGTAGTTGGCAAACTGCTATGTGGAGGGGAGGGGTTTTTCCAAGTGCTGTACGAGACAGTTAGATAAGAGTGCCGTGTGTGTGTGTGTGTATGTGGGGAGGATGGAATTTTTTTTTGGATAAGCTGTGTGGGCGTACTTGGCACTTGGCAAAGTGTGTGGGGGAGAAGGTTGCTGGCAGAGTTCTTGGGAGTTGGTAGAGTGCTGTGTGAGGGCTGGGTTAGTTGACTCTAATAGATTTACAGAACCCAAACTCCAACTCCAGTGACACAGACTTCTAACTAGAAAAGGCAGGGCAACTCAGTGGCCAAGGTTCAAAGCCACCATTTGGAATGAAACAGCACGTGTACCCTTAGCATTCTTCTCCTGGTAAGACGGCACTCAATAATCATCTGTATTCCATGTAGCTGTGCACTGCTCTCCTACAGTGCAACATGCATAACGCTTAGTGTACCAAGCATTTCTCCTGATTACACAGTAGTAGAGTTTTATGTTAAATTGATTGATATGCAAACTCCCATTGGCACCAGGCCTGCTCAGAAATGTTCAAGTTCAAATTCAAGTTTATTGTAGGAAAACTCCATTGAGCAAGCTCATTCACAAGGAGGTCCTTTGACACAGACAGGTAGTTACAGATTGCATAATGTGCAGTTTGAAAGGTATGTCCAAAGAATTAATACCTTTATGAGATTAAGGTTTCACCTTACAAAAACTACACATTAGAATTCATCATCATCATCACCACATGGCTCCTCTCTCATATACTCCGGTGGTCTGTCACAGCTGAAACAGCTGGTGCTGATATACCTTTAAATGTGTAATTTATTAACTGCATCTTGCGAAAGCTACACACTCACAGTACGCGTTGCTCACCTGATTATTTGTTTTGTTTATTTAATTATAAGTTTCAGCCAGAAGTGAACACTGAGCTGAGGCTTACTTCCAACTGCAAACTGGAGGGGAAAGGGGTCCACAAAGGGTTATAAAATGACTCAAGATGGCTGCCACACTTGCTGCTCTCTGCTTAGACAAACCAAGTCACCTGCAGTGTCTAACTATACTTATGCGCACACACACACACAGTTACATTTCTATGCCACCATGTTTAATACCAGGTCATTTTGTAAGTCCAGTAACACACAGCAGGGAGCTGTGTTAGATGGACCCCCCACCTGTCAATCATAAACTCTCAAACCACACTCTACTGAACTGGGTGCTCTCGTGCCTCCTCCATCATATTATGGATCCAGGAATCCTCCCCGATGCACTCAGTGGCCATCACATGGTCTATGGTGTGTGAAAGGTTCTTCACCGCAAAGCCCCCACCCCCCAAAAAAATCCTCCTCCTGCAGTTCAGGTCACTGGAATTTTCCTCCCTCCACACAGACCTATCGATTGCTGACTAGTTCCACATCTCTGTAGCCACTGATATCAACTAAACCCTTGACTCCTTTTGTAAGAAATGTAATGCTGCCTGAGACCACCACGGCCCCCTAAAGACCAGGGTTCAAGGTTCTCACCTTCCCTGGATCTCTGTTGAGCTGCTGGCCTGTCTTTGAGCTTGTGATCTGGCCTGGCGATCCTATAAGACCACCGGTTCCCCTGCTGCCCCATTAAATTATTGGTCCCTTCGCAATGCTTGCATCAAAGCCACCAAGCTTGTAAAATCTGAGTACTTGACATCCCTGATCCAGAATAGCCTAAATTACCCCTCCATGTTCTGGAAAGTTGTCCATTCCCTTTTCTGCCCCCAACCTAGTCCTCCCTACCCATCCTCAAGGTTGCAACTTTGACATTACTGACCCTAGTGCTGCTGCTGCCTCTTTCAACTCCTTCTTCACCACCTGCTCCCTATCTCTCTTCCCACCTCTCCCCATCCCTTCCCCTCTTCCCTTACACTCCTTCCCTTTCTCTCCCACCCTTCCTTTGGCCTTTCTTAAATCCCTTCCATCTCTTACCCCTCACACGGGTATGTGCCCAGATGGCCTCAACCCCAACCTTCTGTACCTCTCTGTACCAGCCATAGCCTTCCTATTTCCCTTCTCCTTAACCTCTCCTCCCCCTCCACCTCTGTCCCAGATGCCTAGAAATGGGCTACCATCATCCCCTTCCCAAAAGGGGATGATCCTTCCACCCCTGGAAACTATCATCCCATTTCCCTCCTGTTGTTGACCAAGCTCCAGGAACATCTTGTCCTCTCATAAATCACCCCGTTCCTCAACTGTTCCTCCTCTTTCACTCCTTTCCAATCTGGTTATCTGGTTTCAGGAAGTCCTACTCCACATCTACCTCCTCCTCTGGCTCACTGACTCCATCCACTCCCGTATGGACCAGGTCAAAATTACTTCCACCTTCTTTGTTGACTTGGCCAAAGCATTCTGCACTGTGCAACACTTACTTCTCCTGGACAAGCTTAAGGCAGCAGGGCTCTCTGCCTCTTTAGTCAGCTAATTCGCTCCTACCTTGAGGGCAGGTTGCATGTTCTCTGTACTGGATACATCCTTTCCCTTCCACTCCTTATCTGCTCAGGAATCCCCAAGGAGCTGTCCTGGGCCCCATACTCTTCTCCCTATTTCTAAATTACCTCCTGTCTGCCTCTTCCTATGCGTCCATACACATGTACACAGATGACACTGTGCTAGTTGCTTCTGGCTTCTCTGCTGCTGACCTTGCTGTCCATCTCCAGCAGGATTTTGACAGCGTTTGGCATTGGTGCTGTTCAAGTCCTCTGTCCCTCAATCCTATGAAAACTGTTTCCATGACCTTTGGCTTCCAGCAGAGGCTTGCCAGACTCTCCCCCCTCCTTCCACACCCTTCATGGAACTGTGCTTGCTTGCTGATGGTACTGTGCTTGATGATAGTACTGTGCTTGCTTGATGATGGTACCATGCTTGATGATAGTACTGTGCTTGCTGATGGTACCGTGCTTGCTTGCAGATGGTACTGTGCTTGCCTGCTGATGGTACTGTGCTTGATGATGGTACTATGCTTGATGATGGTACCATGCTTGATGATAGTACTGTGCTTGCTTGATGATGGTACCGTGCTTGATGATAGTACTGTGCTTGCTGATGGTACCGTGCTTGCTTGCAGATGGTACTGTGCTTGCCTGCTGATGGTACTGTGCTTGATGATGGTACCGTGCTTGATGATGGTACCGTGCTTGCTTGATGATAGTACCGCGCTTGATGATGGTACTGTGCTTGCTTGATGATAGTACCGTGCTTGATGATGGTACTGTGCTTGCTTGATGATGGTACCGTGCTTGATGATGGTACTGTGCTTGCTTGATGATGGTACCGTGCTTGCTGATGGTACTATTCTTGCTTGCTGATGGTACTGTGCTTGATGATGGTACTGTGCTTGCTTGCAGATGGTACCGTGCTTGATGATGGTACTGTGCTTGATGATAGTACCGTGCTTGATGGTGCTTGCTTGATGATGGTACCGTGCTTGATGATGGTACCGTGCTTGATGATGGTACCGTGCTTGCTGATGGTATCGTGCTTGCTGATGGTACCGTACTTGATGATGGTACCGTGCTTGCTGATGGTATCGTGCTTGCTGATGGTACTGTGCTTGATGATGGTACCGTGCTTGCTGATGGTGCCGTGCTGGCTGATGGTACCGTGCTGGCTGATGGTACCGTGCTGGCTGATGGTGCCGTGCTTGCTGATGGTGCCGTGCTTGCTGATGGTACCGTGCTTGCTGATGGTGCCGTGCTGGCTGATGGTACCGTGCTTGCTGATGGTACCGTGCTTGCTGATGACATGCTTGCTGATAATTACCGTGCTGGCTGATGGTACCGTGCTTTGCTGATGGTACCGTGCTGGCTGATGGTGCCGTGCTTGCTGATGGTGCCGTGCTTGCTGATGGTACCGTGCTGGCTGATGGTACCATGCTTGATGATGGTACCGTGCTGGCTGATGGTACCGTGCTTGCTGATGGTACCGTGCTGGCTGATGGTACCGTGCTTGATGATGGTACCATGCTGGCTGATGGTACCGTGCTGGCTGATGGTACCGTGCTGGCTGATTTTCCCTGCTCGTAAGTACCTTGGTGTCTGGCTCACCAGCATCTTGACCACTTGGCACACATCGATGCAGCGCACCACGAGCTTCACCCCAAACTGCGTGCATTGTATAGGAACAAAGCCGGCATCCTTCTCCCTTCCTACAGTGAGCCAGCCACAAAGATGATCCTTTCCATTTTAGACTATAGAGACATTGTCTATAGTGTAACTCCCAAGTCCACCCTTCTCAGACTGGACCCCGTTTTCCACTATTTCTGTCTCTTTGCCTTACACTGCCCCCCTTGTCCACACCACGACTCTCTGTGCTCCTCCCTTTCCCTCCCTTCCCTTCCCTCGATCCCAGATGCCTCATACACTGGGCTACCTTCACCTCCAAATTCTGGTTTGGCCCTCCCTCCTCTAACTCTCTGCCCTCCTTCCTCCCACACCCTCTGCAACATTGCTCCCAATTCCCAATCCCTTCACCTAGGCAAACTTCCATGGACCAAGCTGCCTTGTCATATCATTTTCCTAAACTCTGGTCCTTCCTCCCCATCTCTCTGCTCAGCCCCATCCTTCTCCTCCCTCAAATCCTTTATTTGTTACCACCTCCTGCAACTGTTCCTGTTCCCTGATCCTTATATTCTCTCCTCTTGTGTTGTTACTGTGCCCCTTGCCCCCCCAGACTGTGACAACGTCTATCTCCCCCCCACAGCTAACTGTGCCTTAATGAGTTAACCCATCTGGCAATATTGTGCTCTGAACCTACCTCCTGCACTGACCTTGTATGCTTGTACCTTAGCAGCTTGGGATGGTACTAACCCTGTTACTATTCTGTAATGTTGCTCAGATAGTATCCTAGAAACTAGGATACCAACAGGTACCTCCCATGTGGATAGATAGTTGCTGTGGTAGGATAGCAGTGATATCTGACCATGGATCCTACAAATGTTGTGGATTCTGTGGATCCTAGCAACAAACGTTGTGGATCCTAGCAACAGATCCAGCTAAGATCCTAACTATCTTACCTAGGTTCCATCACTATCTGACCTAGGAGCCCTGAATCTGACCTAGGATTCCTGGATCCTAACTAGAATCCACCACTGTCTGACCCTGGATCCTATATCTGTCTTTGGTAGGATTTCTGGTAGGATCCTAGGTAGGATACCAGCACTATCTGACAGATACTGGTAGGATCCACAAAAGCACTATCTGAGCAACACTATTATTCTGGCATTGCTCCCTGTACTGTACAGTACTTGCATCTAAATTTGCATTTCATCTCATCTTTATTTTTGTAGCCCTGAATCTTCTGCCTGCAAATCGTAATGTTACACTGTTATTTATTGTTACTCTGTTTTATTGCATGCATTTTTACTGTACGTGTTTTTATAACTACTGCACCTTACATTATGCATGTTCACTTGCATGGCATGGACTGTATACACTCCTTCCCCAATCCCCCAAGGACGCATCCAGAAATGAGCTGTTACAAACTCAGTATGTTTTTCCTGGTCAAAATTTTGAAGTCCCTAAATAAATAAATGGGAGGTTCATGCAACCCTCAGGTGTGCTCAGGAGTGCTCAGGGATACCTGGACCCAAATCCATAGGGGTTTGTTGAGAAGCGCTCATGTCTAGCACACACTAGAGGAGTGCCTATTTCTCCAAATACACACCCAGCCATGTAATATTACCTACTTAAGTGTAAGCCCCCTCCCATGGGAGTGCTTAGTTCATGCCCTAAGGGGACTCCCCCCCCGGGACTTAGGGAGTTTGTACTCTGGGTGGTGTATTCTCTGCTTGCCACCACTTATGGGCAGCAGTTGTGTGGCTATATATAGATGGAGCTGGAGAGTTTGGTGAGTTTTGCTGCAGGGAAGTCTGGAGGGGGTTCCTCCCCCTTAAGTAGGTCAGCAGTTTTGGCAGGGGTCCGTCGGGTTCACTGAGTTTTGGGGTCTCCGAGGGAGGACAGCAGAAAGGCAGTTGCAGTTGTTTGGGTCTTGGGTCCCCTTGGGACTGGGTGGTCAGATCATTCAGGGAGTCAGCGTAGCATCAGAGAGCAGGTAGCGGAGGACCCCAGGGGCATTGGGCCCAGCCTGTGGAGTGAATTTATTGAGCCATCAGGGGATGTGGAAGTTTTGGCAGGGCCTCTACAGGGGATCGGAGGTTGGTGGCAGCTTTCCCCAGTGACACATTGGCCCAGTATGGAAGATGGGAGTGGGTGGTGGCCTGGACTCGATGGGGCCTGTCATTTCCATGTGCTGGGGGCAGGTACCAGGTCCTACAAATAGGGTAGGCCTTTAGGCCAATATAGGCTATGACTTAGCTCGGGCAACAAGGCCTTGGAAGTAAGAGAGCCACTGCAACTGTTGGGAGGCTCGGTTTCAGGGACAGCCATGGGAGTGAGTGTTGAGAGAAAGCTTCAGGGACCAAGCTTCTTCAGGACTAAAGTGAGAGAGGTTTCAAGGGGGCAGTCATGGGAGTGAGTGTTGACAGAAAGCTTCAGGGATCAAGCTTCTTCAGGACTAAAGTGAGAGAGGTTTCAAAGGGGCAGTCATGAAGGTATCAGACTGCTTAATACTTCGCCGGAGTACGAACTAACTCGGTGGCAGCAGAGGAGCACATCACTCCCCTGATGAGGATGAGGAAACAGAGAAAGAAACTGTTTGGGAAAGCCCATTAGGAATGGAGCAGTCAGGAGATGGCCTTTGGGAAAGAAGCTCAGTGTGGAAATCAATAACAGTGTTAAGGTGCTTACCAGTGTCAGTGGGTGGTGGGAGCTTCACGCTTCTGGAAACTTCTGAGATTTGCTCTAGTCCTAAATTTGAGACTTGCTGCTGGTTCTTTTTGCATGGAAACTCTAAGCCAAAGAAGGCTTGCTCTCTCTCAATATTAATTAGTTTGTGTAAAAAGTTAGCCCCATGGAGCTGTAACATCTTATTGCTTTAAGTAACTGGGACCCTGAGCTCTTACAGTCCATAAGAGTTCAAGAGAATAAACTTGATTCATTTTTGGGGAGAAATCAGAGTCCAGTTTGATCATTGTTAATGAAGGATTTAAATGAAAAAAGCAAGTCCTTTAGTTTTTAGGGATTTCCATGGTTTCCCTGGGGTCTTGAAGCATTTGTTTCCAGCGTCCTGTTCTGGAACTGGTGAGTGAAAAAGCTTAAAGATGAACTGATCAGTCCACCTGCTGGTTCAGCCTGCTGGGAGAAAAGGTACGCATTTGGGTCTCGGTGTCAGTGTGAAAAGACATCTTAAGGTAGGGCACCCTTTTCTTGATGTAGAAATTGCTGCTACTGAATCTGTAGAGAACTTAGTGAGATATCCGGACTCTGGGCCCCCTTTCCCCAGTACACCTGACCCCTAGACATTTGGGAAGGGGGAGCTACAGATTGTGGGGGGCTTATCCGGGATGTTTCTCAGTACCAGCAGGTAAATTTGCCCCATTTTCTGGACCTGGAAGGAGCTAGTGGAGCTGGCCACCTTGGGCCAAGACCTGTGACACAGTTTTTAAAAAAGGGTGGTGGCGTGGGGTAGGCCATTTCAGATGGTTAGGCCTAGATCCTTCCTTTTGGTCTCCAGTGCTCGCGTGAGTGATTGAGAAGTCATGTGATATTCTCCGGCCTTTCTGAATGGCTAATGGAGTGGTGAGAGGAAACACAGACTCTAAGCTAGGTGCCATATTGTAGAGGAGACTGGAGTGTTAGCAGCTCATATTGAAAACTCCTGGGTGGTGTTTCAGAGGAGGAGAGGCATGCATTCTAAATAATTTCTGTTCTCCCCTTTGCCAGAGTAAAAAAGTAAAAGGGTTGGAAGGCGATCTGATGAGTCGGAGTTACAAAATGGCTGGCTGAGGTTTTAAGGCTGAAGAGTTTGTTCCTCTGAGGAACCCCAGGCTATGGTTCCCAACTCTCTCTTAACCTGGATCTGGAATTCAGGAGGGAGGGGTCAGGAAGATGAGAAATGCATCCGATGTGGATTTAGGGAAGAAGGTGTAATTAGACTGCCCATGTGTTCGATTTGCTCCATCTCCACCCCAGGAGGTATATCTGACAGTGCTCTGCCCAAATATCATCGGGGATTCCCCTCCAGTGCTTCAGGGGGGGTCACCATCCATATGGTCTCAAAGGAGTGTGGAGGATGGGGTCTTTGAGAAGCTTAAGATCCAGGACAGAGGAGATGAGGGGAAAAAGTCAAGAGAGCCATTCCCTGATGTTATGGTAGAAGCAGTGGAAGAGGAGGTGAAAGAGGGGGGTGACGAGAAGCACTGACATCTGCCCAGCTCCTTGTCTCCAGCTGTCTGCTATCCCCATCACAGAGGGAGGGTCAGGGGCCTGAGAAGTCCATTGGTTGACCCTCCCAGGGCCCAGGTGGTCCCCACTAGTATCCCTGTCCGGCAGCAGTCCATTGGTCCCTTCAGTCAAATCAGAAGCATCTCCTGCAGTAAGTGATCAAGCCGGGAGTGGCTGGAGTGTCCATCGAGAGAGAGGAGATACCAGAAGAGACAGAGTTTGATGAGGAGAAACTGCTCTTTAAAAGATTTCAATTCGCTGATTATGAGGTTCAGTTAGCTATTCCCCAACCTTTTCACTGCCTGTAATCACCTTGGCAGATAGAACCCCATGTATTCTGGTGTGTTCCAAAGCTTTGAGGGTCAGGATCGATGGACTAATGAAAAGTGACCCTGTTAATGTTGCCTACCAGAATGGAACATGGCTGGAGCCAGAACTCGCCAGGATGACCAGTGTAAGGGAGCTACCCGAATGGTCCCAGGTGGAAAGGTGGATCAGGAGCAGAATCCACCTTGAATATCCTTCTGCAGATTACCCATATGTGTCCAAAAGAATGTGGGATGTGATCGAGGAAATACAAGAGGAGTGGGTGTACAAGGAACAGCTACAAAAACTGCAGTCCAAGCCTGGCAGTTGTGGTCAACCATCCCAGCAGTTATTGCAGAAAGCTCATACCATGTGTCACACTGTGCCTTGGTCTGGCTTGACTTTGTTCAATCATTTTGCCCTGGTTCAGGACTTGGCAGGATGCCGAATGAAATATTATATCCTTGCCAAAGACTCGTTTGGGGACCTTACCACGAGGCCGGATCCCGATTTCTGTTTTTTATAAGGTGGAGGCCCTGCCATTTAAGCCCCCCCCAAACTGTGAGCTGTGCCAGGAAGAATGCTCACCAGAGCAGAGATTAGTTAGGAGTCCGTTTGGACTTTCCGGTTAATTTTCTAATCTAGTGACTTTAGAAATCTGGGACCGTGTTAATGGTGATTTTGTCTAAGAAAAAAATATAACGATGATGTAAATTTTATAATTCTATTTTTATTTAATTGCATTAATAATCTAAGGTTGAGTATCTGAACTCAGCCTCGAGTGAGTGTGAGAGTGCATGTGTGTGTGTGAATACTCAACAACTTATCGGTATTAAAGTTGTCAAAGTTTTTTTTTTCTGTCCAGTTTGGAGGGTGGTATAAGGGGAACTGCAACTTTATCTACCTCTATATATATATATATATATATATATATATATATATATAAATAAATAAATGTGATGCTCAAAAATGTTTTCAATGTTTCAACAAATATTTGCAAAGCTTTCCAAATGGTAGTTTAAAAGTGGTGGGGCCTCTTGGGACAGATAAGGTAGAATTTCTTCTGTTTTTATGGGGGGGGGGTTCTTGGGAGATCGTGGTAGTTGGGAGGATTTTCCCCTTTGGGTCAATTTCTGTGGGTGCCCCCGTTGGCATTCTGGGAGTGTGCACTACCCAGGTTGTTTGGTTTGGGGGCCTGCTGGCCCTCTGCCTCTTTTCACAGGAGGGTATGGTTTATTAGGTGGGGGAGAAGAGTGTAAGCCCCCCCCTTGCGGAAGGCTTATTTCCCACCCTCAGGGACTCCCCTTGGGGAGTTTGTTCTCTGGGGCATGTATTCTCTGCTTGCCGCCACTTGGGGAAGCAGTTGGGTGGCATATATAGGGAGCTGGAGAGTTGAGGAGAGAGTTTGGCAAGGTGCTGCTGGGGGGCAGTCAGGGGTCTCAAGAGGAGATCAGAAGAAGCAGTTGTGGTCGTTTTGGGTCCTAAGTCCCCTTGGGACTGGGTTGTCAGATCATCCAGGGAGTCAGCGTAGCATCAGAGAGAAGGTAGTGGAGGACCCCGAGGGCATTGAGCCCAGCCTGTGGTTTGGCGTTTTGGACCGTTGGGAGCTGTGGAGTTTGTGGCAGGTCCTCTACAGGGGATTTGAGGTTGGTGGCAGCTTTCCCCGGTTCCTTTCCTCAGTGGCACATTGGTTCAGTATGGAAGATGGGAGTGGGTGGCAGCCTGGACTCGATTGGACCTGTCATTTCCTGTGTGATGGGGGCAGGTCCTGGGGCCTACAGATGGGGGTAGGCCTTTAGGCCAATATAAGCCGTGGCTCAGCTTGGGCAACAAGGACTTGGAAGTAAGAAAGCCACTGTAACTGTTGAGAGGCTCAGGTTCAAGGAGAGCTGTGGGAGCAAGTGTTGAGAGAAAGCTCCAGGGACCAGGCTAGTCCAGGACTAAAGTGAGAAAGGTTTCAAGGGAGCAGTCGCAAAGGTATCAGACTGCTAAATACTTCACTTCAGTATGAACCAACACGGCAGGGGCAGAGAAGACTATTGCTCCCCTGATGAGGATGAGGGAAAAAAAAGAATTAAATTATTTGGGAAAGCCCATTAGGAATGGAGCAGTCATGAGATGGCCTTTGGGAAAGAAGCTCAGTGTGGAAATCAGTAACGGTGTTAAGGTGCTTACCAGTGTCAGTGGGTGATGGAAGCTTCACGCTTCTAGAAACTTCTGAAATTTGCTCTGGTCCTGAAATTGAGACTTGCTGCTGGTTCTGTTTGTATATAAAATCTAAGCCTAAGAAAGCCTGCTCTCTCTCCCGAAGGGGAAAACCTTCCCAACTACCACTATCTCCCAACAAAATGTTTAACATCTGCTACTGCTGTCATCTCTGATTTGTAATTTGACAGCTTACAGTAGCACAAGCTCGACAGCTGATTTATGCATGAGCTGTCAGAGCAGACATCACTCCATGAATGACATCATGAACTGACCCAAACACCGGAGTATGGAGAAAAAAAAAAAACCTGAACGGCTCTGTCAGCCCTCCTAATAAAGCATGCTGAAACATAAAACAGGGACATTTTCTAAAAAACACACATATACAAATGATTTTAATTAGTGAGTGTTACTACACGGCCGGTACCTGTGAAAAGGAAAGTGAGAGAGAAAGTTACAGCTTTGCAATTGATCTTGAACATGAACTGCTCAGTCCACCTGCTGGTTCGGCCTGCTAGGAGAAAAGGTACACCTTTGGGGTTTGGTGCCGTTGTGAGAAGACATTGTAAGATAATGCACCATTTTCCTGATGTAGAGATTGCTGCTACTGAATCTGTAGAGAACTTGATGAGATATCTGGAGTCTGGGCCCTCTTTCCCCTGTACACTTGGCCCTTAGACATCTGGGAAGGGGGGGCTACATAAGAGAAGGGTGTATTGCAATAAATATCAACCATTCCTGGAGGCTCAGATGTGCCAACTATATTTCTGTAAGTACCCCATGACATTATTGTCTGTTAGAAACATAGAAGTGTAGAATTTGTCAACAGATAAGGACCACTTGGCTCATCTAGTCTGCCCAGTTTTCCCTTCCTATAGTATCATTGCACATCCTACTTGATTTCCAGCCCATTCAGCCCCTTCCCCTTCCCTAGTATTCCCTTATGCCTAATCCATACGTTCTTGAACCCCACCACTGTTTCTCCACTGCCACCTCCACTGGAAGACTGTTCCAGGATTCCATCACTCTTTCCATGAAGACGTGCTTCCTCACATCCCTCCTGAATCTACTACCCCCTTCAGCTTCTTATCTTGTTCTTGAGCACCTTTTCTTCTGAAACATACTTCCCTCCTGTATCTGATTTACCATTGTGAGGTATTTAAAGGTCTCTATCATATCTCTCCTCCCTCTTCTCTTCCAGGGTGTACATATTTAGGTTCTCAAGTCTCTTCTCCTAAGGCTTCTGATGCAAACTCCACCATTTTAGTTGCCCTCCTCTGGACCACCATTCATTCTGTCTACGTCCTTCCAGAGATGTGGTCTCTAGAACTGGACACAGTACTCTAAGAGGGGTCTTACCAGCGATCTACACAGAGGCAGCAGCACCTCCCTCTTTCTTCTGGTGATACCCCTCCCTATGCACCCCAGCATCCAACTAGCCCTCCCAACTGCCTTGTTGGAATGACTGGCCACCTTTAGGTCATCCAATATGACTACCCCCAGGTCTCTTTCCTGCTTGGTGGGCATCAGTACCACTCCTCTCATTTTGTACTCTGCCCCCGAGTTTCTGTGCCCCAAGTGCACTACTTTGCACTTTTTTGTGTTGAAACCCAGCTACCGCACCCTTGACCACTCCTCAAGTTCTCTCAGGTCTCTGCTCATCCTTTCCACCCCCACCCGCCCCAAGAGTGCCCACCTTATTACAAATTTTGGTGTCATCCACAAAGAGGCAGATCTTCCCATCCTGCAATTCTGCAAAGTCACTTATGAAGACATTAAAGAAGACCGGTCCCAGCACTGGTCCCTGAGGCACCCCACTGGTCACCCTCCCTTCCTCGGAGTGAACTCCATTTACCACCACCCTCTGCTGTCTATCCCCAAACCAATTTCTTACTCAGTGTACCACTGTTCAACCCACTTCCAAGCTACTCCAGCTTGCTTACTAGTCTCCTATGTGGAATGGTATTGAAAGTCTTACTAAAATCATCCACAGCTCCACTCTGATCTAATTCCTTGGTCACCTAGTCAAAAAAATCTATCAGATTCATTTATCATGACCTACTCTCTTCCCCCTTGAATTCATGCTGGCTCAGGTCTTGTAACCCATTGAATTCAAGATATTCCACAATCCTTTCCTTCAGCAATGACTTCAATAACTTTTCCACCACTGACATCAGGCTGACTGGTCTATAATTGCCAGCCTCCTCCCTGTTACCACTTTGTGTAATGGGACTGCATCTGGCCTCCTCCAGTCCTCCAGAACCACTCCTGTTTCCAATGAGCTATTAAATAGGACTGCCAGAGGTGCAGCCTGTACCTCCCTGAGCTACCTGAATACCCTTGGGTGCACCCCGTCTGGCCCCATTGGTTTATCCACTTTCCTATTATCAAGTCCCTTTCGGACACTCTCCTTTGAAAATGGACTAATGCGCACCTCCATCCAAAGGTCCCGTTTCTTTTATGTGGCCCCTCCACTTCTGCTTTTTCTGTAAACACTGAACAAACCTATTTGTTCAGAATGTCTGCCTTTTTCTGGTCCCCTACCCCTCCTCTTTCCTTTTTACCTTAGGATCTGACCCCGATCTTTCTCCTTTTGCTTACACACCTAAATAATGCCTTGTCCCTCTTCGTTACCACCTGGGCTATTCTCTGCCGTTTGCACCTTCGTGCTCCTTACTGCTCTCCCTGCTTTTCTCTATTTCCCCCGATACACCTCCTTATCTTCCTCCCTCTGCATCTCCTTATAGCTTCTGAATGTGACTTTTTTAGGTTTTACCTTTTCTACCACCCCTTTGGAGAACCACAGCAGTCTCTTTTTCCTCTTGTGTTTGCCCACTTGCTTGATGCAGAGGTTAGTTGCCTTCACTATGCCCTTTTTAGCTTTACCCACTGTTCCTCCACCCCACTCTCAGGTCATCTTCACTGCCAGGTCATCCCTGGGGCATTTGCCATCCTGAAGTCCAGGACCTTCATCCTTCTATGGTTCAATTCCGCAGCCATCCTTTTATTGAACCACGCTGCACAGTGATCGCTGTTCCCCAGGTGGCCTTCTACCTTGACATCTGCAGCCTTCTCCCTGTTAGTGGATACCAGGTCCAGTATTGCCCCATCATAGGTGGGTTCACTGAGTTGCCTGAGGAATGCCCCCTGCAGGGAGTCCAGGATATACTTGCTTCTAGCTGAAGCCACAAACAGAAGGTTTCATTCTACAACAGGCTGACTGAAGCCCCCCACCAGCAGCATCTCCCCCTTTTCTGCCATCATGTCAGTACTTCCACAGTACCTTATCTACCCCCTCCCCATGTGCTGGAGGTCTGTAGATCACACCAGTGCCAATAGAGGCTCCATTTCCCATCTCTAGGGTGACCCACATTGCAACTTTGTGTATTCTGTTTCAAGTAACAGAAATGACAAAGCAAGTTAAAATAAATGTGATTTCTTACAGTGCATTCCAATGAGAAAATTAACTGTTTCAACAAATTAGCCTTCATGTTTATAATGTGCTTTGGGGGTGGGAAAGAGGTATTTTACCCCTCCCTCGGCTGAGGGCTTCCTACCAAGGGACTTTATAGCCACCTCATTAGAAATGCGAAAGCCATTTCTTTTGATGTTTCTGTCATATTGGAGCCTTCATCCATAATTCATGTCCTGACAAGTAGTGGTTTACTGTATACATGTAAAGTATCTGACACCTGTGATGTTATCCCAGGTTTAATTCATAAATCAGTCAGCCTGATATCCTTCCTCTGACATATTGCCCTTCCTCCCCACATTGAGGAACATGTTCCTTTGCCAGCAGCACTGGTTTGAATTGAGTAGAGATCAGTGGGTACACTTATATTATTTATATTACTATTGCTACACCTCTCCAGCTTTTTATCCAGAATCCTCCTTTCACAGGAGCTGGGCCGAAGGCCAAAATCTACATTTAAATGGAAGTGATCCCAAGGCTGCCCTGTCATTCCAAAGTAATAATCACTGGACGGGGGAGGCCTTTGATTGCTTTCAATTTAATGTAATTGGATGGAAGAACAAGGGAAGGGGCAGTTTTATATGCCACTCTCCCCAATTTTAGGGTCCCCTGTGAAGCAGAGTTACAATCTCAGTTCCTTTTAACTCCTTATAACGAGTTCTTAAGTGTCCCCCCTCCCCCAAATAGAGCAAATCTGGCTAGAAAGTATATGTGTGTGTGTGTGTGTGTGTGTGTGTGTGTGTGTGTGTGTGTGTGCGGGGGATGTTTCAAGATTTCAGCTCATGGAGTGACTGAAATGTCCGGACATCACAACAAAAATACAGTTCTGTCCCCACCTAACCACCACTTTTTCCCTCTCCCTTTCTCTCTCCCACTACATGTTTTTACGCTGACTGTGATATGTAGTCCAAGACAATTAAATGACTGGCATATACTAGCAGTACCAAACTTGCTTAACAATCTCATTGGGCAAACCTCCTTCCCTTCCTTCTTTAAACAATTCTGTCTGTGCTGGAACTGCACAGCCAACAGTCAGTCCCCAACATCTTGTGTGAGCAAAGTTGTTTTCACATTACAAGCAGCGACATGTCACTCCAGTCGCTCCAGGCAGGCCATTACTCTACAGGCAGCTCATACACCCTGATCTTTGAACTTGCCATGGGATTTTAAAAGCTTTGGCTGGTAGATGGATCCCAGGGGTCAACACAATCACCTGAATGCCTTCATGTTTACCCCCTCAAGGGGTATGAATCCCAGGGGCATGTGGTCTCAGAAAGAACTGTATTCATTTTGATGTTTCTCTTTCAGTTGCAGCACGTGCTGCTAGTGCTGTTGCCATAGGAAAGGGGTCATGGGTTGCATCACCTGCTGTGACCCTCTTTAAAATGCTACACAGATTGGTCACGCAACCTACGACACATTTGGTGGGTGATTTTGTAACCTTGTCACACAATCATTAGAAAGCACTTCCATCTACATCATCCCAAGTCACAGGATTTAAAGTCTGAGAAAGAGACTGTGGAACTCAGGCTAGTGAATTGAGTTGGCAGATCAGCTAGTGGAGCATGGAGACATTATTTTGTGGATCTGGGTTCAATTCCCAGTTGGCTCAGCTAATTCCTTTCTCATTACAATTTGTGCATGAAAAGTATATTCTTTAGTGCTTCCATGCACCTATTGACAGGACGGAGTTGTGAGCCTGGATTTGCACTGTAGATCGGGGCTAATGGAGTCTGTAACTGATAAAGTCTGCAGATGCAGCGTGTTCAGACTTTGGGGAAGGGAGGGAGCATATCTCTCAACTGTACCACATTACCCGGAACGTTCCTCATTTTACTTCACAAAAGCTCCCTGTTCCACATTGTGAGGACTTGTTCCACTTTCAGTATTAACATTTTAAAGCAAAAATCTATAGTAAACGATGCAAAAAATATATTATTCAATTAATAACAGAGTTTCTGAACATAAATGCAAACATTTTAACAGTGTTCTGAGCTTCTTAGGTAAAGATTTGATTAAGTGTTCCACATTTTGCTCGTTTGTTCCACATTTCGAAAGGCAATGTTCCACATTTGGGGGACAAAAGGTTGAGAGGTATGGGAGGGAGGAAGCCCGCTGAAGCATTGTCTCCAGTGGTGGTCAGGCTTCATGGAAGTGGCTGTGTTGGTGACATCGCACAGCTGGTCAGCAGTGGCAGCTGAGCATCTGCCAGTTAGCTGGGAAGTATGTGAGGGCCTCGAACAAATCAGTGAAATCAGCCCTACTCTATGGAAACAAAGAAACGTAGACTTTGTCAGCAGACAACGATCAGTTGGCTCACTAGTCTACCCATGTTTCCCTGCCTGTACTGGCACTGCAGATCCTTCCTGATCTCCAGAGGTGAGATAGACAGAGATCAGGTAGTGTCTGTGGTGACAGGATAAACTAGTTAAAATGGGCAGACTGGTTGGGCCAAGTGCTCTATTATCTGTCAACAAATTCTATGTTTCTGTTTTTCCATGGAGTATGGTTGATGATGCAGCCACATGCCATCATGCCATCAAAGGCCACAGTGACCTTCCACACTGCCTCCTAGGGCCCGGTGGAGCTCACCCATTGGCTTGCCTCCCAAGGGAAGGAGCTTCCCATCATTGGTTCAGCAATCCCAGGGAGAGGAGCTCACACCCACTGGCTCAGCAGTGCCCAGCAGAGGGAGCTCTCCCACTGGCTTAGTAGTGCCCAGGGCAGGAGCTCTCCCATTGGCTCAGCAAAGCCCAGCAGAGAGAGTGCTCCCATTGGATCAGCATACACAGGGTAGGAGCTCTTCTCTCCCATTGGCCCAGTATTCCCCAGGTGGAGCAGCTCACACCCTCTGGCTCAACAGTGCCCCAAAGAAGCTGTCCCATTGGCTGAGCATCCCTGAGAAGAAGTTCACCTGCAATGGCTCATCTGTCCCCGGGATCAGTGGTTATCCAATTAACCCAGAAGTCTTCAAGGGAGGGAGCATCCTCCCCCCCCATTGGCTCAGCAGTCCCCATAGGGATCGGAGTCACCCAACTTACCCAGCAGTAATCAAGGGAAGGAGCATTCCCCCTCCCCCCAGTGGTTCATCAGTCACCAGGGTAGGGGCCCATCCAACCTTTCAGGTGAGGAGAGTACTTAGGGCATCTCTCGGTATGAAGCACACTCATGGGGTGCCCTGCACTGACTCACTCTGCCATCTATCAGATGACAGCACTAACCATGGATTCTTTTTTACTGAAATCCTAAAATCTATACCAAAGTAGCTTGCATGGGGTCTCCTTGAAATACACTGTCTGGATCCCTCCTTATTAGTCTGCTGTTCATGCTAGAGTTTACATAAGCACTGATCTTTTGTTTTCCGGGACCAGCAAAAATCATATCAGACAGATCCCACTGCTACATAGCCAGTGTAAGAGTATGAACCAGAACTGGGAGTCTAGAGGACAGAACTAGGAGCCATAGGACAGCGAGAAAGGTTTGTAACACTGACCATTAGACCACACTACCTGTAGTTTTTCCATTATAGTCAACACAACCCTGGGCACTCTCAACACTGACAGAAACTAGAGGCACCACAACTTACAGGTTTTAAAACATTTTATTGGCATATAGCTAGTCTTTCAAAAACAGGTACTTACAAGTCTTAGTTTCAAAGTTAAGTACAGTCCTCTGGGACCATAGTTAGGCTCAGAAGGACAGTGAGAACCGCAAACAAAGTATCAGAGATTAGAAAACTCTAGGATGCACTGCAGGCTACTGAATCTCCCACTGCTGCTGCCTTGCTCTGATGCTAGCCGCAGGGGATTCTGGGATTTGTAGTTGCAGAAAATGCCAGCCTGGAAGCAAGCAAAACTAGCCTGATGTAATCTACTATATTAAAGTAAACAGTAAGTAAAAAGAGCAAATTGGGACCAGCCCATACTTCTGGGTGGGGCTCTTAGTGATGACTGTTCCCCTTTAACTGCTCCCAAGCACAATCCACTAAAAGTGTAAAAATGTATATCTGGCCAGATCACAGGCGAGCTGACTGACTATTCCATATTATTTGATGGGTTAACTGACCCGTATACCAGAACAAAACAAGCTGATAGCCACGGTATCTACAGGACATGGTGCATAATCCCAGCACCTCCAGTTGTGCAAATATCTGATCAGGAAGACAGCTGAAGGCTCAGGCAGTGTTGGCATACAACATGTCTGGTCTGTTTAGCCCAAATGCTAGATCTGGATAATGCTCTCTCCGCTACATATTCTCTGATAATGCATGCTAGTCGCACTATCCAAAACAGAAGGGATAGTATCCTCAAAGCTCTAGCTACAAGCCAGCCCAGTGGTGCTGAGAGTTGAAGCGCTGGACGCCACTTCTTGCTCCATGCCGGTGACCTGGATTCAGGAATGGACTTGGGCTGTCCGGGGTCAGAGGGGAGGGAGGAGAGGATTAAGAGTCCAGAGGACTCCTCTCCTCTCCTGGGAAGGATTAGGGGTGTGAGCCCACCACTCTACTGACCCCAGTGGAGACTGGGGGTGCAGCAGTGGGGGCCTCATAACAGGGATCAGGCAGCAGCAAATGTCCTGTGGGTGAGCATGGAAGTATGCTTGCAACTCATTGGATGTCATTGGACATCCACACCCTAGGGGAATCTAAAAGATAAAAATGCTCTCAACACATGCACAATGACGCCCAGGATTGGTGACCTCTCCCCCAGCCAAACAAAGCCCAGAGTAAGTTAGGGCAGGGGTCCAAGGGTGATGCAGTCTCTCTCCCCAGTTCACCTCCTGCCGGGGGGCCCCTCCATAGGGGGTAAGCCACAGTCCTTCCCGCTATGCATCCATGGTGGAGGCTGGCTGGTGGGGCGAGTTGAGCACCAGCATACAAGGTAGAGCATAGAGCAAGCATGCCCCAGCCATCAAGAGGAGCAAAAATAGAGTTAACAAAAAAAAAAAAGTCCAACTACCACACGGTGGGATTATTTCAGGTATCAATGTCCCACAGCAGCCTCCACACAGCAGGCTAGGGGACCTATCCACTCACATCTCATGCATCAATAACCTTACATAATCCACTAAGAATTAAGGAGCAGCTGACACCTTCGGGAACATTTTGGAAAACATAATATTTATTTTATTTATTTATTTGCTTTTGTTTACCGGGTAAGTCACACTAGACATCCAAGTGCCTATTTTCAGGTGAGACCCGGAAGAGTTACAGACTTGAGTTTTACAGGTACAGCAACTAATACAACTTTTACATACAGTGAAGTGACTAATACAATTTTTGCATACAGTGAAATAACAGAATACATAGAGGGGTGACATTCAGTTAAAAACACATGTGCCTGGGGGTGGTTACAGATGACCCGGGAGAGATAAGAGCTAGGGCCTACATAGGCAGTGGGCGAGTCAAGTTTGCCTGCTAAGGGAGAGCAGACGATACCAGTAAGAGTAATCCAGTTTGTCAAAGCTTGCCCAGGTTATCAGGAGGGAAAGTGCAGTGGGTCTGGAGGGTGCAGAGGCCCCCCATGTCAGCATAGAGTGGGCAAGGCTACGAGGTGCTGGGGCAAGTGGAGGGGCCCTATAGGAAGTTCCAAAGGGAAGTTTTAAATCCAGTATGGGAGGGTAGACTGTGCTAGGGATGGGAATGAGTTCCACAGTTTCGGGGCATAGTGGGTGAAGGCCCGATCCCCCGCAAGGGTGTGTGTCCTAGGGACTGGGCGATTGAGTGCTGCCCTGGACCTAAGATGGTAGGTAGAGGGGTCAGGGTTGAGGGGAAGGGCAAGGGCAGCAGGGGTGGCTGATCTGACGATTTTGTCGATGAAGTTACCAACTACGAAGTTGCGGTGCTTCTCAGGAGGGAGCCACTCGAGACGATTGTAGAGGTCGCAGCGGTGTGTAAGGGGAGGGGCAGAAAGCGCAAAGCGGCAGATGCTGTTGTAGGCCGTATCCCATTTCAAGAGGATGTTTTTTGGTATGGGGTCAAAGGTCACCAGTCCGTAGCAGAGGGAGGGGAGGAGAACACCCCTGTCTAGAGCCACTCGGGCAGCTGGGGTGAGGCAGGTTTTGGCTCTGTAGGCGAGACCGAGTTTAGCATTTGTGGCCTTGCAGATGTTACGGATGTGTAGGGAGAGGTCCAGCTGGGGGTCCAGAGTGACGCTGAGATACTTGACTATGGGAACTCTCTGCAGGGGTGAGCCATCGGCCCCGTGGATTAGAAGGGGGGTGAGGCAGGATTTTGTTCTGCTCAGGGAGCCAAAGAGCATGGCCTGGGTTTTCTTGAGGCTGGTGGTGAGCTTGTGCTCAGCCAGCCAGGATCGGATCCACTGGAAGTCGGAGTTTAGTTGGGAACTGATGGAGCCAATGTCGTGATCACTATGCAGGATGACAAAGTCGTCAGCGTATAAGATGGTTAGCCCATGGGTAGGGACGGATGGCAGTTCATTGATGAAGAGGGAGAAGAGCATCGGACCAAGGACGGATCCTTGGGGAACCCCGCATTGTAAAGTGGAGAGATGGGAGTGGGTCTGGTTAAAGTTGATGTATTGCTTCCTACCAGTAAGGTAATTGAGGAACCAGGTATGGGCAGGGTTAGGGAGTCCGAGGGAGAGGAGGGTGGAACTGAGGAGGGAGTGATCGACCCTGTGAAAGGCCTTGGAGAGATCCATGAAGATTGCGCCTGTGAGGTTGCCCTGGTCGGTAGCTGTTCTGATCTGCGAGGTGACTACTGCGAGGGCGGTGGCCGTACTATGCCCCTTCCTAAACCCATGCTGGGCTGGAGAGAGGAGGTTGTGTACCTGCAGGTACTCAGTTAACTGAGAGGCCACAACTTTCTCTAGGAGTTTGGAGGCGGCCGACAGAATGGCAATAGGCTGGTAGTTAGAGGGGTCTTTGGGGTTACCTTGTTTGAGAACAGGGGTAACCTTGGCTACTTTACAGATATCTGGGATGACACCAGTTGTTAAGGAGGAGTTGAAGATATGTGTTATGGGTCGGGCAAGGAGGTGGGTGCCCAACCTGAGCAGTTTCGACTCCAGGTTATAGTGCCCTGCACCAGTGTGAGGGGAGAGTCTGGCAAGCAGCCTCTGAGTCTCAGCGGTGGATACTTGTTGAAGGAAGAATAGACACAATACAGCTTGTATTTCATGCAGCTTCTGTAGATCTCTTCTCTCCAGTATTTATTTTGAATAATTTCCCACAAAATCAAGACCTTTACCTCTTAGAGTTCATCCAACCCTATAGCTTTCTCTCTACTTGAAATGATAATGCACGGTTGTGACATCACAGTCTGTTGCTATGGGAATAACTGTGATGCCACAAGCACATAGTATTATGACATTAGGTTGGGAAGAAACAATAGGAACTGATCAGTCCTCATGGATCATCTATCCTGGTTTTTATGCAGAAGTCCTCAATAATAAATAATGGGAATAAGAATTACAGACCTAATCAGAAACATACGCTGGTTTGTGTCAAAATATTATGTTTTCCAAAGTTCTTCTGAATGCATTGGTGGCTCTTTAAACATGAGATACTGTCCCATATCACACATACAATACTTTGTTTTCATACACCTGCTTATGAAGCGGGGGGAGGGGGACGTGACTGACCTAGTGTCCCTTCTGACTTTCAGTTCCTGTGTTTCTATGTTACTATGTTATGCTCTATCTCTCCCAGACTGCTGAGGTTGTGGGAGTCCTAAATGTGCCCCTCCAGTCTCCAAAATTGGTGTTTGGAGGTCTGGGATCAACCCAGTTTGCTCTCCGCACGTGATCCCCCGAATCTTGTCTGGGGAGAGGAGGTTTGCCGTTGTTCAGAATGGATTTGTTTATCCTTCCTGCGGAGCAGGAATGACAAACAGGACGAAGGCTGCAGCAATCCAGATCCTCTCTTCCTCTTGGGAAATTAAAAACAACGGAGTTGTGCTTCCTTTCATGAAATATTAATTTATTACAATTAGGTTTGGGCCATGGGGTGAGAATTACCAAATGTCATCTAAGGTGGCAGCAGCCCTTCCAGAGATGGCAATCAATGAAAGTTATAAATATGGAAAAAGGCTGCAATGTGATTTTGTGACTCTAAAAATGGTGGTTATGTCTCTAGTTTACCCCGAGCAACTGATATTCTGACATTCACATTATTGAGGGCACTTTTTGCAGTTCACTGGAATCTCCTGCATAATGTTGTTAAAACTTTTCATAACACGGTAACTTTCTCCAGGGCACAAGTGCAAGTCAGACTAATTGGTTGGGTACAATCGCCGTGCTGGATGAAAAGAGAGGGAGGGGGAGGGCTGGAGGAAGAAAGTGAGATAAAGGGGAAGGCGAGATGGGAGTGAATGGGGAGAGAGAGAGAGAGAGAGAGAAAGGGCATGAGGGCCTAGAGAGGGATGATTGAGAGAAGGAAGGATAAGGAGCGTGAGAGAAGGAGAAAGGGAGGGAAAGAGAGAGAGAGAAAGAGAGAGACAGCAGAAGAGAGGGAGGGAGAGAGAGTGAGATGGAGAGAGAGGGGTAGAGAGAGGGAGAAAGAGGATGGAAACAGAGGGGGAGAGATGGACAGAGGGACAGTGAGAGGGAGGAGGAGGAGAGATGGACAGAGGGACAGTGAGAGGGAGGGGGAGAGATGGCCAGAGGGACAGTGAGAGGAAGGAGGAGAGATGGACAGAGGGACAGTGAGAGGGAGGGGGAGAGATGGCCAGAGGGACAGTGAGAGGAAGGGTGGAGAAAGAGGACAGAGAGGATAAGAAAGAGAGAGAGCAAGAGGGGGAGAGAGAGAGAGAGGGAGGAAGAGGGAAAGAGAGAATGGGACAGAGATGGAGGGACAGGAAGAGAAAGACAGTGAGATAAGGGAGAACGACAGGAAGAGACAGAGAGAGAGAGACAGAAGACAGAGGGAGGGATAGAGCCAGATAAGAGAGAGTGAGAGGAGAGTGAGGTAGAGAGAGGGAGAAAGAGTATGGGAGAGAGGAAGAGGAGGAGAGAGAGAGAGAGAGAGAGAGAGAGAGACCAATCTGTACATCTGAGATCCAGTAACTTTATGGAGTAGGCCTGCATGATACTATCTGCTAGGTTTTGGTCTGCGATCATGGACCACGGATTCTGAGTGCATGGTCTGAAAATACAGGTTACTCACCTGTAACAGGAGTTCTAGGCATGGTATATGTTGTTCATCCACACTTATTGGCAGGTTCCTTGCCGCTTTAAATCTTGCCGGAAGGTCTTCAAGCTGGCTCACCACCCACCATTTTGGTAAAACTCTGGCTCCGCCCCATGGCCTTGAATCTGGCCGCTGGAAGCTCAGGTTGTCCAGTCCCGAGCCGGGAGGTCGGGTGGAGTGGTAATGGATGAACAACATACCATTCCTAGAACTCCTGTTACAGGTGAGTAACCTGTATTTCTAGGGACATGGATATATTGTTCATCCACACTTATTGGCAGACTCCTAGCAGTTCTCCGGGAGGAGGAGAGAGCAGCCACCCCCTACTTGAGGAATAAGACTGGAGAACCGAGGCCCCAAAACCAGCATCACAGGCGTGACTCAAGCTCGATGTGGTAATGGGTAATAAGGTGTGTGCTGACTTCCAGGTAGCAGCCCTGCAGATTTCCTGGATAGGGGCGTCCCTGGAAGCAGTCACCCGATGCAGCAATGTAATGGATGTAGAATGAGCTCTTATCCTCTGGGAGGCTCCATGCCCACCAACTTATAGCAGCGATCTATGCAGGAGGTGACCCACCTACCTGCTCGATCCCGCTTGGCTGCAGGTCTGCCAGTGCGGCTTCAGCGTAGGTGACAAACAGCTGACGAACCTCTCCCTGAATTCCAACCGTGCGCTCCCTTATAATAAGCGAGTGCCCTTCTAGGGTCAGAGTATGGAGCCTATATTGACCTCGAGATATGATTGGGGTAGAACACCCGGCAGAGTCAGCACCTGGTTGGGTGAAACTCCCACCACGCCGGAAGGAATTTCAGGTGGGGGCGCAGGACAACCTTGTCCCTGTGGAAGACCAGGTAAGGAGACTCGATGCAAAGCGCCTGGAGCTCTCCCATCCTACAGGCTGGCTGATAGCCACCAAGAGAACGATCTTCCACGACAGGTGAGAAGATCACACCTGTGCATTGGTTCGATGAAGCTTGCCCATGAGCTTTGCCAATGCCAGCAGTAAATCCCACGGAGGAGGTTCTGCGCGCGGAGGAAATGTGATCAAGGCCTTTGAAAAAGCGCCCGACCACCTTTCCTGCGCCACCGACGACTGCCCTGGCCGTGCCCGGTAAGCAGAGATGGCCGCCAGGCACTCTTAGGTCGCCGACCAAGCCTCCTTGACTAGAAAGGGACCATAAATAGTCCAAAATGCTTGCCACAGAAACAGGAGGAAGGGTCCAAGCCCTTGCCCTGACACCAAATGGAGAATCTCTTCCATTTGGCGTAACATTTTCTGGTCGACTCCTTGCAAGGACGCCTCAACAACATTGAGGACCTCATCGGAAAGACCCAAGGCCTGGAACTCTAGCCACTCCAGGAACCAGGCCGTCAGGTGCAGGATTGAAGGTCCGGATGGAACACCATCACTCTGATTGACTGAGGAGCAGGTCAGGCGAGCTGGAAGCTGCCTCGGGAGCCTGGAGCTGAGGCTGAGGAAATCTGGTACCAGAACTAGCGCGGGGGCCAGTCTGGAACTATCAGAATCACCCTGCGCCTTCCTCCTACGCCTTGAGAAGCACCTTGTGAATCAAGGGAAATGGAAACGTAAAGAGGCCGGGGTCCACAGCCTCGAGAAGGCATCCCCTGCAGCGAGAGCCCTGCTGAGGGGTGGGCATGAAACAGACTCAACCCGCGTTCTCCTGGAGGCAAACAGGTCCACCTGAGGTGTGCCCCAGTGGGAGAACAGATCTTGCTACTACCTCCGGCAGGAGACCACTCGTGAGATGCAGCCCTATCCGGCTCAGGGCATGGCCAAGGTGTTCAGGCTCCTGCCACATGAATAGCTGGGAGATCCACCTCCAGGCTCTTGCCTGAGTGACCAAATGCGGAGGCTTCCTTGCATAGAGAAGCATGGAGTGCGTCCCGCCCTGGCGGGCACCCAGGTAGTACATGGTCGTGGTATTGTCGTCTGGACTCGGACCACTTGACCCACGGAGAAAGCAGACAAGCCCGGTGAGAGCTGGGCGGACCGCTCGAGCTCCAGCAGGTGATAATGACATCGGGACTCCCACACGGGACCAGAGGCCATGCACCAGTGTTCCCCAGATGGGCACCCCAAGCCATCAGAGAGGCATCGATCCGATGGAGAGACCGTCGGCTCGAGGCGGACAAACAGGACGCCTCCTGCAGATGGAATGGAGCGGTCCACCACTGGAGAGCATTCACATCTCCTGGGTCACTATCACTAGCTGGTCCAAGGATCGCAGCATTGTGACCACTGGCTGGCCAGTCCCCACTGAAGGGCGCATGTGCCAACATGCGCCTGGCGGACAGCATTACAGGCGCCATGAGACCGGGAGGCGCAGGAAGTCCTGGGCAGGCGGCGATTGTAACCAAATGATTGGGCAAGGAGTGAGAACCTCGGCCCTGTCCACGGGGCCGTGCTCTGGCACCGAAGAGTGGAGCTCTGCCCGATGAACAGGATCACCTGCTTACTCTCGAGTTCTGACTTGGCCTCATTGATGAAGAGCCAACTTGAGCAAACCTGGAGGCCAGATCTCTGGACGCTCCACCTCCCATCTGGAGGCTGCTGTCAGCCAATCATCCAGGTAAGGTACACCCGGACCCCTGGCGCCCAGGAATGCTGTCACCACTGCCATGCATTTGGTAGAAGACCCCTGGGAGCTGGGAGATAACCCGAAAAGGTATGGCTGTAACTCGAAGGGATCCCTCCGCTTTCAGCGGAGGAATCTCCGATGTGACAGACGGATAGGGACGTGAAAGCGTCCTGTGGGTCAGAGCAGAACCACCACGCTGTGTTCCAGAGATGGCCAGTATCTGCACCAGAGTGACCATCCTGAAGGTTCGAGACCGAGGAACTTGTTCAGGTCGTGTGGAGTTGAGAATAGGAGCCAGCCCCTCCGTTCGGAACAGAAAATACCTGGACACGAACCCGGGTCTGAAGGGGTCCTCTACCTCCGTGATCACCTCCTTTTGGAGGAGGAGAGGCGATGTCAACTCGGCCGAGCCACCAGTGAAGACTCTGCGGACTCCAAAGGCCCCGAGGTGCGATAGCTCTGAAGGAAGGGCCTGCCGAATTCAGAGGTAGGCCTTTTCCCCATCACCTCCAGTACCCACCTGTCCGTGGTAACAGCCCGGACCAGGCGGAAAGGAAGTGTCTGAGCCGTCCCACCGGGGAACCAAGAGGTGAGTGACAGGGATGAAGCGACACCTCAGCCGTCACTGGGCAGGCGGAGGAGGGACCGGCCGAGGACCTCCTGGGCCTTCACCTCCTGCTTCCTGTTGAAGCCGGCGGCTTAGGTTTGGGATGCAAGGTCGAGCCTGCTGGCCTGGCGTTTGCTGGGCAGGCCTTGTGGCATGAAGGATGAAAGAGACTTAGGCTGTGACTTGAAGCCTTTGTCCTTCTAGTGGAAGAAGACCGAGTCCAAAGAGTAGCATTGGACTTCTCGATCCTCTCAAGTGACCTTCCACCCCAGGGCGAAGAGGTCAGTCCCCAAAAGAGACATCCGCCAACTTGTGCTGGGTATCCGAGGTAAGGTGGATATCCTCAGCCAAGCCCGATGGCGCATAGCCTGCAGCGGCCCCGAGACCTGGCACGCGGGTCCCTGATGTCTACGCAGTCTGGAGCTGCTGTTTGGACACTGCCCTGCCTGGTCCCACATGCCTGACCGTATTCTGCAGATCTGCGGGAAGATGAGGGACAACCTCATCAAGGAGCCCAACAGGGGCGTGAGAAAAAATGCCATGAGGGATGGCGAACTACAGCTTGATGAAGGCCGAGAAGGGCGCGCATAGACTTTTCACCAGGCATAATCCAATTTCTTGGATTCCTTGTCGGAGGTTTATCCCATCCCTGGCATTCGGCCGCCACAAGAAAACGCTGTTGGTAACCAACCCCTCGGGCCGAGGGTGTTCCAAAACCGGACAGGGAACCGGTGGGACCATGATACTTCCTGGCCAACCTGGCTGAAGCGCGGGGCAGGAAGCAGGATGCTGCCAAAGTTCCAAGGCCGGACCCACGCAAGCCCCGGCCACCGGAAAGGCCTCCGTGGGGAGGAATCCCCTCGGTCCAGAATCTCCGTGAGGAGATACCTGGCCCATTTAGAAACGGGTTCCAGCTTCATTCCGGTGGACTCCGAGATGAGTCAAACAACCTAAGAAGGACGAAGGGCTATCGTCTATTGACTGCCCTCCCGAGACTCCAAGTCCGCGCGCTTGGAGAAGAGGGAGGAACCATCATCGGACTCAGAAGAGGTCCTCAAAGAACTGCCTCGGGGCCTGAGCCACCCTCCACCTGCCGGGGTTTATCGGGAGTGAGGTGACAGACAGCCTATGGGGCAAACCCAAGGCCGACCGAGAATTTTGGTCGGGCCCCAACTAATGGCTGTGGAAGCTGGGAGTTCCACCAGAATCGGTGGGGCAGCTGGAATTGGCCGAACAACGAGCCTGGGACAGGCTCCTCGACTACAACGAGGGTTGTTTGAGCTGCTCTGGTGACAGCCACTTAATGGCTGGGGAAGACGACTAGGTCGGCTTATTCCCGGTCAAAAGGAGCTGTTGCCACATGAGTTCCTCGTACTTCTGACACAACTTGCGCCGAAGCCTCCCCTCATCTGAGGAAGAGGAAGAGCGGCGGCGCCGCTTGCCGCGGTGCCGAGACCGAGACTGCCTGTGACGGTGGGATCGGTTGGACCGCGAGGATGTCAGAGACCGAGACCGAGAATCTTGACTAGGCCGAGGAAGGCGAGGAGAAGTGTCGGAAATCGGCACTCCCCTCAGCTCGGACGATCCCACCGAAGGCTCCAGAACCGGAGGCACAGACGAGCCGACGGGATCCTCAACTCCCACCGGAGAACCGGGGAGAGGGGATTCAAAGCTTCTCCAGCCGACAACCCGTCTAATGGGTCGAGAAAAATCTTGACCGCGTCGACGGGAGTCTCAGTCAACTGGCCTGACAGGGACACCGTGAAGCCAGTGGCCGAAGCTGAGGGGTCGACCGAAGTCGACTGTCGACAAGGGAAGGGGGATCTTTCCCGCTCCCAAGAGTGTCGATGGAGAGACTTACTTTTGCTCTTTTTGGACCTGGAAAAGGTCCGAAGGATGGACCCTCACCTTTGGTCGAGAGGGTCAGACAAAGCTCCTTAAAAGAAGCGAGTACGAGGCACCAAGAGAGAGCGGGACAAATGCCGCAGACAAGGTAGAAGCGGCCCACGCCACCTCCTCTTCGAGGGTGATCATCTGCTCGAACTGATCCGCCGAGCCCGCCGCCGCGGACACCGCCAATCGGGCCTCTTTAGATTTCACCGGTGGAATTCTTTTCTCGGGGCACCCCAGTTGTAATCGGGCATCACGGTCTTCAAGGATGTAGGCCGAAAAGGAAGAGCACAACTCGCAGGCCTGCGGGTCGTGCTCAAGGCCCAGGCAGTAGACGCACGTGGAATGCGGATCCGTCCTAGACATATTCTGCCCGCAAGGGCACCTCCGAAACCCGGGAGTCGATTTATCCATCGCAGCCGCGAGGAGAAGAAGACCGAAGTCTTTTTAGCAAAAAATTTTGATTTCGAACTTTCGAAGAATTAGGAACCAGCCTTAAACGCAGCGCGTTAAGGAGGGAACCTGAGCTTCCAAGCGGTAAGGAAGATCTGGCGTCATGGGGCGGAGCCGAGAGTTTTACCACCCGGGTGGGTGGGAGGAGCCAGCTTGAAGACCTTCCGGCAAGATTTAAAGTGGCAAGGAACCTGCCAATAAGTGTGGATGAACAACATATCCATGTCCCTAGAACTACAGTTTGAGTGAAAGGGATTGAATTCATCAGGTTATTGCCCTATCCGAGTTCTTGGACATCCTAATCTATCGGATAATGGACTGTCTAAATCTAGTATCCAAGCAAACGGGAACAGATTAAAAGGGATATTGCTGTATCTGAGCTCTTGGATATCCTAACTGATCAGTTTCATCGGGATATTGACTATCAGAGATCTCAGATACCCAAATGGATCAGATAATGCACTGTAGGGACAACCCTTGCACCAAAGTTCTTGTAAAAAAGCTCCTGATGCAGTAGAGACAACTTTAGAAAGTCTAATACTGAGACATAAATGTAGATTATATTTTATTCAGTAATTCTCAGTCATTTCCTCATTACTAAGGGTATTGTCATGGAAACAGTATTTCTGCCCTTTCACCTCTGGCTGCTGGTGTGCACCTGACATCATAGTTCTGCTTATGACATCACTCTGTTTCCATGGAGATAATCATGATGTCATAAACAGAGCAGTATGATGTCCGTTGCAGACAAGCAGCCAGAACAGATGGAGTCTAGGGGATAGGGATCTTGTTTTTGTGTAACTGTTTTTCAGTAGTAAACAAAATTGGGAATTACTGAAAATATATGACGTAATAGAGGAAATGGGATGGAGTTGAATATAAATCTTACTTTTTTTCAAAAACATTTCCCAATACTGTCAGAAACTCTTTAAATATTGTTATTATTTTGCAGTTTACTTACCCAGAATAGCCCAGCAAAGCTGCAACAACTCATTTGCATGAGGGTCCTGCTTCTTCTCATTTCTGTACCCAGCTGGACTGGAGCAATGACAGGGTAAATAATTTGCCCTGCATGACACAGTGAGTACTTGGCTCTAGTGGGATTTGAAACTGCGATCTCCAGGTTTCCAAGCTGGTACTCTAACCACTAGACTGCACTATGTCGAATAATAAATATAAATCTTTATAAATCCTTTACATGGCCACAGTCGGTGGCGTACCTGCTCTGTCGGTCTGAAACACCAAACTGCACTTACATTTATTAATAGTGCCACATGACTGCTTTTGGCTGGGTTTGTTGATGGGGCTGACAGATAGCGAACCCTCACATTGGGAGTGCCTGTCTATATACAGTTGTGCTGGTATATGATAAAATGCGTGTGTGTGAATGTATATATGATAATGCTTCTAGAAATGAGCTGTTTTACAGCTCATGTTGTCTTTCCTGGTGAAACATTTTGCAAATAAAAATAAATAAATAATATTGTGACTGTATACGACAACGTGTGTGTGTGTGTCTGTGTGTGTATATAGGCATACTCGCTGTACAGATCTGTGTAAATTTTTATAGAAACATAGAATTTGAAGGCAGATAAGGACCGCTTGGCCCACCTAGTCTGCCCATTTTCCTACCTAACGGATAAGCTGCAGATCCTAGTTAACCAACAGTTCACTTCTTCCTACCCCCGACTAGGACTGCCTTATGTCTGTCCCATGCATTCCCTCACTGTTCTTCACTCCATGACCTCCTCAGGGAGGCTGTGCCATGCATCCACAACCCTCGCTGTGAAAAAATACTTCCTCACATTACATCTGAGCCATCCCCCCTCTATCTTCAAATTGTGCCCCCTTGTTCTTGCACAACTCTTTTTCTGAAAGATGCTGCCCTCTTGGACTTTGTTGATTGTTATGCCTTTTCTAGCCATTGTCATTCTAATTTGTGATTACAGGAACTAATTTTGGAGAACAGTGTTTGTATTTGAAACGTGCCTCTCGTTAGTGGCTATGACAGTTTAAACTATACTTTTTGTTAATTGGGACATGGGATGTAAGTGTCCAACACTGTTTTGAGATTAGATCAGACATTGTTCTTGCAGCTTAAATGGTACATAACCGCACACGGGGGGCAGCAGTTGGAAAGACTGTGTACATAGTTAAATGTTCTGGCAACACTGCTGTCCAGTTACAGCAGAGTATTCCATTCCAGCATTCTTACATTGGCGACATGTTAGCTCTAAAATGAACAGATGCAACATCTATATAAGAAGATAAGGAGTGGGTGTTATTGTGTGTGTGTGAGTGTGACAGTGTGTGTGTGTGTGTGTGTGTGTGAGAGAGTGAGAGTGTGTGTGTGTGTGTAAGCATTGGTGTGGGACTTCAGTGCAGAGCACTGCCATGTCCTCTGTCATGTGATCTCTTCGTGATCTGCCCTCCAGCTCCAAATTGCGCAACACATCAAAGCAGCGAGGACTGACAACAGACCTGCAGTCTGACAGCAGGGAGCAACTGGCCCAGCTGCTCTTTCCCCTCTGCCTGCAGCAGCTGCTGCTGCACTCCTCTGTTCCTATAAGTGCTGGGTCCCATCTGTGTACCCCCAACCCCTTTGCCCGCAGCAGCCGCTCCACTCCTCTGTTCTTGTAAGTGCTATGTCCCATCTGTGTACCCCCAACCCCTCTGCCTGCAGGAGGTTTCCACACACACATCCCTCCCCCAGTGGCTAATTATAGGGCTGAGACCTTCAGTGTCCAATCTGTGAGTTGTTTGTGGTGGGGGGGGGGGTGAGACTCACTGCTGGTGCAATGCATTAGCACAATGTCCAGGTTTGACATTTATTGGGAATGCTATATTTTTCCACCCCAAATGGTGGAGCAGTGTGTCCCACATACCATGTCCCTCGCTCAGTGCAGAGAGCTAAGTCATGTTGTCACTAAAGAACCAACACAAAGAGATTTATACACAGCTTATCCCCTCTCACCAGTATCCACATCCAAAATGGGTATAGAACCAGCACAAGCAGATTTATACACAGCCTAGCCCTCCCACCAGTATCCACATCCTAAATGGGTATAGAACCAGCACAAAGAGATTTATACACAGCTTATCCCCTCTCACCAGTATCTCTAGCCTAACTGAGTACATAAACAGAACCAACCAATACGCTCGAGAGTTATACACAGCTTATCCCCTCTCACCAGTATCTCTAGCCTGAGTACATAAACAGAACCAACCAATACACATGAGAGTTATACACAGCTTATCCCCTCTCACCAGTATCCACATGCTAAATGGGTATAGAACCAGCACAAGCAGATTTATACACAGCCTAGCCCTCCCACCAGTATTCACATCCTAAATGGGTATAGAACCAGCACAAGTAGATTTATACACAGCTTAACCCTCCCACCAGTATCCACATCCTAAATGGGTATAGAACCAGCACAAGCAGATTTATACACAGCCTAGCCCTCTCCCAAGTATCCCTATCCTAACTTGGCAAAAAATAAACAGGAATCACACAAACAGAATCAGAACTAGATTTAACCTCCCTCAGTATCTTTGTCTTAACCAGGTACTTAAACAGAATCAGCATAAAGAGATTTGTAGATAGCCAAATCCCCCAGTATCTCTCTTCTTACCATGTAGAAACAAACAGAATCAGCATAAAAAGATTTGTAGATAGGCCACACCCCAGGCACCCCTATTCTTACTGGATATGTAAACAGAATCACTACAAAGGAGATGTATACAGTCGACATCCCTCTCCCGTATCCCTATCCTAACCAGGTGCACTCAGAAACTTACAGAATCAACACAAGGGCATTTATCCACAGCCAGCTGCTGCTGATAACCCCCATCCTACCCAACTAAAGCATTCTAAAACATGATAAAAGGCATAGCCAGTGGGAAAGGTGTTGCCATCCCAGGGGACAAGGTGTTGCCACCCTCATCTCTTTAATGACCAGGTAATGAAGCAAGAGCTTCTGGTAATTATCCCAAACACAACAGAAATTCTGCATCATGCCTGCTAATTATCTTAAATGTGATGAGGGCGTCGCGTGTAGCCAGCTGAGCAATGTCACTCTTCTCACTACAGCAGTAAACATTACAGAGTCCACAGACACAAGCAGTGTGGCTTATATATCCCTGGGGAACAAGAAACACCCCCCCCCCCGCAGCACATGCAATATAATCCCTTAAAATTTAGCATAGTAATTCCTGTTCTGGGATTGGTGGAGTCCAGTCACATGACAATACTGATATTATGATATATCCACACAGGGCTATTAAATTTCTTTTTCACTTTTGAGGCTTCAGTTACTGTTTTATACGCATGATAGCATACTCTGGGTTGTAATAAAACACTTCCTGGTTGCTGAAGGCACTCAGTTGCTTCTCAAGCAAGCGTACAACTGTAACCCCTAGATGGCGCTATCCCAGGGGCTACTACCCCTGCCTGATTTGCCACTAACAGGTTGAGGGGCCTGGATCCAATGGCGGGTGCCTCCACCCAGAGGTCAGGGTTTGCAATAGTTAAACTAACTTGGTCACAGCCCTCTGGGACACTGCAACCCCCCTTTCTTCCCACTAGTGGCCCACACAATATATCAGAATTACCTTCACAGTATACACTTACCCCAGGTCTGGTTCCGGCACTGGGACCTCCTGTGAAATGAGATACAGTGCAACAATCACAGTACAGTACTTTAACATAGACAAATACCTCAGGCAGTATAACTTTGCTGAAACAAGCAGCTCTGATTTATTTAGGGGATATAACAAGGACAGGGAAATCAGGTTAATTAGCTTATCACTCTAATAATCTACCTATGGCTCTGTGCACAGGCCTATCCCTATCAGTTACTGTCCCTGGGTACCCAAGCCTAGTGGCTAGTCCAAACCGTGGCAGCTGGTAGGGGCCCTTTCACACAGAAAAGGAGAATTAAACAGTCAGCAGTACAGTAATTCCATTTGGATTTAATGTGGCAATTCAACAGGGAGCAACCCTGAATTAGTACTCACGACCTCCAAATAAGATAGGGTCCTTCAATGTCAGCAGGGCTCATTGAGGTACACAAACCTCTTCACACATCCATATAAAAGAAAGTACTATACCAGGCAGGCTGCATCTGTATCCGATCGCAATTACTGCACAATACCGGGAGAACACACAGCAGATTCAGTTCCTGACAGACCGAGTGCAATTTTCAGCAATTCTTCCAGTCTTCTACAGGGTGAGCCTGGTTTCTACTCTTCAGAGATCCTTTGATTCTTTTCACAGGCCAGATTCAGTCCTAACAAGCTGTTACACAAGCTGCAGACCGGAACTCTGGGCCTTACACGTTTTTGACTAAAACTGCACACTGAAAAAGCACAGGGCTCCTTCCTTCTTCACTGCCAAAGCTCAACTGAACTCCAACTGATGAAACCGGGCACTTCCTTTGAGTTCCTCCCAGTTCTTGACTGGATTGGCTGTCACTCACAATAGACTGCTGCTGTTGGTCCAAAAGGCACTGAAGTCTAAACTACATCTCCAGAGTCACTGCCCATACAATCCTCTTGTGGCTGGCTCAGATTATGAGTCCAAGTTCTGATTCGTCAAGGCATCATTTAGAGCTAGCTTACCCCACACTGATTGGTCCAGTTCAGCAGTTCAAAACTAGAATGGGGAACTGCAGACACAGTTCTGACTGCAAAGAAAGCAGGTTAGACAAACTGTAATTTCATTATTACTCTAAATAATTTCTGGCAAACAGTTACATCTTTCAGATAGGTTCCTTTGCACTCCTAGTGACTGCAAAATGAAGTGAATTGGCAGCAGCTCGAGTGGTACTCAGAGAAGCACACAGTCCCCCATACAAACTAATTATGTCTGCAAGCAGACAGCTCTTAAAGACAGTACCAGAGGCTCTAAAACACTCACTGATAAATGGCTTAAATGCCAAACACCATTCAGGCTTGGAGCATTCAAGCAAGCTCCTGAAGTCTTTTAGGAACCCCATTTGCAGGGGTTACCCCTTCCTGGCCTGGGAAAGCTTGACGTCCGCGTCAAGCAAGTACCATAAGTTTCAACTGCAACCATATACATTTGCATTAGGCTCGCACATGTAATCATCAGTCAATATATCATTTACCAAGAACACATTTCTGAAACATTGCAGTTCGTCACTCTTTACACAGTATTACATACACATTGTACCATAACTCAAGTTATTACCTCTTGTACATGAAACCTGAAGAGGGGGCCCTTCCTATCAGTTACCTAGGGGCTGGATGGGGCAAGGGCACCATATAGAAGGAGCAACACAAGTAACTTAGGTTAGCACTGATGCTCAGTTTGGGCAATGAGCTAGGGACACATACACTCCTTTATGGACAACATTGAGAGGCAAGTCCACAGGCCTCCCAAGTGAATCATAACTGAGGTGCACCACAGGCTTTACAGCTCGACCAGTCTTTCTAGGGGAACTGTTATAGTCTCTGCACTCTGAGCCTCATTTTCAGCATTGTCCTCACTTGTCAGGAGTCTCCATGGGGTAGAGAGGCTAGAACCTGGGGCACTTTCAGCTCCAGGAGTTACAGTTTCTGAGTCCACAACATTTGGCTCGCATGGAAGCTTTCGGACACTGGCAGTGGACTGTCAGGGCACTCAAAATACTCTTCTTGTTGGTGTATCACCAGTCTGCCCCAATCTATCATTTTCCTCCCTAAGCTCAAACAGTTCAACCATGCACAATGATTCCATTTCATCTGATCTGATGCTTTGCACTTCACTTTCTGGGAGCATTGGCTCCAGGGATGAAGCTGGGGCTTAGACAGTCCAGAAGGCCAGCTTTGTCTCCAGTATTGACTAGGGAGTTGCCCGAAACAATTGACTCAGTTAAGTAAGAAGGATAGTATTCAAAGTCACTCTCACTTTCTTCCGATATGGACTGACAGTCATGCTCAACTGGGACTTGTGGAGGGAACACTTTAACTTTGCTTCTGTAGGTGCAGACTTTCTTGATCTTTTCTTAGCAGCAGCTCTAGTCACTGGTCCAGAGGGGCATCTTCTAGGGGCTCAGACTCAATTAAGATTTGTCCAATGGGCAGTAAATGATTTCTATGCATTGTTTTACATCTTTTGAATTATTCTCAGGCCTTACTTTGTACACTGGCAGATCATCTAGTTTGCCCACTACAATGTGAGGGAGATGGTGCCATCTGTCAGCAATCTTGTGCTTGCCATGCAGTCCCAGATTTCTTAGCAATACCCGATCTCCCTCCTGGGTTCCTGTGCTTTCACCTTTTATCATACCTTTCTTTGTTGGTCAGATTTCTTTTGCAGCCATGGTTTGAGCCAGTTAGTCGCATGAGTTAGCTGGGCCTTTAACTTTTGCACATACTGTAAATAGTTGTCAGCTTGAACCCCATCAGGAGAGACCCCAAAACACACATCTACTGGTAGTCGACTTCTCTTCCAAACATCAGGCGGTAGGAGAATCCAGTGGCATCACTTTGGTGCAGTTATAAGCATGTACCAGGGTGCTAATTTGTTTGGCTCCATCTAAGCTTGTCCTTTGGGTGCAGGGTGCCTAGCATATCTAGCAAAGTGCGGTTGAAACGTTCAGGCTGTGGGTCCCCCTGGGGTGGTAAGGAGTGGTTCTGGACTTCGCACTCCCCACAGAAAGCATCTCTTTGATCAGGCGACTCTAAAGTCTCTCCCTTGATCAGAATGGATTCTTTGTGAGCCCATAGTGAACAAAAGTTTTCTACAAGTACTTTGGCTACAGTGGATGCTTTCTGGTCTTTGGTGGGGAAAGCTTGGGCATATCTCGTGAAATGGTCAGTGACCACCAGCACATTACTGATATTTCTTTGATCTGACTCCAAACTTAGAAAATCAATACAGACCAGCTCCATGGGTGCACTGGTGGTTATGTTAACAAGGGGCAGCCCTCTGGGGCAAAAGCTTTCCTCTGTGCAGCGACTACAAGTTGAATGTGTTGCTCCACATCAGCCCCCATCTTAGGCCAATAGAATCTGGATCTCACCAAGTCAAGTGTTCTGTCTATACCAAGGTGCCCATGTGGTTGTGCAAGGACCTCAATACTGAGTCTCGAAAGGCAGTGGGCAGCACTAGTTGTTGTTTGTCTACTTGTCCCCTCTGTCTACTGTTTCTCTGTATAACAGTTTATTGATCAGTTTCAACTTAGGACCTTCTTTGTATAACAGTGCAGTTCTCAAATCAGTGGGCGTAATTTGGACACATCTTTTCCTGCATAGGGGCTTCTAAAGCTGCTTTGATCATGGGATGCGGGATTGAGCCCGCGAATACTGTCATTGTCCAGCTGAGGCAGTGCACCAATGTCTATTGCAGAAAAGTGGCAATAAGCAGCAGGTATGCAATTCTCAGAGGCTCCCAAGCAATCCACCATGCAGTCCACTGCGTCCGTGGACATTTGTTCCTCCCTGTCAAACTTCGGCAAGTGCCCGAATGTCAGGTTCTGCCAGTCGGACCCAATCATTCTGGGAACAGGCCTCCGGGAGAGAGCATCAGCATCTATGTGGTTCAGACCTGCTCGGTATTCGAGAGCATAGTCATATGTAGATAATGCAAGCCACCTATGGCCAGTGGCATCCAACTTAGCTGAGGTCTGCACATAGGTCAAAGGATTATTGTCAGTTTTTACTAGTATTTTAGCCCCATACAAGTACTCATGGAATTGGTCAACAATAGCCCACTTCAAAGCTAGGAACTCTAACTTATGTACAGGATAGTTCTTTTCGGATGGGGTCAGGCTTCTACTGGCAAAGGCCACTGGTCTCAGGCCATTCTCGTGCTCTTGGTACAACACAGCCCCCCAACCCTTGCAAGCTAGCATCAGTGTGCAGGACGTAAGGTTTTCTTGGATCGGCATAGGCCAGCACTGGAGCATGGGTAAGTTGATATATGATCTCATGAAAAGCAGTCTCACAATCAGGAGTCCGGCGGGCCCCAAATACTTCACTCGGATGAAAATACACTCTTTCAGTCTTGAGGGATGCTGACTTTTGGTATTTTTTGTGGGTTGGGGGATACCCTTGAGTAAGGTTAAGTAAAGGGCGGATCACTCTTAATAGTCCTTGATGAAGCGATAAATAACCACAGAATCCAGGAATCTTTGCAGTTCTTTTAGATTTTTGGCTGTGGCCAGGTGGTCAAGGCCTCAACTTTACTTGGTCGGTCTCTATTCCTCGGTGGATACTATGTGTCCCATACTTTACTGATGTTTGAAAAATTGACACTTATCAATGGACAGTTTAAGGCCAAAGTCCTCAGTCGGTCCAATACCTTAAATAATCTGCTCTCATGTTCCTCCAGTGAGCTGCCAAACACAATAACATCATCTAGGTATACCAGGCACTCTAGTAAGTTCATGTCCCCCACTGCACGCTCCATCAATCGTTGAAAAGTGGCTGGGGCACCTGAAATCCCTTGAGGCATCCTCATGAATTCATAAACAAGCGGACAGATAAAGGCTGTCTTTTCACGGTCCTCTGGGGCCATCGGGATCTGATAGTACCCACTGCGGAGATCCAGCACAGAGAACCACTTGCTCCCCATTTAGGCAGTCCAAAGCATCCTGAATGCGGGCATTGTGTACTGATCAGGGATAGTCCGCGGTTTAAAGTGCGATAATCCACACACATCCCTTACTGTTCCATTCTTTTCCTCACTACCACAATGGGAAGCATAAGGGCTTCTGGATTCTTGTATTACACCAGCAGCTAACATCTCTTGCAGATGCCGTCTCACATCATCTATGTCAGCAGGTGCCAGGCGTCGAGACCTCTCACGAAATGGTCTTTCGTCATGCAGCCGGATATTGTGCTCAGCTCCTTGCACGCATCCTACATCCCATTCCTTTAAAGAAAACACCTGGTCTCTCTGGGCAAGCTTCTCACTGATCTTCACTTTCCATTCAGCTGGCAGCGGGGAGTCGCTGAAATCAAACAAGTCAGGCGTTACTCTGTCATTCTTCCTTGAACTCTTGCTGCTGGGTAGCACTGCAGTGTCTGCACAATGCACATTAGCCAGGATGCAACCTCTGTTTACTCGAATGTCTCTTTCAGACACATTATGAACTTGGACCATTACCCTTCTGGCATAAGCATGGGCTCTAGCGGGCAAAATACTAAGCTTGACCAGCAGTCCCTCTGGCAATTTTCCATACGCTGGTGCATCCAACATTAATATTTTATTCTTAACATCCTTTCTGATAGGACCTCTCCTGTAAGGTACACTGGGCATTTGGCGCCAGGATCAGAGACTCAGGATCCTTCTTCCATACAATTCCGACCCGGTTCCTCTGGTTCTGTTTTTCAGCATCTCTCTGTGCCTCATAGGCCTTCTTAATTAAAGCCGGAACTCTTAAAGCTCTACTAGTCTTTGACCCCTGTTTTCATAACACAACTGTGCCAGCCTTCCGAACATATGAGCATTTGTTCCAATCAACAAAGGGACACCATCATACAGTCCAGTGGGGGGACACACTAAGGCTAGGGTCTCTACTTGTTCGGCCACTCCAGCCACGGAGGTGGGGAAAGACAGCCAAATTCGGATATACCCGGAATAGGGGTAGGCCTTCTCACTTAACCCCCATACATGCAGTCCTTCTAATGGTTGTAAGGGTATGTCTGACAAATGCTTCTGATACCAATCTTGGAACATAATTGTCACTTGGGAGCTATCTATGGGATCCTTAAACTCTACTAGGGCCAGGAAAGTGTGGGTGAGCAGATTAGCATGCCGACCCACCACCACAGGGTTTTGTAAACCTTCCACCTTGGAAAGTACTCCCTGCACAGTGTCCGTATTGATACCCAGGGGGATGTCCAGGATAAGCATAGCATTTTGGAAGTCGATCTCCTCCCAGTACACCTCCACCAGCCGTGCACAGCACTTCTGTCCGAGTGCCACATTTTTCTTAACAGTGGTTACGTAATATGGCCACTAGAGACACACAATCCCAGGGTGAGCCTCCAAGATGTAACCCTAGATGCGCTATCAGGGGCTACTACCCCTGCCTGATTTGCCACTAACAGGTTGAGGGGCCTGGATCCAATAGCGGGTGCCTCCACCCAGAGGTCAGGGTTTGCAATAGTTAAACTAACTTGGTCACAGCCCTCTGGGACACTGCAACCCCTTTCTTCCCACTAGTGGCCCACACAATATATCAGAATTACCTTCACAGTATACACTTACCCCCAGGTCTGGTTCCGCACTGGGACCTCCTGTGAAATGAGACAGTGCAACAATCACAGTACAGTACTTTAACATAGACAAATACCTCAGGCAGTATAACTTTGCTGAAACAAGCAGCTCTGATTTATTTAGGGGATATAACAAGGACAGGGAAATCAGGTTAATTAGCTTATCACTCTAATAATCTACCTATGGCTCTGTGCACAGGCCTATCCCTATCAGTTACTGTCCCTGGGTACCCAAGCCCTAGTGGCTAGTCCAAACCGTGGCAGCTGGTAGGGGCCCTTTCACACAGAAAAGGAGAATTAAACAGTCAGCAGTACAGTAATTCCATTTGGATTTAATGTGGCAATTCAACAGGAGCAACCCTGAATTAGTACTCACGACCTCCAAATAAGATAGGGTCCTTCAATGTCAGCAGGGCTCACTTGAGGTACACAAACCTCTTCACACATCCATATAAAGAAAGTACTATACCAGGCAGGCTGCATCTGTATCCCGATCGCAATTACTGCACAATACCGGAGAACACACAGCAGATTCAGTTCCTGACAGACCGAGTGCAATTTTCAGCAATTCTTCCAGTCTTCTACAGGGTGAGCCTGGTTTCTACTCTTCAGAGATCCTTTGATTCTTTTCCAGGACGGATTCAGTCCTAACAAGCTGTTACACAAGCTGCAGACCGGAACTCTGGGCCTTACACACGTTTTTGACTAAACTGCACACTGAAAAGCACAGGGCTCCTTCCTTCTTCACTGCCAAGCTCAACTGAACTCCAACTGGACGAAACTGGCACTTCCTTTGAGTTCCTCCCAGTTCTTGACTGGATTGGCTGTCACTCACAATAGACTGCTGCTGTTGGTCCAAAAGGCACTGAAGTCTAAACTACATCTCCCAGAGTCACTGCCCATACAATCCTCTTGTGGCTGGCTCAGATTATGAGTCCAAGTTCTGATTCGTCCAAGGCATCATTTTAGAGCTAGCTACCCCACACTGATTGGTCCAGTTCAGCAGTTCAAAACTAGAATGGGGAACTAGCAGACACAGTTCTGACTGCAAAGAAAGCAGGTTAGACAAACTGTAATTTCATTATTACTCTAAATAATTTCTGGCAAACAGTTACATCTTTCAGATAGGTTCCCTTTGCACTCCTAGTGACTGCAAAAATGAAGTGAATTGGCAGCAGCTCGAGTGGTACTCAGAGAAGCACACAGTCCCCCATACAAACTAATTATGTCTGCAAGCAGACAGCTCTTAAAGAGACAGTACCAGAGGCTCTAAAAACACTCACTGATAAATGGCTTAAATGCCAAACACCATTCAGGCTTGGAGCATTCAAGCAAGCTCCTGGAAGTCTTTTGGGAACCCCCATTTGCAGGGGGGTTACACAACATTTATGTGGTCAGTGTTTGGTACATCAAATGTGATTTTCCAGTATCCAGAAACCATTTTTAAAAATGTAACATTTGGCCAAGACCATCACACCTCCATCATTTCAGCCAAGTATTGGTTCAGCACTCGCTCCCTACCTTGCCTCCCTCCTATCCCCTGCCCCGCACACTTCCTACCGCCTCCATACACGGGATCCTTGCTCCTTCGCCCTTCCTCGACCTCACTCCAACTCTGGCCAAGCAGCTTTCTCCTTCCACTTCCTGAATTTCCGGAACTTCCTCCCCTCCTCACTCTGTATGCTTCCATTGCTAAACCCATCTAAAAGGACCCTCTGTCACTCGTCACTTCCAACCTGATTGTGCACCCAATCTGACCAACCCACTGCTTTAAACCCATGACCCCTAGCATCCTTGCCTGTATAACTGACCTCCCTGACTTCAGCTTCCCGTGCGAGCCCCTATAGTTCATAGTACCTTCTTGTTCTGCACTATACTTCATTTAGCCACCTATCAGGTGGTAGCCTGCTTGTTAGCTCAGCTGCTCAATGTATTGTAAACCTGTATTTTGCACGTGACTCATCCAGGGAAATTTTTGTGTCATGTTCAATGGCATTGTCATCTCACTGCATGTCTACCTGCACACTGGTATACGTGTCTGCCTCATACCCTTGCTTGTCTTGTAACCCATTCTGGCTTTGTACTCATGCATTTTTTTTTATTGCCTGTCTCACTGTAACTGCTTATTATCATGTATTTTTGATGAATTTGTACCTCCAATTTCCCTCCTCCCCCAGGTCACACCTGTAAATGAGCCACGGCTCAGTGTTCTTCTCTTGGTTACCAACTTTTATATAAATAAATAAATAAATTCTGAATGAATCTCCCTTCATGCTTTACTAATGAAGATAGTTGCATGAAAACCAGATCTTTGAGACTCAGTCCTCATCTCTCTTATCTTCCTGCTTTTCTCTATGTTGAAGGCTTATAAAATGGCAAGAAAAATTCTAGAAAAGTCAGTGACCAAGAGAAGTCACCTGACCGTGTGTTAAATCTCTATGCACAGTCGGGTACTGAGTCTCATTTTTCTCCTTAAAAAAACTACTTAGAGTCATTATGTAAGTGTAATTATACAATGGCAAGAAAGAATCCTGGATTCTGATTGGTCAGCATGTGCCTGAGACAGTGATGATATTAGAGTATACATCACTGTCATTGATTAACATTAGCTTTGCTTGCTGTCATCATAGAGCACCTTTTTCTTTTTTTCCTCTTCTCTTAAACTCTCAAAAAATCTACTAAAAACATTTTTAAGATTTTTTTTGTATTTTATATCACAATGAGCCATTGTATAATAGCAATAAGGCACTTCAGGGTGTGTGTTATTGTGTAATAACGTCACTCCTGGGGTGGTGGAAGCACTTGGCTTCACCTCGTGCTTCAACCCACCCCAAGAGTGATGTTATTACACAATAACACACACCCTGTCATGCCTTATTGCTTAATAAATTCCTCCAGGGTGTGCTCTCATAGGATTTTTAATGCACTTCCCAAGGGTTTAAGGACACTTGGCCTTCAGCCTCATGCCTTACTATACCCCTGGTGCATGCATTAAAACTTATAATGAACACCCTATAATGTCTTATCACTTGCATAATCCTCTGTTGTGAGATCATAATCATTTCCAGAGCAACAGAATCTGTTGTCACAAATAAGAGATTACAACCACTTCAGTGGTGGTAGAAGGAGATGGGAGATGAAGTGGTGGGGATCCTGTTTTCATGCAAATGTTCTCAGTAATAAAGGATTATGGGAGATGGCTACAGAAATGACTGCGCTACTAGCCACATCACGAGTGACCTCTGTGAAATTTGCATCATGCTATAGAAAGGGCTGGCCACAGGTCGGATGGTTTAGTGTGCCTTAGTCTACATCCATATCTTTGTTTCTATGTAATGTCATATATAGTGCCTATACACAAGGGTGGCTCACAAGAGGAGCTGGGAAACTATAGGCCAATTAGCCTGACATTGGTAGTGGGCAGTGATGGAAAGCATCCTGAAGGAAAGGCTGAAGGGGGTTCTGAAGGCACGAGGTCACCAAGATGATCACCTGCATGGCTTTGTTAAGGGCAGATCGTGTCAGACCAACCTGGTGGAGTTTTATGAGGGGGTGACAAGTGCACTGGATCAGGGCAGGCCAGTGGATGTCCTCTTTCTGGACATCAGCAGGGCATTTGACTCAGTGCCATATCCTAGGCTACTGGGGAAGCTGGAGGATATGGGGGTGTGGGGGCAGATGGTCAGGTGGCTAGGGAATGGGCTAGCGGGGCATGTATAGAGGGTGAGGGTGGGGGTCTCATTCCCCAGGAGAGTCGTGCTTGAGGTCCCACAGGGGTTGGTACTGGGCCACTCCTGTTTAATGCCTATATTTCAGACATCAGAAGTGGTATCAGGAGCGGATGAGCCTCTTTGCCAATGACCTCAAGCTGTGGGCGGTGATGGAAGGAGGAGGGAAGCTGGCTCTCCAGGAGGACCTGGAGACTCTGGGAGGTGATCACGAGCTAAAGCTAAAATTTACTGTTGGAATACAGGGTTCTCCACCTGGAGGCCAAAACCTGACTCATGTATACACCTTGGGGGGGCACTGCAGGTTTCTGGGAGGGGGGGAGAAGGACCTCAAGGTGGTGGTGGATGCCAAAATGAATAACACAGAGCAGTGTAGAAGGGCTGCAGCCCAAGCAAATAAAATGTGGGGGTGCATAGCCAGGGGGATAACCTCAAGGAGTCATGTGGTGCTCCTTCCACTGTACAATTGTTTGGTTAGACCACACCTTGAATGCTGCATGCAGTTTTGGCATACCTACTAAAGAGGGACATTGCTCTTCTGGAAAGGGTCCAGAGGAGGGCGCCCAGGATGATACTGGGGCTAGGGGAAAGGCCTTATGAGGAGAGGCTAGAGAAGCTCAACATGTACTCGCTGGAGGAGAGAAGGAATGGGGGGCATATGACAGAGGTCTCCAAATATCTCAAAGGAATGAATAGGTAAGCCTCATGGGGGTGCTTCAGCTGAGGGAGGTAGGGGCCACCAGGGGACACTCAATGAAGCTGGACGGGGCGAGGATGAGGGGGAAACAAGGAGACACAACTTCGCTGAGAGTGTGATGGAGCACTGGAATGTGCTGCCTGGAGAACTGGTGGCTGCTACAACTGTGGAGGGGTTCAGGAAAGGCTGGGATTGGTATAGGGGGAGAGTGTATCCCAGAGCCCCGCTGGGGAATGGAGGACCTTGTAGGGAGGGAGAAGGGGCTATAAACGGTGCCCTGGGAAGGCACTGATCATTGAGCAGACTCAATAGACCATAGGGCCTAATCTGCTGGCTTCATAGTATGTTTTGTATGTTACATTTTAAATGTTTTCCTTGTTACTGGCAAAAGTGCTTTCCAAATAAGATACATAGTTGTGCAACAATATGGCTTGTATATTTTGTGTATTTTTATTTAGTTTACTAAAAGCATTTCCACTGAACAAAGCATATTTTTTTAAGGAATTCCTAGATAGGGAAAGTAACATAGTGCTTTAAAATCTGAAGGAACCTTACATCCATCATACCCACCCTCACTTCAAAAGCAGGAACAATGAAAGGGCTCTATGCAAACATGCATGGATTATGTAATAGTTACAGTTATTTACAATGAACACAGGTATGAAACCAGCCACACTGAATTATGTAATGGTGCATTGTACAAACAGACATTCATGTAGTCATGATTTTTCAAATCTCTGAATACTTCATAGCTGACTAATTCATTTAATTTTAAGGGAAAATGTAACTGATTTCACACAATAAAAGTGCATTGGGTCCAATTGTGAGTCCATAAAGGGCCACGTATATGGGAGCGTCTGCACCAGAGAGCACCCAGGCATTTAGGTTGCTCTGATGCAAAAGTGGCTGTGTGGACACTTACTGGATCAGGGTAATTCATTCACTGCACCTGTTCTGGAACTGCAGCACTCCTGGGAAATGTGGGTCAGAGTGAGCAGTGTAACCAGCCATGTGGACAGGCTGCACCGCTCGCCCCAACGTAGAGGGGACCTTCACAGCAATGCCTCCCAGCATTCCTCTGTGCCTCCCCCAATTTGCAGTCCCTTTTCAGTAAGTCATGCATCAGTGCTGAGAGGGGCCATGTAAACACAAAAGGCAAGTGCCTCAGGAGATTGGGGCAGTGCTGAAATGTTCCACAGCAGCAGTGAAAACAGCCATGTAAACACAGCTAAAGTATTAAGAAGTGCAGAATGGCTACTCCAGTCACAAATGTGCACCAGGCCTCTGGGATGTTAGACACAGCTATCTGAAATGCTCAGCTGAAATAATCAGTACCATTCATAAATATTCATGAATTATTCAGGAGCAGTTTTTGAACTAGCACATGAGCATTTAGCAAGCATGCATCATATTGTCCACAAGCATTCATGAATTGTGCGGAACCATAAATAGCCCTCCTGTGTTCATAGACATTCGTTAACCTAAAGGTTTATCAAGGTCCGTGAGCATTCCTGAAACTTCCTCTGAACTTCCATGGAACTGTCCATCCATAATTTTTAGTGACCTGTACCCTACTTTTATAATAATATTGAATAATTTATCAGGTAACTCTGTTTTAACCTTATTTTAAAGATTTTTCCTTATGTGCAGAATGATAGACCATTTATCCACAACCTAAGCCACAGACCTTGATAACTATACTATTTTAAACAACTCAAGATTTTCTAATGAACGTCTTTACATTTTTAATTACCATGCATTTTAGAGTTAGTAACTTAATTCATACTACTTTTCTATTGTTCTTTCAAATGTACCCACTGCTGACCTTCCTTTCATAAACTTAAAGGTCCAAATGCTATGCAGATCAGCACAACCTGACACTCTTAAAACATGGGGAGTGTGTTCCTCCTTTTAGGTGCTGCAATTATAACTTGCATGGTCGAAAATATATTTCCACTCCTAACTGGAAAGTTCTGATTTTGTGATACTGTATAACTCTTACACTGGGAAATAGTGTATTCTGATATGCAAATTAGTTAGGCCAATTGATCTTTGCCTCTGATAATTATGGTCCTTTAAAGGTTTAGCAACCAACTTTCTGTGATGAGCAGTTCAGGAACTTGGTTTATGGATGGTGGTGAAGAAAGAATGTTGCTGTTCATTTAAGAACGTTCCTCAGTGTTCATGATCTGATGACTCTCATGTCTCCTGGGTATGCATTTGAGATGCGTTAGCAGGCTATACAAAAGAACTGTGAATAGGGTGAAAAAAAGGCACAAATGCAGAATGCTAGCAAATGCAAAGTACCAGTATAAGTAGGTCACTGCACCAGCTACTGCGCTATTCTCAGAAGCAAAGATGCAAATGAGAGCTAAAACACTGAAAGAGCAGTTCACAGTTTGCGTTGCTCTGGGCCCTCATTGTAAGTATCATATTGTTGCCCACTGGCAGGCATCGCCTGGCATCAGCATGCCATTGTCAGTAGAAGCGAGAGCCTTCAAATCGTATAGCCCCACTTTCATTTAACATAAAGAATGTAAATTCTGTACTAGGGTTCCAGAACCTTTTGTAAAATCACACATTTGCCTCACCCAGCTGCATCTACATAATGAATATGCACACATGGAAATGTACAACATTGTGCGTAGTGTATGTTATGCTATTGTTTTGCAAGCTGCCTGAAGACTATGTATTGTATTGGTGTTTGTACTGTGTGTTCAATGTCACGTGTTAATTTGCATTTTGCACTTGAATTTGTTGTTTGACCTGTGTTTACTGGTGGAGCATTCTGTTAATTGCCCGTTTGCTGAAAACAGGTCTTGGATACCCAGCCAACCCCCTAGTGAAACAAATTAACTTCAACATCACATGCTCTGTTGTAGAGGAAATCAGAGCAGGGCAGAAGTCATTTGAAAGAGATACTGTGTGTATTTGAAAGCCAGGAATTCCTGGCCGTACATTGCCAAATACATACCGAATTCACATACCCCGCCAAGCATCATGGGAAGCACATGCAAGTCAACATGAAAGAATGAAGGCTGGTTTGGCTTTAAGCAGGACTGAATGCCCGACTGAATGGTGCCACATGGATTCACAAATAATCCACAGAGGCTGACAACAGCAGCATGTATTTACCATCGCTTGTTTTTGGCGCCAGAGGACATGAGAACAAAGGCGCTGTACAGACAGCAGAATATTTCAGTGTGTACAGTAAAGTACCAGAGGAAGAAATTCAAACTCTGATGGTGGCTGCAGTGTCTACCGACTGTAGCCACTAATTACAAAATGAGAATCAGAGTCAGTATTTCAGACAGAATTATAAATCCACTGATGAATAACGGGAGGATCTCAGGACTACATTTAGAGCTAAATAAGTGAATGATGAAATATTTTTGCCAACTGTAATGGCACTGTAACCGTCATGGGGCACACTTACTTCTCCTCATTGTTTTCAAGTGATGTTGCACCTGCCTGGATTCCAGAAGAGGATTATGATGGACCCCATTGGTTCCTCTTCATCTAGCAAGTGTTCCTATGTAACTGGTGTATGAGGCTGTACCTACCCCCCACCTCCACATGCGCATGCACACACACACACACACACACACTTGCCTTCATTGTTCTGCAGCCTGGCTCCACTTTAGTTGTACTATTATTTGCTTCTTGGGGTCATGACCCCTTTAAGTGTTTGCATTTCTCATCCATAAGGCCAGCTTTGAACTGCTTGGAATTTGTTTCGAACTTCTGGAATGCAGTTTGAGGAGTTCTAGGAGCAATTCAGCTTTGTGTATGATATTTGTGCCAATTTGTATCCAAACTGCACTTGTTTTTGAGACCTTGAGAAGTCACTTTGTTGATGTGCAAACTCCCCTTCTGTGTACAGCACTTTGAAGCGTAATGCTTTTCATCTCATGTTGCTAAAGTAACAATATCTCATAACTATAGATTTGGAACTGCGACAATCAAACCCTCTGGCTACGTAAGGATTTCCAGTAATATGTTCAGTATCTGGGGGTTTCAACTGAGAGCCTAAATGGGTTTCTTATTGAACAAACAGCAAGAGGCCTTTTAAAACAAAGCACTGATCTCCCTTACTGGCTCCATCTGTAAATAAAAATAATTTCACTTTCTAGTGACTAAGCACTGCAGTTTCTGAACAAAGCATGCAGTGATGTGTTTATTTGGTGCCGACCAGTTATGACCCACATAGTTCTGTGACAGAGTGGGTCCACTTTAGCCAATTTACTGAAGAGCAGTCATGTAAACAAAGTCCCCCAGATCTGTGGAGGCACAAACGTAGCTCGAATGGATCTCTGCCCGTCCATCATTGGGTAGAAGCATCTATTATGGAAGAAAACATGTTCATTCACGCCTGCCCTACAAAGTTCTTCAAGGTGATTGCAGAAGGCAAGTGTGATATTGATCCAGATAGCTAAATATTTCTATGGTTCAACTAGTGCCAGTGTCTCTTTTGCGAAGATCGAATCGGAATAGTTACAAGAATGAGACAGCTTGTTCCACCAAACATTATTATTATTATTTTTTATGGAGTTCACTAACTGTTACTCAGTTTTGCTGCAACACACGGAAAGCACATAAAAAATATTTCACCATATGAAGTGTTTTATCTAATTATGGTCTTTGCTTTTTTCCTTAATAATGTCACTTAAATTGTTTATATATAGTATGAACAGAAGGGGAACCAAGACTGAACCAGTTTTATTCACAATTAGTGAGGTGTGGATAGGATGTCTGCTTTACCCACAGTACAGAGCAGTGCACCTGAGGTGGCAGCTTTACCCTCAATTCAGTGCCACTGTGGGTGATGTTTCAACTTTATCCACAAATCATTTTGGAGTGGAGCAGGTTGGGGGTAAGCTTCACCCATGATTCCATTACATGAAAGTTGGTGTTTTATTACCCACAATTCAGTGTGTTGCTGGTGGGGTCGTCGGTTTTACCCACAATCCAGAGTGGTTAATGTGGGGTGTCAGCTTTGTTCAGAGTTTTTTATTCACTGGTAACCATGTGGGGCCCGGATGGCACAAGGCTAATTTATCATAGCAACCCTGGAGCACAGGGAGGTTCAGTGACTTCCTCAAGTGAGTTGCAGGTGGGAGTGTCCTATTCACTCACAGTTCAGTGCATTGCAGGTGGAGTGTCCTATTCACTCGCAGTTCAGTGTGTTGCAGGTGGAGTATCCTATTCACTCACAGTTCAGTGCGTTGCAGGTGGGGTGTCCTATTCACTCACAGTTCAAGTCGTTGCAGGTGGGTGTCCTATTCACTCACAGTTCAGTGCGTTGCAGGTGGGGTGTCCTATTCACTCACAGTTCAGTGCGTTGCAGGAGGGGTGTCCTATTCACTCACAGTTCAGTGCATTGCAGGTGGGGTGTTCTATTCACTCCACAGCTCAGTGTTGCAGGTGAGGTGTCCTATTCACTCACAGTTCAATGTGTTGCAGGTGGGTGTCTTATTCACTCACACTTCAGTGTGTTGCAGGTGGGGTGTCCATTCACTCACACTCAGTGTGTTGCAGGTGGGGTGTCTTATTCACTCACAGTTCAGTGTGCTGCAGGTGGGGTGTCCTATTCACTCAGTTCAGTGTGTTGCAGGTGGGGTGTCCTATTCACTCACAGTTCAGTGTGTTGCAGGTGGAGTGTCCTATTCATTCAGTTCAGTGTGTTGCAGGTGGGGGTGTCCTATTCACTCACAGTTCAGTGTGTTGCAGGTGGGGTGTCCTATTCACTCACAGTGCAGTGCGTTGCAGGTGGGGTGTCCTATTCACTCACAGTTCAGTGCGTTGCAAGTGGGGTGTCCTATTCACTCAGTTCAGTGTGTTGCAGGTGGGGTGTCCTATTCACTCACAGTTCAGTGTGTTGCAGATGGAGTGTCAGCTTTACCCAGGATTTAGCATAGTGCAGGGGGAGTCAGTGCTTATCAGAGAAAAGCAGCAATTTCACCCACAGCATTCTATAACTGCAGCCAGTACAGTGCAGTATTTATTTCTCTTGTTATTTACAGTACAGATGGACACCAAACATAACAATTGGTCAACGTTTTGTGGTGTGAAGCCTCTTTATCAAGAGAGGTTTTCCTGGAAGTGCTTCTCTTAGTTTATACATTCACAAGTAACAGAACCTCTGTTTATCATTCTGCAGTCCGCTTGTATCAGATAATACCCCTCACTGTTTATTGATGCTTTTTTCTACAGCATTTAAAGAGAAAATGATGCCTTCGAGAACTTTAACAAAACAATAATATTTAGCCACAGTTCAACTTGTATGTCACATTAGTTCTGTATTCCTTTTCCAAGTTATTGCTGAGATCATTTGCATGAAAACAGGGTCTTTGCTCCTGAGGTGTTTATCTATTCCTGTTTCTTTCTCCCTACCCGGCATCAAAATGCACTGCTTGTGACATCACAGTTACTACCATAAGAGTTCTGTGATGTCACAATAGACAATTACAACTTCAAGTAGGGAGTCAGTTATAGAGGCAAATTAACTCTAAGGGACAAAGATCATGTATTCATGCTAATTTCATCAGTAACAAACAATGGGGAGGAGAAATCTATAGAACATATATTAAATACAAGCGGAATTGTGCCTAAATATTGTGTCCTTAGTTTTCTTTGAAGTGTCAACATAGCTCCTTCATGGGTAGTCTAGTCCATTCAGGCTCAGTGATTTGTGGAGTTGGGGCCATTGCATCTCTCTGTGAGCTTTGCCACCAATCAGAGTGATGTGGGGAGTGCTAGCACCCACCAATCAGAGTGTTGTGTCAGCTTTACCCACAGATGAGTGTGCTGCAGATGTAAGGTCAGCTTTATACCCACAATCAAGAGTGGTACAGGTGGGAACTGTGGAAGACACCTTTCTTTACCCACAATTCTGTGTGGTGCCTGTGGCTGGGAGGACATGGATGTCGGCCTGAACTCTCAGTTGATCTCCTTGTTCTGTCACTCAGCACTTTGTGTGTGTTACATTGGGGGTGATAGAGTGCTAAAAGGAGGTTTGGAAGGATGCCATCTGACAGCAGCAACCCATCTTAGCCAGCAATAGATCACCATTCTGTCCTTTTTCTTCTGCAGAATGCTGCCTTTATGGATCGAAAACTTCATCAACAACAAAAACCTGGAATGAGTAAAGCTACACCACGATAGTTTGATTTTCTATTGCATATTCCATGCAAAATGTATCACAAAACTGCTCTCACAAGGGTTAAGCAGGAAACATACACATACAGCAGACATCTTTCAATACATAATACAGCTAGGGCTGGGGAAATCAGCAAGCATTTTCACAAAGTTTTTTTGTGAAATGTCAAAATTTCACGATTATCACCTCTTTTTCCATGAACAAATACAGTGTGAAAATTGCAATTGGAAAGTTCAAATCCCAGTTTTGTAGTGAAGATTACTGTTTTTGCTAAAAAATCAGCACTGTTTACTCAAAAACAATAACTATGCTTGAAAATAAATGATTTCACATGATTTTGCCAATGCGCAAAAATATATACCATCCACAATGTGATTTCACTGAATTTTGCTTGAAAAGAAAACAAAATTGGTGAGCCATACTTATACATCCAGAGATTCAATCTGTTCTGTCAAGCTATGAAGCACACAAACGTAATGCATCTTCCAAAGTTATATTCCTTCCCTGCTGTGTGCGACAACCCTAAATATGCCTGAATATGCAAGAAGTGGATGAGTTTCCCCACGGATTCTTTCTGTGTTTTGTGGGACATAATAAATCGACAATTTTATGGCAATTAAGCATCACTTCTGCTACATTTCACAGGAATAATTCAAAGCTATTTACCAGCCCAATCTTAGTTAACCCGTTCTCCTCCACCGGCCCCCTACCTAGTCTCTGCAATGGTAGAATTGCTCAGTGATATGTGGACCCTTTCTTGGTTGGCAGGAATTTCTCAAATCTGGTTTCTTAGTCTACAGGGCGAAGTAATGCAATGATTCAACACCGTCAAACGTTGACAACCTCAGTGTCGAGGAGACTGAGGACAGACTTAACCTGGCTTTTGACCTCACCAGTCTCAGTGACAGGTTGCACACTCACCTTTGAGGTTGGAAGATGGAAAGATTGTGGGTTCTAGCCCCATGCAACAAAATCCCAATACAGACACTATAGTGCAGCATGAGGGGGCACTGCACTCCTGAGGTGTTCTCTTTCAGGTGAGGCATTAAACAAAGTTCTTGTCTGCTTGTTCTGGTGATTGTTCAGGTGGACGCTAAAGATCCCACAGCAGGCCAGCCAACCCGTGGCACCAAGCAATGTGGCATCATTCTGGCATGCTGGTGACCTGGGTTCATGCCCAAGTCTGGATGTGTGAAGCGAGGCGGGCAAGAAGGGAGTCAGAGCATCCTGTGGACACTTCTCTCCTGAGGGGAGGGCTCCTGCAGACCGCTCTTACAGTGGCTCCTAGCAGTGGCTTTGCAGGAATTTCTTGGCAGTGAAGGTGACCACATGCTGCTATATGTCCCTGTCCCAGGATGCTGTGAGCAGCTGCACATGAGGAGATGGGTGGGATCCTGGTAAAAAAAAAAACAGGCAATCGCCCTCCGACCAGCCAGATGATGGCTGCCCTGTGACCCCCGCCCCACACAGCTACCAATGCACCACTCAATCCACCCTTGCTCCAGCTCTCTGATTGGTTGTGGAATGCTACTCCCCGTCCCTTCTCTCCACAGGGGAGGAGCCCCCTGGCAGGGATAAGCTGGATCACCAAGGGTGTGGACACAAGCCTGGGATGGATGAGATGGCAGCAGAAGATAAGTCTGGCAGGATTTTCAGGGCCCTACGCTAAGTGGCTCGATGGAGGGCAAGTCAGGGGAGGGAGCGAAAAAACAAAAAGATTCCACGGCACTTTGAAAGAGTAGGGAATAATTCCTGGTGTCCAACCAAATTTCCCCCATTCACTACAGATATCAACAGTAGCTAAATCTGGTTCAGTTTCAGCTGGTTTCTATTTGTATCTGCCCCCATGGAGAGGCTGAAAATAAGCAGAATTGCCTAGTTCTCCTTTTATGGTCAACAAAAACTAAAATATGTGAAAAAAAATAAAAAGACCTTGGATAGCTCCCATCCAGACTGTATAGGGGATACAAAAAAAAAGAGAGTCAAACAAGTTAATCTGACTGCCAGTCAGGAACATTATTAGTGCATACCTCACAGGGCTCATTAATCTCCATTGTGGCAACTGAATCTATCAATTACTTCCCAGGGCTAATCAATCCCTAAGCTGGCAAGTAGCCATTTCAGGTTACCTCCTGCAGGTTAATCAATACGCAGTTTGGCTTAAGCTGCCATACACAAATGGGCTACTAAACCCACCAAGTATTTCCCAAGACTAGTCAATGTCCAAAGAAGCTACTAAAACTACCAGTTACACCTCAGGACTATGTAATCACTTACCTGGCCACGCAACATACCAAGTACCTCTGGCCATGGCTTGTTAATAACTGAGCTGACTACTAAATCTATAATGCACCTCACACTGCTAATCTATCCCCTCCTCAACTGGCTGCTAAATTTACTAACTACCTCCCAGGGCTAATTAATGTCCAATATGGCTTCTAAACCTACCAAGTGCATCCACGGCTAATCACTCTGAGCTGGCTACTAAACCTACACTTCTGCTGCATACATAATAACCCTGAAGTGTAACCCCACCCCTGTCTCATGGTGCTATGCTGTACACCTCTGAGTGCCATGTCATCCAGTGTGACCTCTGCCCCAGTGACACAGAGCCCCGTGCCGCAATTTGCAGCCACACCTGTGCTGATGCAGTTCTAGGACATGCTGGTCTTTGGGAAGAGTTCTCTTCCCTTGTCTCAGCCTTGCTGGGAGACACTAACCGTCAAGGAATGCAGCTCTCTACCAGTCTCCATAAACAGGCTGCAGCTTGTTTAAGATAAACATGCATTACAGACAGACCCCATCTTCCATCAGCAAACCCTCACCCCCCTCCCTTGAAACCAACTCCATCCCTCTGTACTTTCCACATTCCTGAGGTGAAGGCTTTGATAAGGCATCCTTCTTTATGGTTAATTGCAGTTATTGCAAGCCACTCTGTAAAAATTGTGAAACATTGGAACTTGTAAACTGGTAAACTCGATGTGTCCTAGGACTCCGACTTTGTTTTTGATGAACAGTTTGACACCACACTCATTTGTACCACATCTGCATCTCATGTTTCTGGGCGGCACTTCTGTTGAACACTACGATATGTCACTGTATAGCAATGGATTTCTCATTTCATCACTGGACTTTAGGAGGGCTGACTTTGCCAAAATGGGTGAGTGCCTAAGGAATGCACTAGCAAATGGGCAGGAAGGAGGGGTGGAAGAACAATGGGGAATAATAAAAACTGCCATCACAGAGGTAAAAAGCCTTTGTGTGAAGCAAATAAACAAAATGAAATGATGTAAGAAACCACTATGGTTCTCAAAGGAAGAGGCAGTGAAGGTTCAAGAGAAAAAGAAAGCATTCAGGAAGTACAAGGAATCACAGAAGGAGCAGGACAGAGAACTGTATCAGTTAAAGCAAAAGGAAGCTGGGAAGGCAGTCAGAACAGCAAAGGCCCAAACTAAGGAAAAGATAGCCAACTCAGTTAAGAAGTGGGATAAAACCTTTTATAGGTATATCAGGGAGTGAAGGAAGACCAAGGGAGGGTTAGTGAGGCTTAATAAAGAGGAGGGAGGGTGGACAGAGGGTGACTGTGAAAAGGCAGAGATACTAAACAAATATTTTGCTCAGTATTTACAAAGGAAGTGGGGAGGTACCTAAAACAAACAGTAGAAACACTCTGATGCAGAAGTTGATACCAGCCCATTTACAGAAGAAAGGGTTCTGAAAGAACTCTTAAAACTGAAGGTGGACAAAGCAATGGGGCCTGATGGGATTCATCCCAGAATTCTAAAATAACTAAGGGTAGAACTAGTGACACCACTGACTACCCTCTTTAACAAATCATGGGAGGATGGGGTGGTACCCGAGGACTGGAGAAGGGCAGATGTGATTCCCCTTCACAAAAGTGGGAGCAAGGCAGAAGCAGAAAACTACAGACCTGTTAGTTTAACCTCAGTGGTAGGGAAAATGATGGAATCACTTCTGAAGGAAAGAATTGTTGAGTATCTAGAGACCAGAGGGCTCAAGACCCAAGGCAGCATGGATTCACAGCGGAAGGTCATGCCAGACAAATCTGATAGATTTCTTTGACTGGGTGACCAAACTAGTAGATCAGGGAGGGCTGTGGACATGGCCTACCTAGACTTTAGCAAGGCATTTGACACAGTCTCACACAAAGATTAATATACAAGTTAGCCAGCCTGGGAGTGGGTCCCAAGATGACAGCCTGGGTAAAGAATTGGCTGGAGAATAGGACACAGCGGTAATAGTAAATGGAGTCCACTCTGAAGAAAGGGGGGTTACTAGTGGGGTACCACAGGGTTCAGTATTAGGACTGGTGCTCTTCAATGTCTTTATAAGCGACATTGCAGAGGGACTGGAAGGAAAAGTATGTCTCTTTGCAGATGACACAAAGATCTGCAACAGAGTTGATGCACAAGGTGGGATGGAAAGGATGAGAAGGGACTTGGCAAGGTTAGAGGAATGGTCAAATGTATGGCAGCTTAGATTCAATGCTAAGAAGTGCAGGTAATGCACCTGGGAAACAAAACCCAGGGAAGAGTACACAGTGGGGGTGAGATACAACAACAACAAAATGGAAAGGGACCTGGGGTAGTCATATCAGATGACCTAAAGGTGGGCAAGCAATGTGAGAGGGCAGCAAGGAGGGCTGGGGGATACTGGGATGCATAGGGAGAGGCATCACCAGTGGAAAACAGGAAGTTATTATCCTTCTGTACAGACAGCTGGTGAGACCCCATCTGGAGTACTATGTGTAGTTCTGGAGACCCAGTCTCCGCAAAGACATAGACAGGATGGAGGCTGTCCAGAGGAGGGCAACTAAAATGGTGCAGGGTCTGCACCGGAAGACATATGAAGAGAGACTTAAGGAGCTGAATATGTATAGCCTTGAGGAAAGGAGGAGAGGGGACATGATAGAAACTTTCAAGTACCTCAAGGGAATCAACAAAGTCCAAGAGGGTAGCATCTTTCAAAAAGAGTGTGTACAAGAACAAGGGGCACAATTTGAAGATGGGGCAGCTCAGAGGTAATGTAAGGAAATATTTTTTCACAGAGAGGGTTGTGGATGCATGGAACGGCCTTCTGGAGGAGGTTGTGAGTCAAAACAGTGGTGGAATCAAGCATGCATGGGACAGTCATAAGGCAATTCTAGGGGTGGGGTAGGAAGAAGTAGGTCGCTAGTTAACTAGGATCTGCAGCTTATCCATCAAGGTAGAGAAATGGGCAGACTGGGTGGGCCAAGCGGTCCTTATCTGCCGTCAAATTCTATGTTTCTATGTAAGTCAATAATAACATTACTTTATTCTTGCCCACTTCCTCCAAGATGTGCCTGAAAATGTGTTGTTCACAGCTAGGTGTACCTACCTAACATAACATTTCTAATAAATAGATACAATAAGGAGGATATCCCTGCTAACGGAGTCAGACGCTTCAGTTTTACAAAGCAAGTGGGAGTGGGCAGTGTTCCAGGCTGTACAGTGGGAGTCCGGCCTCTCTTACCATCCCTATATATAAAGTTGTGCCCCACTGCAAGAGAGGTGGGGGTGCCATCCCACACTGTACAGTGGGAGTCATGCCTCTCTGCCATCCGTCAATATAAAGTGTGCCCCAATGTAACAGAGATGGGGTGCAATCCCACACTGTACAGTGGGAGTCATGCCTCTCTACCATCCATCAATATAAGTGTGCCCCATGTAACAGAGATGGGGGTGCCATCCCACACTGTACAGTGGAGTCATGCCTCTCTACCATCCGTCAATATAAGTGTGCCCCACTGCAACAGAGAAGGGGGTACCATCCCACACTGTACAGTGGGAGTCACGCCTCTCTACCATCCGTCAATATAAAGTGTGCCCCAATGTAACAGAGATGGGGGTACCATCCCACACTGTACAGTGGGAGTCACGCCTCTCTACCATACATCAATATAAAGTGTGCCCCAATCTAACAGAGATGGGGGTGCCATCCCACACTGTACAGTGGGAGTCATGCCTCTCTACCATCCGTCAATATAAAGTGTGCCCCAATGTAACAGAGATGGGGGTGCCATCCCACACTGTACAGTGGGAGTCATGCCTCTATACCATCCGTCAATATAAAGTGTGCCCCCAATGTAAAAGAGATGGGGGTGCCATACTATACTTTACAGTGGGAGTCATGCCTCTCTATCATCCATCAATGTAAAGCGTGCCCCACTGTAACAGAGATGGAGGTGCCATCCCACACTGTACAGTGGGAGTCATACGTCTCTGCCATCCATCAATATAAAGCGTGCCCCACTGTAACAGAGATGGGGGTGCCAACCCACACTCTACAGTGGGAGTCATACAGCTCTGCCATCCGTCAATATAAAGTGTGCCCCAATGTAACAGAGATGGGGGTGCCATCCCACACTGTACAGTGGGAGTCATCCGTCTCTGCCATCCATCAATATAAAGCATGCCCCACTATAACAGAGATGGGGGTGCCATCCCACACTGTACAGTGGGAATCATATGTCTCTGCCATCCGTCAATATAAAGCGTACCCCACTGTAACAGAGATGGGGTGCCATCCCGCACTGTACAGTGGGAGTCACGCCTCTCTACCATCCATCAATATAAAATCTGCCCCACTTTAACAGAGGTGGGGGTACCATCCTACTCTGTACAGTGGGAATCACGCCTCTCTACCATCCGTCAATATAAAGTGTGCCCCAATGTAACAGAGATGGGGGTGCCATCCCACACTGCACAGTGGGAGTCATAAGTCTTTGCCATCTGTCAATATAAAGCGTGCCCCACTGTAACAGAGATGGTGGTGCTATCCCACACTGCACAGTGGGAGTCATACGTCTCTGCCATCCGTCAATATAAAGTGTGCCCACTGTAACAGAGATGGGGTGCCATCCCACACTGCACAGTGGAGTCATGCCTCTACCATCCGTCAATAGAGCATGCCCCACTGTAACAGAGATGGGGTGCCATCCCACACTGTACAGTGGAGTCATATGTCTCTGCCATCCGTCAATATAAAGTGTGCCCCACTGTAACAGAGATGGGGGTGCCATCCCACACAGTACAGTGGGGGTCATGCCTCTCTACCATCCGTCAATATAAAGTGTGCGCCACTGTAACAGAGATGGGGGCACCATCCCACTCTGTACAGTGGGAGTCATGCCTCTCTACCATCCGTCAATATAAAGTGTGCCCCACTGTAGCAGAGATGGGGGTGCCATCCCACACTGTACAGTGGGAGTCATGTCTCTCTACCTTCCATCAATATAAAGTGTGCCCCACTGTAACAGAGATCGGGGTGCCATCCCACACAGTACAGTGGGGGTCATGCCTCTCTACCATCCGTCAATATAAAGTGTGCGCCACTGTAACAGAGATGGAGGTACCATCCCACTCTGTACAGTGGGAGTCATGCCTCTCTACCATCCGTCAATATAAAGTTTGCACCACTGTAGCAGAGATGAGGGTGCCATCCCACACTGTACAGTGGGAGTCATGCCTCACCATCCATCAATATACAGTTTGCTCCACTGTAGCAGAGATGGGGTGCCATCCCACACTGTACAGTGGGGTCATGTCTCTCTACCTTCCATCAATATAAAGTGTGCCCCACTGCAGCAGAGATGGGGTGCCATCCCACACTGTACAGTGGCAGTCACGCTTCTCTACTATCCGTCAGTATAAAGTGTGCCCCACTGTAGCAGAGATGGGGCACCATCCCACTCTGTACAGTGGGTCATGCCTCTCTACCATCCGTCAATATAAAGTGTGCCCACTGTAGCAGAGATGGGGTGCCATCCCACACTGTACAGTGGAGTCATGTCTCTACCTTCCACAATATAAAGTGTGCCCCACTGTAACAGAGATGGGTGCCATCCCACACTGCAGTGTGGGAGCCATGCTTCTACCATCCGTCAATATAAAGTTTGCCCCACTGTAGCAGAGATGGGGGTGCCATCCCACACTGTACAGTGGGAGTCATGTCTCTCTACCTTCCATCAATATAAAGTGTGCCCCACTGTAACAGAGATGGGGGTGCCATCCCACACTGCAGAGTGGGAGTCATGCCTCTCTACCATCCGCCAATATAAAGTGTGCCCCCTGTAACAGAGATGGGGGTACCATCCCACACTGTACAGTGGGAGTCATGCCCCTCTACCATCCGTTAATATAAAGTGTGCCCCACTGCAACAGAGATGGGGGTGCCATCCCACACTGTACAGTGGGAGTTATGCCTCTCTACCATCCGTCAATATAAAGTGTGCCCCTGTTAAAGAGATAGGGGTGCCAAGAGAGTCTCCTACTGTTTTTAAGAAGTGCTTAACATCGCCCCGGAACAGGCAGACAGGACCTAGGTTTAATGTGTCTTCTGAAACATGGCACCTTAGCAGTGTAGCACCCCTTAACTGCACTGCAGTGTCAGTTATGGATACTATCCCAAGTGTTTGGGTTGGAGCTCAAACTCACAACTTGCTATTCTGCTGGCCGTAAGTTGAGCATGCTACCTTCTCTGTCACTGATACTGACACAGAGAAAGGTAGATGTAAAAATAACATCTGAATTAAGCTACAGTAATGAGTAGCCATCTGGGACATAGAGTACCTTATGAAAATGGAATATATTGCAATATACGGAAAAATGTCTTAATGTATGTCAATACACTGAGAAATACATTGTCCCACTGTAATATATCATATAATGTATTATGAAATATATTTTTAAATATACTGACATAATATATTTCTAACCCATAGTATACAAATTATATCTGTTACTATATTGAGAAATACACCGACTCAATGAAATATAATACACAGCGTATTTCAGCATATACTGAAACCATATATTCTGCCTCATGCATTGCTTGAAAGCTTGTCAATCTATTTAGTAATACATTATCTGAAATATATTACAATATTTCAAAATATATACTGTATTCATTGTATGTTATGTATATTTTTTATATATGTTACATATATTTTTATGCTCGCTTGTGCACATGTGCAAGAAACATTATGCAGCAGTTTAGGAGAGAAGCGGGTTGTGGGGGAGCGGCAGTGTGGCGGCCAATGCCAGCACTGCATTTGTGAGCTTGGCGGTGTGCACTAAATGCAGGCCCAGTATCCTGATGACATTGGTTCTGCAGAAGTGCCACCAACTTGAAACGATTTGGCCGCTGCAATGAGGGGCCACCTCGTCATTGCAGCATCAGCAATTCCGCTGCGATGATGAGGGAGTGATCCATCATTGCAGGGCAGTACCTTGCCTGGTGTAACATTACCAGGAACATGGCATCTCTATGTGGCTGCCTCAGAGCTCCATGAAAGCTGACAGGGGTGCCTAATCCTTCTGTTGGCATGCCCCCGACCCACTTCATTTGCTGACGGGGGAGCCCATTTCCCCGTCAGCATAATGTCCCCACCCCCCAATTTCTATTGTGTTCCAAGGGGTTGCCCAATCCCCCTTGGCATCATGCGCCTCAAACAGTCTTTCTTTGCCAATGGGGGCCCAACTCCTTCAGCTTCAGTCCCTCCCTTCCCAGTCTAAATTGCCGATGGGGAGCCCACTCCCCAGTCAGCATAATGTCCCTACTCCCCATTTTCTGTTGTGTGCCGAGGGGTGCAAATCCCCTTGGCATCATGTGCCCCCATTTCTAAGCCGACGGGAGCCTAATCCATCAACTTTGGTCCCTCCCACAAATGCGGGTGGCACAATCGAGCTCCACACCAGTGTATCAAACACACCTGTGCAGAAAGAAGAAAACTGAACTGCATTGTCTTTGTTTTGTTTTTACCTGTAAAACGAGAAAACGATCCTCAACGTGTCCAGTGCCCTCCCCTAACCCGCACCCACCATCTATGTACCCCACCTCCTTCATACCCCACTTCACCCCATACTTACCTCTGGAGCCTGGCGTGATTATCTTCGTGGACTGGAACACGTCTGCACTCTTCAAAGCAGACCGCGAACTGAAGAAATGCCGGTAAGCTGTATAATGGCATAAATAGGGTTTTTTAAACTTTAGTGCATATCTCAGGCATTTTGGGGAATTTTGCCATCACATTTTCAACAAGGGGTTATTGGGACCCCTCCTCATGAATTCAGTCACTGTCATGGCGTTATTCTGTCCTGAAAGGTGATTTCACAGTAACTGCGCAGAATCACCTTTTGGGACTGATTAATGAAATGACAGTGCCCGTGTTTGTGAGGTGGGCTCAAAAGCTTTTATGTTGCTAATTGGTAGAAAAATCCCAAAAATAACTGTTTTATAAGCATGCATTGTGCAGTTCCCACGCACGCTTGTAACTTCGCGAATTTGTAATATTTTCACCCCAGATTTTCAACATTAGCATTTTTTCACACATCCTTATGACCAGTACAGCCAAAATGTGTTTTCACACTTCCAGCACAGAATAGTGCAGCTGCAATGGAAATGGTGTTTGGGACCCATTAAGAGCGACAAGTGAGAGAGGAGGAGTAGAGCAAGCTCAGTAGAGCTCTGTCAGGACAATGCGGATCTCTTTGTGGGCAGAAAAAAGGCACCAATATAGGCAGGGAGCCCAGTAATCGGCGGGCAGCCTACAGTGCCGGGAGAAACGAATGAGCAAATGGGAAAGGGGGGAGTGGATCGAGCTCAATTGAGCTCTGTTGGGACTGCTACAGATTTCTTTGTGGGTAGAAAAGGTACCAACACAGGCAGGAGGCCAGTACAAAAGGGCAGCCTGCAGTGCCAGGAGAAACAGAATGAGCGAGTGAGAGAGGGGGAGTGAGCCACCTCAACAGAGCTCTGTCGGAACTTTAGAGTTGAGAACACAACCACCCATGGTCCTGTGTGGTCCTATATTACAGCAGGGTCTCTGGGTAAAGACAAAGCAATGATTGGATACGCTTAGGATTGCAGTAATAATGCAGATTTAGTTGTTCTGTTTATTTCTCTAACTGAGCTAAGTACTGAGCTATACTGTTAGGATTGCTGTAATAATACAGATTTAGTTGTTCTGTTTATTTCTCTAACTGAGCTGAGTAATACTTGGAGTGCAATAGGATTTCTAACTGGGCTAAGTGAAACTATATGAGAGCCGAGAAAAAAATGTATGGTAGCTGAGGGGTGAAAAGCAGACAAGGAGGCTTGAGGATTGCTACAGTAATACAGTATCTAATGGATGAGATTTGAAACTGAATTAACCCGGTTGGCAAGGGGGCAGTAGGGGGACTAGTGTGGATGGAACAGGAATTTGAGTAAACAGGGCCCTAATAGTTGTAGTAGGGTAAAGAACCGGGAGTAAAAGCCCGTAACATAAGATGGGGGCCAAAATGGGGCAGGTGCCACATGTCAATGAGAGGCATCTTTGGAAGGTGGTGGGGTGTACAGGGTGTGGGTCCACCATGACACTGTGAACAAGCTTTTATTCAGTGGTCTTATGTAACGGATCTAGGGGGGTTTAAAGGGTGCAGGTGCACCCCCATTATAACTTCCTTGCTTGCTCCTGCTACATTTCACTTTGCTGGACAATTCTAATATATTGATTGTAAGAAAATCTACAATCAAAACAATAGATTACATTTATATTTTCAGTCAGAAATTTAATGGAAAAGAAGGATTAAAAAATGTCAGAAAGTTGCATATCAAATATGCACACTGCCACAGCACCCCCCATTGTAAAATCCTGGACCCATCACATAACAAACTGAAAACAGAGAGTCTAGCATAAAGCCCCTGAGGTACCTCTACACACAGAGGACAAAATCACGTTGTCTAATGCCTGCTTCTTTTTCTTTGTCTAACTGTTAATTGCATAACTGTTTGTTTTGCCTCAGTCTGCAGCTACCTTGGTTCTACACAAAAAAAGATGCCAGGTCTTGTGGGGCTATCCTAGCCAATTAAATTTCAAGAAAATAAAAACAACTTAAGGAAAATCGAAAACGTCCACTGTACATACCTTCGCTCTATAACAGTAATATGTTGCTCCACAGACTGAAAAAGAACCCACAGTTTACAACCTGAAATTTGAGCCTTGACTGAACTGCTTACCACAGAGTTCCAAAGATCAGCATGGAAAATTGAGATGTGGATGAACACTTCTACCAACACACCTCTCCATCCTCACCCATAAACCACCTCTACTCAACTCCTCTCTCCAAGATTCTCTCCCATCCCCTCACTCCCTTTGCATCCAACTTGATCTGGCTGATGTTTCCCTCTGGTCTCTGGTGGATGTTCCCACTCTGGTCTCTGGTGGATGTATCTCCCACTGGTCTCTGGCTAATGTATCTCCCTTAGGTCTCTGGTGGATGTTCCATGTCAGGTCTCAGCTGCCAAGTGTATCTCCTCTGGTCTCTGATAGATGTTTTCCTCTGGTCTCTGCTAGATGTTGCCCTCTGGTCTCTGCTAGATGTTGTCTCCCCGGTCTCTGCCAAGTGTATCTCCCTCTAGTCTCTGGTAGATGTTTTCCACTCTGGTCTCTGGAAGATGTTTTCCTCTCTGGTCTCTGGTAGAGGTTTTCCCCTCTGGTCTCTGCCAAGTGCATCTCCCTCTGGTCTCTGGCGGATAGTCCCCCTCTGTTCTCTGGTGGATGTTCCAGCTCTAACCTCTGGTGAAGGTTCCCCACTCTGGTCTCTGGCGGATGTTTCCCCTCCAGTCTCTGGTAGATGTTCCCCTCTGGTGGATATTCCCCTATGGTATTAAGGGATGTTCCCTCTTGTCTCTGGTGAACAGCCCCCTCAGGTCTCTGGCAGATATCCCTCTGATGTCTGGTGGATTGTCCCCTCTGGTCTCTGGCAGATATATCCCTCTGATGTCTGGTGGATTGTCCCCTCTGGTCTCTGGTAGATGTTCCTCTCTGGTCTCTGGCAGATATATCCTCTGATGTCTGGTGGATTGTCCCCCTCAGGTCTCTGGCAGATATATCCCTCTGATGTCTGGTGGATTGTCCCCCTCTGGTCTCTGGTGGATTGTCCCCCTCTGGTCTCTGGTGGATTGTCCCCCTCTGGTCTCTGGTGAACAGCCCCCCTCAGGTCTCTGGCAGATATATCCCCTCTGATGTCTGGTGGATTGTCCCCCTCTGGTCTCTGGTAGATGTTCCCCCTCAGGTCTCTGGCAGATATATCCCCTCTGGTCTCTGGTGGATTGTCCCCCTCTGGTCTCTGGTGGATTGTCCCCCTCTGGTCTCTGGTGGATTGTCCCCCTCTGGTCTCTGGTGGATTGTCCCCCTCTGGTCTCTGGCAGATATATCCCCTCTGGTCTCTGGTGGATTGTCCCCCTCTGGTCTCTGGTGGATTGTCCCCCTCAGGTCTCTGGCAGATATATCCTCTGATGTCTGGTGGATTGTCCCTCTGGTCTCTGGTGGATTGTCCCCTCTGGTCTCTGGTAGATGTTCCCCTCTGGTCTCTGGTGGATTGTCCCCCCTGGTCTCTGGTGATTGTTCCCCAGGTCTCTGGCAGATATATCCCTCTGATGTCTGTGGATTGTCCCCTGGTCTCTGGTGGATTGTCCCCTGGTCTCTGGTAGATGTTCCCTCTGATCTCTGGTGGATTGTCCCTCTGGTCTCTGGTGGATTGTCCCTCAGGTCTCTGGCAGATATATCCTCTGATGTCTGGTGGATTGTCCTCTGGTCTCTGGTGGATTGTCCCCTCTGGTCTCTGGTAGATGTTCCCTCTGGTCTCTGGTGGATTGTCCCCCTGGTCTCTGGTAGATGTTCTCCTTTCTAATCTCTGATAAATGTATCCCTCTCTGGTATCTGGTGGGTGCTCCCCTCAGATCTCTGGCAGATGTTCCCGCTCAGTCTCTGGCAGAGATATCCCCTCTGGTGCCTGGTGGCTATCCCCCCCCCAGGTCTCTGTTCTCCTTCAGGTCTCCAGTGCATGTCTCCCCCTCTGGTGTTTGGTGGATGTTGCCCCTCTGGCAGATGTTGCCCCTTGGCAGATGTTGCCCCTTTGCTCTATGGCTCATTTCCCACTCTGGTCTCTGGCTCATGTTTTTCCGCCCGGGATGATCCCGATTCCCTCCTTTATGGCAACCAACGGTTTCATGTGTGAGAGCACCTATGTTTTTGGTGCTGCTTATGTTTTCTGTCTCCAACTCTCTGGCATCTCTTTCACTTGTTGCATTACGCTGTCTCATTTACGGTTTCCAGGCCCTCATTCTTTTACAAGTTTGATATTTTGCAGCCATTTTTAATGGTATTTTCCTTGTTTCTTAAAATAACTTTGATATATGTGCATTTCTTTAAGGCACGCTGTAGCAGTTGTGTAACACAACCATATAGAAAGCACAGGACACATGCATGGACAACTTCTGAGCTACACTGCTGTATAAGCACAGGGGTGGAGAGTGGGGTGGGAGGAGCTCATGACGGTAGTGAGTTACATGGCAGTATAAGCACAGGGTGGGAGTGGGGGTGGGAGGAGCCTGACGGGTAGTGAGTTATACAGTATAAGCACAGGGGGAGAGGGGGTGGAGGAGCTCTGATGGGTAGTGAGTTACATGGCAGTATAGCACAGGGTGGGAGTGGAGTTGGCAGGAGCTCTGACAGGTAGTGAGTTACATGGCAGTATAAGCACAGGGAGGGAGTGGGGTGGCAGGAGCTCTGACAGGTAGTGAGTTACATGGCAGTATACACACAGGGGTGGGAGTGGGGATAGCAGGAGCCTGACAGGTAGTGAGTTACATGGCAGTATAAGCACAGGGTGGAAGTGGGAATGGCAGGAAGCTCCAACAGGTAGTGAGTTACATGGCAGTATAAGCACAGGGTGGAAGTGGGGTGGCAGAAGTCTGAGGTAGTGAGTTACATGGCAGTATAAGCACAGGGGTGAGAGTGGGGGTGGGAGGAGCTCTGGACGGGTAGTGAGTTACAATGGCAGTATAAGCACAGGGTGGGAGTGGGGTGGCAGGAGCTCTGACAGGTAGTGAGTTACATGGCAGTATAAGCACAGGGGGTGAGGTGTGGTTGGCAGGAGGGAGTGTGGGTGGCAGAAGCTAAGATAGGTAGCGAGTTACATGGCAGTATACACACAGGGGTGGGAGTGGGGATAGCAGGAGCTGACAGGTAGTGAGTTACATGGCACTATAAGCACAGGGGTGGAAGTGGGGATGGCAGAAGCTCTGACAGGTAGTGAGTTACATGGCAGTATAAGCACAGGGGAGGGAGTGGGGGTGGCAGGAGCTCTGACAGGTAGTGAGTTACATGGCAGTATAAGCACAGGGGTGGGAGTGAGTGGCAGGAGCCTGACAGGTAGTGAGTTACATGGCAGTATAAGCACAGGGGAGGGAGTGGGGTGGCAGGAGCTAAGATAGGTAGCGAGTTACATGGCAGTATACACACAGGGGTGGGAGTGGGGATAGAAGGAGCTTCACAGGTAGTGAGTTACATGGCACTATAAGCACAGGGGTGGAAGTGGGATGGCAGAAGTCTGAAGGTAGTGAGCTACATGGATAAGCACAGGAGGGAGTGGGTGGCAGGAGTCCTGACAGGTAGTGAGTTACATGGCAGTATAAACACAGGGAGGGAGTGGGGATAGCAGGAGCTCTGACAGGTAGTGAGTTACATGGTAGTATAAGCACAGGGTGGGAGTGGGGCTGGCAGAGCTCCGACAGGTAGTGAGTACATGGCAGTATAAGCACAGGGGTGGGGTGGGGGTGGCAGGAGCTCCGACAGGTAGTGAGTTACATGGCAGTATAAGCACTGGGTGGGGGTGGGGAGGCAGGGAGCTCTGACAGGTAGTGAGTTACATGGCAGTATAAGCACAGAGGAGGAGTGGAGTTGGCAGGAGCTCTGACAGGTAGTGAGTTACATGGTAGTATAAGCACAGGGGTGAGGTGGCAGGAGCTCCAACAGGTAGTGAGTTACATGGAGTATAAGCACAGGGGTGGGGGTGGGGTGGCAGGAGCTCTGACAGGTAGTGAGTTACATGGCAGTATAAGCACAGGGAGGGAGTGGAGTTGGCAGGAGCTCTGACAGGTAGTGAGTTACATGGCAGTATAAGCACAGGGGTGGGAGTGGGCTGGCAGGAGCTCCTACAGGTAGTGAGTTACATGGCAGTATAAGCACAGGGGTGGGAGTGGGGTGGCAGGAGCTCTGACAGGTAGTGAGTTACATGAGTATAAGCACAGGGAGGGAGTGGAGTTGGCAGGAGCTCTGACAGGTAGTGAGTTACATGGTAGTATAAGCACAGGGGTGGGAGTGGGGGTGGCAGGAGCTCTGACAGGTAGTGAGTTACATGGCAGTATAAGCACAGGGGAGTGGGAGTGGGGGTGGCAGGAGCTCCTGACAGGTAGTGAGTTACATGGCAGTATAAGCACAGGGGTGGGAGTGGGGTTGACAGGAGCTCCAACAGGTAGTGAGTTACATGGCAGTATAAGCACAGGGGTGGGAGTGGGGTTGACAGGAGCTCCAACAGGTAGTGAGTTACATGGCAGTATAAGCACAGGGGAGGGAGTGGAGTTGGCAGGAGCTCTGACAGGTAGTGAGTTACATGGCAGTATAAGCACAGGAGTGGGGGTGGCAGGAGCTCTGACAGGTAGTGAGTTACATGGCAGTATAAGCACAGGGTGGGAGGGGTGGCAGGAACTCTAACAGGTAGTGAGTTACATGGCATATGCACAGGGGCGAGAGTGGGGTGGCAGGAGCTCTGGCATGTAGTGATTGATGGCAGTATAAGCACAGGGGGGAGTGGGGTTGGCAGGAGCTCTGACAGGTAGTGAGTTACATGGCAGTATAAGCACAGGGGGGGAGTGGGGTTGGTGGAGCTCTGGAATGTAGTGAATGGCAGTATAAACACAGGGTTGGGAGTGGGGATGGCAGGAGTTCTGGTAGGTAGTGAGTTACATGGCAGTATAAGCACAGGGATGGAGTGGGGTGGCAGGAGCTCTGGCATGTAGTGAATGGCAGTACAAAGATGGGGTGGGAGTAGGGTGAGAGGAGTCTGACAGGCAGTGAGTTCATGGGTATAAGCACAGGGGTGGGAGTGGGGGTGGCAGGAGCTCTGACAGGTAGTGAGTTACATGGCAGTATAAGCACAGGGAGGGAGTGGGTTGGCAGGAGCTCTGACAGGTAGTGAGTTACATGGCAGTATAGCACAGGGGTGGGAGTGGGTGGCAGGAGTCTGACAGGTAGTGAGTTACATGGCAGTATAAGCACAGGGAGGGAGTGGAGTGGCAGGAGCTCTGACAGGTAGTGAGTTACATGGCAGTATAAGCACAGGGTGGGAGTGGGGTGGCAGGAGCTCTGACAGGTAGTGAGTTACATGGCAGTATAACACAGGGGTGGGAGTGGGATAGCAGGAGCTCTGCCAGGTAGTGAGTTACTTGGCAGTATAAGCACAGGAGTGGGAGTGGGGGTGGCAGGAGCTAAAGATAGGTAGTGAGTTACATGGCAGTATAAGCACATGGGGTGGGAGTGGGGGTGGCAGGAGCTCCGACAGGTAGTGAGTTACATGGCAGTATAAGCACAGGGGAGGGAGTGGGGGTGGCAGGAGCTCTGACAGGTAGTGAGTTACAGTTCAGTATAAGCACAGGGGAGGGAGTGGGGGTGGCAGGAACTCTGACAGGTAGTGAGTTACATGGCAGTATAAGCACAGGGGAGAGAGTGGAGTTGGCAGGAGCTCTGACAGGGAGTGAGTTACATGGCAGTATAAGCACAGGGTGGGAGTGGGGTAGGAGCTCTGACAGGTAGTGAGTTACATGGCAGTATAGCACAGGAGGGGGAGTGGGGTGGAGGAGCTAAGATAGGTAGTGAGTTACATGGCAGTATACACACAGGGGTGGGAGTGGGGATAGAAGGAGCTTGACAGGTAGTGAGTTACATGGCACTATAAGCACAGGTGTGAAGTGGGGATGGCAGAAGTCTGGCAGGTAGTGAGTTACATGGCAGTATAAGCACAGGGAGGAGTGGGGTGGCAGGAGCTCCGACAGGTAGTGAGTTAAATGGCAGTATAAACACAGGGGAGGGAGTGGGGATAGCAGGAGCTCTGACAGGTAGTGAGTTACATGGTAGTATAAGCACAGGGGTGGGAGTGGGGCTGGCACGAGCTCCGACAGGTAGTGAGTTACATGGCAGTATAAGCACAGGGTGGGGGTGGCAGTAGCTCCGACAGGTAGTGAGTTACATGGCAGTATAAGCACTGGGGTGGGGGGGGGTGGCAGGAGCTCCGACAGGTAGTGAGTTACATGGCAGTATAAACACAGGGGAGGGAGTGGAGTTGGCAGGAGCTCTGACAGGTAGTGAGTTACATGCTAGTATAAGCACAGGGGTGGGAGTGGGGCTGGCAGGAGCTCCGACAGGTAGTGAGTTTCATGGCAGTATAAGCACAGGGGTGGGAGTGGGGGTGGCAGGAGCTCCGACAGGTAGTGAGTTACATGGCAGTATGAGCACAGGGGAGGGAGTGGGGGTGGCAGGTGCTCTGCCAGGTAGTGAGTTACATGGCAGTATAAGCACAGGGGAGGGAGTGGGGGTGGCAGGAGCTCAGACAGGTAGTGAGTTACATGGCAGTATAAGCACAGGGGAGGGAGTGGAGTTGGCAGGAGCTCTGACAGGTAGTGAGTTACATGGCAGTATAAGCACAGGGGTGGGAGTGGGAGTGGCAGGAGCTCGGACAGGTAGTGAGTTACATGGCAGTATAAGCACAGGGAGTGGGGGTGGCAGGAGCTCTGACAGGTAGTGAGTTACATGGCAGTATAAGCACAGGGGTGGGAGTGGGGTGGCAGGAGCTCTGACAGGTAGTGAGTTACATGGCAGTATAAGCACAGGGGAGGGAGTGGGGTTGGCAGGAGCTCTGACAGGTAGTGAGTTACATGGCAGTATAAGCACAGGGGTGGGAGTGGGGGTGGCAGGAGCTCTGAAAGGTAGTGAGTTACATGGCAGTATAAGCACAGGGGTGGGGGTGGCAGGAGCTCCGATAAGTAGTGAGTTACATGTCAGTATAAACACAGGGGAGGGAGTGGAGTTGGCAGGAGCTCCAACAGGTAGTGAGTTACATGGCAGCATAAGCACAGGGGAGGGAGTGGGGAAGGCAGGAGCTCTGACAGGTAGTGAGTTACATGGCAGTATAAGCACAGGGAAGGGAGTGGGGTTGGCAGGAGCTCCGACAGGTAGTGAGTTGCTTAGCAGTATAAGCACAGGGTGGGAGTGGGGGTGGCAGGAACTCTGACAGGTAGTGAGTTACATGGCAGCATAAGCACAGGGGCGAGAGTGGGGGTGGCAGGAGCTCTGGCATGTAGTGAATGGCAGTACAAACACAGGGTGGGAGTGGGGATGGCAGGAGCTCTGACGGTAGTGAGTTACATGGCAGTATAAGCACCAGGGACGGAGCGGGTTGGCAGGAGCTCTGGAATGTTGTGAATGGCATGGCAGTATAAGCACAGGGGGAGTGGGGTGGCAGGAGCTCCACAGGTAGTGAGTTACATGGCAGTATAAGCACAGGGGTGGGAGTGGGGTGGCAGGAGCTCTGACAGGTAGTGAGCTACATGGCAGTATAACGACAGGGTGGGAGTGGGGTGGCAGGAGCTCGACAGGTAGTGAGTTACATGGTAGTATAAGCACAGGGTGGGAGGGCTGGCAGGAGTCTGACAGGTAGTGAATTACATGGCAGTATAAGCACTGGGGTGGGAGTGGAGTTGGCAGGAGCTCTGACAGGTAGTGAGTTACATGGTAGTATAAGCACAGGGGTGGAGGGGCTGGCAGGAGCTCCGACAGGTAGTGAGTTGCATGGCAGTATAAGCACAGGGAGGGAGTGGGTGGCAGGAGCTCTGACAGGTAGTGAGTTACATGGCAGTATAAGCACAGGGGGGGAGTGGGGTTGGCAGGAGCCCGGCAGGTAGTGAGTTACATGGCAGTATAAGCACAGGGAGGGAGTGGGGGTGGCAGGAGCTCTGACAGGTAGTGAGTTACATGGCAGTATAAGCACAGGGGCGAGGTGGGGGTGGCAGGAGCTCTGGCATGTAGTGAATGGCAGTACAACACAGGGGTGGGAGTGGGGATGGCAGGAGCTCTGACGGTAGTGAGTTACATGGCAGTATAAGCACAGGGACGGAGCGGGTTGGCAGGAGCTCTGGAATGTTGTGAATGGCAGTACAAACATGGGTGGGAGTGGGTGACAGGAGTCTGACAGGTAGTGAGTTACATGGCAGTATAAGCACAGGAGTGGGAGGGGTGGCAGGAGCTCGAAGGTAGTGAGCTAGCATAGCACAGGGTGGGAGTGGGGTGGCAGGAGCTCTGACAGGTAGTGAGTTACATGGCAGTATAAGCACAGGGGGGAGTGGGTTGGCAGGAGCTCTGACAGGTAGTGAGTTACATGGCAGTATAAGCACGGTGGGAGTGGAGTTGGCAGGAGCCTGACAGGTAGTGAGTTACATGGTAGTATAACAGGGTGGAGGGGGCTGGCAGGAGCTCTGACAGGTAGTGAGTTACATGGCAGTATAAGCACAGGGGAGGGAGTGGGTGGCAGGAGCTCTGACAGGTAGTGAGTTACATGGCAGTATAAGCACAGGGGTGGGAGTGGGGTGGCAGGAGCTCTGACAGGTAGTGAGTTACATGGCAGTATAAGCACAGGGGGGAGTGGGGTGGCAGGAGCCTGACAGGTAGTGAGTTACATGGCAGTATAAGCACAGGGAGGGAGTGGGGTGGCAGGAGCTCCGACAGGTAGTGAGTTACATGGCAGTATAAGCACAGGGGAGGGAGGTGGGAGCTCTGACAGGTAGTGAGTTACATGGCAGTATAAGCACAGGAGTGGGGTGGCAGGAGCTCTGACAGGTAGTGAGTTACATGGCAGTATAAGCACAGGGGTGGAGTGGGGGGGCAGGAGCCTGACAGGTAGTGAGTTACATGGCAGTATAAGCACAGGGTGGGAGGGGTTGCAGGAGCTCCAACAGGTAGTGAGTTACATGGCAGTATAAGCACAGGAGGGGGTGGCAGAGCCTGACAGGTAGTGAGTTACATGGCAGTATAAGCACAGGGGTGGGAGTGGGGTGGCAGGAGCTCTGACAGGAGTGAGTTACATGGCAGTATAAGCACAGGGGTGGGGGTGGCAGGAGCTCTGCAGGTAGTGAGTTACATGTCAGTATAAGCACAGGGAGGGAGGGTGGCAGGAGCTCCGACAGGCAGTGAGTTACATGGCAGTATAAGCACAGGGAGGGAGTGGAGTTGGCAGGAGCCTGACAGGTAGTGAGTTACATGGCAGTATAAGCACAGGGAGGGAGTGGGGCAGGAGCTCCGACAGGTAGTGAGTTGCTTAGCAGTATAAGCACAGGGTGGGAGTGGGGTGGAGGAACTCTGACAGGTAGTGAGTTACATGGCAGTATAAGCACAGGGGCGAGAGTGGGGTGGCAGGAGCTCTGGCATGTAGTGAATGGCAGTACAAACACAGGGGTGGGAGTGGGGATGGCAGGAGCCTGACGGTAGTGAGTTACATGGCAGTATAAGCACCAGGGACGGAGCGGGGTGGCAGGAGCTCTGACAGGTAGTTGTGAATGGCAGTATAAGCACATGGAGTGGAGTGGGGTGACAGGAGCCTGCAGGCAGTGAGTTACATGGCAGTATAAGCACAGGAGTGGGAGTGGGATGCAGGAGCTCGACAGGTAGTGAGTTACATGGCAGTATACGCATAGGGGTGGGTGGGCAGGAGCCTCGACTGGCAGTGAGTTACATGGTAGTATAAGCACAGGGTGGGAGTGGGCTGGCACGAGCTCCACAGGTAGTGAATTACATGGCAGTATAAGCACTGGGGTGGGAGGGTGGCAGGAGCTCTGACAGGTAGTGAGTTACATGGCAGTATAAGCACAGGGGTGGAGTGGGGTGGCAGGAGCTCGACAGGTAGTGAGTTACATGGCAGTATAAGCACAGGGGGGGAGGGGGTGGCAGGAGCCTGACAGGTAGTGAGTTACATGGCAGTATAAGCACAGGGAGTGGGGTGGCAGGAGCTCCGACAAGTAGTGAGTTACATGGCAGTATAAGCACAGGAGGGAGTGGGGTGGCAGGAGCCTGACAGGTAGTGAGTTACATGGCAGTATAAGCACAGGAGGAGTGGGGTGGCAGGAGTCTGACAGGCAGTGAGTTACATGGCAGTATAGCACAGGGGGGAGGGTTGGCAGGAGCTCTGACAGGTAGTGAGTTACATGGCAGTATAAGACAGGAGTGGGGGCAGGAGCTCTGACAGGTAGTGAGTTACATGGCAGTATAAGCACAGGGGTGGGAGTGGGGGTGGCAGGAGCTCTGACAGGTAGTGAGTTACATGGCAGTATAAGCACAGGGGTGGGAGTGGGGTTGACAGGAGCTCCAACAGGTAGTGAGTTACATGGCAGTATAAGCACAGGAGTGGGGGTGGCAGGAGCTCTGACAGGTAGTGAGTTACATGGCAGTATAAGCACAGGGGTGGGAGTGGGGGTGGCAGGAGCTCTGACAGGTAGTGAGTTACATGGCAGTATAAGCACAGGGGTGGGGGCAGGAGTCTGATAGGTAGTGAGTTACATGTCAGTATAAGCACAGGGAGGGAGTGGGGTGGCAGGAGTCTGACAGGTAGTGAGTTACATGGCAGTATAAGCACAGGGAGTGGGGGTGGCAGGAGCTCTGACAGGTAGTGAGTTACATGGCAGTATAGCACAGGGGTGGGAGTGGGTGGCAGGAGCTCTGACAGGTAGTGAGTTGCTTAGCAGGTATAAGCACGGGGTGGAGTGGAATGGCAGGAGCTCACAGGTAGTGAGTTGCTTAGCAGTATAAGCACAGGGTGGAGTGGGAATGGCAGGAGCTCTGACAGGTAGTGAGTTGCTTAGCAGTATAAGCACAGGGGAGTGGGTGGCAGGAGCTCTGACAGGTAGTGAGTTACATGGCAGTATAAGCACAGGGTGGGAGTGGGAATGGCAGGAGCTCCGACAGGTAGTGAGTTGCTTAGCAGTATAAGCACAGGGTGGGAGTGGGGGTGGCAGGAACTCTGACAGGTAGTGAGTTACATGGCAGCATAAGCACAGGGGCGAGAGTGGGGTGGCAGGAGCTCTGGCATGTAGTGAATGGCAGTATAAACACAGGGTGGGAGTGGGGATGGCAAGGAGCTCTGACGGGTAGTGAGTTATGCCAGGATATAAGCACCAGGGACGGAGACGGGTTGTGGGAGCTCTGGAATGTAGTGAATGGCAGTACAAACACAGGGTTGGGAGTGGTGATGGCAGGAGCTCTGGTATGTAGTGAATTTCATGGCAGTATAAGCACCAGGGACGGAGTGGGGGTGGCAGGAGCTCTGGCATGTAGTGAATGGCAGTACAAACATGGGGTGGGAGTGGGGGTGACAGGCGCTCCAACAGATAGTGAGTTACATGGTGGTATAAATACAGAGGATGGAGTTGGGGTGGGAGAAGCACCAACAGGTAGGGCTGCACTATAGGTTAAGCACTGGGTGGTTAGGGCCAACTGTCTGACAGTAGTGAGTTCCATGGTTGTATTCTCAAAATGAAGCAAAGCGTGAGAAAACTGTGAACAACTGTCTCCAAGGCAGTAACATTAGTTATAAACACAGAATGATGAAAGTAGCAAGGCATGAGAGCTTGAAACATAGGTCTGTCACTGCAGCAGTATTTGAAACCTGTGAAAAGTGCCAGTAAATAGATAAGAATCTGAGTCCACACTCCGGTATCACTCTGGTCTCACTCCAGTATCACTTCGGTATCACATCCACAGGCTGACTAGGAACCAAGGAACAGAGGCGAGGAACTAGGGTCACAAGGATGGAGTTTGTGAGCTGCCTAGTATTTCTGAATTTACTGCCCAGAATTTGTAAACAGCCCTTACTGGTCAATTACAGAGCAGCATTGGTGGAACTGGCCAGCATTTGCCAGCAGCCCCTACTGGTTAATCACAGAGCTGCACTGGCAGAACTGCCAGCATTGTCGACAGCAGCCCCTACTGGCAGATTACAGAGCAGTATCAGTGAAACTGCCCAGTGTTTATGAGCAGCCTTCATTGGTCGCCACAGCAGTATCAGTGGAACTGCTAAGCATTTGTGGGCAGTTCCTACTGGTTGATTATGGAAACCACAGCTGACCCACACCCTGGATTGAAAAGGCTGCAGCAGGAGGGCTCCTGATCACTGAGGTGAGGACCAGTGGGAAAGAAGTAAATGAAACCCCTGAAAGAACTCCTTGATAGCATAGAAAATTGCTGCACTCTGCCTCTGCTCAGTGTGAAAACAAGAGCACTGCCCCCCACACTGACAAAAGTGAAGCAGAACAGCTGAGAGGAAAATGTTTTATCAATCTTGCTTCAGATTATCCCAGGTTCCCATGCACCCCACTCTGAGTGATCGAGACTGCCATAACTGTACTCTGATTCCCACTGGGAGGGCAGGGCAGTGGCTCTGGCTCTGTTCACAGTCATGCCAATGCTACTGTGTGGTTAGCCAGCTCAGTGTGCATCGGTGCTGGACTACCTGTACCTCCTCCTCCCTACTGCTGAAGAGTAAAGTTTCAAAGTTGCTTCCCCCCTTAAAATATAGTTCTGAGTAAGGCTGTCAGTATTATCTGCTAAATATTGCAAACACATTTTTGACAGTGATACTAAAATTAATTAGAACTTAATCCAAATCATCTGCCTCTGGAGCTCCCGAAAATAAGATTCTCCCACACAGCTCAGCACAGAGGTAGACCTGTGTGGTGACTGATTGTGCAGGCATAGAAGACGGTGCACAGGAAGGGAGTCCTAAGTAATCAATAACCCATGACAGGGCGTGCTGTTATTGAGGATTATCGCACACCCGGGTGCGTTATGAGGCATGAAGCTGCAGGCTGGAAATGATTGCAACCCAGCCCTGCTTACATTAACATTAAATGGTGAGGTTGCATCAAACCAGATTATCACTATCTAATCTAATTTTCTTTCTTTTTCTTTCTTTCTTTCTTTCTTTTGATAGCCTATTAGCGAGGTGGTGTGTTAACAAGAGGGCCCTGCCCAAGATGACTGGTAAACAGACATATGTAACCCCCACAAATGGGGTTCCTAAAAGCCTTCTAGGAGCTTGCCTATGTTCTCTGCCTGCTGGCTGCTCGCGTTTAAACCATTTGAATGGCACTGTGAGTGCTTGTAGAGCCTCCGCATACTGTCTCTTTAAGAGCTGTCTGCTTGCAAACATAATTAATGCTTATGGAGGGGACTGGTGTTTCCCTGCTTGAATCCCGCCTGAGCTGCGGTATAATCGCTCCATTTTTCAGTCGCTGAAAGTGCAAAGGGAGTCCATCCGAAAGATTTAACTGTTTGCCTGTAATCATTTAAAGCGTTAGTGAAATTGCAGTTTGTCTAACCTGCTTTTATTGCAGCTGGGACTGTGTGTGTGTTGCCCCTCCATTTTGGACTTGAACTGCTGTGCTGGGCCAATTGGGTTAAGGGAACCCTAAAATGGAGACTACCTGGGCCAACCAGAATTGGGACTCTCACTGGAGCCAGATTACAAGGGGAATGTATGGCTAGTGCTTATGGGAATTGTAGTTTGGACCTTGGCACCTTTTGCACCAACAGAGGGAGCTCTGGAGTGATTGACAGCCGAATCCACCAACTGGACCTGTTGGAACCTAAGGAAATGCCCTGAACTGGAGCTGAGAGGCAGATCGTTAGTGGCAGTGAAAGGAGTAGGAGCTCTGTATTTTCTACGTGTACAGTTCACAAGGAAGTGCATGAGAGGCCTGAAGTCGGCCTAACAGCTGCTGTAAGTGATAGTCAAACTGAACCGAGTTCCTGAGGAAAGAAGGCTGAACAGTGGAAACCAGGCTCACCCTGTAGAAGACTGGAGATATTGCTGAATTGCATTCGGTCTGTCAGGAACTGAAGCTGCTGTGCTCCTGGGTATTTTGCAGTATGCATCAGGATCAAGGAACAGCCTGCCTGGTATAGTACTTTCCTTTACATATGAATGTGCTGAGTGCTTTATGGAGAATTGCTATTTCCTGTCCCTATACTGTGTGCTGTGTGTTGAAGCTGGAAGAAAACCCCAGCTTGTCTCGACTAAATCCGCTTTGCTATCAATCTTTGGGGTCCAATCACAAGGACCTTGTCTCCATGCCCTGTTGTTTCTGGCAATCCAGAAGGACATCCACCATCCAGTTCTCAGCTTGGTATTGTGAGTACAAATCAGGGTATTCCCTGCAGCTGGTTATCAATTACAAGTGTGCTATCTAATTTTGTTGTTTCACTTCTTCATGGACTGAGCCATCTGGCCCGGATTACAACTGAGTGTTGTGCATATATTTTCTTCTACAGGACCCCATCCATCTGCACCTGCCGGTCAACCCTGGGCAACAGACCTGGCCAGCACCCCCCCAAACCTGGGTACCCAGAGTGTGACTTTTCAGGCACAGTACTGTCATTTTAATACTGCAAATTAACCCGATTTCCCCCTCCCATGT